>CM058235.1:45463563-46663563 GCA_030180135.1 Orychophragmus violaceus | reverse complement strand
CTGTAAATACGTCTGAATACTTTGTAAATGTATAATTTTCTGAACTTCCATCTCGCTTTGATTTGTAGGAGGATCAAGACATGGAAAAAAATTTGTACACCATGTGATATATTTTGGTGATTCTCATAAACCTTCCCCTAAAGAGGGGGATTCATATTCATTAAAATGGCAATCATAAAACCGTGTTGTAAACATATAATTGGTTTGCGGTTCCAAATACTTTATTATACTTGGTGAAGTATACCCGACATATATCCCCAATCTCCTTTGCGGTCCCATTTTTGTCCTTTACGGTGGTGCTATAAGAACATAGACTGCACACCCAAAAACTCGGAGCTAGGATATATTAGGTTCTTGACCAGATGTCAACTGTAATGGAGAATATTTATTATATGCACTTGGTCTAATTTGGACCAATGCGAATCGATGAAGTATAGCATGTCGCCATACAAAAACTGAGAATTTTGTTCTCAATATAAGTGGCCTTAAGATCAATTGCAACCATTTTATTAATCTTTCGGCCAAGCATTTTGTGCATGCACATGGGAACTTGATGCTCAACATCAATTCTCATTGACATACAATAATTATCAAAGACTTTTGAAGTGAATTCACCAGCTATCAAGCCTTACTTTCTTCATGGAATAATCAAGGAATTTTTTTCTCAACCTGATTATTTGGGCAATGAATATTGCGAAAGCCATATTACTTGTGGTCAATAGACACACATGTGACCACCTGCTAGATGCGTCAATTAATATCATAAAATACCAAAATGGCCCGCATGATGGATGGATAGGTCCACATATATCATCATGTATTCTTTCTAAGAATAAAGAGGATTCATTCCCAATTTTAGCTGGTGATGACCGAGTGATGAATTTTCCTTGAAAACAAGCATTCCATGGAACTCTCCCGATTGAAAAATATTTTCATTTTTCAAGGGAGGTCCACTAGAATTTTGTACAATTTTTCTCATCATGATTAATCCTGGATGTTCTAGCCTTTCATGTCAGACTTTAAAAGTATTAGAAATATTTTGGTTTATTATAGCATATGATTCAATCATGTTTATTTTTGTGTAATATAATCTGGAGGCTAACATTGGTACCTTTTCTAATACATATTTTTTTTATCAGACGTAATGCAAAGATATTCAATTTCATTCTTATTCATATTTTCTATTTGATATCCATTTATGCGGATATCACGGAAACTTATTAATTTTCTGTATGATTTAGGAGAATATAATGTACTTTTTATTTCAAATTTAGTTCCCTTTGGCAATGAAAAAGCTGGTTTTTAGAAGCCTAGTATTATCTTTGCATTTATGGATATTGTACTCACGCTTTCGGAAGAGTTTTTTATAAAAACAATTCTAGACAAGATAAATAAAAAAAAATAAACAAAATCCTAAAAAGATTATTTATAACACAATATTTCATGGAGAAAATTTATAAAATTATTTTACACATACTTGATTTTATTTTAAATCTACAACCTTTTATACAAATTAGTAAAACGGCTATTCAAACTTTGTTACAAAAATATATAACATAAAAAGTCAAAGTTCTAGTATTTAAGCATCTTTGTAAACTCATTTAAGCTTCATTGACGAGGAAACCTACAACATCCATATGGGTATCTCATTTAGGCAGCTAAAGGAATGGACAGTTTCATTGTTAATAAAGTTGGTTTTAACATTATTGATCGTGGTTTTTTGTGATGCTTGATACATATCAACGAAGTGCTATAGTGTACGAAATCTATGTTCACAATGCCCTTTCATGCCGCCAATATGACAAGCATTGTCGGTCGGCTTCTTTATGGTGCGGCCACCTTCATTTATCTGGAAGTTATTGTTTCTTATAGTGTTGAAACCTCTTCCTTTTACATCTCCACGATATCGTCCATGACCTCGACCACGACCTCTGTCGTGTCCATGTCCTCGCCCACGACAGTTTTAATTTTACTGGATGCTACAAAATTCGCTTCAGGGAATGGAGTTGATTCAGCTGGATGAGTCTGATGGATTAACATCACGAGGTTATTATTAATTTTCCTCTACAAGAAGGATTTACATCAATTCCGAGTAGCGAGTATAACCTTTGGCCCACTACAGTTGCTACATGACTACATTTCCAGAATGGAATGTGGAGAGCTTTTTTCAATCATATCAAAATCGCTTATTTTTTCTCCACATAATGTCATACTGGCATTGATTCCGACCAATGCAGAATTATACTCTTTAACATTTTTGTAGTCCATGAATCGGAGGTGCAACCAATCGTATATGGCTTTTGGAAATATCACGTATTTTTGGTGATCATACCTATCTTTAAGTGATTCCCAAAGATCCAATCGATCATGTTTCGTGATGTATTCATTTTTAAAATTATCGTGGATATGATAGCGTAAAAACACCTTGGTTTTAGCCTTATCCTCATCAGACTGCGTTTCCGACAGATCAATGGTTTTTAGAAGACCATTTGATCTTAGATGCCATTTTGCATATGATGCTTACATCATTTAGTTTTTGCTAGCATAATCAATGGCAATGATTTCACGTTTTGATAAGTTTGACATCATATCTATATAATTAAAATAATTATTAATTCTTGAAAGATTTCAACTATTTTAGGGAGTTTTAAATATTAGATAGAATATTTAATTGTAATAGAAGCACATATGAAACATAATAGAAAATTAATAATTTAAAGAGGGAGAGTCATTTATGTGATTTTGAGGAGATCTAGCCTACCACTTGATCTAGGAGAAGGTATAATCTTCCTCTCCGTAAAAAACAATTTAAAATAATTTTAACATAAATTTTATTTTTTTATGGTATTGAACAGTAAAAAGATAGCGGGGTACTGAAGGAATGGTTAAACAGCGCTGATCGGACAACGAATGTGCTGATACTGATACGTGTTCAGAAATATTATTATATACTACATTATTTACTTTATTACAAATATTCTATTCTATTTTTTTTTTTTTTCTTACACACACAAACACTCTCTCTGTTCTTAAACTTTATTTTCTTTTTCTACTTTGTTTTCGTTGTAGTGTTTAAAACCAAAAAGAATGAGCCTCCTTAAATAGGAATATAGAAAGACTAATGTATGACAAGTGACATCTTATTTTTGAGACAAAGACACATTAGAGGTTATAACAAGGTGAATTCACCATGTACTTTAATCCAAATTCCTTGACTCTTTCTTTTCCTCCACGTGTGAGGATGAATAATCATTTGTTACACCAGAAATATGCCTTATATGAAAATGAAGAAATTAGTTACCTTAATTTTTTTTTTTGTCAGCTTTGTAATATTAAACATAACAACAAATTACACACATGTCCACTTAATTACAGAACCCGAATTGGAGATACGAGCTGACTTAGCTAACTTGTCCACACTCGTAAGAGCTTCCCTAGGCATATAAGAGAACGAACTATGAGACAAGGAGGCGATATTAAGGACATCCTGAACGTACATAATAACTTGAGGATCACACTGAGTATGTCTAGGAGGTGAAGTAGCTGCCTTGTGGAGACTATCATACAGTTTCTTAACATCACCATGAAAGGTGACAGGCTTGTAGCCGAGCTTATGCAATTCTTGGACTGCCATGCGGAGAGCGATTGCCTCGGCTTCGAGGGTAGAATGCGCAGCTTGGATTGCAGAGGAGGCTTGGATGATCGGGTGCCCATCCTTGTGCAGAATCCAAGCAATGCCACCTGGTTTGTGAGGTGAAATCCATGACGCATCTACAAAACAGTGAAGCTGATTGTCCAACTGAAAAGTTTCAGTAGGATCAGGAGCTTTAAAAGAGGACTCCAGGTCAGCCTGGTGAACATTGTTTGTTGCCTCTTCCCACATGTTCAGCTCTAGAACCGACTTATGGATGATCCATGGTATACTATCTTTCTGATTGTGAAAGAGAAGGTTATTGCGCATCTTCCAGATATTCCAGATGAGAAACGGGAACAAGTGGAACATATAATTCATGTGCCCTGCCGAATCCAAAAGGTAGTGTAGGTTATGAGAAAGCGTATTAGTGAGAAACTGCTCACCGGATAGGGAAGGCATGGGAGAAAACTCCCAGAGTTCCCGAGCAATCCTACATTGAAAGAGTAAGTGATTAACAGTTTCTTCCTTCTCTCCACAGAAGTAGCATAAGGAGTCTATTTTGATTCCGCGATGTCTCAGGGCTCCCATCACAGGAAGGCTATTGTGAGTGATTCGCCAACAAAAATGCTTTAACTTCGGAGGGGCGTTTAATTTCCATACTTGGCGACTTAAGCTTCGTATGTCAGCTGTTTGTACTGAGTGATCTGTCAAGCTATGTCCTTCCTCGTGGGGTAGTTTAGATTGATGGTAGATGTGGTAGCCTGATTTTACACTATAATCACCATCTTGCGCAAAGTTCCAGATTAAAGTATCATCCACTCTTGTAGTACTCGGTCGGAGAGTGAGGATGAGCTCCGCATCTGCAACCATAAGATCGGGGTAAAGAGAAGAGCCAAGCCCCTCAGCTGGTTTTGGTTGGGATGCTGGGATCCAATTATCTTTCCAAACTCGAATGGTTTTGCCTGTTCCCACCATCCAACGGATCCCTTTCTGAAGTAGTTAGCTTAAATATATCTTAAAAAAGCTGAAAAGTAGAAATTCGAACCTTGGTTAATGGGGGCATATATAATAATGGATGGGGGTAACTACGAGGAACGCCAACCAATATTAACAATTTTGTTCACTCATTTTAGTTGTTATTCAAATTTACCAAGGGCATCGTGAAACGTCCTGACCCAATTTTTCCCACCCGAACGTAGTGTCTAGGTCGACTTCCTCGACCAGACTTAGGCCAATTTCGAATTTTTCCATACTTAGAATTATTTTTGCGTTTTCAATCCGAACTAGACAAGCATTTTCAAGCATAAAGCGAACTTAGATAGATTTTCGAGGTGTAAGTACAATGATCAGTTTTGCCACTAAGCTTAGTGCATTCATACTTAACCAAATCTACCCAAATAAAACCATCCTTTCCATCCAGCCGCCTTTAGTCTCGCGCCTAAGCCTTCTCAGAAACGATCACCTGCATCCACAAAGGAGGCATAAGCAAACGGATTGCTTAGTGAGAGCGGTCGTCCCGTCTCACTTAGCCACAGAAACAATCACGCAACAAGCCATAAATCAGTCAGTCTATCAAGCTTATCATCAGTACATACACTTAATCCGATCTGATTGTTTCAAGGCAGTGAGCCAGCATCTCAAGGCAAGAAACCAATCAATCGATCAAGTCAGCAGAAACAGAATAGCCTGAACAGATAGATGCTTAACCCGATCAGATCATTCCGACTCAACAAGCCATCTTCCACCATCCAGCATCAAGACTTAACGAGAAAACTGCCCTTAAGTGCATGATCTGATCTAGATGCTTGAAGAAAAAAATCGATCTATCGGTTAAGTCTCAGCAGAAAACAGGATTATCGATAAGCAAGCAATCAGAACAATCCTAGCCAACTAGACTCAACGGATCTATGCAAGCAGACGATCGATCTATAGCCACGGTCACGCACTCACCTTAGTCTTTTGGATCGGATGATGAGAGCGTTTTTCCTGACACCTCTTGTGCTCGAATCCAACAGATCAGACGATCGCCTAACCTTGCTCGATCACGGTAAGCCAACTCGATCAATTACTCGGCCAAATCTCGTTTCTATCTTCAGACTTTCTCTCTCTATCTTTCAGAGTTCTGGGTCGCGGACAAATGATCAATGATCGTCTAAGGACGACTTTTATTCATCAGTGGACAGTTTTTTAAGCCAAAAACCGTCAAAAAGTGCTTTCCGCGTCAAAAGGTGTTTTTCCGCATCAAAAGGTGTTTTTCCGTGTCATTCTGACTGGCCAAGCCAATTCAACTATTTTCCCCGCGCTTACTTCACTTGGCTCCGCGAGTTTTACCACAAAACCGTTCCCGCTCTTCTTCCTTGGGCGAAAATGCTGATTTTGGCCATGTAACCGTTCCCGCCGAAAATCAGTCAAACAATCCATCCGTGGATATGAGCTTAGGCCGACAATCTTAACTGCCTTGTCCGAAAGCCGACCAAGATCTGTCCGAATCCGACCACACTTATCTGAATCCCGACCAGTCAGCTCAACATCCGCCCTCGGTCCAAAAATCACGGTCTGAACTTATCCAGCTCGTTTCAGCTCAGCTTCCACACAGTAAGCCTTACTTAGTCGGATGAACCCCCAACCTTTTAATATTCCCTTTCTTAAAAGGCCATTCTAGATGACCATCCATATCCAATCCGTTCATCCTTGGTCTGATCCCGTTCATCCTTAGAACGCGGGCGTTACAACTCTCCCCCACTTGACTTAGACTCGTCCTCGAGTCTTTACTCTTCTTGCCTGGATTTTCCTTAAGTTTCTCAAACCACTTAGGAAATTCAGCCTGCATCTTTGCTTTCGGTTCCCAAGTTGTTTCTTCTTCACCATCGCAATCCCAAACAACTTGAATCATCCTTACATTCTTTCTTCTTCCAACATTCTTCATCTTTTCATCCAAAACTCGGACTGGTCTTCCTTCCACTGTCAGATTTTCCCTTAAGTCCGAAGGTGGTTCAGAAACCACATTATGCCTGTCACTTATGCATTTCCTTAGCATAGAGACATGAAAAACATTATGGAACGCGTACATGGATGGAGGTAACTCCAACTTGTAAGCTACTTCTCCAATTCTCTCCACAATCTTGTACGGTCCCATGTACCTTGGACTTAACTTTGCATTCTTTGTTGCTCGATCTTTGCCTTTGTATGTGACTGTTTTGAGATAGACCATATCTCCAACCGAAAATTCCAACTGTTTCCTCCGCTTATCAGCATAACTTTTCTGTCTATCTTGAGCTTCCTTCATCTTAATCTTCAGCACCCTTATTCTTTCAGTTGTTTCCTCAACAAAGTCTCGGCCAAAGATACTTCTTTCACCCACTTGTGTCCAACACAATGGTGTTCTGCATGGCCGTCCATAAAGTGCTTCATAAGGCGACATTCCGATACTAGCTTGGTAGCTATTGTTGTAAGAGAACTCGGCCAGATGCAAGTATTGATCCCAATTACCGCCCTAATCCAGAACACAAGCCCGCAACAAATCTTCAAGTGTTCTGATCGTCCTCTCTGACTGTCCATCTGTCTGAGGATGATAAGATGTACTCATATGGACCTTTGTCCCCATTGCCTTCTGCATTGCTTTCCAGAAGACTGAAGTGAACTTTGCGTCACGGTCTGATACAATACTCTCCGGTACTCCATGCAATTTTACGATCTGTTCCACATATAACTTGGCCAACACTGCCGTATTATCCATCTTGTTGATCGCAAGGAAATGTGCTGACTTAGTTAGTCTGTCCACGATAATCCAAATTGCATCCTTAACATTCTGTATTGGCAATCCAGTCACGAAATCCATTGTGATCTTGTCCCATTTCCACTCCGGGATGGGTAAGCTTTGCAACAATCCGCTTGGAACTTGATGTTCTGCCTTAACCATCTGACAAATAGGGCATCCAACAAGCCACTTAGCAACGTCACGCTTCATTCCAACCCAATGATAATACCGCTTCAGATCACGATACATCTTAGTTGTTCCTGGATGTATCGAGAATCTTGACTGATGTGCTTCCTTAAGGATTTCATCCCGCAACTCTCGATCCTTTGGAACACAAACTCGGCCGTTTATCAAAATCGTCCCATTGTTTGATTTCTGATACTCAGTCTTTTCTTTTCCTGCCTCATCAATCAATTCCTGATCTTTCTCTTGAGCTAACCGCACTCTGCTCAACAAATCTGCTTAATCTGCTGCACTTAGACCCAACGGTTCCACTTCGTCAATCAAGGCAGTCAGACGCAATGTACTGATCATACCGACTAATTCGTCCATGTCTTTCTCTGAATCTGAAGCCACTCACTTCCTGCTCAAAGCATCAGCCATTGTGTTTGCCTTTCCCGGATGATAAGCAATATCCAAATCATAATCGGCCACTGTCTCCATCCATCTTCTCTGTCTCAAGTTCAATTCCTGCTGTGTGAAGAAGTACTTCAAACTCTTATGATCCGTGAAGACTTGCACCTTTGCGCCATAGAGATAAGACCGCCAAATCTTAAGGGCAAAACAACCGCGGCTATCTCTAAGTCATGAGTCGGATAGTTTCCTTCGTGCTTCCTTAACTGTCTTGATGCATAGGCGATCACCATGCCTTGCTGCATCAGAACGCATCCAAGCCCAACTCTGGATGCATCCGTATAAACCACATAAGGCTCACCGTCTATAGGCAACAGAGTACTCGTCAGCATATCCTTTAGCTTAGAGAAACTCGCTTCACAGTCCGCCGACCACACGAACTGAACATCCTTCCCAGTCAGTCGAGTCATTGGCTGAGCCATGCTCGCAAATCCTTTAACAAACCGTCGGTAGTAGCCAGCTAATCCCAGACAACTCCTTATCTCTGTCGGATTTCTTGGTCTAGGCCAATCCACTATTGCCTTAATCTTTTCTGAGTCAACAGACACTCCCTTGTCCGAGACAACATGACCCAAGAATCCGATTTCCCTTTGCCAGAAGCTGCATTTACTGAGCTTAGCAAACAATTGATGTTCCCGCAGTCTGTCCTTAACTTTCCTCAAATGAGCCTTGTGCTCATCCTTGTCCTTGGAGTAAACCAAGATATCATCTATGAAGATGATCACGTATTCATCCAGGAAATCTCTGAACACGTTGTTCATCAGCTTCATGAAAGCTGCCGGTGCATTAGTCAGTCCGAAGGGCATAACCACGAACTCATAATGCCCATACCTCGTCCTGAAGGCTGTCTTCGGTACGTCAAGCTCAGCTACCGGAATCTGATGATAACCCTGAGCAAGATCGATTTTTGAAAACCAAGTAGCACCTCGGAGTTGATCCAACAACTCGTCTATCCTTGGAAGAGGGTACTTGTTCTTCACGGTTACTCTGTTCAACCCACGGTAATCGATGCAAAGTCTGAGACTTCCATCTTTCTTCTTGACAAACAAAACCGGTGCGCCCCAAGGTGAACTGTTTGGTCGCACAAATACTTTCTCCATCAATTCACTAAGTTGTTTCTTTAGCTCGGCCATCTCTGCCGGAGCCATCCGGTAAGGCGCTTTAGAGATTGGAGCCGTACCTGGCTCAAGCTCGATCGTGAATGGATCAGATCGAGTCGGTGGTAACCCAGCCAGTGACTGGAAAACATCCTCAAATTCATTTACCACCGGAATCTCACTTAGTTCAGCATTCGGCCCAACTTCCACTGTACTGATTGCGGCCAGATATGCTTCACATCCCTTCTTCAACATCCGTTCAGCTAGAATTGCCGAAACAATCAAACTTCCATTTGTCGGTCTAACTCCTTGATACACCAGCTTTCCTTGGTCAGTTTCAAACCTAACTCGACCGCGGTGACAGTCTAAATGTGCCCTATGCTTTCCAAGCCAATCCATTCCAAGGATCGCATCGTAAGACTTCACCTGGCAAATCATCAAATCGGCTGGCATGTTCACTTCACCGATCATCACAGAGATGTCTCGGACTTTTCCCATTGTGAACATAACCTGCCCGCCAGCTGCTTGAACTTTCATCACTTCTCCATCATTTTCCTTCTTGAACTCGCCGAGTCCAATCATGTCCGGGTGCACAAAGCAGTGCGATGCACCGGAATCAAACAGAACATGGGTCGCCACACCACCCATGACTAAGGTCCCTACACATTCATCATCCTGAATGCTAAGAACCTAGACTAAACACGCAACAGACAAGCAAATCACACAGAAATGCTTAAGGTCAGTGATAAGGGACTCACCAGTGATCGGACGAGAGGTGGAAGGATCCTGAGACTCATCTGCGACTGTGTACACACGTGGCATGATGGCTTGCCTCTTCGCGTTTGGCTGATGTCCTTCACTTGGACGTTTCCCACTCTGCTTAGCCAACTTAGGACAATCATTCTTGAAATGTCCAGCTTCACCACAGTTGTAGCACAATCGCTCTTTTGCACCCCTAGCTTGTTGATCCTTCGGCCTTGTATCCTCTTCTGGACAGTCACGCACCTTATGCTCCAAACTTCCGCATCGGTGACATGCTCCAGAAGCTTTCCTGCATGATCCCACATGCATCTTCTTGCAAGTCGGACACACACTGCGACCAGCAGATGACTTGCCAGAATTGTTGTTCTTCCCAAACTTCCTTTTTTTCCCAGCATCATTTCCAGTTCCCAGCAACTTTGCTTCCTCGTTCAATCCTTCTTCCTGTTCCGCAGCCTTTTCCACCAGCTCGGCAACAGAATCATACTTACAGATCCTGCAACGAGTGTTCAGATCAACACGCAATCCACGCATGAACTTGCGCACCAAGGATTCTTCATCCTCTGCCTCACGGCCAGCATACTTCCTAAGCCGATTGAACTCAGCTTCATATTCCCTCACGGTCATTGACCCTTGCTCCAGCTTAAGGAATTCACCTTCCAACTTGTCAAAGGCTTCCGCCGGAAAGTACCTTCCCCTTGAATTTCTAACGGAACTTCGCCCAAGTGCAAAGTTCGTCACCCATCTGACTTGCCACACCTTTCCACCAAGTGTGTGCATCCCCATCCAGGTAGTGCACAACTAGGTCTTTCTTGTAGTCATCAGGACAACGGATTGAGTCAAAGTTCCGCTCCAACCTTGTCCACCACTCATCCGTCTCAATCAGCTTTGTTCCTCCACAGAAGAACTTTGTTCCCAGCTTCCTCATGTGATCCATCACTTGGAGATAGGATGGGTTCCTTGGCGCAGGCAACACATCCTCCTCTTCAACCACAACTTGGTCCACATTCCCTTCAGCTTGTGGACCATTCGGAATAGGCGCAACAACTGGCAGCCTTTCCAAGACTTGCGCCAACAATGCTAACACTGCTTCCAAACCAACCGGAGGAGGAGCAGCATTAGCAGCAGCGGCAGCAGCAGCAGCCGCGGCAGCAGCATCAGCATTAGCAGTATTCTCATCATTTGCTGCATTCTCACCATTCTTAACATCATGAACTTCCTCGTTTGCAACATTCCTTGTCACATTGTTCCCTGATGTCTCCCCAGTTTCACCAACATTCCTCCTGGTGTTTCGGTTACTCTTAGCCATCTGCCAATATTATATCAGGCAAGTTAGCCCCCTCACTAACTTGTTAACAGAACATAGAATGACTTACAGCGAGACAGAAGCTGGAAGGATGGTTTACCCACTAACCCATTTATGCTTAAATTGTCCTAGAACCGAACTACGCTCTGATACCAACTTGAAACGTCCTGACCCAATTTTTTCCACCCAAAGGTAGTGTCTAGGTCGACTTCCTTGACCAGACTTAGGCCAATTTCGAATGTTTCCATACTTAGAATTATTTTTGCGTTTTCAATCCGAACTAGACAATCATTTTCAAGCATAAAGCGAACTTAGATAGATTTTCGAGGTTTAAGTACAATGATCAGTTTTGCCACTAAGCTTATTGCATTCATTCTTAACCAAATCTACCCAAATAAAACCATCCTTTCCATCCAGCCGCCTTTAGTCTCGCGCCTAAGCCTTCTCAGAAATGATCACCTGCATCCACAAAGGAGGCATAAGCAAACGGATTGCTTAGTGAGAGCGGTCGTCCCGTCTCACTTAGCCACAGAAAAAATCACGCAACAAGCCATAAATCAGTCAGTCTATCAAGCTTATCATCAGTACAAACACTTAATCCGATCTAATTGTTTCAAGGCAGTGAGCCAGCATCTCAAGGCAAGAAACCAATCAATCGATCAAGTCAGCAGAAATAGAATAGCCTGAACAGATAGATGCTTAACCCGATCAGATCATTCCGACTCAACAAGCCATCTTCCACGATCCAGCATCAAGACTTAACGAGCAAAATGCCCTTAAGTGCATGATCTGATCTAGATGCTTGAAGAAAAGAATCGATCTATCGGTTAAGTCTCAGCAGAAAACAGAATTATCGATAAGCAAGCAATCAGAACAATCCTAGCCAACTAGACTCAACGGATCTATGCAAGCAGACGATCGATCTATAGCCACGGTCACACACTCACCTTAGTCTTTCGGATCGGATGATGAGAGCGGTTTTCCTGACACCTGTTGTGCTCGAATCCAACAGATCATACGATCGCCCAACCTTGCTCGATTACGGTAAGCCAACTCGATCAATTACTCGGCTAAATCTCGTTTCTCTCTTCGGACTTTCTCTCTCTATCTTTCAGAGTTCTGGGTCGCGGACAAATGATCAGTGATCGTCTAAGGACGACTTTTATTCATCAGTGGACATTTTTTTAAGCCAAAAACCGTCAAAAAGTGCTTTCCGTGTCAAAGGTGTTTTTCCGCGTCAAAAGGTGTTTTCTGCGTTATTCTGACTGGCCAAGCCAATCCAACTGTTTTCCCCGTGCTTACTTCACTTGGCTGCGCGAGTTTTACCACAAAACCGTTCCCGCTCTTCTTCCTTGGGCGAAAATGCTGATTTTGGCCAAGTAACCATTCCTGCCGAAAATTAGTCGAACAATCCATCCGCGGATATGAGCTTAGGCCGACAATCTTAACTGCCTTGTCCGAAAGCCGACCAAGATCTGTCCGAATCCGACCACACTTATCTGAATTCCGACCAGTCAGCTCAACATCCGCCCTCGGTCCAAAAATCACGGTCTGAACTTATCCAGCTCGTTTCAGCTCGGCTTCCACACAGTAAGCCTTACTTAGTCGGATGAACCCCCAACTTTTTAATATTCCCTTTCTTAAAAGGCCATTCTAGATGACCATCCATATCCAATCCGTTCATCCTTGGTCTGATCCCGTTCATCCTTAGAACGCGGGCGTTACACATCGCCCCCCTCCTACTTACCTAGGTCCACATGAATGAATAATCCTATGTCTGACGGACCTTAGGCGCATAACAAATTTTTAGTGAAATAATTTTCTAGTGAATGAATCATCCAAGTCTTTAGGGTCTGTGATGAGGACGCTTAAGAAAAAATGATCATTGAGTGTGAAGGATATGACACAATAAGGTTCTATGAAGAATTGATCATGGCGATCTAACCGATGCACAAAGGTGTTGATCCCAAAGATCATTAAGTGTATTTAAATGTGGATTAGACCGAGATTTACTGTTTAATTAGAAATATTTGAATTTGCCAAGATTAGAGAAATAATAACAAGTCGGTATATAAGCAGAGAGTAGGCCGGGAGCGTGTTTGTATTGATATTCCCATGAGAGGGCGAAAAGATTTCTAAACCGAGCTCGAGAGAGCAGACTGAAGCAATAAAGATTACAAAATGGTAGTGGTAGTTGCGAGTAATAAATTGTGTTGTAATGAAGGGCACTTGAGGAGTATTTATAGGAGAAATCATGGTGTCTGACCCTCCAATTTGTGGCAACGTGTCGTCCTCTGCGTCTTTTCGGGGTATGGTATCACGAGCCATGCGCCCGAGCTGCTCTGTGGCTCTTCTGTGAGGTGATCATTGTACGACGATGGGCTATTGTTATAATAGCCCACTGTTCGCCGATCCACTCCGCCACACGTCATCCTCTACGTGAGCTCGAATTTGTAGATCGGCACAGTAATGATAACATGCTGGTGGGTCTGTGGGAGTTGAATGTGGGCTGACTTTGGCCGACTTATAGAAATGGGCATTTGGCAATCAAGATGGGCCTGACTAATCAGGAGTGTTAAGCCCACCTCCAACAATAGCCCCCTAGTTCGATGTACGAAGTCCCAGGTGATTACATCAAACTCGTTTCTGATTTTTGGGATTAGCCCGGTGCATCTTGTTAAAATCCCTTTGTTGCGGGCCGTTAAGATTACGGAGCTCCCGCGATTGATTTTCATGCGCTGATATTGAACCGGCTTCATCATTAGGGCTTCTTAATATTTTCCCACCCTTTCTCTCGTAGGCGGAGACCAAAAGGACGTACTTGCTAAGGTTTTGCTCGATTCTTGTGCTTGTCTGCCACGCGTCGGTTTAGATTTATATGCTTCTTTTTCTTTTCTATTTAAGTTTTGCTCGGAAGATTCTATCATACTCTTCCGACCACCGCTTCACCGGTGATTTCTCGTATTCACGATTTCCAGTCTCCCATAAGTTTCACATTTATCTTTCTATCCGGATTTCTGAATGTCTTCCGTCGGAGTGTGGTAAGCGAGTAGATTATCATGTCAATGACGACCTCACCCAGACAAAGACCAACCAGTCGTATATGGAGACCTTTTATGCTGCCTTCTAGCCTAACGTGGTCATCATTTCTGGCAAGCCACCAAAATTTAATCGGTGGGAAAGCAGTTATTTCTTCGTGTGGGCCAACAAAGCGGCCGGTCTCGATACCGACACGGTTTACCAAGCTAACTGGAATTTTTTCCCGGTAGGTTCTTTAGACTAAACTAGATGTCCTTTCCCGGTTGTTAGTTCCTCACAAAGACTGCGACAATCCAATAGTTCATGTCGACCTCGCCGCATCGCTTGTGGCGGTGGAACAACGGTCATGGGAATCCTTCACCTCGGAACGTGTGGCAACAGCTCTTGAGGGAATGTTGTCTGGTATTCCAGGTCCAATGGATATTGTGAGATCGAATATTCACACCAAAGATTTGTATTCGTGGATTTGGACGTTTGTATAAGAAATAGCGTAGATTTCCTATGAATCAAAGATGTTATTAAGATTGAATGTCGAGATCGAACTAACATAAACGAAAGATAGTACAACAAGATAATTATCGAGCTATTAATTAAAAGTGTTCTTGATTAGGGTTGGAATGCCTCGAACGGATAGCCACTTCTTCTTTTAAATAGCCCTCGACCTCGATCTTCTTGTTCCGATCCTTTCGCCTCGCGTTGGTAACGATCTCTGAGATTTGCGGAAGTCACTTCAATTGACGAAGACTTGGTCGTTCCTTCTCGACATCACCTTCCGTCGAGCTCTAGCTCGACCACTTCACATTTTATGTCATTTGGGCCTTGGTTGGCTTATGACCAAAGGGGCCCATAATTTGTAATAATCGAACTCGTCTCCCTAGTTACGAATCGGGCCTATAACTATGGGCCTTTGTTTTGTTGATTAATGGGCCGGATTTCCTAGAGAGAAATCCAGCGCCAACAATAGCCCCCAGCCCATTATTTCGACGAGTCGAGGTTAATGGGCAGTGGACGTTCTTGGGAAGGCGCGCGCGTGCCTTGGGCGTCGAAGCCCTAATCATTACCTCATCCTCGTCCGTAGATCCTGTTCAGATCGAATGGTCGAGATTGAGCGCGTGGATTATGCTAATCTACTCGCGGCGCGTCGATGGCTTACAAAAAGAAGTTAATAGAGGATATATGATCCACCGTCGATCTGGTCGATCGCTAACGGTCGAGATCTTTAGATTCTAACAAATCTTATCGACCTCGATATACGCGGATGTGACTTAATCATCAGCCGCCCGCTCGCAGCCGTTGATCTCAAACCAACGGTCAAGATTATGAGAAGTCGAAGGATCCAAACTGTCACGATCTCTTCGTAATCATTACGAATTTTAAATCGTGCGGTTGAGATTCTGGGATACGAAAGATCCTGTCGATCTCGAGGGGGGGGGGAGAAGCACGAGTTGGCTTTAAATGGAAGTTACCTTGCACGATTCCCACTACTGTTCGCACTACAAATCGGCAATGTAACTCTCTCTTCCTTATTTTGGTTTTTCTGCTTCTCGCTCTAGTTTATCGCTTTCTACTGTTTTCCGAAGCTTTCTCTATCTAGATTTTTTCTTCGTTCTTCTTCTTCTCCGGTTTCGATACACTGCTCCCAATGGCTCCGAGGAACACCGCAGGAGCAAGTACGAGTACCTCAGCGGGATCATTTGGTCCGCATCCTCCGTCTGTCTTAACCGCGAATCATATTCAGCGGTTACGGATGAAGTGCCGGATCCCGCCGGAGGTGGAGATAGTGATTCTGTCAACAGCGGTGTCACCGGAGACCGTAATAGAGGGCTATTGCTGCGCCTCTTATGCGTACTTCGATAAATGCGGGCTCTTCTTCCCCATCCCCCGCATTATCTAATGGGTTCTGGCCCAACTCCAGTTGGCGTTTCACCAGATGACGCCGAATTTTGTCCGATACGTCATTGGACTCGGAGTCCGGGCCGCCGAAGAAGGAATCGAGTTCGGGGAGGAGGAGCTTATGTGTGTTTGCTCGGTGAAGCATAACACTCGTTTTCCAGGGACATATTATCTCTCTCCCAGTTTCGGGAAAATTCTCGATGATATTCCGGGGAGGGATGTATGGAAAGACTGGTACTTCTTTTTAGGATAAATCGGCACTCGGTCGAGGACTTCGACTATTCTGTCATCCCGACTCGATGGGCTGCCAGCGTTGGTTAGATTTTAGGGTTTAATGATCGATCTCTCTCTTCTTTTTTTTTGCTGTTGAGCCGTTCCTAACTCATTTTTTGTTTTGTTTCGCAGAAGCTCCTGAGTCGCTCTCTCTGAACCCGATCACATATGCTCTGATAGATCGCTTGAGAAGAGGCGAGGCCAGCTGGACCGGCTTCACAGTAGAGCGCGTGCAAGCTGCCTTGAGAATCGAGCCCCGGAGGACTTCGCAGGGTCGACCTCAACTTCCTCGTAGCGCACCTCTCCCACGAGCTCTCTCTTAGGCTCTTCCAGCCCGAGTAGTTCAGCCTCCGCTTCGTATTATCGAGCGGACAGGAGAAAGTGAGATGTCTAAGATTAAATCTGTATAAGGGCTTGTCCATTGCTGTTATGTCTATTTTTTTTATCGAGCTAACTCGTTTTATTAATTTTTGCAGGTCGACCTATCTCGAACTACAGTTCGACCGCCAGCACTCCTCCCCACGAGAAGATGTTTCGAAGAGCGAGCAGCCGCCAAAACGGGAAGGACCCCGTAGATTTGGCGAAGAAGATTAGGGCCGGCGACCTGAGCAACGCCATTCTTTTTGCCATGGGTGAAGCTGCTCCTCCTCCTCCTCCGATCCGTTCTCCACGTCCCGTCTAGGCTTCTATTCCTCCGGTTGCAGGATCCGGAGATGTGACCATGGAGGCGGAGGACTTACCTCCCCCTTCGACTAAGCAGGAGATCGCTCCGATCCCGTCCAGAGAGCTCGCTTTACGCAACTCTCACTCGAACGGCTCAAGGGGGTCGAATGGACAGAGTTGGGGTGGCTCTTTACCTCCTGCGCCGAAGCGTCAAAGGACCGATCGCGGATGATCCAAAGGGCGTGGCCTACCTGCTAAAGCATTTTAAGCACGCAGGCGTTCAGCTCCCGGCTGTCGGGGACATGGCCATTGGTGATTCTTACACCGAGATGATGACGGCCATTGGAAAGGTAACTATCACATCCCTTTGCCTTTTTTTTATTTATTTGTTCAATGCTTTATTTTTAACTTAGCATTTATATATTTTTCTGTGTAGTCTTTGGAGGCTACGAACAGGTTCGTGGCCAGATCTGAGTGCGAGCTGCGTGAGGTACCGCAGGCAAGCGAGCTCGAGTCCGTCCAGAAGACGGTGAGCGACCTGAACACGCAGCTGCAGGAAGCCTTGGCTCAGGAAGAAGAGCTGAAGAAGAAGCTGGCCGGGTTCGAAGGGGTGGAAGCTCGACTGATGATCCTCGAGAACCAGGAGGAGGATTTCACTCAGAAGTTGAACGTGGACATAACCCGAACTTTGGCCGCGGAGGAGGTGAGCCGAGCTGCGGATATGCAAGATGCGCAGTGCCGAGCCGACTTGGAGAAGGTCCTCCCTGGTCGGGAGCTTGACCTCAAAGTCGCGGCTCACGAGGCAAAGAAAGAGCTGAACGGCCAGTACCTTGAGATTCTCAAGGGAATAAAGGCGAAAGAGGACTAGAGGAAGGTCGCCACAAGCACCGAGATCAGACTACAGGAGGCCTTGGCGAACATACAACTTATCGCCGAGTTTGCTTCCGGCGATCTAGACCTGACTCAGGAGGTGTTGGCGTTGGCCGAGAAGAAGCGGCTGGCGACGGAGGAGATGAATTCCGTGGCAGTTTCTGACTTCAGCATCAGCAAGCTGAATCTGCCGGCGATGTCGGATAACTCAGTTATCTTAGTGAACCCCCCACCGCAGGATGTTCCTTGCCTCGACCAGTACGGGTCAAACCTCCTGACCGGGATCAGCTCGAGGGTGAGCGACGAGGTCGAGACTCGGCTTGAGGAGGAAGCGGCTACAGATGGCCAGGCGGAAGATCGGGACGAGGCGTCCTCTCCTTCGAAAGATTTCTAAGTTTTTGTTGTAGTTGCCCGATATGGCTTTTAATTCCTTTTCAGACTCTCGTTGCCCAAGGGGGCTTTCTTTTTATTTGGTGTTGCCCTTTCATGGGCTTTTTTATGAACTTCGAGGACACCGTGTCCTCTCCTTTTATTATGAATTGCTTTTACTTTTCATGCCTTAGTCGTTTTTGCCATAAAAATCGATTGTCGTGATAGCTTGTACCTTTATAGGGGTCGACGTAAGCAACTTAGCTTGAATTGCCTTAGGAAATTTGGAAAATATTTTCTAAGTAAACAAATGTCGAACTCGAGCTAAAACTCAAGAATTATTCGAGGCGTAGATCTGTCTGACTCGAACCCGGTGACGAATCAAAGTAAATTTTTCTAAGTATGATGAATCGAAGTGAACTTACTTAGATTCGATTTGGGGATACTTGCAAATATCATTCACGTGAAACAGATATCGGGCTCGAGATAAGTTTGATCTCGTTGCTTTGCTTAAGGGGGATAGGTGGCCCCCAATTCTTCTAATCTGTATAAGGTTAGAGGAATTTTTAGAGTTAGGAAGAGCTTTGGTTTGAACTTTTAAGTTCGGAGAGATCGTCTGGATTACTCTTTGTCTCGAGGAAATCATATCGCCTAAATTCGATGTGACCATTTCAGGTCACTTGGTTAGAAGAGATCATTTCAGATCGTTTTTTGTTTTAAAGAGACCGTTTCAGGTCGCTTGATCAGAATAGATCATTTCAGATCACTTGTTTTTTTTGAAGAGACCATTTCAGGTCGCTTGTTTTAGGAGAGATCATTTCAGATCACATGTTTTTTGAAGAGACCATTTTAGGTCGCTTGTTTAGAATAGATCATTTCAGATCACTTGTTTTTTTTGAAGAGACCATTTTAGGTCGCTTGTTTTAGGAGAGATCATTTCAGATCACTTGTTTTTTGAAGAGACAATTTCAGGTCGCTTGTTTTAGGATGATCATTTCAGGTCGTTCGATTTTGAAGAGACCATTTCAGGTCGCTTGATTTGAAGATATCATTTCAGGTCATTCAACAAAGATGAAAGTAGATAGAGAATTAAGATAATTTTATTTTTACAAAAGAAAATGAAGGATCAATCTCGAGTGATAACTTGGCTAGGCTTTTGTGGCTATCCTCGAGACTGTCGAACTTAATAAGAATTTTGTTTAGGGGGGCGGATGCGCTCGAGGTCGAGCTGCCTACGTACCCTTTTGAGGGGGATCAAGCCATTTCGTAGTTCGATTGTGGGGCGTACTTTCTAGTGAAAGTACTTTTGAGGTTGATGATGTTCCAGGGTTGTAGTTCAGGTTTCTGGGTTTCTACCGACCTGAGTCGGTAGACCTCGTCCTTCACAATGTCGATGACCTGGTACGGTCCTTCCCACTTCGCCCCTAACTTTCCAGCATGTTCTTCCTTTTTACGGTTGAACACTTTCTATAAGACGAGCTCCCCTACTTGAACCTTCGGGTTTTAATCTTGGAATCGTAGTAGCGAGCCGCGGCTTGTTGGTAGTTCTGGATTCAGACTAGTGCAAGGTTTCTCCTTTCGTTGATGAGATCGAGCTCATCTGTTATAATCTTATTATTGAGTTCCTCCTGATGTGGGAATTCCTTTTGGCGGATGCTGGACACGAGGATCTTGGCTGGTACTACTGCCTCGATACCATACACTAGCGAGAAGGGAGTTTCGCCAGTGGATTTGCGAGGGGTAGTCCGGTATGCCCATAGTCGCTCCAGCTGGATTTGCGTTCATCGAGTCTTTTCTTGAGATTGTTCATGATCGCTTTGTTGGCTGCTTCTGCCAGTCCGTTTCCTTGTGGGTAATGGGGCGTTGAGTAAGTCAGCTTGATGTTCCAGGTTCTGCAGAACGCTTTGAACGTATTCGATATGAACTGAGGTCCGTTGTCGGTGACGATCTCATGGGATAGTCCATGTCGGCAAACGATGTTTCGCCAGACGAACTCCTTTACGTGGACGTCTTTGACTTTTGGTACGACTCTGCTTCGATCCATTTGGTGAAGTAATCTGTCTTACCAATAGGTGCATAGCTTTCTTTTTGCCCGATGCGACTAAGGGTCCTACAATATCCATACCCCATCGCATGAATGGGTAAGGCGATGGGATCGAAGATAATTTCTCCGATGGTTGGTGGATAATTGGGGCATGTTTTTGGCACTTATCACACTTGTTGGAGAAAGATTTGCATTCGGCGGCCATGGTTGGCCAGAAGTAACCTTGCCTTTTGATCCGTAGGGCCATAGCTCTTCCTCCGAAATGGCTTCCGCAAATCCATCGTGTGCCTGTGTGATCACGGCTCGGGCTTGCTTGTCGTCGAGGCATTTGAGGTACGGTCCGGAGAGACTTCTTTTAAAGAGCTCTCCTTGTGTGACGCAGTACCTTGCACTCTGTGCTTTGAGTTTTCGTGCTTCCCATTTGTCGTTGGGGACCTCGCCACTCGTTATGTACTAAATGATCGGAGTTCTCCAATCCTTCACAGCATCATGCTCGGATCCCTAACTAGCGGATGCTGTTTGGATTGGTCCATCAGGTACATTTGCTACGTAGACGGCATTTCTCGGATCGATGTCATCATCGATCTCAATGATATTGTGGCGTGTTTTCTCGTACATCCCTTGATGATCGACATCGTCTTTTTCGGCGGGCTCGTCCTCTTTTAAGGATAGAGCTTTTAGGGCTATGTCGATACTTGGTTTTTCGATCCCTTCGACTGGTATGATCCTTTTAAGGTTAGGATCTGATGTCGATGCCAGTGCGGCTAAGGCATCGGCTACGGTGTTTTCACCTCGTGGGATTCGTGTTAAATCGAAAAATTCGATCTGATCGGTGAGGCTATGGAATACCTGCATGTATGCTTCCATACGTTTATCTTTGACCTCGTAGTCGCCGTGGTATTGGCTCGTTACCAGTTGGGAATCACTGAAAGCGTCTACTTCCTGAGCTCCTATCGCTATTGCTAGTCTGAACGATTGCTCTAATACTTCTCCCGTGGGAGACACCAGTTTTACCCCGACCCCGGATCCTTGCCTCGAAGAGGCGGCGTCAACATGGAGTTTCCATCTTTTGGTGGAAGCCGGGTCGAGGTCGATGGTAGGTGGGAGTTCAATTATGAAGTCATCCAACACTTGCGCTTTTAAGCATGTTCGAGTCTTAAACTCGATGTTATACTCGCTGATTTTGATGGTCCATTTGACCAGTCGGCCTGACTGGCTTGGACTATGAAGGATGGTTCTTAGCGGTTGAGGGGTCATGACTATGATCGAGTGCCATTGGAAGTATGGTCGAAGTTTTCGAGCCGATGTAACCAATGCTAAAGCGAGTTTTTCCATGGCGGGGTATCTGGTTTCAGTATCGAACAGGGTCATGCTGATGTAATACACTGGCCGTTGGTCATTCTGTTTTTCGCGAACCAGGACTCCGCTTACTGCTGCCGTAGAGACAACTAAGTAGAGGTAAAGGGGTTCCCCTTCTATTGGTTTCGCCAGTATAGGTGGTTCGCTTAGATAAGCTTTGAGCTGGGTGAATAATTGTTCGCACTTCTCATCCCGAAGGAACTTTTTGTTAGCTTTGAGTAAATGGTAGAAGGGTAGGTATTTATCGGTTGACCTCGAGATGAAGCGGTTCAAAGCAGCTATTTTGCCAGTCAAACGCTGGACTTCTCGCGTTGTCTTGGGAGATTGCATCTCCATGAATGTCGCGATATGCTTAGGGTTTGCTTCAATCCCCCTTTCGGTTACTAAGTAACCCAGGAACTCTCCTGATGGGACCCCAAAGGTGCACTTCGCTGGATTGAGTTCCATCCCATACTTATTGTGAATGACGAAGCATTCTCTTAGTTGGGGGATATGGTCCTCGCACCTGGAAGATTTGACTAGCATATCGTCGATGTAAACTTCCATGGTTTTACCAAGGAGTCCTGAGAACATCTTGTTGACAAGGCGTTGGTAAGTTACTCCTGCATTTTTCAGCCTGAAAGGCATGACTTTATATCAGTACGTGCCTCGATCAGTTATAAACGAGATCTTCTCTTGGTCCTCAGGGTTCATCAGTATCTGGTTATACCCCGAGAAAGCGTCCATAAAGGATAGCAGTTGATGGCCTGCGGTAGCTTCGACCAAACAGTCGATATGCGGGAGCGGGAAGCTGTCTTTTGGACATGCTTTGTTGAGGTCTGTAAAGTCAACGCAGACTCTCCATTTCCCATTCTTTTTCTTGACCACTACGAGGTTCGCGAGCCAATCGGGGTATTTCACCTCTCTGATCGATCCGATTTTTAGCAGTCGGTCGACCTCGTCGTTGACGGCTTGGGCTCGCTCGGGGCCAAGTTTTCGACGCTTTTGTCTAACCGGTTTGTAAGTTGGGTCGACGTTTAGTTCGTGACTAGTCACGTCAATGTTAATTCCTTTCATATCCGCTGAAGATCAGGCAAAGGAATCGACATTCTGTTTTAGAAAAGAGATCAGTTCGTTTTTGACTGAATCCGATAAGTCGATCCCGATGCCGACGAGTCTTTCGCGGTGAGCCTTGTCTATGCAAACTTGGGTTGTGAGGTCCTTCGGGGGTCCTCTTTGGCTAGGGTCGTTTGACCTTTTGGTTCGCATCTTGGCGAGCTCTTCTTCTTTCTGTAATTGCTATGCGTGAGATTTCTCAATCTGCTTGTATCCGTTCATGTAGCAATTTATGGAAGTTTTTTGGCTTCCGTACACGGTTTTTATCCCTTTCGGGGTTGGGAATTTGAAGCACTGGTGATAGTTCGATGGTACGGCTTTCATATCGTATATCCATGGTCGTCGTGTGGTTTGTCGAGATTACTTGTCTCGCTTTCGTAGAAAATGATTTCGTGGTTTGGACCCAACATTGGGGTTTTCCCCCCTCTGTCGGTCTCGACTCTTCTTTGAAGAACTTTGATCGAATTAACCGAGTCGCGGCAAAGCTTGGAGCCACCGAAGATGAAGTCGATTCGTTTAGGGGGTATAGCCCGTACACCCCCCCTCCCCCCCCCCCCCCGCAGAGACGAGGGAGATTGATTCTCGAGCGTAAACTTTTAGCCGGAGGCGGGGATAGTGCCGAACCTCCCGGAGTGCCGATCAGGTTAAGCTCGCCGAGGATGAACTCGACTCGCTTTCGCGACCCTTGAGGGAGTGTTTCGGGGGATTCCGGCTCTTTTGACCGTTCCCGTTTGTTCTGAGAATGCTTTTTGGAGTTCGACTCATTGGTCTGTTTGTTTTCCTTTTTGTCGGGCAGAGTTTCCTCCTCGACTTCGGAGTCTTGTTTGCTTTTGGACTCTCGCTTTTGAGCCTCGGCTTTAGCTCGAGTATAGCAATCTTCGGTCGAGTGTCCTCTTTTATTGTTGAAATCACAGAATTTTTCCTTGTCGAATTCAAATTTCTTCGAGCTCTTCGGGCTCTCGACCGCGTTGACGTTCCCTGATTTACGGGAATCCTTTTTCGAGTTCGAATTCTGCGAGCCCGACGGGTTCTTTTCTTTTCGGTGCTTTTCTCTGAGGTTCGTGGTTTCGTCCTCGAGGCGAGCAAAGGCCGATGCGCGATGGAGGGCGTCATCGAGCGTTTGAGGTTCGCGGACTGTTATTTCCTCGCAGAATCTGGTTGAGTACCATAGTCCTCGTCTTAATACTTCTATAGCTACTTCGTCTCGTGGGTTCACGATTTTGGATTTTATTTCCTTAAATCGGTCGATGTACGAGCGAAGTGTTTCGTCAGGTTTTTGAGAGACGCCAAATAGGGCTGCCTCAGTAGTTTTTTCCTCGATGAAGACGGAGTAATGTTTGAGGAAAGCCGTCATGAACTGGGTGTAGTTGTCAATGGACCTTTCTTCCAGTCCGGCAAACCATTCTAGGGCGGAGCCCGATAGGTTTTCCGCGAAGAGCCTGCAGAAGGCGGGCTCTCTCTCCTCGTCGGTAAGGTACACCCTTGCCATCGCTAGTCGGAATGCCCTGATGTGGGTTTTCGGGTCTGATTTCCCAGAGAATTCCGGAAACTTAGTTTTCTTGATTTCTCGGATTCTTGCAAATGTGATCCGATCTGTGAACGGCGTTTGCTGCGTTTCTTCGATCACTCGATCGATGTCAGGAGCTGCGCTCGTTGCCATGTGAACTTTCGAGCTCAGACTGTTGAACTGGGCCTTAGCCTGTTCGATGTATTGTCTGAGCATATCGTGTTCATCGCCCTCTGCGGGTGTGAACTGGGCTTGTGCCCGACTTGACGTTTGTTCCGGAAAAATGGGGTCGAGGAGATCGATCGGTGGGACCGACCTTGTCTGGTCGATCTGGGGTGTTCGGAACTGTACCGTGTTTGATCCGTTAAGGAGTCCCAAGCTCGAGGCGAAGGCAGAGCCTCCTAGTTGCCTCGGTCGGATATTAGAGTTATTCGGGAAAGGTGGTGGCCCGGGTAACGGTCGGTTTCTTGATCCGGTTGGATCTGTGACCATTGAACTTGAACTGAATGGGGTCGGTATCGCGATAGGGGTCATTATAGGGCGGAAGCCGCTATTTGACGTATTATCGAGGTTTCCCGACGCTCCCGGAGGAGTTACTACCTGGGAGAAGTCCAAGCGGGTACACAGTGGAGGACTTATGGGAGTTCGCGTTGGTCTGCCCCCTTGGCTTTGACTGGCGAGCTCTTCAAGATGGGCGTTAAGGCGCCGCTCTTGTTCGTCAAGCTGCGCGGCCTGAGAACGGTTCACGATCTCTTGGGCCCTTGCGCTTGCCTCGTTATTTCTCGTTCGATCTACCAACAGGCTTAGCATCGAACGGATCTCGGCAAGATCACTTGGCCCTTGTCTCTGTGGAGCAGAAGGTAGTGGCGAATTAGGTCTGGTTATTCCAGATCCACCTCCTGGGTGGATATTGAATCATTTTTCATCCACACCCAGTTTCTGCTCGGATCATTAGTTCCTGACAAAACATTTGTCGGAGTCTGGCTTGTCGCGATTGTTTGAGCGACGGAGCCGGCTGGTGCCGAGGTCGTGGAGACTGAGGCAGAGCTCGTCAACACGCCATCGGTCTGACCCATGTTTCTTACCCCGGTGGTGTTCTAAGGAACGTTGTTGACCGTTTGAGGGAGTTCAACTGGTGGTGTTACGCTGGGAGAGCCAGTTTGGTCGGGATTCATCTCGATCTATCGGATCTAGGATCTGATTCTTAAGATAGGAAAAACTATAGATAGTCCCCACAGTCGGCGCCAAATGTGAGATCCGGGATTCACACTAAGAATTTGTATTCGTGGATTTGGACTTTTAGGATATATAAATGGTATAGTTTCCTATGAATCAAAGACTTTATTGAGATTGATCGTCGAGATAGAACAAACACAATCGAAAAGAGAGTACAAAGTATGAAATCGAGCTATCTAGTCGAAGTGTTCTTAGCTAGGGTTGGAATATCTCGAATGAGTCGCCACTTATTCTTTTAAATAGTCTCGACCCTGACCTCTCCGTTCCGATATTTCGGCCTCTCCTTCGTAACGATCCCCGTGATTCTCGCGGATCAGTTGAACTGGAAAAGACCGAGTCGCTCTATCTCCACGTCGTCTCTCGCCGAGCTCGAGCTCGATCGCTTCTTACTTCGGCGTCGCTTGGGCCTTGTCAAGACGTCGTTCATTCAGGCCCAGCAAAAGAATCGGCTCGTCTCTTCGTCTCTGATTCTGGAATGGGCTCGTGGATACGGGCCTTTGTCTTGTTTGTTAATGGGCCGGATTTCCTAGAGGGAAATCCAGTACCAACAACGTCCTACATCAACAATCTCAACAACACTGGAATGGTTAGACCTTTCTAATTTACTTCTCGATATCACTTCCTTATATCAATATGGTTACTTAGTCATGTACCCAACGGTCACACGTGGCTAAATAACAATATCTATAATCCCGTTCAATCTCAAATAAGCTCCCTATAAAAACCGCTTTATCAATTACGAGCTTAGGTCTATCTACGAGGTTCTCTACCTTTCCAACTATCCACAAGTTTAACTGATAACTTATCA
This sequence comes from Orychophragmus violaceus, assembly GCA_030180135.1. Lineage (NCBI taxonomy): Eukaryota > Viridiplantae > Streptophyta > Magnoliopsida > Brassicales > Brassicaceae > Orychophragmus > Orychophragmus violaceus. Next base: position 46,637,221 of record CM058235.1, on the reverse strand, counting down.
TCTCGTCTACACAGGACTAAAGGTCTAACACTCATTCAAACGTCTAACACCTAACCAATCAATCCAAGCGATTCGCTAATCAAATTTCAGTTTCTAGCATCCTAGTGAATCAAACAATGTGATGATGCTCAACATTCATCTAACAACCGCAGCGATTAAACAAATGCAATGCTAGCAACCTATCGAACAAGTGAATGCAGTACTACCAAAACAAAAAAAATCATTCATGAGCAATGCAATGATACCATCAAATTCTCTAGCACCTTAACGATCAATCAAATGCAATGCTTCAAAATCAACAACTAACAACCTAGCGAGCTACTGATAGGCTCAGAGTTTTAATCCTATTCTACTACAAGTGCACAGTTATGCAATGTAGTACTTAGGGTATCGAATCCACAAGGACTCACGGCTCACACGATAGATTGTTTGTTCTCAAGTTAAGCTAAATCAATTAATAGAAAGCAATAAACTAAAGCAAGTAAACAGGGAGGTGTTTTCAATAAGAGAAAGGCGCTAGACTTAGGAAGTTCTCGGGAATTATGCTATGCTATACACTTAACTAACCGGATTCAGATTAAACACAGGTTCAAGAACTAGAAAGACGATGCTAAACAATCCAACTCTCGCTGAGATTGTTTCTATATCTAGCAACCTAGTGATCCAAATCTCTTTGTGATCCTAGAGTTCTAAACAAGCATTAAAAACAGATTCTATCGGTTCACAATTCTCCTAAACCAAATCGCTTTGTATCTAGTCAAATTGCTTACACTAAGTTTATTCAGATTATAACTCACACTCTCGTGATATTGTAAATTATCTCAAATTTAAACCCTAGGTGATCAGTCTAAAATTCAGTATTAAACTCAACTTAGGTGATGAACAAACAGATTGTGAATCCTATTAAATCAGTTATCTAAACAAGCATAAATCCTTATGAGAAATCCTAAATCTAACTAGGTTACTACTCAGACATATTATCAATTAAACAACACATCATGAATAGAAAACCAAAAGACTGAATACTTTTTGTGCAGGGCTAGGCTTTTAAGCATCACTAACACTTTTTGTGCGAGCGCGGAACTTCGAGTTTAAGCACTGATTGGTTGTGTGCTTTGCAATTCTGGGCTCGGCATTTAAGCATCAGTAACACTTTTTTGTGCGAGTGCAGAGCTTTGACTTTAATCACTGTGAGATCTGGGATTCACACTAAGAATTTGTATTCGTGGATTTAGACTTTAGGATATAGAAATGGTATAGTTTCCTATGAATCAAATACTTTATTGAGATTGATCGTCGAGATAGAACAAACACAATCGAAAAGAGAGTACAAAGTATGATGTTCGAGCTATCTAGTCGAAATGTTCTCAGTTAGGGTTGGAATATCTTGAATGAGTCGCCACTTCTTCTTTTAAATAGTCTCGACTCTGACCTCTCTGTTCCGATATTTCGGCCTCTCCTTCGTAACGATCCCCGTGATTCTCGCGGATCAGTTGAACTGGAAAAGACCGAGTCACTCTACCTCCACGTCGTCTCCTGCCGAGCTCGAGCTCGATCGCTTCTTACTTCGGCATCGCTTGGGCCTTGTCAAAGCGTCATTCGTTTGGGCCCAACAATCGAATCGGCTCGTCTCTTCGCCTTTGATCCTGGAACGGGCTCATAGATACGGGCCTTTGTCTTGTTTGTCAATGGGCCGGATTTCTTAGAGGGAAATCCAGTACCAACAATAGCCCCCCAGCCCATTGATTTCGAGAAGTCAAGGTTAATGGGCGGTAGACGTTTTCAGGAAGACGCGCGCGTGTCGCGGGCGTCGAAAAATCTAATGATTACTCTCGCCCCATCCGTAGATCTTGTTGCGATCCAATGGTCAAGGACGGGCGCGTGGGACGAGCTGATCTGCTTTTTAGCGCGTCAGCAGTTATGGCGTGTATTTGTTTGAGAATTTCATCTCCCACCGTGGACCTGGTCGATCGTCGACGGCTAAGATTCAAAGGTTGCGAAGAGTCTTTTCGGGCTCGTTCTTTTGATGACGTGACCTAATTACTGCGCACTCGCAGCCGTCGATCTCACATCTATGGTTAGATTAAGGGGAAAGCGAGGAGTCCAAATCACCTCGATTTTCTCGTAATTATTACGAGTTCAGAATCATGCGGTTGAGATTTTGCACGATTCCCACTATAATTTTCTCATATTTTGCCGAGGGTGATTTCTTCTCTTCCCACTTTCACTTCTTCTCTTACTTTTGCTCTGGTTTTTACTTCTCTTCCCATCGGAAAAATTTCCTTCTAAAACTCTTTGCTTTCTTTGTTCCGATACACCGCTTTCTATGGCTCTCAGAGATGCGACAGGGGCTAGTGCTAGCACGGCGGCGGGCTCGTTTGGCCCACATCCGCCGTCTTCCCTATCCATAGACCAAATCGAACGATTGCGGAGGATTTGCAGGGTTCCACCAGAGGTGGAAATTGTGATTCTGTCGCCGGCGATGTCGCCGGAGACCGCGGTGGAGGGTTATTGTTGCGCCTTATACGCCTACTTCGAGAAATGCGGGCTTTTCTTCCCTATTCCCCGCTTAATCTCTTTGGTGCTGGCCCAGCTTCAACTGGCTTTTCATCAGATGACGCCGAACTTTGTCCGGTATGTCATCGGACTCGGAGTCAGGGCCGCAAAAGAAGGAATCGAGTTTGGGCCTGAGGAACTTATGCGTGTTTGCTCGGTGAAGCACAACGCTAAGTTCCGGGGGACTTACTATCTCTCGCCTCGTTTTGGGCGGGTCCTCGAGGATGTTCTGACGAATGATGTATGGAAGGACCGATACTTCTTCTTCAGGATAACCCATCATTCGGTCGGGGACTTCGACTATTCAGTGTCGGTAAGGCCCTGACTCTAATGTTCGATTCTTTTCGGTCGTCGGGTCGTTCCCTTGTCTGATTTGGTTTTTATTACAGAGGCTCCGGAGTCGCTTGCTACCAACCCGATCACAGAGGCTCTGATAGCTCGACTGAGAGGGGGAGCTGTTAATTGGGGTAGTTTCACAATTGAGCGTGTGCAGGCTGTTCTGCGGGTCGGTGCTGAGTGAGCTCCGCTGGACCGTGCTCGGGCTCCTCGAAACCCGTTACTCCCTTCCGAACCCTCTCGGGCTCTGCCGGCTCGAGCTACTCAGCCCTCGCTTCGTATTGCCGAGCGGGCAGGAGAGAGTGAGTCGTTTGTTCGCCAAAAAGTTTTTTTTTTATCATCATCATTTTGACTTGTCTAACTCTTTTTGTGTTATGTATATAGCTCGACCTTCTCCAGGCGGCGGCTCGACTGTTAACAGTACCCTCGAGGGATTATCTCGTAGAGTGAGCAGTCGCCGGCACGGGAAGGACCCGGTTGAACTGGTCGATAAGATGGAGGCCGGTGACTTTAGTAATGCCCTTCTATTTGCCCTCGATAGGGCTCCTCCTCCGCCTCCGGCTTATCCTCCTCCTCCTGCTCAGACCTCGCTCCTTCCGGTGACGGTCCCGGAGGGAACGGTTGCGGGGGTCGTCGACGCGACTCTCCCCTTGGCCGAACGGGAGGTGGTTTTACCTCGGTCTAGAGATGCTGCTCTCTGCGATTCTCAGCCGGATTTGTCTGGGGAGGGAGATCGGGTCTCTTCCCCCTTCGCAGAAGCGTCGTAAAGTAGATGTGGGAAGGAGTCCAGAAGGGTCGGACCGAGAAGAGTGCTCGGTTGTAGACGATCCAGAAGGTGTGGTTCGTCTGCTGAGGCGCGTTAGGCCTGTTGGCACCGAGCTCCCAGTTACTGGGGAAACGGTCCTCGGTAGTGCGTATTCCGAGATGATGGCGGTCATCGGGAAGGTGAGACGTTTTTCCTTCGGTCTCCTTTTTTTAGAGTTTTTTTTGTTAAACCGACGCTTTCTTTGCAGACTGTAGAGGCTGTGAATACGTACGCGGTTCGGTCTGAGAACGAGGTGCTGGACGCTCAGACCTACGAGCTCGAGTCTGCTCGGGAGGCTGCTACCCAAATGAATGCTGAGCTCCAGGAAGCTTTAGCTAGGGAGGAGCGCCTGAAGAAGAGGGTCGCGGACCATGCTGCTGCGGAGGCCAGGATTGCGCATCTCGAGAAGAGGGAGGAGGAGCTGTCTTGTCAGCTAAGCACCGCCGAGGCTCGAATTCGGACTGTGGAAGAGTCGAGCCGGGTCGAGCTTCGTAAGGCTCGAAAAGAACTTAATGGCCAGTATCTGACGATTCTGGCCGGGATCAAAGAGAGAGCCGAGAAGAGGAAAATCCAGACTAGTGCCGAGATCCGTCTCTAAGAGACTTTGGCCAACATCGAGCTTATCGCTGAGATCGCAGCTGGAGAAGTGGATATGCAGTCTCTGATTTTAGCGTTGGCAAGCTTGCCTTGCCGGCAATGTCGGAGGACTCCGTGGCCATGGCGGGTTCTCCGCCTGTTCCTCCGGCTGAGACTGACCCGAGGATGACTGACGAGGTCGAATCCCAGTTGAGAAGAGAGGCAGGTGATGGGGCGGAGGGCCTGCGTTTTAGTTAAAAACTGTTGTTGTTGCCCGAGAGGGCTTTTAATTTCCTTTTTCAAACTTTGGTTGCCCAAGGGGGCTTTTGTGATATTGAGGATGTTAAATCCTTGTTTTGTTCATGCGTTGCTTTTAAATCCTGCATGCCTTAGCATATATTTTACTGTTTTAGCGCCTTAGCCTAAAGTTTGGCTGTTATGGCGACTTGAACCTCCTCGGAGGGGTCGGCAAATAACTTGTCGCGAATTGCCTTAGGGAGTTCTTTACGAACTTTTAAGTCGATTGTACGCGAGGTACCACTCTTTCGTAGTGTAAGATTCGAGCTTATAGCTGGATGCTTTCGAAATTGCTGAATATAAGGAATACTAAGTATATAGGAATGAATCGAAGTAGACTTACAAAGGTTGTTTGCTTGAATGACTGTCTTGACTTCGTTGTCTTTTTCTTGGAGGGAGGGGGTAGTCCCCCAATTCTTTTAATCCGTATAAGGTTTAGAAGAATTATTGGTTTTGGAAGGATCGCTCTGGATCTCTTTCTTCAGGACGATCATTTCAGTTCGTTCGGATTGGGAAGACCGTTTTGGGTCGCTTGTTTTGGGACGATCATTTCATCTCGTTCGATTTGGAAGGACTAGTCGCTTGTTTTGGGACGATCATTTCAGCTCGTTCGATTTGGAAGGACCATTTTGGGTCGCTTGTTTTGGGGACGATCATTTCAGCTCGTTCGATTTGGAAGGACCATTTCGGGTCGCTTGTTTTAGGACGATCATTTCAGCTCGTTAGATTTGGAAGGACCATTTCGGGTCGCTTGTTTGAAGGGATAATTTCATATCACTTGGTTTTGGGGGAGGCCGTTTTAGGTCTCTCGGAAGGGATAATTTCATATCGCTTTTTTGTGGAGGGATAATTTCATATCGCTTTTTTTAAGAGATAATTTCATATCGCTTGGAAGGGATAATTTCATATCGCTGGTTTACGGAGGGATAATTTCATATCACTTTAGCTTTTGAAGAAATAATTTCATATCTCTTTTTGAGGATGTTATGGTGAGGTATTTCGCAATGGCTCTAACTTTTATGACAGAAAGAGGCATTGGATTGGGAGACTTATTTTGATTTCACAAAGATAAGCTAGTATGACTTCGTCAGAAGTTGTTGAGCTCGGTAAGAGCTTTGTGTTCGGGGGGTGGCTGCGCTCGAAGTCGAGCTGCCTACGTACCCTTTTAAGGGGATCAAGCCATTTCGTAGTTCGATTATATTATCGTACTCCTAGTGGAAGTACTTTTTGAGGTTGATGATGTTCCAAGGTCGTAGTTCAGGTTTCTGGGTTTCCACCGACTTGAGTCGGTAGACCCCGTCCTTTACAACGTCAGTGACCTGGTAAGGACCTTCCCACTTTGCTCCTAACTTCCCAGCGTGTTCTTCCTTTTTATGGTCGAACACTTTCCGTAAGACGAGCTCTCCTACTTGAAACCTTCGAGTTTTAATCTTGGAATCGTAGTAACGAGCTGCGGCTTGTTGGTAGTTCTGGATTCGAGCTAGTGCGAGGTTCCTCCTTTCGTCGACGAGATCGAGCACGTCAGTTATCATCTTGTTATTGAGTTCCTCTTGTCTTGGGCATTCTTCTTTGTGGATGCTTGATACAAGGATTTCGGCTGGTACTACCGCCTCGATCCCGTAGGCCAGCGAGAAGGGAGTCTCACTGGTGGATTTGCGGGGGGTAGTCCGGTAGGCCCAGAGTACGGCTGGGAGCTCGTCGCTCCAGCTCGTTTTGCACTCATTGAGTCTTTTCTTGAGGCTATTCATGATTGCCTTGTTAGCCGCTTCCGCCAGCCCATTCCCTTGGGGATAGCGTGGCGTTGAGTAAGTCAGCTTTATGTTCCACGTTCTGCAGAACTCCTTGAAGGCGTTTGATATGAACTGGGAACCGTTATCAGTGACGATCTCGTGGGGTAGTCCGTGCCGGCAAACGATGTTTCGCCAGATGAACTCCTTAACGTGAACGTCCTTGACCTTTTGGTATGACTCCGCTTCAATCCATTTGGTGAAGTAGTCTGTCATTACCAATAAGTGTGTGGCTTTCTTTTTGCTGGATGCGACTAGGGGCCCCACGATGTCCATTCCCCATCGCATGAATGGGTATGGCGATGAGATAGAGAAGAGTTTCTCCGATGCTTGGTGGATAATCGGGGTGTGCTTTTGGCACTTGTCGCATTTGTTGGAGAAGGATTCGCATTTGGTAGCCATTGTTGGCCAGAAATAGCCTTGTCTTTTGATTCGTACGGCCAGGGCTCGTCCTCCGGAATGGCTTCCGCAGGATCCTTCGTGGGCCTGCGTGATCACGGCTAGGGCTTGCCTTTTGTTGAGGCATTTGAGGTAAGGTCCGGAGAGACTCCTTTTAAAGAGCTCTCCTTGTGTGACACAGTACCTTGCACTTTGTACTTTGAGTTTCCGTGCCTCCCATTTGTCGTCTGGAACTTCACCGTTTGTAATGTATCGAATGATCGGAGTTCTCCAATCTTTGTCATTGTCGGGCTCGGGTCCTTGACTGGTGGACGCGGCTTGGATTGGTCCATCGGAGACGTTCGCGACGTACACGGCATTTCTCGGATCAGGATCATCATCAATTTCGATGATGTCGCGACTGGTGTTGCCAAGACATTTTGGATGCTCGACATCGTCCTTTACAGCAGGCTCGTCCTCTTTCAATGACAGAGCTTTTAGGGCTATGTCGATGCTTGGTTTCTCGATCCCTTCGACCAGTATGATCCTTTTAAGGTTAGTATCTGATGTCGACGCTAATGCGGCTAGGGCATCGGCTGCGGTGTTTCCCCCCCCCCCCCCCCCCCCCCCCCCCGCGGGATCCGTGTTAGGTCGAAGAATTCGATCTGTTTGGCGAGCGTATGGACTATCTGTAGGTATGCTTCCATGCGCTCGTCCTTGGCCTCGTAGTCGCCATGATATTGGCTCGTGACCAATTGGGAATCGCTGAACGCGTCTACTTCTCGGGCTCCTATTGCTATTGCTAGTCTGAGCCCGGCTATTAACGCTTCATATTCTGCTTCATTATTTGATGAGACGAAGCCTAGTCTGAAAGACTGTTCCAATACTTCGCCAGTAGGGGAGACCAGTTTTATTCCGACTCCAGATCCTTGCCTTGAGGAGGCTCCATCAACGTAGAGTTTCCATTTTTTGGCGGAGGTCGGGTCGAGTTCAACGGTAGGAGGGAGCTCGATTATGAAATCTGCCAGTACTTGTGCTTTTAGGCACGTCCGAGCTTTATATTTTATGTCATACTCGCTAAGCTCGATAGCCCATTTGACCAGTCGACCAGACTGGCTTGGACTGTGAAGGATGGTTCTCAGTGGCTGAGAGGTCATTACTATGATCGAGTGCGATTGAAAGTATGGTCGGAGTTTCCGAGCTGATGTCACTAGCGCTAAGGCGAGTTTTTCCATGGCGGGGTATCTGGTTTCAGCGTCGATTAAGGTCTTACTGATGTAATACACCGGCCGTTGTTCGTTCTGTTCTTCGCGAACCAGGACTCCACTTACCGCTGCCGTCGAGACAGCTAGGTAGAGGTAGAGGGGTTCCCCTTCTACTGGTTTCGCCAATATGGGTGGTTCACTTAAGTAAGCTTTTGGCTGAGTGAACGCTTCTTCGCACTTTTCGTCCCAGAGGAACTTTTTATTCGCTTTGAGCAAGTGATAGAAGGGCAGACATTTATCAGTCGACCTCGAGATGAAACGGTTCAGGGCAGCTATTTTGCCGGTTAGGCGCTGGACTTCTCGCGTTGTTCTGGGAGATTTCATCTCTATGAACGTTGCGATTTGTTTGGGGTTCGCTTCGATCCCTCTTTCGGTTACTAGGTAACCTAGTAATTCTCCTGAGGGGACCCCGAAGGTGCACTTTTCTGGGTTGAGTTTCATCCCGTATTTATTCAGAATGATAAAACATTCTTTTAGTTGCGGGATGTGATCCTCATACCTGGAAGATTTGACCAGCATATCGTCGATGTAGACTTCCATAGTTTTGCCTAGGAGTCCTGAGAACATCTTGTTGACGAGGCGTTGGTAAGTCGCTCCTGCGTTTTTTAGTCCGAAGGGCATGACTTTGTAGCAGTATGTGCCTCGATCAGTTATGAACGAAGTCTTTTCTTGGTCCTCGGGGTTCATTAATATTTGATTGTACCCCGAGAAAGCGTCCATGAAGGATAGTAGCTGGTGTCCGGCGGTGGCTTCGACCAGCCGGTCGATGTGTGGGAGTGGGAAGCTGTCCTTCGGACATGCTTTGTTGAGATCTGTGAAATCTACGCAGACTCTCCACTTCCCGTTCTTTTTCTTAACCACTACAGGGTTTGCAAGCCAATCGGGGTATTTGACCTCTCTGATCGATCCGATTTTTAACAATCGATCGACCTCGTGATTGACGGCTTGAGCTCGTTCCGGACCTAGTTTTCGACGTTTCTGTTTTACCGGTTTATAGGTTGGGTCGACATTCAGCTCATGGCTGGTAACGTCGATGTTGATCCCTTTCATGTCTGCTGAAGACAAGGCAAAGGAGTCGACGTTTTGTTTAAGGAAAGAGATCAGTTCGTTTTTGACCGGCTCTGATAGGTCGATTCAAATGCCAACGAGTCTTTCGGGATGAGCATCGTCTATGCAGACTTGAGTCGTGAGGTCCTTTGGGGGTCCTATTTGACTCGGGTCATTCGACCTTTTGGTCTGCATGGTGGCGAGCTCATCCTCTTTCTGTAATTGCTACGCAGGGGATTTCTCAATTTGCTTGTATCCATTCATGTAACAATGGCGGGAAATCTTTTGACTTCCGTACACGGTTTTTACCCCTTTGGGAGTTGGGAATTTTACGCATTGATGGTAGGTCGATGGTACTGCTTTCATGTCGTATATCCATGGTCGACCTAGAATAGCGTTATAGGGAGCTGGCCGATCCACTATGACAAACTCTGTCATTATTCGGATTCCTCCAGCTATTACCGGGGCGAAGACAAAGCCCATCGAGTACTTTGTTTCGCCAGCGAACCCTACTAGTGGCGTCTTTTCTTCCACGATCTCGGAGTCGTTGAAGTCCATCTTTTTGAACGCATCGTAAAAGAGGACATCCACCGAACTTCTTGTGTCGATCATTATCCTTGAGAGTTCGAATTCTCCCACTACTAGACAAACGAGGAGGGCGTCGTCGTGTGGTTTGTCGAGATTGCTTGTCTCGCTCTCGTGGAAAGTGATCTCGTGGTCTGGACCTATCATTGGGATTTTCCCCCCTTTGTCAGTTTCGACTCTTCTTTGAATAGCTTTGATCGAATTGACCGAGTCTCGGCAGAGCTTGGAGCCACCGAAGTTGAAGTCGATTCGTTTAGGGGGTATAGCCCGTACACCCCCCCCCCGCAGAGACGAGGGAGATTGATTCGTGAGCGTAAACTCTTAAAGGGAGCCGGAGGTGGGGATAACGCTGAACCTTTCGGGGTGCCGCTTAGGCTGAGCTCGCCAAGAATAAACTCAACTCGCTTCCGCGACCCTTGAGGAAGTGTTTCGGGAGATTCCGGCTCCTTTGTCCGTTCTCGTTTATTTTGAGAAGGCCTCTTGGTGTTTGACTCTTTGGTCTGTTTACTTTCCTTTTTGTCGGACGGAGTTTCCTCCTCGACTTCGGACTCTTGTTTGCTTTCGGACTCTCGCTTTTGAGCCTCGGCTTTAGCTCGAGTATAGCAATCTTCGGTCGAGTGTCCTCTTTTGTTGTGAAATTTACAGAATTTTTCCTTGTCGAACTCGAATTTCTTCGAGCTCTTCGGGCTCTCGACCGCATTAACGTTCCCTGATTTACGGGAATCCTTTTTCGAGTTCGAGTTCTGCAAGCCCGAAGGGTTCTTTTCTTTTCGGTGCTTTTCTCTGAGGGTCGTGGTTTCGTCCTCGAGGCGAGCGAAGGCCGATGCGCGATGAAGGGCGTCATCGAGTGTTCGAGGTTCGCGGACTGTTATTTCCTCGCGGAATCTGGTTGAATACCACAGTCCACGTCGCAGCGCTTCTATAGCTACTTCGTCTCGTGGGTTTGCGATTTTGTTTTTTATTTCCTTAAGTAGGTCGATGTACGAGCGAAGTGATTCATCCGGTTTTTGGGAGACGCCAAATAGAGCTGCCTCAGTAGTCTTTTCCTCGATAAAGACGCAGTATTGCTTGAGGAAGGCCGTCATGAACTGGGTGAAGTTGTCAATGGACCTTTCTTCCAGTCCGGCAAACCATTCTAGGGCGGAGCCCGATAGGTTTTCGGCGAAGAGCCTGCAGAAAGTCGGCTCTCTTTCTTCGTCGGTAAGGTATACCCTTGCCATCGCTAGTCGGAATGCCCTGATATGGGCTTTGGGATCCGACTTCCCGGAGAATTCCGGAAATTTAGTTTTCTTGATTTCTCGGATTCTCGCGAAGGCGATCCGGTCTGTGAATGGCGTTTGTCGCGTTTCTTCGATCACTCGATCGATGTCAGGTACCGCGCTTGTCGCCATGTGAACTTTGGAGCTCAGACTGACGAACTGAGCCTTAGCTTGTTCAATATACTGTCTAAGCATATCGTGGTCGTCGCCCTTCGTTGGCGCGAACTGGGCTTAAGCTTGATTGAACATTTGTCCAGGAAAAGTGGGGTCGAGGAGATCGATTGCTGGAAACGATCCCGTCTGGTCGACCTGCGGTGTTCGGAACTGTACCGTATTTGACCCGTTAATGGGTCCTGAGCTTGAGGCAAAAGCAGAGCCTCCTAGTTTCCTCGGCCGGATATTCGAACTACTCAGGAAAGGTGGTAGCCCGGGTAATGGTCGATTTCCCGACCCGGTTGGATCTGTGATCGCTGAATTTGAACCGAATGAGGTCGGAGTCGCGATGGGCGTCATTATAGGGCGAAAACCTCTATTCGACGTACTGGCAAAATTCCCCGACGTTCCCGGTGGAGTTACTACCTGGGAGAAATCCAAGCGTGTACACGGTGGGGGACTTATGGGGGTTCGTGGATCGTGTGTTGATCTACCCCCTGGTTTTGGATAGCGAGCTCTTCAAGACGGGCGTTAATGCGCCTTTCCTGTTCATCGAGTTGCGCGGCCAGAGAACGATTTGCGATCTCTTGGGCCCTTGCGCTTGCCTCATTATTTCTCGTTCGATCTACCAATAGGCTTAACATCGAACGGATTTCGGCAAGATCATTTGGCCCTTGTCTTTGTGGAGCAGAAGGCAGTGGCGAATTGGGTCTGGTTGTTCCAGATCCGCCTCCAGGGGTGGGAATCGAATCGTTTCTCATCCACACCCAGTTTCTGCTTGGATCGTTAGTTCCTGACAAAACATTTGTCGGAGTCTGGCTTGTCGCGATTGTTTGGGCGACTGAGCCGGCTGGTGCCGAGGTCGTGGAGACTGAGGCAGAACTCGTCAACACTCCATCGGTCTGACCCATGATTCTTACCCCGGTGGTGTTCTGAGGAACGTTGTCGACCGTTTGAGGGTGGTCAACTGGTGGTGTGGCGCTGGGAGAGCCAGATTGGTCGGATTCATCTCGATCTATCGGATCTAAGATCTGATTCTTAAGACAGGAAAACTATAGACGTCCCCACAGTCGGCGCCAAATGTAAGATCCGGGATTCACACTAAGAATTTGTATTCGTGGATTTGGACTTTAGGATATAGAAATTGTATAGTTTCCTATGAATCAAAGACTTTATTGAGATTGATCGTCGAGATAGAACAAACAAAATCGAAAAGAGAGTACAAAGTATGATGTTCGAGCTATCTAGTCGAAGTGTTCTCAGTTAGGGCTGGAATATCTTGAATGAGTCTCCACTTCTTCTTTTAAATAGTCTCAACTCTGACCTCTCGGTTCCGATATTTCGGCCTCTCCTTCGTAACGATCCCCGTGATTCTCGCGGATCAGTTGAACTGGAAAAGACCGAGTCGCTCTACCTCCACATGGTCTCCTACCGAGCTCGAGCTCGATCGCCTCTTACTTCGGCATCGCTTGGGCCTTATCAAAGCGTCATTCGTTTGGGCCCAACGATCGAATCGGCTCGTCTCTTCGCCTTTGATCCTGGAACGGGCTCATAGATACGGGCCTTTGTCTTGTTTGTCAATGGGCCGGATTTCCTAGAGGAAAATCCAGTACCAACAATCACTGATTGGTTGTGTTCTTTGCGAGTCTGGGATAGGCTGTTAAGCATCAAGAACGCTTTTTTGTGCGAGCGCGGAGCTTCGAGTTTAAGCATTGATTGGTTGTGTACTTTACGAGTCTGGGCTGATATTTTAAGCATCAGGAACGTTTTGTTTGTGCAAGCGCGGAGCTTCGACTTTAGGCACTGATTAGTTGTGTGCTTTCCGAGATTCAGCTCGGCTTTTAAGCATCATGAACACTTTTGTTTTTTTTTTTTGAAACAAAATATTAATTAAGATAATAGATGTGCCCGGGGTTGCCTACGTACCCCCCCCCCCTTTAAAGAGAGGATCAAGTGAGTCATAGTTCGGTTATTTACAAATAATCTAAAGGAAAGGTAGGTCGGAGGCTTAGTATTTTCTGAGGTTCAACAAGTTCTAGAAACGTCGGATTTTATCTCCGCTTAAGGTTGATAGCTCGTACATTTCCGGCATGTCTGCTTCCGAGATAACGTACAGACCTTCCAGCTAGTGGCAGACTTGCCCTCTTTCCATAGGCGACACCACTTTTCTCCTTCGGAAGCGCTCTCAAAGACCCTACGCAAGATCAAGTGCCATTGGTGAAGAGTATAACTCATGTATTCTCGTTGTTGATTTCCGGGGAGGGGTTCGTGGTGGTCCCTGATTCGGATGGGGGGGTGGGGGGAAGCTGTGTTGATTCTGGAAAGAGCCGCCGACCTCATATCGTTCATTTGGCTGAGTGACGATCCATTGCCGACTGCTCCATCCGGAAAGCGGGCGGGAGTGTAACGCCCCTTTCCCATTATCCGCTGACCGTCGAGCTTACCGGTCAACAATCAAACAAGAACATGACCAAGTCAAACCCGAGCAAGTCAAACAGGAAAGGTTCGCCACAAGACGAAGCCAGAGACAGATCGGTTTGAGACAAAGGCTCGCACTAACCCGTCTTTGACCCCGCAATCCTCACTTCCGTAGTACAAAGCTTCACAACTTGTACAACTTCCGTAAGTTATGTCGGTTCGGACTAAATATCGGGGAAGCATATTCATTTCTGAGTAAATTAACCGTTGCATAACGTTTCACCGTCTTTACAAAAGAGTTGGCCAATAATCAAGAACAACAAACAAATCTCAACACAAAATTAGCGCCAAATCCAAACCGAAGGAAAACCCAAAATCATCGAATCAAAACCCCGCCACAAGCACTCCCGAAACTACACCGAGGACCTCCCACGTCCGTCGCTCCTAAACCTGAAAACACAAAAAGAGTCTAATGAGCGATCTAAGATCACCCAGCGAGTCGGCTCCCCACTACGGCTTCTATGCAATCTAACATATACAAATTCCCGCCCAGAAACCCCAAAATAACAAACAACAGAGATAACGGTCGATCACACACTACCACGTCGTGTCAAACCCACAACACACAAGCACTTGCCAAAAGAAAGGGAAAGCGATTAAAGGAAATCGAAAGCACTGCGGCACATGCTCTCGACTGAAACTCGATCTATCTATCGCGCAATACCACAATACAAACACGACACTGGGCCCTTACGATCTCGGTAACTTCTACGGGTTTACATCGTCACCGACATGGTAACTACCCCACGACTCCTAGACGTAAACACGAAGTCTCAGGACCTAGGACATTGTTCTCAGCCCATCGATATGCAGTGACTCAGGCTACCCCACGATAACCTAAGTTTCCATGCGATTCGGCCCTAGGACATGACCCCGTATTCTCCGAATCACACACCTACCGGCGTCACTCAGTACGTTAACGCCATAACCGGAATCACCACCCGAAGGCCTGTGTCCGATCAGGTAACTACCCGAGGATCCAATCGGGTCGGAAGTACCGGAACGCCATCTCTAGACTTGCGGGATCTAACACACCTTATAGAGTCCTAATAACAGCAATGTAAACACGATCCCCCGATATGAATGACGGATCTGACGCGGTATGAATCCAGAGACCCCCGAACTGAAACCCGAACCTCCCAAATACACGAACACGAACCCCGAAGCTTTCCTGAACACCTCTATAACAGGCTGAATCAGAATTGGCCGAAGTCAACCCGTTGACCTGCGTTGACCGTGCGTTGACGGGCGTTGACCGTTGACTTTGACCATTGACCGCTGACTTTGACTTTGACCAATCTTGAACCGCTTGACCACTCTGAACCAACTAAACCAATGTAATTGAACCAAACCACTGAACCGTAATCAATTAAAACGGTTAGGTTAAACCGGTTTAGGTCAAATCATTGACTGGTTTAACCCAACGTTGACCGAGTCTTAACCAAGCCTAAACCAATCCAATTCTTGAATCAAATCATGCTGAACCAGCCACTGAAGAACCGGCTTGAAGATGACGGCAGTGGAGCTTCTCCGGCGAGCTTCTCTGGCGTTGACCGGCGGCAGCTCCGGCGTTGACCGGCCGGTTCACCACTTTTTCCGGTGACTCAGAAGCAGATCCACCCACCAAAATGATCACAAGGACTAGATCTGGCCATTGGTAGCTTCGAAAGGGCAAGAACCGGTGGAGGATGAGAGAAAGAAGGAGATCTAGCCGGCGTCACCCCTTTTACGGTGGCTCCGGCGAGATTCTGGCGATGGTGGTGGATGGTTGGTGGTTGTAGAGAAGAGTGAAAGGAAGCTACTGGACTTTGTAGAAGGTGATTTGGATTTGTGGTTAAGAAGATATAGGATTTCTTGTGATGGAAGTTATGAAGAACACTTAAGAACACTTTGAATGTTCTTGAGTTTCTTATGAAGATGCAAGTGTTTTTCTGGGTTTCTTTGAATGAATATAGAGAGAAGAGAGATCTGTGATCGTGGGTAAGGTTTAGAGAGAGATTCAATTCACCAAAAATGAGTTTTTTGCATAAGAAGAATGATGAGATGGTTTATTCTCCATGTTCATGAACTATTGCATGCAAATGCATGTATCCAAGAGATGTGGCGCCTCCAGGGGTGAGACACCTGTCCATGCAGAGTTTATTTTGTACCAAAAACCTTCCCTAAACCGGCCCATACCATTCTTAAACCGACTTAACTCGTAGTTTCCGTTTTCTCGGTTTTGCGTTTTCCTCTTTTAGAAAATCCTTCACTGTTTCCATAAATCCCAAAACTTCCATAAACTGATTTTCCTTGATTTTAGATGAATTTAGAAAGTTGAATCACCTCATTTGGAATTCCGTAGCTCTGGTTATGAATTTTTGAAATTTTCTTGGTTTAGTCGGTTTTCCATCCCGACAAGCCGAAAAACCCGTTTCTACTCCGTTTCTTCCATTTCTGGTCTTGTAAATGTTCTTTATGTTGTAAAATATGAACATTTAGCTAGTATCGGCTTCCGTCTCGAACTTTGGAAAATTACCATTATGCCCCTGGGTTTGGCAAAATTACAATTTTCCCCCTGTTGACTTTTCTTCAGCCCGTTGACCACATTTTTGAATACAGGGTATTACATTCTTCCCTACTTACAGGAATTTGGTCCCCGAATTCTCCATCGCTAACAGACTTCGAATTGGCACCAAACCCCGCATGTTGCTTCACTACTCCCTTTACTGCTTCTTTCTCATACACCAACGTCTCTTTACTTGAACACCGACACTCCGAACCCACTTCCAATATTCTCTGTCGCTTTGCTATCTCATCCCAAACTTTCTATATATTGTCCTTCGTACTGCTCGTCCGGCTGCTACTCTATTACTCGATCCTTGATCTCGACCATATCTCTTTACTTGCTCTTTATCTTTCTTACTCAACAACTGCTTCACTTTTCGACTTCTGGTTTCGCTTCACTTTGCCACTTTTCTCTTTAACTGATCTCTGTTGAACCTCGAACTTCCGCAATTGGCTACTTTGCTTTGATTCTCACTTCTGACTTCCCCACTTCGCTTCAATTTCCCCATCTCCTTGACACTGGTTTGTCTTCACGAGATACTCTTCAAGAATCTGCATTTCGAACCAGATTTTCCTATGGCTCCAACTCAATCCGTACTGATAACTCCACTCTGCTCCCTATACTGACTCTTCTTTCCAGAACATTCTTCAAGAATTTTGATTTCTGAGTCCGGCCCTGCTAAGACTCCATTAAATTCACACCGATCGCTTCACTCTGGTTTCCACACTGTTGCTGACGTTCCCTCAATCTTTTTGCTAACTCATCATAACAATGGCTTCGTTCTTCTAGTTGATTTGCACTAATATATTTTCCACTGACGATCTATACCAGCTGCTTCACTTTCCGGGTCAAATTGTCTCGCAGCTTCTTTACACTCCATTTCTCTTTCGGGTTTGGGTTCGGTCTCGTATTCATATCGCATTGTCCATTCCGTCCTACATTCAATTCAACAACTTTCACTGGAGCGGTGAAATTCAAACCAATTCATTCCCGATAGCACTTCCTCATGGAGATATAGTTAGTTAATCATGTACCCAATGGTTACTCATGATTAAGTAACGATATACTATAATTCCGCTCTCTCGTGAATTGACGGCCGAACACAACCATTCTCAAGTTAGCTCAATACTTTAAATGGAAAGGTTCTAACACTTTCTATTTCTAGCAACTTAACGATTGCAATAAAATTTAAATGACGATTACTGAGAGCTACTCATGCCAACAAAACACAACTAACAATCGAACGGCTTACCAACACCATCAACGATCATCAAATGCTATGCATGCCAACAAAAGAAAACTAGCAACCTAACATCGCTACACCAATAAACGAAACACAACCCTAATTATCTAATGTACCACTCAATTATTAAATAAATCACGCAAGCAATAAACACAAAAGAAAGAAATTACCACACACAATCACGCAATCACAAGATCGCTATGGATATGTCATCAGTCTGGGTTAAGGTTATGATGAACGGTCGTCAGTTCCGATCATCATCAGACTTCACATGGTAATTCATTTGCATTCAAAACCATCACACGCATGCAAACAATCACTACGCAAGTCATAACGATGAGTTGAACGTTCTGCATCACACATATATACCAAAACAGCATAATGTACATATCGAGGTTTTAATACATAGTCTGATCAGAAATACTACACGGCGGTCGCCATCACAACCATAACCCCAAAACCGTACCGCCATATCCGAAAGATGTCAGAAACGACACGCAAAGGTTGCCGATCTATATACACAAACAAACAACTTGGTTAGTGCCCGTACTTACCTGGCCTAACTAACCCTAGTCCTAACAACCCCAGCAAGACCGGAATGCCCAACACAGGCGGCATCGCGGCTCACTGCGGTAACCACTGGCAGGTGTGCCGGGAGGGTGCGGTGGGTTTGCATCTCGGGACGGTGCTCCAACCTGCTGTTGCTTGGCCACGTGCAAAGGCGAGCGGTGTGTCCCTCACGACTACAAAGCTGACAGACTGTGACAGGTGCTGGGCATGGCCCTCGATAGCAAGCTGGCACTTGGTGACCAGAGGCACCACAAAGCTGACAAGAAGAGGTAGACTCTGAGGATGGATCACGGAAACAGTCGGAGGCACTATGACCCTCATCTCCACACAGCTGGAAAATCCTCACTGGTCGTGGCGGCTGGACTAGTGGTGGCTGGGCTACGAGCGGCTGGACTGCTAGCGGCTAGGCGACTGGTGGCTGGATAAGCTCGAGATCTTGGTGACTGGGTCCCAGTCGATAACGCTCTGGTAACGGCGCACGGTACGGCTCCGCATCGGACATACGCGGTCCTGGTCCTGCGATCGGACGGATTGGTGCAAGGTAGCCATCGATGCCACACACCAATCAGTAGTCGGGACCTGGTACCGGCTGGTACGGCTCCCGATAGTGTGGGTCTACTAGTCGAGGACACCAGTACAAGTTAAACCCCTGCACTCCGCATGCGCTGCATGCTCGGTATGCCGGCATCGCTAGCGGCGAACATCTCCCCTGGTGGTGTAACTGGCGGTGTGACTGGCTCGAACTGCGTCTCCGACTCAGACATCGGCTCGGTCTCAGATAAAGGCTCAGTAAATCCGGGTGACTATGATGCAGATACATCCAACGGCGTACGTGGTGATCCAGGTCGTGGATCCGGCTGATGATGAGGCCCAATCTGCTGCTCCAAAACATCTCCGAGCATCGCCATCTGCTCGTTTACATGCTTCTCCCAGTGCTGGTTCTGATACGGGTCTATGGACTCCATATACAGATCGAACACCGCAGGTAGCGAGCTCAAAAAGTAGTCGTTCCCACTGAGCAGAACGAAGTCATAGGTGTGTAAACTGTATGGAAATGGCAAACATGGTGCATCCTTAACTTCAAATTCACTCAAATGCATTTGCAACTCCTAAAGAGGGCATTAATTCAAGCTCATGAGTTGACATTCAAATGGAAGTTTCATCAACATTCTTTATGAAAAATGAAATGCAATCCTAAGATATACTAGACTCAATCCTAAAGATTCTAATGCTTGCTTCTTTTGTGAATGTTTTTTGAATTTTTTTGATTTTTAGGAGTTTTCTATGCCATAAGTGAATGCATGAGACTTAAAATGCAAGAATAAAAATAATATCAAAGAAAAATAGAGATTAGCAATTGGTCCTTCCCCCAAACTTAAATCACACAGTCCCTTGTGTAAAAGAAGAAAGGAAGAAAGATCGGGAAAACAAACAAATGCAAGAAAGAAAAGAGGCAAAATATTTACAAAGGTTGGAGTGTTACTTGGAGAGTGGAATGGAGAGGAGGAATGGGAGGTGGAGGCATCTTTGACTTGGCGTTTGACTTCCCCCAAACTTAGACCATTGCATTGGCTTCTCATCCTTTGATTTAGCATTGAAATCCCTTTGCTCAATCCAAAACTCATTCTCTTCTTCTTTGCATTTACCCCAAAGCTCCCCAAAAGGATAGACATGGGAATTCCTCCCAAGTGAGCTTGTTTTGAGTCACTTAGCTTGACTATCCCTTCACTCTTTTTGGTTAGGGATGTGGCATGAGTTTGTATCACCGGGATCATACTCATCGTAGAACCACCCCCTAAACTCCTTCATCCTTATCTTCTCAAAAGGAATCTTCCTTGGATCATGAAAGCTTGGTAATATGGTGGAGACTATATCAAGGTAGTTGTGAAAAGGTTGAGCCATTGGAGATCCATCTTCTTTATCCTCCTTGAAGGATTCTTCATTGGGACTATCTTGTTTCTCCATAGGATTTCTTCCAACTGACTTTTGCATGGGATTTGGTTGCTTTGGCACTTCTTCCATGATTGAGAGCTCATCTTGTGTGTTCTCTTCCTTGACCTTGCACTCAACAACCAATCCATCTTCATAAGTTTCTTCCTCAACTCTCACAACTTCTTCTGCTCCTTCACTAAAAAAAATATAGGCATTGATAGCACTTTAGGATAGCACGTTTTCGCTAAGTGCTATTATAGAAGGTATGCCGAGTTGAGATACTCTATTACAGCATTATATCAATGTTGTTCTGTAAATTCACTTAGCGGGAAGCGAAAATGAGTTTTTAAGACCTGATTTTTGATATAATTTTGTTTCCCTCTTAAATATTTAGGCGAAAAATTAGAATGACCGCCATTAGGCTTAACTTTTTGTTTTCTTCTTAAACAAATCCTAATATATTTTATAAACTAGTCTCTCATATACAAAAGAAAAAAAAAACTCTAACCTTGCCGTCTCTCAGATTCAGTCACCCGAAAGTTTTTCCCACCTCCCTTTGTTAAAATCCATCGATCAAAAACCCTAAACAGGATTTCTTCCACCACTGTCCTCCTCACCCAAACCCTAGACCCTATTTTCTTCTTCCGACCTTCTCCTTCTCTTTCTCAACGCGGCGGTTCTGATTGGTGTGGTGAGGACTCGGAGGTTCCTCTACCTGCATGGGTCTAGTCTACAAAATATCAACCTTTCCGGTTCAAAGAGATGTTGTTAGAGTGTTCTTTCCATCACAGAATATTTCGGTTCAAGACGAAAACCCAGCGGCCTTTGAAATCGTTTTCTCTTTTTGGATCTGGTGAGACTCCTGGTGTTAGCCGTAGCCCAGTCAAGTCGCTGAGGAAAATTCCTTGGTGTCCTTATAAGGTGAGAGCTTTTTTGATCTTGGAGGATTTTTCATCTTACCTTGTCTAGGTTTTAACTCTTAAGTTTAAGGTTTGTGGGTTGAAATGAGTCACTTTTGTAGATTCTGTTTTCATTGATGGATTGGTTTTAAGACTTGCGGTTATTGTTCTTGCAGGTGAACCAACTGCTTTAGGTTGCTGAGAAATGCTAAATCAAAGTGGATCAGAGGAATGTTAAATCAAACATCCTGCATCAGATTATGGACTGTATTTAAGAGAATGAAATGGTAATAGAGGTAAGCGCCTCTTTTCTTGTGATCATTATAATCTTTTTTTACCTTTAGATATGAGAAAATTGTGGGATACAATGCAATCAATCGAGATTTGATCCTTTTGTCTCTGTTTTTAAGACTATGGGAGAGTGTACGCATGCACATAAGGCATTTGTCTCATGTTTCTTCTAATTTACGGGATAATCTATTGCCAAAGAAGGACTTAGAAGAAATGAGAGCCAGAGTTAGCAATCCATATGAAAATGGACGAGCAGATTATAAAGTTTGCTATTCGATTTGTCACTGAACTTTTTCAGAGATGCTATAAAGTTTGTTAACGATAAACTTATTTTCTTGTTGGTATGCGTGAAGGAAGGACATAACTCTACTTGATACTGTCCTTTTAAGAGATGCAGTGGTAATGCCTTATAAAAGAGGTTGTGCAATGTATCTTCCTGTAAGTACTGTATCATTTCTTTCAATTATAAAACAGAGATGCATTTGATTATATATTCAGAATTGGCTTATGGTGCAGGCTCTTTGGAAGAGTCGTTGGCCTTGGGAGTGTAGAAGGGTTTGACCATACTCTGGTGAATACAACCTTATGGGGATGTGGTGATTTACCTTCTTGTAAAGACAGTTCTCGTATGCCTTTCTTTATCTGGCAATGTGGAGAGACAAAGGTAAACAAAAGTTTTCAAAATCATGTAACAAGCATTGGGTTAATGTTAAGATTGCTTCTTTTCTTGGATTTTTTTTTTCCAGAAACTTAACAAGGAATTCACAGCCATGGAGTTTTACTTCTCTAAGCCCATCGCAGGTCCATGTTCTGGGGAAGTCCAGGTATGTTAGTTGGAGATTCACAAAGTATATGTACATGCAGTTTTCAGAGGCATCATTAGTCACAAAGTATATGTAGATGTGAAACGTTGGAGATTTACAAAGTATATGGGTAGGACACTCACTTGTTCATTCTATATCTGTAGTTAGTGATTTGAACCATTTAATATCAATCACAATGTTTGTTTAATTGACAGAAAGGGAAATGGTTGAAGACGGGGTGAAAAGGTACGAAGAAGAAAGGAGCAAAAAGAGTGGAGAAAGCAAGGAAGGGAGGATCTGCAGCTTGATTTCTTGGATGAGCATCTTGGTAGACTAAATTTATTGTTAGTTTAGATAGTTTTGTTAATGATCTTTTTGTAAACATGTTTTGATTTATTAATAAATTATTTCAAATATTTTTTTTTTAATATAAATTTAATTGATACAGAAAAAATATATATATAATAATAATAATAATAATAAGTTAATACGGCTTGGCTCAGCTCGGCTACAAAATGCTATTATAGATAGATCTATTTATAGCATTTAGATATTGCTATCGTATAAGCATCTATTATAACATACCAAAAACGCGCTATCGTATAGGTGGTATCTACGATAGCTTGGGATGTCTTAGCGTTTATGAAAATGCTATCAATGACATATTATAGCATTTTTCTCATGCTAATAATATGCATATTTCTTGTAGTGCTTCATTGTTTCCATTGGTTGTATTGCCCATGATTGTCTCTTCATCATCCTCATCTTCATACCTTATCACAAGGTCTTCACCAATAGTGCAACCAAGAAGCATTAATTCCTTGATAGTCTCTTCAGCTTCTTTCAAGAACTTATCTTGGGCTTGAGCATTCAAATTCACTCAAATGCATTTGCAACTCCTAAAGAGAGCATTAATTCAAGCTCATGAGTTGACATTCAAATGGAAGTTTCATCAAAATTCTTTATGCAAAATGAAATGAAATCCTAAGATATACTAGACTCAATCCTAAAGATTCTAATGCTTGCTTTTTTTGTGAATGTTTTTTGAAATTTTTTGATTTTTAGGGGTTTTCTATGCCATAAGTGAATGCATGAGACTTAAAATGCAAGAAGAAAAATAAGATCAAAGAAAAATAGAGATTAGCAATTGGTCCTTCCCCCAAACTTAAATCACACAGTGCCTTGTGTGAAAGAAGAAAGGAAGAAAGACCGGGAAAACAAACAAATGCAAGAAAGAAAAGAGGCAAAATATTTACAAAGGTTGGAGTGTTACTTGGAGAGTGAAATGGAGAGGAGGAATGGGAGGTGGAGGCATCTTTGACTTGGCGTTTGACTTCCCCCAAACTTAGACCATTGCATTGGCTTCTCATCCTTTGATTTAGCATTGAAGTCCCTTTGCTCAATCCCAAAACTCATTCTCTTCTTCTTTGCATTTACCCCAAAGCTCCCCAAAAGGATAGACATGGGAATTCCTCCCAAGTGAGCTTGTTTTGAGTCACTTAGCTTGACTATCCCTTCACTCTTTTTGGTTAGGGATGTGGCATGAGTTTGTATCACTGGGATCATACTCATCGTAGAACCACCCCCTAAACTCCTTCATCCTTATCTTCTCAAAAGGAATCTTCCTTGGATCATAAAAGCTTGGTGATATGGTGGAGACTATATCAAGGTAGTTGTGAAAGGGTTGAGCCATTGGAGATCCATCTTCTTTATCCTCCTTGAAGGATTCTTCATTGGGACTATCTTGTTTCTCCATAGGATTTCTTCCAACTGACTTTTGCATGGGATTTGGTTGCTTTGGCACTTCTTCCATGATTGAGAGCTCATCTCGTGTGTTCTCTTCCTTGACCTTGCACTCAACAACCAATCCATCTTCATAAGGTTCTTCCTCAACTCTCACAACTTCTTATGCTCCTTCATTTTTTCCATTGTTGAATTGCCCATGATTGTCTCTTCATCATCCTCATCTTCATACCTTATCACAAGGTCTTCACCAATAGTGCAACCAAGAAGCATTAATTCCTTGATAGTCTCTTCAGCTTCTTTCAAGAACTTATCTTGGGCTTGAGCATTCTCCTCATGTGTTGGCTCAACAATACTTGCATCTTGAGGCAATTGAGCAAAAACAGTGTTGATATTCCTTATGCTCTCGTTATACTTCTCTTGTCCTTCCAATGCCATCCTTGCCAAGTTGAGAAGCTCTTCATCACATGATTGGGAGGAGTAAGTTGCTTCGTGCTCATGCTCCATGATCCAAGATTGGTATCCATCACCATATCCATATTGGTACTCATGAGAAGAGTACTCATTTGGAAGATCACCTTGATAAGTGGATGTTCTTTCAAGACCATGATGACTTGTAGGGTCCCAAGCCATCTCTCTTTCTTGAGCTTCTAGCATAGCCCTCAACATTGAAGCTATCTCTGAAGCCAGCTCCCTTCTTTGTGATTGTATCTTGCAAAAAGAACAAACACTTGAAAGAGAGTTAGTAACCACACAAACAAAAGCAAAATAAAAGCTTAGTCTAAAGTAGAATCTAAATCCTAATGGCTATTGCTACACCTCCTCGGCAACGGCGCCAAATTGATGATAGACTTTTTCTAGGTTCTAGATCAATTCTTCAAGTCTACTCATGTCATTATAGTACTTAAGGTATCAATCCAGGGAGGCAAGAAGAACAACCAATCAAGAATGCAAGAAACTACTCAAGATAAGCAAATCAAATAAAAGGGGTTTATATAACAACCTAAACAATCTAGAAAGGAAATAAAGCAAGAAAGAAACAAAGCAAAACACTAAACAAGAAGCAAATAAGATAAAAGAGGGTCCTAGTATGAGGCTATGGAGACTAGGTGGTTTAGAGACAATCAATGATGTTTCAATCAATCAAACAATGCTAAACAAGGCTATTGATCATAATTAAGCTAATCACATTCTCATGTTCATAACTTCTATGCTAATCATGCAATCATTCAATTCTCATTTGCAAATTACAAGACAAGCATGCATTAATATCCATCAAATACCTTTTAGCAAGCTAATCCTTAGGCTAAGAACACTAATCATTAGACTAATCCAATCTCTTGGCATTAATCCCTTTGTCTAATCCCTAATCAAGATCAAATTATCATTTGTGATTAAGAGTCAAACAAGCATTAATTTCAAGTTCTCATTACCAATAATCACCTTAGACATCTAATTTTTTAGGCTAAGATGTGAAAATCCTCTAAAGAGTTCATTCAAGTATTTCATCGAACACCTTTCGGGCATGAAAAAGCCTAACATCTAGATTCAACAATTCCTTGCAACCTAGCATAGAAATCAACTAATTAGAGAAGGATTATTCATAAATAAGTCCTAAATATCACCAATCATCACTTAAACCACCTAAATCAACCTCATCCACAAAACCCAAAAACTCTACTCCCAATCATAAGAAAGATATGAGAAATCATTGATAGAAAGAGAGATTAAGAGAAACAAGATAAATACTTAATTAAAATTCAAAATCAAAGTTTTACAAATCCTAAATCATAAACATAAGAAGAGAGAAAACTAGGCTTAGGTAGCTTAGGGTTTTTAATCCCCCAAAATGAGTATTTATAGTTGGGAGCCACGCAGTGGCATTTTTGTAAATAAAGCTGTCTGAAAATGGTCTTCACAGGAAACTGTATCGGCATGTTAGGCCGATACGCTGGCCGATATGAACTCCCTGTTTTTTTGTGGTTTCTGGCCGGGGAGATGTATCGGCCTGTTAGGCCGATACGCTGGCCGATACGAACTCTCTGTTTTTCTCCTTTTCATCCTTTGAGCTCCAATCTTGCTCCTTGGCCACACCCAAACTCCATAGCACCTGAAAAACACCAATAACACTCCAAAAACAACCTAAAGAAGCTAATTCATATACTAAATGCTAATATACTCTAAATGCAACAAAGGACAACATAATGATGCAAATGAATGAACAAAGAGAGTGAAACAAGATCTTAATTAAAGCTCAAATGCATGAATATGCATGAATATCAATTCCCCCAAACTTAAACCTTGCTTGTCCACAAGCAAGCATCAACAACTCAAAGGCAAGTTAGGGAGAAAGGTTTGAAAATGGGAGATGAAATCCGAGAATGTCAACAAAGGAATTCAATTCAATGCCCTTCAAAGTAGTTGCAAATGCACAAACAATCTCTACTCCAAAAGAGTTAGCCATGCTCATCAAACATTTCGCACTAATGATCATACCATCAAAGCAATAACAAGCAACCAAAGCAACACAACTCTTTAACATTCAATTAGGTGTTTGGTGGACTCTCTACTTGGAAACATGAACCACAAACCAAAGGGCAAGGTTTCAAAGAGGCTTAGCATGGATTTTGGTGTGGGTTACAAGTGTTTAGTGGCTTATCTCAATAAAAAGGAACACAAGACTTTATGCAAAAGTAGGAAAAAAGAGAAAAATTCATGCATACAAGCATTCACTTCCATGTTCTACCCTTTCTTTAGCTTAAATCCCAAAACCCAAAGCATAAACCCAATTCCAAACCCACTTTTTTTTTATCTTTAAACTCACACCCCACTCTTTTTACTCTTTTTACAACTTGGAAAATCTCTTTTCTTTCAACACTTAGCTCTTTCTTTTCAACTCTTTACTATCCTCTTTTCTTTTCATTTTCTTTTCTCTTTGCTTACATTTTATTAGAGAACTCAAATTCATAAGAACTTAGAGATATTACTTCATTTCCTACTTAAGCCTTTTCTTTGAAAACTTTTTCCTCATGGCTTTTCTTTTTACTTTTATTTGCTCCCAAATCACTCTTTTCTTTTCAACTCACTCAAGAAATGATCTCTCACCATCAAACCCATCAAATGAAAAGCAAAAACCCATCCCAAGTCTTATCCTAGATCTAGCCAATCAATGCAATTGACGCATGGAAGTGAGTTCTTGTCGTTCTCCTATCATTTCAAAATTTTGCACCAGTTTGCATTATCAACAAGAGGCCTCACTCAAGAATCAACAAGGGGAAAAGAACAATGGGATAAGGTTCAAGGTGAGGGTACCATTATGTGATGCAAATGGCCAATCAATGCTTGTAAGAATGTCAAAAGGAATAAGCAAGCATGATTGTTTTTAGAGTTACAATTGGTGAGTAATCCTAGATTCCAATAGAGAGAAATTGAAAGTTCAAATTAAGTTCAAGTTCATTAGAGTTGTGTTACAAGGGGTGACATGCATCAACAATGAGGTCTAACTTTCAAGCTAGTGAGATCCAAACATGGTGTATCCTTAACTTCAAATTCACTCAAATGCATTTGCAACTCCTAAAGAGGGCATTAATTCAAGCTCATGAGTTGACATTAAAATGGAAGTTTCATCAAAATTCTTTATGCAAAATGAAATGCAATCCTAAGATATACTAGACTCAACCCTAAAGATTCTAATGCATGCTTCTTTTTGTGAAATTTTTTGGAATTTATTCGATTTTTATGGGTTTTCTATGCCATAGGTGAATGCATGAGACTCAAAATGCAAGAAGGAAAATAAGATCAAAGAAAAATAGAGATTAGCAATTGGTCCTTCCCCCAAACTTAAATCACACAGTCCCTTGTGTGAAAGAAGAAAGGAAGAAATACCGGGAAAACAAACAAATGCAAGAAAGAAAAGAGGCAAAATATTTACAAAGGTTGGAGTGTTACATGGAGAGTGGAATGGAGAGGAGGAATGGGAGGTGGAGGCATCTTTGACTTGGCGTTAGACTTCCCCCAAACTTAGATCATTGCATTGGCTTCTCATCCTTTGATTTAGCATTGAATTCCCTTTGCTCAATCCCAAAACTCATTCTCTATTTCTTTGCATTTACCCCAAAGCTCCCCAAAAGGATAGACATGGGAATTCCTCCCAAGTGAGCTTGTTTTGAGTCACTTAGCTTGACTATCCCTTCACTTTTTTTGGTTAGGGATGTGGCATGAGTTTGTATCACCGGGATCATACTCATCGTAGAACCACCCCCTAAACTCCTTCATCCTTATCTTCTCAAAAGGAATCTTCCTTGGATCATGAAAGCTTGGTGATATGGTGGAGACTATATCAAGGTAGTTTTGAAAGGGTTGAGCCATTGGAGATCCATCTTCTTTATCCTCTTTGAAGGATTCTTCATTGGGACTATCTTGTTTCTCCATAGGATTTCTTCCAACTGACTTTTTCATGGGATTTGGTTGCTTTGGCACTTCTTCCATGATTGAGAGCTCATCTTGTGTGTTCTCTTCCTTGACCTTGCACTCAACAACCAATCCATCTTCATAAGTTTCTTCCTCAACTCTCACAACTTCTTCTACTCCTTCATTGTTTACATTGGTTGAATTGCCCATGATTGTCTCTTCATCATCCTCATCTTCATACCTTATCACAAGGTCTTCACCAATAGTGCAACCAAGAAGAATTTCAAATTCCTTGATAGTCTCTTCAGCTTCTTTCAAGAACTTATCTTGGGCTTGAGCATTCTCCTCATGTGTTGGCTCAACAATACTTGCATCTTGAGGCAATTGAGCAAAAACAGTGTTGATATTCCTTATGCTCTCATTATACTTCTCTTGTCATTCCAATGCCATCCTTGCCAAGTTGAGAAGCTCTTCATCACATGATTGGGAGGAGTAAGTTGCTTCATGCTCATGCTCCATGCTCCAAGAATTGTATCCATCACCATATCCATATTGGTACTCATGAGAAGACTACTCATTTGGAAGATCACTTTGATAAGTGGATGTTCTTTCAAGACCATGATGACTTGTAGGGTCCCAAGCCATCTCTCTTTCTTGAGCTTCTAGCATAGCCCTCAACATTGAAGCTATCTCTGAAGCCATGCTCCCTTCTTTGTGATTGTACCTTGCAAAAAGAACAAACACTTGAAAGAGAGTTAGTAACCACACAAACAAAAACAAAATAAAAGCTTAGTCTAAAGTAGAATCTAAATCCTAATGGCTATTGCTACACCTCCCCGGCAACGGCGCCAAATTGATGATAGAATTTTTCTAGGTTCTAGATCAATTCCTCAAGTCTACTCATGTCATTATAGTACTTAAGGTATCAATCCAGGGAGGCAAGAAGAACAACCAATCAAGAATGCAAGAAACTACACAAGCTAAGCAAATCAAATAAAAAGGGTTTATCTAACAACCTAAACAATCTAGAAAGGAAATAAAGCAAGAAAGAAACAAAGCAAAACACTAAACAAGAAGCAAATAAGATAAAAGAGGGTCCTAGGATGAGGCTATGGAGACTAGGTGGTTTAGAGACAATCAATGATGCTTCAATCAATCAAACAATGCTAAACAAGGCTATTGATCATAATTAAGCTAATCACATTCTCATGTTCATAACTTATTTGTTAATCATGCAATCATTCAATTCTCATTTGCAAATTACAAGATAAGCATGCATTAATATCCATCATATACCTTTTAGCAAGCTAATCCTTAGGCTAAGAACACTAATCATTAGACTAATCCAATCTTTTGGTACTAATCCCTTTGTCTAATCCCTAATCAAGATCAAATTATCATTTGTGATTAAGAGTCAAACAAGCATTAATTTCAAGTTCTCATTACCAATAATCACCTTAGACATCTAATCTCTTAGGCTAAGATGTGAAAATCCTCTAAAGAGTTCATTCAAGCATTTCATCGAATACCTTTCGGGCATGAAAAAGCCTAACATCTAGATTCAACAATTCCTTGTAACCTAGCATAGAGATCAACTAATTAGAGAAGGATTATTCATAAATAAGTCCTAAACATCACCAATCATCACATAAACCATCTAAATCAACCTCATCCACAAAACCCAAAAACTCTACTCTCTAATCATAAGAGAGATATGAGAAATCATAGATAGAAAGAGAGATTAAGAGAAACAAGATAAATACTTAATTAAAATTCAAAATCAAAGTTTTACAAATCCTAAATCATAAACATAAGAAGAGAGAAAACTAGGCTTAGGTAGCTTAGGGTTTTTAATCCCCCAAAATGAGTATTTATAGTTGGGAGCCACGTAGTGGTATTTTTGTAAATAAAACTGTCTGAAAATGGTCTTCACAGGAAACTGTATCGGCATGTTAGGCCGATCCGCTGGCCGATATGAACTCCCTGTTTTTTTGTGGTTTCTGGCCGGGGAGATGTATCGGCCTGTTAGGCCGATACGCTGGCCGATACGAACTCTCTGTTTTTCTCCTCTTCATCCTTTGAGCTCCAATCTTGCTCCTTGGCCACACCCAAACTCCATAGCACCTGAAAAAACACCAAGATCACTCCAAAAACAACCTAAAGAAGCTAATTCATATACTAAATGCTAATATACTCTAAATGCAACAAATGACAACATAATGATGCAAATGAATGAACAAAGAGAGTGAAACAAGATCTTAATTAAAGCTCAAATGCATGAATATGCATGAATATCAAAAAGCCAATGAAATCTACTCCTGCCTCATAACGTTCCGCACGCGCTTACTGATCCCGTCAAAGGATTACCTGAAAGACAAAATTAAGGTATGAGTAATCTAGCATTACTCTGTGAGTCAAAGAACCATCTATACAACATAATGTTTTTCCCACCCAAAAATCTCCAAAAATAAAAATGCATGAATGCATTACCATCGATTAATCAAAATATAGTATGCAGAAAATAAAATATGATAGCATGATATCTACACATACACACGGACCTCGCACGCCTTGCGCATTTGATCTTCTTTTCCCATGAACACCTAAGTCATAGCCACAAAGGCACATGAGCCTAGAACATCACCAAAAAGAGACTCATCCCCGTTTCATTTCTCGGCGGGTACCACGCATGGTCACCTTACTATGTCGTCAGATAGAACATGGCCCCAAGCTGCAATCCCATCTCTCTGAGTCTTCCCACCTAGATGGTCCTTCGCTAGTGTGAGGAGTCGAAAGGAAGCATCAAACCGCCACCATACCTTCCGGATCGGACAGCATACTCGGGTGATGATTTATTATTCTGGGTCAACCTCAACCGGTCACTACATACATCACAATTTCCGGATGACCCTCTGATCCAATCTCGTACTTATCACATAACTATTTCCGAGAGGATCTCAATCCATTATCGTACTTATCACAACCTCAATCACATGAATGCATGTATCGCCCAAGGATAAACACTCAAGGTGTTGCAATCCCTGATCACGATCAGCAAGTAAACTATTAGCACTTATGCTACCGGGAACAATATTTATCTATGATCTTGTCGTCCCGCCTTGATCTTTGGGTCGCCTCATGTCACCTAAGGTTCTCCATGCTTTCTATGGTTTCTAAGAGTGTTTTTTGGTTCTAGAATGGTTTTAAAAACTAATTCATGGTCTGGTATGTATAGTTGTTGGGTTACTTTGATCGAGGGTGAGCTCGACCATTGGGAAGAGGGAACATTTTTTACTTACAATGATGGGACCTGCAACCAATCATAATGTGGCACACATTTAAAAGCCTGACAAAGTGGTGATCTGGTCCAATGGGCACGGAACACTTCTCCTCCAGCTTTGTGAATTTGGCCAATCAGACGATGACATAAAACCAATAAGATTTTGGTCTAATGGGAGTGTGGAATTTCTCCCACAGCTTTCGTAAACTCAGCCAATCAGATGAGGACATTCAGTTCCATATTAGGACGACAGAGTTATGGTCCAATAAGATCATACCATTTCTTCACCAGCTTGTTTTTTTGGGAGAAAAATCAGCAAACAAAAATCAGCCTTTTCATGGATAAGGATGAATGCTTGTGGCCAGTGGGAGTGAGGCACAAGGTCATAAAATGAGATGGTCCTCTTCCAAAGATGCTTAGATTGACGTGGCTAGTCTACTGGAGTATTATTCCGCATATTGATCCATACAAACTCTCTTTGCTTAGTCGTACGAACTGATTTAAGGCCGTTGTGATCTTTCTTTGTTTCTTCTCAGGACAAATGAATTTTCTTGTCCAAATAGCATATTACGGTCTGTCTTGAGTCTTGTATTAGTTATGGGTCTTTTTGGTATTTTTAACTTCCCCGGCCGCCAATATCGGTCATCTCGGATGTGATCGCGAGTTATTTTAAAAATGCACGTCTGTTCAGATTTTTACCTCAACCAAATTCTGCCCATTATTCCGAAGGTTGTTTACCATCGTTCTTCCCTCATTTTCGATTTTTGACTTTTCGGTCGTACTAAGCTCTTGGTAGGGTTATTACATCTCCCCTCCTTATTTGAATTCGTCCTCGGATTTTGTTAAGGTTGTGATGGCTCTCCTTGCTCAAGGTGAGAATTTTCTGCATAGAAATCCATGTACCTTTCCTTTAATTTCTCTATATCTTCCCATGTAACTACCATTAGATTTTTCTTCCCCCAAAAGACTTGAATTTGCGGGATTTCCGAGCTCTTCTTCGCTTCCAAACTCGACGAATTCCTAATCTGATTTGTCCCTTAGGATATGTCAGATTGGTTCGTAACTCATCTATCCTTTCCATTTCGATGGCATTAGGATCACGTACATGTTTCTGAAGCATTAAAACATGGAACACGGGATGCAGGTTCATATCTAATGGTATACTTAATCGATAGGCTACCTCTCCAATTCGTCCGGTAATATTGTAAGGCCCAATAAATTGTTCTGCTAATTTGCCCACTTTACCAAAACGATCCTTACCTATTTGAGTTGAGACCTTAAGATATACCCAATCTCTAACTTCAAACTTATACCTCGTCGATTCTGATCTGCGTACTTCTTTTGTCGATCTTGTGCCTTTTTCATGTTTGTTCGAATGACTTGAAGTTTTTACATAATATCTTCAACCATTTTTGGTCCAAATACTCTTTTCACCTATTTATGTCCAGCATAATGGGGTACGACATGCCATTTTATATAGTGGTTAATATGGTGACATACCGATGCTTGTATTAAAACTATTGTTGTAGGAGAACTCTATTAGTAGTAGATAGTCCTCCCACATCCCTACCTAATTCAAAACACATAGTCGTGTCCCCCAAAGTTCGGATGGTTCGCTCGGTATGTCCATCTGTCTCAGGGTGAATTGCAATATTGTGTAACTCCGTTCCTAGAGTTTCATGTAGTATCACTATATGATTGATATAAAGCTCTGCCAAAGCTTCTATCTTATCTGAATCTTGGTTAATCGAATGAAGATGACACATATTGTATTATTCAACCCCCCCCCCCCTTTTCTATAGGCAATCCTGTAATGAGGTCCATGGCTATGGAATCCCATTTCCGTTGGTATTGGTAGGTTTTGGAGTAATGCTCCTGGCACTTGATGCTCTGCTTTATCTCGTTGGCAAGCTTGGCATTGTTATACCCATTGGGACACTGATCTCTTTATACCTGGCCAATGGTAGTATCGTTGTATATATTTATACATCTTAATGCTCCCCGGGTGAATACTTAGTATAGAGTGGTGCGCCGTACTTAATATTTATTATCTTAATCCTCTAAGTAGTAAGGTTCCATCCTCTACTAAGTGGTATTCGCTTGGATTCTCTTCATCTGCATCCTCGATTAATTTTATGATCTTACAAATCTTATCATCTTGTGCTATTCCTCCCGTATTCTTTGTATAAATTCGACTTCTCTCACGGCTTGTAGTCCTAGTGGTCCGATTGACTCTCCTTCTATAACGGCTAGACTTACCATTTTTAATTCATGGTCCAATGTTTCTCACTCCTTTTCTGTAATTATTTATGTTCTTCTTTGGCTTAACACATCTGCAACCACATTAGCTTTTCCCGGGTGATATTAAATTTCCAAATCATAATCCGTGATGAACTCCATCCATCTACGTTGGCATAGGTTTAAATCCGCTTGAGTGAATAAGTACTTTAGACTTTTGTGGTCTGTAAAAACCCTCACACTCTCTCCATATAGGTATGATCTCCATATTTTCAATGTGAACACCACGGCCGCCATTTCAAAATCATGCGTCAGATAATTCTCCTTGTGCTTCCTTAGTTGTCTGGACGCATATGCTATTCACTTTTCCTTCTTGCATTAAAACACATCATAAGCCCACTCTTGACCCGTCTGTGAACTCCACATACGGTTTTCCTGATTTGGGCAAAGTCAGAATTGGTGCGGTCATTAATGCCTCCTTAATCTTGGTAAAAGCTGTCTTAGTCTCCTCATTCCATATGAAAGGGACTTCTTTTCGAGTAAGATTTGTTAGCGGCATGGCATTAATGGAAATTAACTGATCAATTACTAGAAATTATTTTGGATTAACTGATCGGTTTTATGTCATCGTCATTGTGAAATACCTCATTCATTAACCTCATAATTTATGCTAGTGCATTAGTTAATCCAAAGTGCATTACTACTAACTCATACTGCCCATATTTTGTATCGAAAGAAGTCTTCATTACATTGGGTTCTGCAATAGATATTTGATGATATCATCATCCTAAGTCTATCTTTGAGAACCAACTTGCCCCTCTAAGTTGATCCAATACTTCATCAATTCTAGGAAGTGGGTACTTATCCTTGATTGTGATATTGTTGATCCCGCGGTAATCAATGTACAACCTCATGCGCCCATCCTTCGTTTTCATAAACAACATTGGTGCGCCCCAAGGTGATGAGCTGGACCGGATGAACCCTTTTTCCAACAAGTATTCTAGTTGTGCCTTCATTTCTGCCAATTCGGCCGGGCCATCTTATATGGTACCTTAGCTATTAGGGTTACTCCTTGTTCTAGGGTTATAGTGAAAGGGTTCTGTCGCGGTGGAGGAATTTCTGTTAGAAGTCTGAATACGTCTTAAAACTCTAGAACTACTAGAATTTCTTCAATCTCTAGTTCTTTCCCCGAATCTTCGTCCACCACGTTTAGGGCAACCAAGTATGCTTCCCCATTTTCCAATTGTCTTCCTGCTCGTGAAGCCGTTACCAGGGTCAGTGCTCTGCTTAGATGGATCCCATAATACGCAACCATTGGTTGATGGTCTCTTTTAAAAGTAATCCTACCCTTCCCACAATCTAGCTGATCTTGGTATTTAGATAACCAGTCCATTCCTAGAATTACCTCAAATCTTAATAAGGGTACCACTAACAAGTCTTCTCTATAAATCATTTCTTTTATTTCTATAAGTACACTACTACTAGGCTTGACGCTCTTAAGGTCTGGTCTCTAGGGGTTAATACGGAAACACTAACCTTCTTCACACAATAGGTATCTCCAAAAGTAAGCGTCATTTCATGAGTCACAAAACTATGAGTTGCTCTCGAATCGAACAAGACATGTGTGGGGTTAACGCCTACATGCAATGTTCCTACCACCGTTCTCGATATAACAATAGGTATATTAAATAGATAATAACACAAATAATTATGCATTTATGCAAAAGAGAAGGGGTTAGCACCCGGAAATACATGTGATATGACCTTTTTGTGTATCTGTAGAGTTTGATGTCGTCGTCTCTAAGGCATATACTTTACCCGAAGTTACATGTCGCTTGGACGGGGGTTCGTTCACTGGTCGGGTCAATGCACCTGCCTTTCCTACCCACTTTTCTGGTTCAGCATTCCTGGTTGGACAAGTGGTTGTGTAATGATATTTCTCTCTGCAAGTGAAGCATGTAACATATACAGGGTCCTTTGCGATACTACTAGGGCAATTTTGAGCATGATGCCCCGATCCTACAAATAAATAACATGCTCCTCCGATATTAACATTTTTGGTCTTAAGCCGCCTCTCTCGGCTCTCCCACGATTTAATGGTTGGTCGTGCTTTATAAACTGGTTTGTCTTTGTGACATTTGTGTGGGTATCAGCATTCCATTTGCTCTTGTTCTTTTCCTTGGTTAAATATGACTCCACGTTGACAACTCTTTTTATTGCTTTATGAGGGCTAGTGAATGTTACATATTGATGCCGGCTTTCTATTTCTGGTTGTAGGTCTTGCATGAATTCTCTCGCCAAAGCTTTATTGTCCATGTTGTAGTAAGGAACATACCTTTGTAGTCTCATAAATTCGGCCTCATATTCTCTCATGCTTTTCTCTCCTTGCTCCAATTTAAGGAACTCTTGAGCCTGCCAGTCTCGTGCTTCAGGTGGAAAATACTTCCGTTCAAATTTCTTTTTGAACCTTTCCCAAGTGTGCTTCCTGATCCAACCTTTCCCAAGTGTGTATATTTTTTAAGCATAAATTAGGGAAACGGTCAACACTGTTCCACCAGCTTAGTGCTTCCTGATCCAGGTAGTACACACCGACATCTTTCTTGAAATCTGGTAAACACCTTGTTGCCGCGAAATTCATAATTTCCATGCACTGCAGCCATGCATCTGCTTTACACGGATCTGGTTCCCCTCCAAAACGATGTGTTCCCAAAGTCTTCATAGTTGTTACGATCTTCAAGAAATCTAACGGTGGTGTTGTTCCCGCACCTTCACCTGGTATGGCTCGTTGCAGTAATTGAGATAGTAGGTTATGGACCATGATAGAGTTGGATCAGCCTGTTGTTATGCTGGTCTTAAGGGTTTTGTAGTGCCTCTTTTATTGGTAGTAAGGTACTTGGCTCTCGGCCGGTCATTTCATACATCCCTTTGCCATTTTGGCGAATGAGATCTTGGAGTCTCCTGACTTGAATCCCCAGAAAGTGCAAACAGAGAAAGGTGTCAAAATCCCCATGGTTTCCGTGGGCGGATTCACCGGCCGTCTCGGGTAGGTATCCATGCAACGGTTCTTGATCCCAAAAATATTCGAATTTTTTAGGAAGCTTTAACTAATTCC
Source organism: Orychophragmus violaceus (assembly GCA_030180135.1). Classification (NCBI taxonomy): domain Eukaryota; kingdom Viridiplantae; phylum Streptophyta; class Magnoliopsida; order Brassicales; family Brassicaceae; genus Orychophragmus; species Orychophragmus violaceus. The sequence continues at coordinate 46,600,630 of CM058235.1, read as the reverse complement.
TTTCTTCATATGCATATCGACCCAGCCACGAACCCCACGGTCGCTCATTATCCGATCTATGATTCATTATCTGCATAATAGTAAATTTCAACCCTATTAGGTGGAACGAACCGAATTACCCTAATTGGCATTTGCGACTCATTTGCCTTGATAAAAATTTGACAGGCTTGTCTTGTGAACATGATCATAAATCATGTTCTGATACCACCATTTTTAACACCCTTGATTCAATCTAAAAGATTAAGAACCAGACGTGCCATAATTGACAGCCGAGAGTGATCTGAATCAAGCAATGAGAAAGACCACACTATCATCTAACCTCACAAGGTGCCTTACCTGTCAACCTAATCCTAAGGTTTTCAACCCGTCTGAAGGTTTTCGAGTTGTGTTAGACTAGATGAGCTAATATCATAAGGGAATCCGAGTTTTGATATATCATGGTTTTTACTAGTTTTAGGCCATGATATAAGTGTGTTTTAGTGTCTTTTATGTTCTTTTAGAGTCTTTTACAGGTATAATCAGGTTTGGAGCTGAATTGGAGATAATGGAGCATTTTGGAGATTTTTGGAGTGATTGGCCGAGAGATAGAGTTCACTGTCCGAAACAGAGCACTGCGTCGATCGTTGCACACCTGCAACGGTCGTTGCACCAGCGAGATGGGCCAAAACTCGGCGGATTATGAAGAGTCAAGAATTTGCACTTTGATCCAGAAGTTCCTGATATTTACAAAGAAGCCCCTGGCCGAGATTAGACCTATATTATTGAGTTTTTAGATTTGTTTTATAGAACGCTTTGATAATTAAGAGCAGAGGATTTCTAGAGCTTTTGGGGCTGATCTGAACCTTTACTTCATCTGTATTTGGAGAAGATTTCGAACCCCTTTTACTCTTATTCTTTTATGCAATTTATTCATCATATGATTATGTTTTCATTATCTATGTCTGAGTAGATTCCTAGTTAGGTTTAGGGTTTCTCACATAGGATTTCATGACTTGCTAGACTTGTTTAATTTAGTTAAGGATTCATAACTATATCTGTTCTTCAATCTAATTGTGCTTAAAGCTAGTTCTAACCTGATCAATTAGAATCTAGATCTTAGGTTGCTAAATACGTCACGGAAGTGGGGTTTAGGAATCTGAACTAATTAGATTGAGCAATTAAACTATTCGCAAACGAAAGTTTGGTTTAGGATAATTGTGAACACATCAAACCTGGAATTAATGCTAGTTTAATCTGTTAGTTCTCGCAAACGAAAGTTTTGTTTGCTGCACTTAGACTTAGAGAATTATCGCAAAGGAATTTGGTTAGTTCTATATCTGTGTTTTGAGTTCTAGAACTGTGCTTAATTAGATCCTTACTGAATGAACTGTCTGCTTGTCTGATTTCCTGAGAACGCCCTAGACTTAGCGCTTTTAATTACTTGCTTTCACAACCGTTAATCTCTGCTACTGATTTACTTTCTCGCACCGCTTTTAATTCAATCACATTGCCTTCTTCCTAGTATTAATCCGTTTCGTTCTATTGAATACCAGAGTCCCTGTGGATTCGATAACCCTATATACTACAAATACTGAACTGTGCACTTGCAGTTATAGAATAGGGACTAAAACTTACAACCTATCAAGTTTTTGGCGCCGTTGCCGGGGACTCTTAGAGTCTTCGATAGGACCGAACTTAGGGTTTTACTAGGATTTTTCGTTTTCTTTTCGTTTTTGCTTTTATTTTTGTTAGTTACTGATTTTCTCTGATTTTCTCTCTGTCGCAGGTACCAATATCGCACTGCGTCGATCGTTGCATTCTTAGCATCGATCGTCACTAGGCGATTCAGAGATTGAAACGATCGTTGCACTGATAGCATCGATCGTTGCCCGACGATTACAGACAGTTTATGCAGACGCAGAAAACTAGAAGTAATCCGAACTTGGACTTAGTTAATCTCGATCTTGAAGAACTTGGACGGCTAGAAAGAACTATCGGAAGAGAAAAGAGAGAAAGAATGGTACGAGAACGTCTGATCTTGATACCAGATGCTGAAGGTACCCTGAGGGACCGAGATAACAACCCGTATAATGCTGCTGGGCAAAGGGTTGATGCTGAAGGGAATGTCATCCCTGATCCTCCTGAGCAACAGCAACAGGAGCAGAACCAGGGTCAAGGACAGGCCCACGGTAGACAGTTGGTTGTCCATGAGAGGACTTTAGCTGACTACAACAGACCGGATGAGTTTCATAGAAACCGGTCAGCTTTAGTGCTTCCTGCTTTTGAGAGGAATGATTTTGAGGTCAAAACCATCTACTACTCGATGATAAGACAGAATGCATTTCATGGACATCCAACAGAGCAGCCTATGGACCACATTGATTCGTTTGAGGACATAATCAATGGCATGAAGTATGATGGAGTTTTCCAGGATTATATGTTCCTTAAGCTCTTTCCTTACAGTCTCGCTGGAGACGCTGCTGCATGGCTAAAGCAACTGCCACCTGGACAGTTTACTACTTGGGCAGACCTGAAGAGTGAGTTCCTACGTCATTTCTATGATGATGCGCGTTCAGATCAGTCCAGACAGGATATTCTCACATTTTCCCAAGGAGCTGTGGAGCCTTTGAAAGCTGCCTGGATGAGATTTAAGAAGTACCAGCGTGACTGCCCACACCATGGATTCACTGAAGTGCAGTTACTTGGTATCTTCTTCAGAGGAATAGATCTGCCATATCAGTCTGCACTGGATAACTCCAGTAATGCGAACTTCAACACCAGGACTCCTACACAAGCTAAGCAGTTGATTGAGAACCTAGTTGGCAGCAACAGTTGCAAGACTATGGATGAGAGGAGGAAGAAATCTGGTGGAAGTGTAGAGAATACAGAGATGACTGAATTGAGATCTAGGATGGACACAATCTACAACCTCCTGACTAATAAGAAGGCTGTCCATTTTGCTCAAGATGTTGAGGTAATTCAGACTGAGGAGGACACTCAGGAAGAAGATGTGAATTACATTGGAGGATCTGGTTTCCAAGGTAACAGATTTGGTAATCAGCAGGGTAACAGATTCTTCACCCAAGGACAGAAGAGTGCCTTCACAGGCAATCAAAAGTCTTTTGGACAGACTAGTGGTTTTCAGAAGCCCTTTGGACAAGGTGCTCAGAGAACCTATGGATCTACATCTTATCAGACTCCTCCTGCACCTACAGCTCATGAGAGTAGGGTGGAAGCAATGTTTGAACAACTAATGGAGAGTCAGACCAAGAGTACTGTGGAAAGCAACAAGAAGATAGATGCTGTCTATGAGAACCTCAATGGAAAGTATGAGACGCTGAACACTCACATGAAGCAGTTAGATACTCAGGTGAGTCAGATTTCCAGCTCTATGAAGGGAAAAGGAGTAGCAGACACTCATATTAAAGCCTGGTTTGTGTGCATTAATGATGGATCTCACCTAGGTGAAAATTTTGAGCTAAGTACAGCTGAATTGGTGAAGGAAGAAGAAATCTCGGATTTTTGTGAAAAAGTCTCGGGTGGAAATTGCAGCATTGCAACGATCGACACACACCTAGCATCGATCGTTGTAGGTCGTGAACAAACAGAACTGTCGGATGATAATGGCATAGATGCTGACTTGGAGCTTGATCGCCTATTCCCTGGAGTTTCTGAGATCTCTCAACAGGAGATTTATGCGCAGATTGTTAGACAACACTCCTCAGTATCTGAGGTGATTAAGCAGGAAATTGAAGAGCTTAAGAAGCTAGAGGCAATTGGTGAAGAATTGGAAGAAATTCCATCTTCTGATGATCCACCTTATCATCCATGTGTGCAGAGGTATTTGAACAAGACGCTGTCTCTAGATGAAGAGTTGAGAGACTGGGTGATTGTAGTTCCTCAACATATAAGTGATGTTCTGCTGACAAAGATCCCGAAGAAGCTGCCAGACCCTGGAGTCTTTGTGCTTGATTGTTCTATCTTTGAGGATAGTTTTAGACGCTCTCTTTGTGATCTAGGAGCTGCTGGAAGTATGATGCCTTATTCTGTGGCAGAGAAGCTGGGAATGCTGGATTTTTCTCCCACTAGGACCTCTCTTGTCCTAGCTGATCAGTCTATACGAGTTCCGGAAGGACTCTTGAAGGACATACCAGTGAGAGTTGGAAACTACTTAGTTCCGACAGACTTCCTTGTTCTGAAGTACGACTGCGATCCTGATGAAGCATTGCTGCTTGGAAGACCATTCTTGGCTACAACAGGAGCTGTGAATGATGTTAGACAGAGTCTAATAGACCTCCACCTGGGAGATGAGCAGCTGCGATATGAGATGGAGAAGCTGCGAAAGCCACTGATAGATGGGCAGACATTCACAATCATGGATGCAGATGATGAGCAGCCGGATAACACTGTAATTCTAGATCCTGGAGCACATTTTACTCCATCTTTTCTTGGACATGAGCATTCTGCAACAGCCTATTCTCCACCTTGGATGAGGAGACTTGAACGGAGACAGAAAAGGTCTCTGTCAGGTTCTCTTACTGCCTGAACATTCTTGTCCGTCCGGTCAAGCTATTGACCTTAAACAAGCGCTGGGTGGGAGGCAACCCACCATTAGGTACTGGTGTTTTTCTACTTAATTTTTGGTGTTTTTGTTAGGATTTTACGTTTGTTTTTGTTTCTGGTGAGTTTTTGATTGCAGGTCTCGGATGAATTCGCAGTGCGTCGATCGACGCACTTCTGTGTCGATCGTCACAACACGATCGGAATCGCATTGCAGCGATCGTTGCGCTCTTGAGCAACGATCGACCATACACGAAAATCGCCAAGTAACGGTCGGTGCACTTAGTGCAACGATCGATGCCTGAGCGACAGAGGTAAACCCGACAGAACTCAACATAACCTTATCAATTTTTCTTTCTTTTTACCAATCCTTCGCTTGACACTACTGGGGACAGTGTGTCTTAAGTGTGGGGGAGGTGCTACTGACTTTTGTTTTCTGTTTTCTTAAGAGTCAGTCCGTTTTTCAAAAAAAAAAAATTTGTTTTATTGAGTCAAAATTGTTTAAGTAAGAAACTATGATTTTCTGAGAAGATTTACAAGACTTGCAGGAACTTAAGTAACCATTGGGATGAAGTTGCAGGATCTATCTCTGACTATTAGAAAACCCCATCACAGATCAACCTACTGGGAACACCCACATCACTTCAGGTATCAGAGGATCCTTTTACTGACTTCAATTTAATACTGACTTAGATTTCTCACCTAAGGGCTTGGTATACTTTGTGTCGGATTCCCTTGTTAGTTCTGACACAGCCTGTCAACCTATCCTATTTAGTTCCCTTCTCCCCTTCTATAAAGTAAAAAAAAAAAGATAATAAACTGAGGATGAGTTAGTAACTCCGAAGTGGTCATGGGAATGGTAGCAAACACTATTTTCTCTCATGTGATCCATGGAATGTGTCCAAAGTACACCCCATAACGGGAAGAACACTGATAAAAAAAAAAAAATGATACCCAATGGGGAAAAATCAGTTGTTAAAGAAGGGAAAGAGAAGAAAGGGACTAGAGAAAGATAGTATGGTGGTCTAGAGCTGATGAGGTAAGAATCCATGTGCCCTTTGATCGATACTCCTTAGGTGAGACCGCACTTAAATACTTGCAGAAGTCAGTAGGGAGAATTTGAATGCTTGAATATGATTGTGGAGTTTACTTAGGACAGTTGCTAAGTGTGGGGGAAGTACATGTTGGTCTTGATATCTTGTGATTGATTCTTTCAGTGGTTTACTAAGGGGAATCTGAGTATTGTAGCTTCTAAGATGAAATGAGTTTCTGAAGAGTTTTCAAACCTCTTCACCATGCTTTAGTTCTCTGTTTTGCTTGAGGGCAAGCAAAGGCTAAGTGTGGGGGAGTTGATATATCATGGTTTTTACTAGTTTTAGGCCATGATATAAGTGTGTTTTAGTGTCTTTTATGTTCTTTTAGAGTCTTTTACAGGTATAATCAGGTTTGGAGCTGAATTGGAGATAATGGAGCATTTTGGAGATTTTTGGAGTGATTGGCCGAGAGATAGAGTTCACTGTCCGAAACAGAGCACTGCGTCGATCGTTGCACACCTGCAACGGTCGTTGCACCAGCGAGATGGGCCAAAACTCGGCGGATTATGAAGAGTCAAGAATTTGCACTTTGATCCAGAAGTTCTTGATATTTACAAAGAAGCCCCTGGCCGAGATTAGACCTATATTATTGAGTTTTTAGATTTGTTTTATAGAACGCTTTGATAATTAAGAGCAGAGGATTTCTAGAGCTTTTGGGGTTGATCTGAACCTTTACTTCATCTGTATTTGGAGAAGATTTCGAACCCCTTTTACTCTTATTCTTTTATGCAATTTATTCATCATATGATTATGTTTTCATTATCTATGTCTGAGTAGATTCCTAGTTAGGTTTAGGGTTTCTCACATAGGATTTCATGACTTGCTAGACTTGTTTAATTCAGTTAAGGATTCATAACTATATATGTTCTTCAATCTAATTGTGCTTAAAGCTAGTTCTAACCTGATCAATTAGAATCTAGATCTTAGGTTGCTAAATACGTCACGGAAGTGGGGTTTAGGAATCTGAACTAATTAGATTGAGCAATTAAACTATTCGCAAACGAAAGTTTGGTTTAGGATAATTGTGAACACATCAAACCTGGAATTAATGCTAGTTTAATCTGTTAGTTCTCGCAAACGAAAGTTTGGTTTGCTGCACTTAGACTTAGAGAATTATCGCAAAGGAATTTGGTTAGTTCTATATCTGTGTTTTGAGTTCTAGAACTGTGCTTAATTAGATCCTTACTGAATGAACTGTCTGCTTGTCTGATTTCCTGAGAACGCCCTAGACTTAGCGCTTTTAATTACTTGCTTTCACAACCGTTAATCTCTGCTACTGATTTACTTTCTCGCACCGCTTTTAATTCAATCACATTGCCTTCTTCCTAGTATTAATCTGTTTCGTTCTATTGAATACCAGAGTCCCTGTGGATTCGATAACCCTATATACTACAACTACTGAACTGTGCACTTGCAGTTATAGAATAGGGATTAAAACTTACAACCTATCAAGTTTGCAAAAACATGATTTTTATAATAACCTTTATGAAAATATGTTCTTACAACCCGCTTATATTATTTGATGGTCAAGGCCTATCGCCCAAAAAGAGATAGTACATACTTTAGTTCCAAGCTGGATTTTACAAAAGCCAACAAAATCTTCTCCGGCCTCCTAACGTTCCACACGCTCTTACTGATCCCGTCTAAGGGCTACCTGAAAGACAAAATTAAGGTATGAGTAGTCTCATTGAGTCGATAGCCATAAAGGCATATAAGCCTAGAAAATCACCAAAAACCGTGACTCATTCCCTTTTCATTTCTCGGCAGGTACCATCGCAATGTCACCCTACTGTCCCTTCAGATAGAACTCGGCCCCATGCTGCAATCCCTTCTCTCCGAGTCTTCCCACCGTGATGGTCCTTCGCTAGTGTGAAGAGTCGAAAGGAAGCATCGAACCGCCACCACACCTTCCGTATCACACACCACACTCCAATGATGAGGTAACTTTCTAGGTCAACATCAATTGGTAAACATCAACTAGTTACCACACACATCACAATTTTTGGGATGATCCCTTGATTCGATCCCATACTTATCACATAACTATTTTCGAGAGGATCTCAATCCAATCTTGTATTTATCACAACATCAATCACATGAATGCATGATAATAAAAGTAACCCAAGGATAAACACTCAAGGTGTTTCAAACATTGATCATGACATGCAAGTAAACCGTTAGCACCTATGCTACCATGAAGTCACTCTATCGGCGATCTTGTCGTTCCGTCTTGGGCTTTAGGACACCTCACGTCACCTAAGGTTCTCCACACCTTCTATGGTTTCTAAGAGTGTTTCTTTGGTTCTGGAATGGTTTTAAAAACTAAGACATGGTTGGTATTTATAGTGGTTGGGTTACTTCGATCGAGGGTAAGCTCAGCCAATGGGAAGAGGGCACGTTTCTTTACTTAAAATGATGATGCCTGCAACCAATCAGAACGTGGCATACATTTGAAAGCCTGGCAAGAGGTGATCTGGTCCAATGGGGGGTGGAACACTTCTCCTACAACTTTGGGAATCTCATCCAACCAGACGGTGACTTGAAACCGATCAGATTTTGGTATGTGTGGCATTTCTCCTCCAGATTTGGTAAAATAAGCCAATCAAATATGCACATTCAGTTCCATGTCAGGACGACAGAGTTCTGGTCCAATAACAATGCTTATGGCCAATGAGAGTGAAGCACAAGGTCATAAAATGAGAAGTTCCTCTTCCCAAGATGCTTAGATTGACGTGGCTGGTCTGCTTGAGTATTATTCTGCATATTGATCCATACAAACTCTCGTTGCTTAGCCGTACGAACCGATTTAAGGCCGTTGTGATCAATCTTTGTTTCTTCTCAGGAAAATGAATTTTCTTGTGTCCAAACACCATATTACGGTCTGTCTTGAGTCTTATATTAGTTCTGGGTCGTTTCGGGATTTTTAACTTCCTCAACCGTCAATATCGGTCTTCTCGGATGTGATCGCGAGTTGTTTTCGAAATCCACGTCTGTTCAGATTTTTATCTCAACCAAAATTCTTCCTATTATTCCTAAGGTTTGTTACCATCGTTCTTCCCACTTTTCTATGATGTTTGACTTTTCGGTCGTACTTAGCTCTTGGTAGGGTTATTACATCACCTCTTCGGGATGTCGAGGAGATGATTGATTCTGAGGTCTTCTCATATGCTTCACGGCCTTTGATCCGGGTAAGTGGTTATGCATATATGTATATATACTTTCCCCATTGATTTATACAACCTCTTCGGTCTAGGTGGTGCTTGTGTTGGTTGTCTATTCCGAGAGTTCGAAAAGTCGACTGAGGGAAGTTGGAGCCGAGGTGAACCACCTCGTGCTGCGTGAGAATGAATGAGTGGCGCGAATAAACAATATAAGGACACAGCTAAGGGAGGAGAAGGTGCAATATGCCGTGCTGAAAAAGGGCTCAAGATGGAGAAGGGCGGTCTTCTGCAGTGGAGAAGCGGGTAGGTCAGGTTTCCATGGCAGAAAAGCTCGGACAGGACCTTTAATAGGATTAGACGCATTCGGAGGCACTCGAGCATCAGTTGGCCGAATATAAGGAGACTGTGGACATCCTGGAGGGGGGGCTTGGTCTCGCCAGAGGGGAGGTCATATCTTTTGGCACATATCAGGTGGCGCTTCACAGTGAGACTTTCCAACTAAATGACGTGGTTGAAGCGGACAAGGTCACACTGTCTCAGGGAAGATATGAAATTGTGGGGAGATGGGTCTATGTAAGGAGAAGATGGTTGTTCTAGATTTAAAAGATTTGGGCTCATCTCGCTAGTCGGGATGAAGCGCATGACCCTTTTCCGAAGCTCATCCAAGTGGTAGGAATGCGCGAGTGTGTCAAGGTAATGGAAGAAGAAGATGGTATTTGTGCTCCCACCTCGCGCATCGCTCTGCTCAAACCGGATGAGGCCAAGTTTGCCACCGTATTGGAGAAGATCCAGTTCCACAGCCTTGCCGATAAGGATTTTGAAGTTCCTTCTCATTTCAAGTCTTTTTCTCCTTTCGAAGAGAATACGCCTCATTTAGTTCTCGAAGGGAGTCAGTCTACTGAGGTTTTGTGTACCTATCGTTCCTTTTCCTATCTAGGCCGTTTTGTGGCCCTTATTTGTAGTTGTGTCACTTGTGACATGTTTTATTAATACAAGGTTTGTGTTTCTTCGTTATTTTTTTTCCTTTTCCTAGCTAGGCCGTTTTGGGCTCGGATTTTAAGAATCGGGAACATTTTTTATTTGAAATAAAAGATTAATTAAGATAATAGTTGTGACCATGTTAGGGGTTGCCTACGTACCCCCCCCCCCCCCCTTTAAAGAGGGGATCAAGCCATTCATAGTTCGGTGACTCACAAATATGACTGATGGAAAGGTAGGTCAGAGTGCTTAGTATTTTCTGAGGTTCGGAGAGTTCTAGAAACATCATAATTTATCGTGCATTTGGATGAGTGACGATCCGATCCAAATTTCTCCATTCGAAAAGTGGATGCTGATATATCATGGTTTTTACTAGTTTTAGACCATGATATAAGTGTGTTTTAGTGTCTTTTGTGTTCTTTTAGAGTCTTTTACAGGTATAATCAGGTTTGGAGCATATTTGGTGATTATGGCACTTTTTGGATATTTTTGGAGTGTTTGGCCGAGAGATAGAGTTCACTGTCCGAAACAGAGAAATGCGTCGATCGTTGCACACATGCATCGATCGTTGCACCAGAGAGATGGGCCAAAACTCGGCGGATTATGAAGAGTCAAGAATTTGCACTTTGATCCAGAAGTTCCTGATATTTACAAAGAAGCCCCTGGCCGAGATTAGACCTATATTATTGAGTTTTTAGATTTGTTTTATAGAACGCTTTGATAATTAAGAGCAGAGGATTTCTAGAGCTTTTGGGGCTGATCTGAACCTTTACTTCATATGTATTTGGAGAAGATTTCGAACCCCTTTTACTCTTATTCTTTTATGCAATTTATTCATCATATGATTATGTTTTCATTATCTATGTCTGAGTAGATTCCTAGTTAGGTTTAGGGTTTCTCACATAGGATTTCATGACTTGCTAGACTTGTTTAATTCAGTTAAGGATTCATAACTATATCTGTTCTTCAATCTAATTGTGCTTAAAGCTAGTTCTAACCTGATCAATTAGAATCTAGATCTTAGGTTGCTAAATACGTCACGGAAGTGGGGTTTAGGAATCTGAACTAATTAGGTTGAGCAATTAAACTTCTCGCAAACGAAAGTTTGGTTTAGGATAATTGTGAACATATCAAACTTGGGATTAATGCTAGTTTAATCTGTTAGTTCTCGCAAACGAAAGTTTGGTTTGCTGCACTTAGACTTAGAGAATTATCGCAAAGGAATTTGGTTAATTATATATCTGTGTTTTGAGTTCTAGAACTGTGCTTAATTAGATCCTTGCTGAATGAACTGTCTGCTTGTCTGATTTCCTGAGAACGCCCTAGACTTAGCGCTCTTAATAACTTGTTTTCACAACCAATAATCTCTGCTTTCTGTTTACTTTCTCGTACTGCTTTTCATTCAATCACATTGCTTTCTTCCTAGTTTAATTTCCTGTTCTTGAGCTATTGAATACCGGAGTCTCTGTGGATTCGATACCTATATACTACGACTACTGAACTGTGCACTTGCAGTTAGATATAGGATTAAAACCTGACTCCTATCAAGTTTTTGGCGCCGTTGCCGGGGACTCTTTGAGTCTTCGATAGCTTAGAACCTAGGGTTTTACTAGGATTTTTCGTTTTCTTTTCGTTTTTTTTTTGTTTTTTTTTTTAGTTGCTGATTTTGTCTGTTTATTCTCTCTGTCGCAGGTACCAATATCGCACTGCGTCGATCGTTGCACCCTAAGCATCGATCGTCACTAGGCGATTCAGAGATTGAAGCGATCGTTGCACTGATAGCATCGATCGTTGCCGGACGATTACAGACAGTTTATGCAGACGCAGAAAACTAGAAGTAATCCGAACTTGGACTTAGTTAATCTCGATCTTGAAGAACTTAGACGTCTAGAGAGAACCAACAGAAGAGAGAGAAGAGAAAGGATGGTGCGAGAGCGTTTGATTCTGGTACGTGATGCTGAAGGTACCCTGAGGGACCGAGATAACAACCCATACAATGCTGCTTGGCAAAGGGTTGATGCTGAAGGGAATGTCATCCCTGATCCTCCTGAGCAACAGCAACAGGAGCAGAACCAGGGTCAAGGACAGGCCCAAGGTAAAGAGATGGTTGTACGTGAGAGGACTTTAGCTGACTACAACAGACCGGATGAGTTTCATAGAAACCGGTCAGCTTTAGTGCTTCCTGCTTTTGAAAGAAATGATTTTGAGATCAAAACCATCTACTACTCGCTGATGAGACAAAATGCATTTTATGGGTACCCAACGGAGCAGCCTATGGATCACATTGATTCGTTTGAGGACGTAGTCACTGGCATGAAATATGATGGAGTCTGCCCGGACTATCTGTTCCTTAAGCTCTTTCCGCACAGTCTTGCTGGAGATGCTAGTGCATGGCTAAAGCAGCTGGCACTTGCTCAGTATACTACTTGGGCAGCTTTAAAGAGTGAGTTCTTGCGTCACTTCTATGATGATGCGCGCTCAGACCAGTCCAGACAGGACATACTCACCTTTTCACAAGGAGCTGTGGAGCCTTTAAAGACTGCCTGGATGAGATTTAAGCAGTATCAGCGTGACTGCCCACACCATGGGTTCACTGAGGTTCAGTTGATTGGCATTTTCTTCAGAGGCATAGATCTTCCATATCAGTCTGCACTGGATAATTCCAGTAATGCTTGAAGGAATGTTTAGATGAATCCTGATTCAATTCTCTGATTCAGATTATCCTAAACATGCTGATCTAGGTTCTTCTCGAATAGAAACAAATGATGATCTCACCTTTTACCTGTTAATTGCAGCGGAAGGAGAGAACAGGTCAGAGATCAGAGAAACACCGAGAGATGAATCCTCCAAAGGCTCACACACGCGATCACAGAAAACGGCTGCTAGACCAGTAGGGAATCGGCGCAGAGAGAGAGAGGAGGCTCGCGGCTAGGGCTTCTTTTCTCGACCTGAACTCGTCTTAAGTTTATAAAACTCGTTTAGTTCGTTTTGGGCCATTTGGCCCAAAGGCCAATTAACTCCGAGGCGTTCGCGCACTGTGTCGATCGACACTCCTTGTGCATCGATCGACACACAGTAGCCAAACCCTTTTATTCTCTCTAAGTACAGTAAATGCCTAGCACTTTTACCGTACTTCTGCTACACCGTTCCTACACCTTTTTCTTGTTGGCTTAGGCGTGTGACCCATATGGGATCATATAATAAAGGCAATAAGTCCAAGACTTATAGATCATGAGCGGACTCTAGCAAGCCATCATGACCCCCAGTATTATATGACTTATGTCTGATCATTGACATACTCTTACTTTCTAGAGACAGTACCGAGATTACTGGACACAATTCCAACAATCTCCCACTTGTACTGGAATCTCTGTATTCATAATCCCTTTCGTCACAATATCTCGATTAGTCATAAGGCAAGATTAGTGTCATCCTTATAAAGCCTAATCTTGTTCATCGGACTCTGATTTGATACTGATAATCCAAACGACTCGGGACAGTCCGTTTGAGCATGGCCATGCATTTTCCAGTATTCAAATCTCCGATTGGCCTAGAGATATTCACTCCATTTATATTGGAGGGACAAATCCCGTCTTGTTCCATCACTGTAAACTACTCATTTCTTAATACACCCAAACAAGGTCCTTATAACTATCGCAGAATGATAGCGTTAGACAATGATCAAAGTGCATCAGTCCATGTGCAGTCACATGCATGCGAACTCAGGTCTAAGGACTATACTCTATAGTCGTAGTAAGAATCTCTTATGACACAGATATAAATATCCTGAAGAGTTCTTATAAGCGGGTCTTGTCCGGTCGTATGTTCCCCAACATACACCTATGTACTGACTTTGATGCCGAGCATCTATGACACACTGAGACTTTGTCATAAGTCACGTACCAATCCAGTCTCACACGGTTGTTGGTGTTCCAATTTCAACAACCTTCGACTAGGGACAGGATGATATAAGCCATCTATCAAATATAGGGTCTCATGATCAAGCTAAATGACTTTGATGACTCAAGATCAAGTCACTTACTTCGATGACCTATAAAATGGTTTTTATCACTTTGGAACGATTATTTCATCACAGTTAAAATAATCTTGAAATCATAATTTCATTAAACATTTTAAATGTTTTACAAGAACATATCAATAACTAAATAAAGCCCTTTACTAACTCCCACTGAAATCAAGACTACATCTTAATTTCACTTATCCTACAGCAACAGTCCGCGACTCGTGCTTAGGCCTAAGGAGTGGCTTCGTTAATAGATTAGCAACGTTCTCATTTGATGAAACTTGCTGATCTACTTAACATCTCTGTTATTTATCTCACGGAATAGGTTATACCTATCCACAAGGTGTTTAGACCTCTGATGTGCAGCTAGTCTCATCTATGCTGGGAATCACATCAAGTTCAGTGACGAACTCTTCTTTCTAAACAACCTCTTTCGCCGCTTCCCAAGTTGCGAAATGTTCAGCTTAAGTCATGGAGTCAGCAACAGTGCCTTGCACCGCCAGACAGACACAAGATATAACCGGACTGTGACCGGAAATCATCTTTGTCCGTTGGAAACTTGCCTTTCAGACTCTGTCGACTAGTAGCACTTCACTTTCTCCTTTACCTAAAGAACTTATCCTTAGTATTCCTCAAATACTTTAGGATATTCTTTACGGCAATCCAGTGATTCTTTGCTGGATTTGACTGGTCTTTACTTGTCTTGCTTAACATTAAAGCAATATCAAAACAAGTACGTGTCATGGCATACATGATAGATCCAATTGCCGTCGCATATGGAATCCTATCCATGCTTTCAAGCTCAGCAGTTATCGTAGGACACTGCTTCTTGCTTGACGTATTGCCATGTGACATTGGCATAAAACCCTTCTTGGAATGCTGATTAGGTGCAGGACTTTGTCAATTTAAGAATCTTGACTTTGTCCTACCAGCTCTTTTGGATCTCTATCTTTAGATCCAAAATCCAAGAACATACGTGGCTTTACTCATGTCAATCATTAGAACCAACTCCCAAGCCAGTCCTTTACTGACTGCAGCATTGGGACGTCATTTTCGAGAATCAGTATGTCATCGACATACAATATGAGAAATGCAATATCGCTCCCACTAATCTATTAGTAAACACACAGTTCCGCTTCGTTCCTGTTCAAGTCAAAACCTTGACTACTTCAACAGAACGAAGATTCCAACTCCGATATGTTTGCTTCCATCCATGAATGGATCGATGAAGCTAACTTACATAAAATGTAATTTTTCGGAGTCCGGGCTCACTTTCGCTTCTTTGAATTTCGCAGATTCGTCGCTTTCAATGATCATCAGATCATGCGAACTTTCAATGATTATCAGGTTCAACTAATGACGAGAAATCACTCTCGGATTAGTAACTGATTCATTCATATCTGCGAACTTCAGGCTCCACAGGTGCAGATTTCAATGATTATCAGGTTCAACTAATGACAAGAAATCACTCTCGGATTAGTAACTGATTCATTCATATCTGCGAACTTCAGGCTCCACAGGTGTAGATTCTACAGAAATCTGTAAATCCATCCGTTGCTCTCCCTCAACAGGTTGAGCAGCCTCCTGTATGTCTCGAATTTCTTCGAGTTATACTTTTACTCCCACTGTTCTTCTTGGAAAATAACTTCCTTTCTTAGAAAACAGATTGGACGTAAAAGTAACAAGCCTTAGTTTCTCTAGGACAACCAGCGAAGTAGCACAACTACAAATACTCAGTAAAAACAAATTTGGATCGATTCCAATCCACATTTACGTGGTGTCTTTCAACTGATATTGGTGGAACTATTTTAGCGTAAACTTAGATATTTCTAGAGCGTTATTCTTAAAATATCATGGAAGATTCGTGTGATTCATCTTTAATCATTTCTAATAAGATCTGATTCTTTCTCACAGAAACACCTTCAGGTTTTCAGGAGAAATGAGCTGTGAAACGATTTCACACTCATTCAGATGATCACATAATCAATGACTTAAGTATTCTCACTCGTGATTTTAATCCAGAGTCTTAATACTTTTGTCATTCAGATCCTATACTTCATTCTGGAACTCTTTCGACCATGTCAAAGAACTCCGACTTGTGTCTCATCAAATGAACACAGTCACACTCACTGAAGTAATCAGTAGAGACAATGAAGTACAGGAGATTTTCTCTGGCATTACTGCTCATTGGGCCACATACATGAGTATGTTCCAGGTCCAATAAGCCTTTGGGCTTTTCTCTAGCTCGGCTAAGATAGGCCCTTTACCTTTTGGTCTAGTAAACAGAATTCAAGTCTCATAAGATATTTTATCAAATGAGCCCAACAGTCCATGACTATGGGATTTCTGAATCCGACTTACTCTATGTGACCAAGACTTTATGCCAAGAAAAATCAGGTTTAATTCATCAGATTTAAACCAATTCGGTATTTATGTTACATTTAGGCACTCTTTGGTTTAAGATATAAAACTCATTCCATGAATAGGGTGCTACAATTAATATTTCATTAAGATCAAAAGAACAAAACTTGTCTTTTATCAAAATGAAAAACATTCAAATTCTTACAAGAAAATGAAAGACAACTCTGCTTAAAGCAGGTACATTGTAGCAATTACTTAATACAAAACCAAGCCTCAAAGGGATCTATAAGTGAAAAACCCTACGGCTGAGGCAGCATCCCAAGCTCCTTCCAGACATGTAGTTTCACTTGCCCTTCCTTCAACGTTCTACTGTTGCTTAGGCTCTGAGGAAGTAGTCGCATACATCGACTTTAACTCCTCATCATCTTCCATGAATTTAATGCAATCTCTCTTCCAATGCCCTGTCTCCTTACAGTAGCAGCACTTACCAACGTAAGAGGTATCTGACTCGGGCTCAGAAGACACACGCTTGCCATGATTCAAAATCTGGACAACTTTGTCTTCACCCTTGTCAGCATTAGGTTTAGTAAACCTACCCTTCTCGTTCATGAGATTGTACAGGGTACTCTTCACGTTTGGCTCAACTGTCTTGAGCATATCATGCAGTTCAGTCAGCGTCTTCGTTAAGCCTTTCTTGATATAGTTCCTTCTGAACTTATCATAGCTTGACGGCAGTGACTGCAGAATGATCTCAGTTGCCAATTCTTGGCTAACTGGATAATCCAGTTTCCTCAGGTTATCAATGTAACCCATCATTTTACTGACATGAGGACTCACTGGATGATCATTTGGTAGCTTGCAGCTAGTGAGAGACTTAACCAACTGGTATGTCTCCACCCTAATCTGCTCCTGAAATTTCAATTTCAGGCTGCTGATCATCTCTATTGGCGACTCCATGTTCTCATATTGCTTCTGCAAGTCTGAGTCCATGGTAGCCAATATCAGACCACGCACATCTACCGCATCATTATAATGCTTATTCCAAGCATCATATACTGCATGAGAAGCATTGGACCCGATCCTCACGGGGAGAGCTCTCTCAAGGACATAGTCCTTTCTCTCCTGTCTGAGGACTAGCCTCAGGTTCCGCGACCAAGTCAAGAAATTTGATCCGTTCAGCTTGTCCATCCCAAGGATAGACCGGATCGAGAAAGTGTTTTGATTGTTTGTGCTAGTCATAACTGAAATATAAGATAAAAGGATTTTAGTCAATATGTTCAATATGATTAATCTCGTATTAAATTTAATATGATTAATCACGCATTATATTCAATAACATAAGTTACCCTCAATAGAATATAATGATTCCAAGATCCACATATAACTAAGATTAAAGTGGGCCACTGGCCGTCACCCAACCTTAGCTTATATCGGTAAGCCCTATTTCGGCCAATTATATCTGTGATATAACTCTTGGTTGTGAATCTGGGCCCGAGGCCCAATCCACTCTGATGTCTCAAGGCCCGGGACTCCCGATGGCCTAGTCAAGAAAACCAGACTATACAGTCATGTAATCATTAATGTCTGGGACTCCCAATGACATTTATGAATCACAAACTGTCTTACCCACGCAAAAGTAGACACCCTCACACTGTAAGGCCATGAATACAATTGAATGGGCTTTGACAGCTGACATAGAATGGACAAGACATCCAACGCTTGATATTATTTGAGGTTCGTAGGTTTATTTAAAATTTCATTCCCAAAATAGAAGATTACTATTTCGGGAAACTTTCCATTTTAGGAAACCTACTATTTTGGAAACTTTCTAAAATTGGAAACTTTCTAACTTTAGAAATTTCTTAAAATCCGAATCATGCAAATCTAGAAACTTCTAATTTAAGAAACTTTCTAATTTCAAAAATTCGGAAACTTTAATTTAAAATCGATTTATATTCTTTATAAAATAAATTTTAAATTAAATCTGAAGAAAGACTCAAATAATTGGCCCAATTGTTTTAACTTCTTGGCCCGAGGCCCAAGAATTGGTCCATGTCCAAGACATGACCCAATTGTCCAATCAAATGACATAACCGGTCTGGTTCATTAAAATTGGTCTAACCAAATTTTAATTACTACGATGACCACAATTGTCAACCGGTTATTTACTAAACCGGATTTTCTCAATTTATTTGGTCCAACCAAATCAAATTAGAAAATCCTGGTTTAGGCACAAAATCCAATATTTCGACTTTGGATTTCTTATCACGGTTTAACCAGAACTTAATAAAATTATTAATTCTGTTTATTAAACCGCGACGGTTATAATTTTAATAAATTTATTAAACCGAGCCCTAAACCAACCATGTCGGTCGATGAACCAACCGCATCGATCGATCCATCAATCGCATCGATCGATCCATCAACCGCATCGGTCGATGCTCTTAGCATCGAATCCTGCATCGATCGTGCATCGATCCTGTGTCGATCGATGCTCTCACGCATGCACGGACGGTTATTAGGTTTGGCCGAGAGATTCTCCGATTGTGTCGACCGATCCGGTCGATCGTATCGATCGATCCATGCGATCGCAGCCGATTCGGTCGATACCTTATCGGTCGATGAACCAATCGCATCGATCGATCCATCAACCGCATCGGTCGATGCTCTCAGCATCGAACCTGTATCGATCGTGTGATCACAGTCAATCTCTCGCGTTTGTATCGACCGATCCATGCGATCGTATCGATCGATCCATGCGATCCTGGTCGATACTTCTTTATGAAAATCGCATTCTACCAAATCAATATAGCTTGGTTTTTGCGATTTCAAGTGTGTTTAGGTTTCAATTCCTTGTTGCTTAAGTGATTTCTCTTATCAGTAGTTGATTCAAAACACTTCTTAAACAAGAAAACAATCCTAAACATGAATCTAAACAAGAAAAACCAGAACCAATAGCTCTGATACCACTGAAGGAATGTTTAGATGAATCCTGATTCAATTCTCTGATTCAGATTATCCTAAACATGCTGATCTAGGTTCTTCTCGAATAGAAACAAATGATGATCTCACCTTTTACCTGTTAATTGCAGCGGAAGGAGAGAACAGGTCAGAGATCAGAGAAACACCGAGAGATGAATCCTCCAAAGGATCACACACGCGATCACAGAAAACGGCTGCTAGACCAGTAGGGAATCGGCGCAGAGAGAGAGAGGAGGCTCGCGGCTAGGGCTTCTTTTCTCGACCTGAACTCGTCTTAAGTTTATAAAACTCGTTTAGTTCGTTTTGGGCCATTTGGCCCAAAGGCCAATTAACTCCGAGGCGTTCGCGCACTGTGTCGATCGACACTCCTTGTGCATCGATCGACACACAGTAGCCAAACCCTTTTATTCTCTCTAAGTACAGTAAATGCCTAGCACTTTTACCGTACTTCTGCTACACCGTTCCTACACCTTTTTCTTGTTGGCTTAGGCGTGTGACCCATATGGGATCATATAATAAAGGCAATAAGTCCAAGACTTATAGATCATGAGCGGACTCTAGCAAGCCATCATGACCCCCAGTATTATATGACTTATGTCTGATCATTGACATACTCTTACTTTCTAGAGACAGTACCGAGATTACTGGACACAATTCCAACAATGCTAACTTCAACACCAGGACTCCTACGCAGGCTAAGCAATTGATCGAGAATCTAATATGCAGCAACAGCTGCAAGACTATGGATGAGAGGAGGAAGAAATCTGGTGGAAGTGTAGAGAATTCTAACATAGCTGATATTAGATCTAGGCTGGACACAGTTTGCAATCTCCTAGCAGGTAAGAAAGCTATCCACTTTGCCCAAGATGTAGAGGTAATTCAAACTGAGGTGGACACTCAGGAGGAAGATGTGAATTACATAGGAGGTTCTGGATTTCAAGGTAATAGATTTGGTAATCAACAGGGAAACAGATTCTTAAATGGAGGGCAGAAAAGTGGTTTTCAGAAGACCTTTGGACAAGGTACTCAGAGAACCAATGAATCTGAAAGTAGAGTGGAGACGATGCTGAAACAGATGATGGAAAGCCAGACTAAGAATGCAGCAGATGTCAACGAGAAGATGGAAACAATCTACAGGGAGCTGAACGGGAAGTTTGAATACCTGAACACACACATGAAGGAGCTTGATGCTAGAGTTGCAAAAACTGTTGGATATGCTAAAAGCGAAGATGGATATCTCCCAGGACGGACTGATGCTAATCCCAAGTACCAATGCAATGCAGTGACGTTGAGAAGTGGTAAGGAGTTGTCATCTGGCCAGAAAAAGCAGTTAAGTGTTGAAGAACTCGAGGAAATTGAAGAGCTGGAAGATGAGATCCGCGATATCCGCAATGCGTCGATCGATGCATCTAAGCAACGATCGATGCAGAGTGAAATCAGGGAACCGGAAGTCGTAACACAGTCGCCTAGCATCGGTCGATGCGATAGGAGCAACGATCGACACAAGGTGACTGCAGAGAGTTCGAAACCAGAGAAACCGAAACAGCCGACCGAAAGGGTATACAAGCCTAAGGTACCTTATCCCAAGAATCCCAGAAAGGCTAAGAATGATAGGCAGTATGCAAAGTGGAAGGAGTTCATAAAAAAGGTGAAAGTTGAAGTACCTTTGTTGGACTCCATGGAAACTTCTCCTATGATGAAGAGATGCCTTAAGTATATGATTTCTGGGAAATGGTCTGATGAGGAAAGTATAATGATGCTCAATGAGGTATGCAGCGCAGTGGTTCAGGGCAGAATTCCCGAGAAGTTAAAGGATCCAGGAAGCTTCGTGTTAGATTGTGCTATCTACAAAGAGAGATTCGAAAGGTCTTAGGGAAATCGCTTTCAACGATGTCCAATATCCCTTCCTTTTCCAAATTTTTTTACGAATACGCTTTTTCGAGATAGAAGTACGTTTTTTTGGAACTGCCATTCAAAAATGAAAAAAGTTTTTCAGTGGTATAATTGGATGTCAAAGACATTTATTATTCTATTCTTTCGTACTCCATATCGAGTTATTTTTTCTTTCAAATTTTATTATATATTATTTTTAAAACAAAACAGACATTCAAAAGTTTAAAATCTAACTTTTTTTTACCTTTTTTTTATTTATATAACGTTTGAAATCCGTATTAGAGTGCTAATTTAATTAATCTATACTGATAGATTATATTATAAAAAAAATTATTAAATTTCTTCACTTAATATGTAAAAAAAGTAAAAAAAATATCGATTATAATACTATGTTTTTGAAAACAAAAAAAAAGCTCACTTAGTGTTTAGTGTACTGGAAGACAATCACTAAATTCCATAATTTAAATTAATTCCTTAAAAATTCTAAATAATCAAACTAAAATAACTTTTTTAGGTAAAGTTTTTTTGATTATATAATTAATATTAAGTATTTTTTTGTCGTGTAAATCTTTGTTCTATTCTTAATATATGTATATAAATTATTGTAATACGGAATTATAATTCACTTTTTCTGTATCTGCATAAAATCACAATTTTATTTAAATTTTATTTAGTAGTAAAAAAAAAAAAAAGACAAATCATTTTTTTGAGAGTAACTTAGTAATATTCTTTAATCACTTCTAATTTTTTGATTTGAATATATATTTCTTTTCAAAGGTTTATGAACGATTATACTAATTCGAAAAAAAAAACTTCTATTTAGGTTTGAAATCACGTGCTTTTTTATTGTCTCCTTTGGAAAAAAAAATATATATATACAAACCAGTGAATAAGAAATAATAAATTTAAGAATAAAATAAAAAGGGTTTTTTATTTTATGGAACATACATACCAATATTCATGGATCATCCCTTTCATTCCACTTCCAGTACCCATTTTACTAGGAGTTGGACTTCTACTTTTTCCGACAGCAACAAAAAACCTTCGACGTATGTGGACTTTTCTGAGTATTTTTTTGTTAAGTATAGTTATGATCTTTTCACTCTATCTATCTATTCAACAAATTTTTCTAAGTTGCATTCATCAAAATGTATGGTCCAGTGTAAATCTTATGCCCCTCTCAGTTGCTAAAAGGCTCGGAATTACAGACCTTAGGCTTGTATACCCACTGCAATGCAGTGACGTTGAGAAGTGGTAAGGAGCTGTCATCTGGCCAGAAAAAGCAGTTAAGTGTTGAAGAACTCGAGGAAATTGAAGAGCTGGAAGATGAGATCCGCGATATCCGCAATGCGTCGATCGATGCATCTAAGCAACGATCGATGCAGAGTGAAATCAGGGAACCGGAAGTCGTAACACAGTCGCCTAGCATCGGTCGATGCGATAGGAGCAACGATCGACACAAGGTGACTGCAGAGAGTTCGAAACCAGAGAAACCGAAACAGCCGACCGAAAGGGTATACAAGCCTAAGGTACCTTATCCCAAGAATCCCAGAAAGGCTAAGAATGATAGGCAGTATGCAAAGTGGAAGGAGTTCATAAAAAAGGTGAAAGTTGAAGTACCTTTGTTGGACTCCATGGAAACTTCTCCTATGATGAAGAGATGCCTTAAGTATATGATTTCTGGGAAATGGTCTGATGAGGAAAGTATAATGATGCTCAATGAGGTATGCAGCGCAGTGGTTCAGGGCAGAATTCCCGAGAAGTTAAAGGATCCAGGAAGCTTCGTGTTAGATTGTGCTATCTACAAAGAGAGATTCGAAAGGTCTCTATGTGATCTTGGTTCCAGTGTAAATCTTATGCCCCTCTCATTGATTCGTTTGAGGACGTAGTCACTGGCATGAAATATGATGGAGTCTGCCCGGACTATCTGTTCCTTAAGCTCTTTCCGCACAGTCTTGCTGGAGACGCTAGTGCATGGCTAAAGCAGCTGGCACTTGCTCAGTATACTACTTGGGCAGCTTTAAAGAGTGAGTTCTTGCGTCACTTCTATGATGATGCGCGCTCAGACCAGTCCAGACAGGACATACTCACCTTTTCACAAGGAGCTGTGGAGCCTTTAAAGACTGCCTGGATGAGATTTAAGCAGTATCAGCGTGACTGCCCACACCATGGGTTCACTGAGGTTCAGTTGATTGGCATTTTCTTCAGAGGCATAGATCTTCCATATCAGTCTGCACTGGATAATTCCAGTAATGCTAACTTCAACACCAGGACTCCTACGCAGGCTAAGCAATTGATCGAGAATCTAATATGCAGCAACAGCTGCAAGACTATGGATGAGAGGAGGAAGAAATCTGGTGGAAGTGTAGAGAATTCTGACATAGCTGATATTAGATCTAGGCTGGACACAGTTTGCAATCTCCTAGCAGGTAAGAAAGCTATCCACTTTGCCCAAGATGTAGAGGTAATTCAAACTGAGGTGGACACTCAGGAGGAAGATGTGAATTACATAGGAGGTTCTGGATTTTAAGGTAATAGATTTGGTAATCAACAGGGAAACAGATTCTTAAATGGAGGGCAGAAAAGTGGTTTTCAGAAGACCTTTGGACAAGGTACTCAGAGAACCAATGAATCTGAAAGTAGAGTGGAGACGATGCTGAAACAGATGATGGAAAGCCAGACTAAGAATGCAGCAGATGTCAACGAGAAGATGGAAACAATCTACAGGGAGCTGAACGGGAAGTTTGAATACCTGAACACACACATGAAGGAGCTTGATGCTAGAGTTGCAAAAACTGTTGGATATGCTAAAAGCGAAGATGGATATCTCCCAGGACGGACTGATGCTAATCCCAAGTACCAATGCAATGCAGTGACGTTGAGAAGTGGTAAGGAGTTGTCATCTGGCCAGAAAAAGCAGTTAAGTGTTGAAGAACTCGAGGAAATTGAAGAGCTGGAAGATGAGATCCGCGATATCCGCAATGCGTCGATCGATGCATCTAAGCAACGATCGATGCAGAGTGAAATCAGGGAACCGGAAGTCGTAACACAGTCGCCTAGCATCGGTCGATGCGATAGGAGCAACGATCGACACAAGGTGACTGCAGAGAGTTCGAAACCAGAGAAACCGAAACAGCCGACCGAAAGGGTATACAAGCCTAAGGTACCTTATCCCAAGAATCCCAGAAAGGCTAAGAATGATAGGCAGTATGCAAAGTGGAAGGAGTTCATAAAAAAGGTGAAAGTTGAAGTACCTTTGTTGGACTCCATGGAAACTTCTCCTATGATGAAGAGATGCCTTAAGTATATGATTTCTGGGAAATGGTCTGATGAGGAAAGTATAATGATGCTCAATGAGGTATGCAGCGCAGTGGTTCAGGGCAGAATTCCCGAGAAGTTAAAGGATCCAGGAAGCTTCGTGTTAGATTGTGCTATCTACAAAGAGAGATTCGAAAGGTCTCTATGTGATCTTGGTTCCAGTGTAAATCTTATGCCCCTCTCAGTTGCTAAAAGGCTAGGATATCACTGGTTCTGGCGGATAGATCAATCAGGATTCCCGAAGGAGTGATAGAGGATGTGCCTATAATGGTTGGCAAATGTGTGATCCCTACTGATTTTGTGGTTCTACAATATGGACAGGAGCCAAAAGATCCATTGATTCTAGGCAGGTCTTTCTTAGCTACAGCTGGTGCAATGATTGACTGTCAGGGAGGTAAAATAATTCTGAATGTGGGTGATCTGAAGATGAGTTTTGATATGAACAAGCTGGTAAAGAGACCAACCATCGACGGGCAGACCTTCTATGTGGACACATTGGGTGATTTGGCAACCGAGTATGTTTACCAATCACATGTTGAGGACCCACTAGAAAGGGCTTTACTGAGCTATATATTGGAGTTGGAGTACCTGCAGGACGAGCCAGCAATGTGCTATACGAGGATGATGGATTCTGTTGAGGTTACAATGCAGGTAGAAGTGTCTGACGCGACCGTGCAACGATCGACACTACCTAAGCATCGATCGTTGCAAGTCGACAGAGACTGGGCAGAGGAAAAAGCTCCAAAAATAGAACTGAAACAACTTCCATCCGGGCTAAGGTACGCATTTCTTGGACCCAATTCAACTTATCCAGTGATTGTTAATGCTAGCTTGAACAACGCAGAGCTCACTTTACTGCTAAGCAAGCTGCGCAAGCATCGCAAGGCTCTTGGCTATTCTCTTGCTGATATTTCAGGTATCTCACCGGAGCTGTGCATGCATCGGATACATATTGAGGATGAATCCAAGACATCTATCGAGCATCAGAGAAGACTCAATCCTAATCTGCAGGAAGTGGTTAAAAAGGAGATTATGAAACTCCTTGATGCTGGGATTATCTATCCTATCTCTGACAGTGATTGGGTGAGTCCAGTCCATGTAGTACCTAAGAAGGGTGGAGTTACAGTTGTGAAGAATGAGAAGAACGAGCTGATACCTACTAGGACTGTGACAGGACACAGGATGTGTATAGATTATAGGAAGCTGAACGCTGCTACCAGGAAGGATCATTTTCCCTTGCCTTTTATTGATCAGATGCTTGAGAGGTTAGCCAATCATCCTTACTATTGCTTCCTCGATGGCTACTCAGGTTTCTTTCAGATTCCCATCCATCCAGAGGATCAGGGAAAGACAACTTTCACTTGTCCATATGGGACATTTGCTTACCGTAGGATGCCTTTTGGACTCTGCAATGCACCAGCCACTTTCCAGAGATGCATGATGTCCATATTCACAGACATGATTGAAGACTTTATGGAGGTATTCATGGATGATTTCTCAGTATATGGATCATCCTATAATGAATGCTTAGATAATCTGTGTAAGGTTCTGACAAGATGCGAGGACAAGCACTTAGTTCTTAATTGGGAGAAGTGTCATTTCATGGTCAGGGATGGCATTGTACTTGGACATAAAGTGTCTGAAGCAGGAATAGAGGTGGACCGCGCTAAGATTGAGGTAATGACCAACCTTCAGGCGCCTGATTCTGTTAAGTCTATTATAAGCTTTCTTGGACATGCTGGCTTCTATAGACGGTTCATCAAAGATTTCAGTAAGATCGCTAGGCCACTAACTGCTTTGCTGTGTAAGGATACCAAATTTGAGTTCACTGCAGATTGTCAAACTGCATTTGAACAGATCAAGCAGGCATTAGTGAGTGCTCCCATAGTTCAGCCACCGGATTGGAATATGCCTTTTGAGGTTATGTGTGATGCAAGTGATTATGCTGTGGGAGCTGTTCTTGGGCAGAAGAAGGATAGAAAGCTTCATGCTATCTATTATGCCAGTAGGACATTGGATGATGCACAAGGAACTATGCCACTACGGAGAAGGAGTTGTTGGCAGTTATCTTTGCATTTGAGAAATTTTGCCCTTATCTTGTTGGCTCAAAAGTGATTGTACACACTGATCATTCAGCCCTGAAGTATCTGATGCAGAAGAAAGATGCAAAGCCAAGATTGTTGAGATGGATTCTGTTGCTTCAGGAGTTTGACATTGAAGTGAGGGATAAGAAAGGGGTTGAAAATGGAGTTGCTGACCATCTTTCAAGGATGCTGGTTGAGGAAGACGTGCCAATTAATGACTATTTACCTGAAGAGAACGTCAATATGGTTGGGACAATGTTTCACACAGATTTGGACAGAAACCTGCAAAACTGTCGGATTAATCGCATTGCGTCGATCGATGCCATCTCGGCGTCGATCGATGCACCTATCGGGACAGCGACGATCGATGCGCTCCTCTGCGACGATCGTTGCAGTGCGGATACATATCCAGAGACTTTTACAATTCAGATTGGAGGCTACGAGTTTGAGATTGATGCTGTCACAACAACTGATCGACCATGGTATGCATATATAGCCAACTACATGGCTGCAGAGACTGAACCAGATGATCTGAAAGGGTATGAGAAGAAGAGGTTCTTCAGAGAGCTTAGGCGATACTATTGGGATGAACCTTACCTCTATAAGCATTGTTCGGATGGCCTTTACAGAAGATGTGTTGCTGAATCAGAGGTTCCAGATATCCTATTCCACTGCCATGGATCAGATTATGCAGGACATTTTGCTACTTTTAAGACTGTGTCTAAGGTTTTGCAAGCAGGTTTCTGGTGGCCTACAATGTTTGCAGATACTCACTCCTTCATTTCTCATTGTGATGCCTGTCAAAGGAGAGGGAAAATCAGTAGGAAGCATAAGATGCCTCAGAATTTCATTCTTGAGGTTGAGGTTTTTGATTGCTGGGGCATAGACTTTATGGGTCCTTTTCCTTCATCTTATGGGAATAAATTCATCCTGGTTGATGTAGATTATGTGTCTAAGTGGGTAGAAGCAATAGCTAGTCCAACCAATGATTCTTCAGTAGTCATTAAGCTGTTTAAGTCCATCATATTCCCTAGATTTGGAGTACCTCGGATAGTGATTAGTGATGGAGGATCCCACTTTATTAATAAGGTCTTCGAGAAGCTCCTAAGAAAGCATGGAGTTCATCACCGAGTTGCTACTCCTTATCACCCTCAGACTAGTGGACAAGTCGAGGTTTCTAACAGACAGATCAAGGAGATCTTAGAGAAGACAGTTGGGAAGACAAGAAAAGATTGGGCAGCTAAGCTTGATGATGCTTTATGGGCCTACAGGACTGCATTTAAGACGCCATTAGGGACTACTCCATTTCATTTGCTGTATGGAAAAGCATGTCATCTGCCAGTGGAACTTGAGCACAAAGCAGCATGGGCTGTAAAGCAAATGAACTTTGACCTTAAATCAGCTGCAGAAAGGAGATTGATACAGCTTAATGAGTTGGATGAGATTAGACATTTTGCCTATGAGAACTCAAAGCTGTACAAGGAGAGGACTAAGGCTTATCATGACAAGAAGATTGTTTCTAGACGGTTTGAGCCTAATGATCAGGTACTTTTATACAATTCTCGTTTGCATTTGTTTCCAGGTAAGCTGAAATCAAGATGGTCTGGTCCCTACACGATCAAAGAAGTGCGTCCATATGGAGTTGTCGTTCTAGTCGGCAAGGAAGGTAATGAGTTCGCTGTAAATGGACAGAGGGTAAAACATTATTGGGCTAAGGCCGAGATTCCAAGAGGTCAGATTCTACCTCTGGTAATGCACCCTCTGCCTGAAAAATCTTGTCCATCCGGTCAAGCTATTGACCTTAAACAAGCGCTGGGTGGGAGGCAACCCACCATTAGGTACTGGTGTTTTCCTACTTAATTTTTGGTGTTTTTGTTGGGATTTTACGTTTGTTTTTGTTTCTGGTGAGTTTATGTTTGCAGGTCTCGGACAGATTCGCAGTGCGTCGATCGACGCACTTCTGTGTCGATCGTCACAACACGATCGGAATCGCATTGCAGCGATCGTTGCAGTTCTGAGCAACGATCGACCATACATGAAAATCTCCAAGTAACGGTCGATGCACTTAGTGCAACGATCGATGCTTGAGCGACAGAGGTAAACCCGACAGAACTCAACAGAACTTTAACAATTTTTATTTTCTTTTTACCGATCCTTCGCTTGACACTACTGGGGACAGTGTGTCTTAAGTGTGGGGGAGGTGCTACTGACATTTATCTTTCTGTTTTCTTAAGAGTCAGTCCATTTTTCAAAAAAATTTGTTTTATTGAGTCAAAATTGTTTAAGTAAGAAACTATGATTTTCTGAGAAGATTTACAAGACTTGCAGGAACTTAAGTAACCATTGGGATGAAGTTGCAGGATCTATCTCTGACTATTAGAAAACTCCATCACGGATCAACCTACTGAGGACACCCACATCACTTCAGGTATCAGAGGATCCTTTTACTGACTTCAATTTAATACTGACTTAGATTTCTCACCTAAGGGCTTGGTATACTCTGTGTCGGATTCCCTGTTAGTTCTGACACAGCCTGTCAACCTATCCTATTTAACTCCCTTCTCCCCTTCTCTAAAGTAAAAAAAAAAAGATAATAAACTGAGGATGGGTTAGTAACTCCGAAGTGGTCACAGGAGTGGTAGAGACCCCTATTATCTCATGTGCGATCCATGGAATGTGTCCAAAGTACACCCCATAACGGGAAGAACACTGATAAAAAAAATAAAATGATACCCAATGTGGGAAAAATCAGTTGTTAAAGAAGGGAAAAGAGAAGAAAGGGACTAGAGAAAGATAGTATGGTGGTCTAGAGCTGATAAGGTAAGAATCCATGTGCCCTTTGATCGATACTCCTTAGGTGAGACCGCACTTAAATACTTGCAGAAGTCAGTAGGGAGAATTTGAATGCTTGAATGTGATTGTGGAGTTTACTTAGGACAGTTGCTAAGTGTGGGGGAAGTACATGTTGGTCTTGATATCCTGTGATTGATTCTTTCAGTGGTTTACTAAGGGGAATCTGAGTATTATAGCTTCTAGGATGAAATGAGTTTCTGAAGAGTTTTCAAACCTCTTCACCAAGCTTTAGTTCTCTGTTTTGCTTGAGGGCAAGCAAAGGCTAAGTGTGGGGGAGTTGATATATCATGGTTTTTACTAGTTTTAGACCATGATATAAGTGTGTTTTAGTGTCTTTTTGTGTTCTTTTAGAGTCTTTTACAGGTATAATCAGGTTTGGAGCATATTTGGTGATTATGGTACTTTTTGGAGATTTTTGGAGTGTTTGGCCGAGAGATAGAGTTCACTGTCCGAAACAGAGAAATGCGTCGATCGTTGCATATATGCATCGATCGTTGCACCAGCGAGATGGGCCAAAACTCGGCGGTTTATGAAGAGTCAAGATATTGCACTCTGATCTAGAAGTTCCTGATATTTACAAAGAAGCCCCTGGCCGAGATTAGACCTATATAATTAAGTTTTTGGTGTTTTATTTACTTACGCTTTCATAATTAAGAGCAGAGGATTTTTAGAGCTTCTGGGGCTGATCTGAACCTTTACTTCATCTGTATTTGGAGAAGATTTCGAACCCCTTTTATTATTTATCTTCTATGCAATTTATTTATCATATGATTATGTTTTCATTATCTATGTCTGAGTAGATTCTTTGTTAGGTTTAGGGTTTCTCACATAGGATTTCATGACTTGCTAGACTTGTTTAATTCAGTTAAGGATTCATAACTATATCTGTTCTTCAATCTAATTGTGCTTAAAGCTAGTTCTAACCTGATCAATTAGAATCTAGATCTTAGGTTGCTAAATACGTCACGGAAGTGGGGTTTAGGAATCTGAACTAATTAGGTTGAGCAATTAAACTTCTCGCAAACGAAAGTTTGGTTTAGGATAATTGTGAACATATCAAACTTGGGATTAATGCTAGTTTAATCTGTTAGTTCTCGCAAACGAAAGTTTGGTTTGCTGCACTTAGACTTAGAGAATTATCGCAAAGGAATTTGGTTAATTCTATATATGTGTTTTGAGTTCTAGAATTGTGCTTAATTAGATCCTTGCTGAATGAACTGTCTGCTTGTCTGATTTCCTGAGAACGCCCTAGACTTAGCGCTCTTAATAACTTGTTTTCACAACCAATAATCTCTGCTTTCTGTTTACTTTCTCGTACTGCTTTTCATTCAATCACATTACTTTCTTCCTAGTTTAATTTCCTGTTCTTGAGCTATTGAATACTGGAGTCTCTGTGGATTCGATACCTATATACTACGACTACTGAACTGTGCACTTGCAGTTAGATATAGGATTAAAACCTGACTCCTATCAGATGCGGAGCTCATTCATGACCCGACTAACAAAGTTGAAACAGGTCACCGGCGGGTTTCGCAGCTTGTGTTCGATGATGAAGCATTTTATGACATTATCAGTTCACTTCGAAATGTGTAAACTCTTTCCCGCCTAGGAAAGTTGATACACTGATGATATGTCAAGGCAACCACCTTCATCGAATTAACCAAGGAGTCCTGAGGACGGCATCAAAGATCACATGTTTGATGGTACAAAAAACTTAACTATCCGAGTCTAGCAACCCACGTAGACGGGCTGCTCGATGGTTCCTATTTCTATAGTGGTGTCTCCGGCAAATCTTGTGAGCGAAGCGACATACTATTGATCTCATATCCTTGAAGGTCAATTTTCGCTTGTTTTTTGCTAGTCGGTAACCGGCCGCTGAATGAAAAGGGGGTCGTTATTCGGCTTGTCGACTCCCTCGGCATCCGACTCGGTGAAGGTTAAGCCTAGAACGTTCGTGTCTTGTTCTTGCTTTAATTTATGGGTGGTTTCTATCTTTCTTTAGTGCAACTTGATCGATCGTACTGAATCGTCGCATGAAAAGAGGCTTCCCATTATCATTTTGATGATCTTTCACACTAGTGGGGATGATTCATCCCTCTGATCTCGCTGCCTTTTTGGTTGGTTGTATGGGTCCTCCAGGATCTTCTCATATTGTCGTCGATTGTCGTCTCGGTTCTGGGAAACCGATTTCTCACGGTTATGGACCTGGTGTCTTTCATTTTACCGACCTCTTCTATCTTGTTGCAGACGTGGATCGTCATTTCGGGCTCGATTTTGATCACCCCATGGGGGTTGTTAGTCGGCCAACTTAATTTCCCCCTTTTGAAACCCGGCGAGGAGAGTCCTTCAGATTCTATCGCACCGCTCAGTAGGATGTCCATTTCTATTATGGAAGTTGTAGTAAGCCTAATCGTTCCTATATTCCTTGGGTCGTCCCCACTTTTTCCGGGAGAGGTTGCACCGGTTGTTCAGGCGGAATAAACCTGGTCTGTCATGGGTCGTCTATATGGAGGAAGATTGGTGCCTCGTTCACGAGGTAGGCAGCGCCTCGTTTCTCCTTATTGTTTTGGTAGTCCTCATGGTAGTGTTGCCATGGTTCACATGATTCATAGTGTTCGTCGTGGGATTTTCTTTCGAGGCTGGGAGCCTTTGAGCGGTGTGTTTCTTTCAAAAAGTTGCATTTGTTCTTCAACTTCGATGAATAGTCCGGCTCGGTGAAGGGCGTCTTCCAGTGAATGCGTCATGTTTACCATCATATCATGTTTGAAGCTCGAGTCGTACCACAAACCGTTCCTCATCGCGGCTTCGTCGGTAATCATGGCTCATGAGGCGGTAGCTTTAAAGCGTTAAATGAACGACCTGAGAGGTTCTTTGGCTCTTTAATGCAAGGTCCATATATCGGTGCTTGATGTGGACTGTTGTATGAACATAGAGTAGTGTTTAAGGAACGTGGTGGAACGTTCTTTGAAGTTATCAATAGAATGTGTCTTCAATCTGGCGAACCAGGTCATAGCTGGACATACAAGGTTTTCCACAAACAGCTGACAGTACCCGGCCTTGCGTTCTTCAAGAGAGAAGTGGGTGCAACCCATGGCGATGGTGAATGCCGTCAAGTACTAGGGGATCAGTGTTTCTGGTGTAATGTGGCAGTTTTACTTTTCAAGTGTGGTGGAACGGAATCGAAGAGATCCGGCGGGAGAATGGTGTGTTCTGCGTTTCATGCAGTACGTGGTCGATATCGGGAGCTAAACTGATGGCTTGGTGCACCACGGAGTTCATTTCCCAGATTTTTTCCTTCATAGCTTCAATCTCGAAATCGCACTCTGAATCGGTAATTATCCGATGTGGGGTCACCGGGTTGCGGTTTAAAGGACTCAAGTTACTACCGGCCAGTCCATTAGCTATGCTGATGAATTGCCTAGCTATCTTACCTGGCTCCAACATTTAGTCTCGTAATAGATTTTGTTGTAGGCGTGATATATATGCGCTTGTAGTGTGTCTCTGGGTTTGGTCAGCCGGGGACATGGGGTTGTCAGGGCGGTTTCCATGGATCCCCATGCTTGCTTCAAGTTTTACAAAACGATCATTGTTACCGTGGGTTAACTCATTCATCCTATCTTGCACGGTATTCAACATTGTGATTGGAGCGAGTTGTTCCTCTAGTGTTTGGAACGGGTAGGTGGGGAGCTGTGATGTTGTCCCGATCTGGAAGTTCGGTGTTTTTGGCTCGAACCACTAAGTATAGCGGGTGCTTACATTGTGACCAAATTTGATTTCTCGGGCAGTACTCATGTGGCCAAAGGTGTGGGAGTTCCCTTGGGGCTCCTATAACTTAGTTTGCTAACGCCGTTGTGGTCGGCTGGTTTGAGCTGAAGTTTTTTGGTCATTAACCAGGGTTGATGGTGGCATTGGTGGTCTCACCATTGTTGAATCTTTCTCTGCGTATAGGAAATCTCTGTCCCCCTCCCTCGAGCGCCAATTGTTAATCCCAAAGATCACTAAGCAATGTGGATTAGACCGAGATTTCCTATTTAATTAAAAAGATTTGACTTTGACAAGATTAGAGAAATCATAACACGTTAGTATGTGAGCACATAGTAGGTCGGGAGCCGTGTTTGTATTGATATTGCCGTGAGAGGGCGAAAAGATTTAGACTTTCGAATTGATTCTGAAGGAATATCAGTTAGGGTTTCTAAACCGAGCTCGAGAGAGAGAAAAAAAAAGCAATAAAGATACAAAGTGGTAGTGGTAGTTGCGAGTAATAAATTCTGTTGTAATGAATGGCCCCTGAGGAGTATTTATAGGATAAATCTTGGTGTCATATCCGCTTCAATTCGGGGAGACGTGTCGTCTCCGTGTCTTTTCGGGGTATGGTATCTCGAGCATGTACTTGAGGTGCTCCGGGGCACTTCAGTGAAATGATCATTATACGATGTCGAACTATTGTTCTAATAGTCCACTATTCGCCGATCCACTCCGCCACGCATCATCCTCTGTGAGCTCGAACCTGTAGATCGGCGCGGTAATTAGGCATTAGAGTTCGGGTCGGGTATCCTGACCCGATCCTTACCCTTACCCGATATTGAAATTACATGTTTGGGTAGTGAAATATTTTTTTAGCGGATAAGGGTACGGGTCGGGTATTATCTGAAATACATGAAATACCCAAAATACCCGTATGAATAGTCAAAATTTTAATTTTTTAATAAAATGTATAAATATAAATGAAATTATATAATAAATAAAAGTTTATTTAATGAAAATGTGTATTAATTATATTGTTAGATATACAAATTTATTTTTTTGGTTATTATTGTTATTTTATTAGTATTTGATTATGAATTACTATAAAAGATTTTAAAAGAATTCGGGTACCTGAACTATCCGAATATTATTCATATTATTTAGAATTTGGGTGATAAACGGGTAATGATTTTAAGTACACGAACCGATCCTTACCCAACCTTTACCCAACATTTATCCGACCCTTATATGTTATTATCGGAGTCGGTAATGATTTTTGATACCCGAAATACCCTTATATGACAAGTATTTGCCACTACCCGACCCGTACCTGCAAACAAACAGGCCAAGCGGTAATGATGATATGCCGGTGGGCCCGTGAGAATTGAATATGGACCAACTCTGGCCAACTTATAATAATAGGCCTTTGGTGATTATTATAAAGAACCCGCGATCCCAGCTTACGCAATTGTTTCAAACATAATTGTTACGGGGACATGGAAAGGGAAGAGGACTGAGTAATTGTTTCAAACACAATTACCTAGCGAGGACGGATTTTAAGAACCCCAATCCCGGCTTACGCCACACAACTACGAGAACGAGTACTAAGCTAATATCACCTTGCAATCACGCCTGAAGGCTTCATCACACAATACTAACGTCCACTCGTGCTTTCACACTCATGAACACCTCCCAGCCCGAAGGCCAACACAACCCGGCCCACGGCCAACCCTCACCCGCTGTCGGTAAACCGAGTCCCTCTGGTTCCTCTCCACTGACTCTGCATAACGGGCTTCCATCACTACTAGCCCATAATCTCCAAACTCTCTCCCATCTGTCATCCCCTGACGGATCTCCGTAAAAGCACATCCATAAACATGGTCATCATGTGCGTCGGGGATCGGAGATAAGTACAGCCGGCTCTCCAGATGAACATGCTCAAGTAGTCCTCCACACTCATCTAGCCATCTGGAATGGTCGGGGGCACATCCCGTGGAAGGGCATGTGCCTGGGGTCTCGCTATCGACACTCATGGGGTGTCATCCTCCTGCGGAATCGACTCAGGTCCAAACTCCAGGTATGGTGCATCGTGCGGGGATGAGGGTCTCACGGTCATGAAATACACGTGTGCTGGCGGGTCGGGGTGACCTTCCTCCACTAATGGCTCCTTCCCAGGTCTTGTAACACTGGGTCCATCCATCGTATCCGCAGATGTCGACGGAACAACTATGGGCGCCTTCTGCGGTCGGCCTCTCCCTCTCGCTGATCCCGAAACCGTCCCAACTGATGGAAGCACAGAGGTTAGGGGCGTACTCGGACCCATAATCGGAGCTAGAATCAGTAGACATCCTGCATAAGACAGAAGTACGTGAGGTCACAACATGATATAATCAGTGTTATATATTGGTGTTTGAAAAGACTTTCGCAAAGTAACCGTTTTAATAAAAATTTCGCAAACACTATGAAAAGTTTGAAAACATAGGTTTTGGGTAAACAACGGAAGCTGATCTCCCAGGACGGGACTGGGAGACCTTAACCTAGGCTCTGATACCAAAATTGTAACACCCGTCTCCCTGCGTACCAGACACGCGGCATTAAGGCACCCGTTGAACCGGATTCGGTCCAATTGGGACGCCATCCCAACTCCGGCGACGGCGCGTGAACTATGTCGACGGCGCGTGAACTACGGCGACGGCGCGTGGCTCCCGGCGCATGCTCCTTTGGCTGCGCGTGGATCTCACGCGCCGGGCACTCCTCCGGCGCGTAAGAGCGCGTGCGGCGGCGCGTAGCGGATCGGTCGGCGGCTCCGGCTTCGTCTCGTCGAGGCGGTCATGATGGTGGGCTCGGTTTCTCGGAATTCAGGGTATTTTGGGAATTACGAAAAGAAAAAAACGTTTTTTGGGTTTGAAATACTAGATCTGGTTCTCGGGAGTTACCTGGTGCGAGAAGAGGAAGGGAAAACGTGAATAGGATCTGTTGGGACTTTGAACGGCTCAAGACTTTGACAGGGCTCCGCCAGAAGAGAGAGAAATAGGATTTCTGGAGAAAAGGGCTGGAAATATAGGAAAAGAGGAGGAGAGGGCCTAGGGTTTTGAGAAAGAGGAATGGGCTTTGGGCTTTCTCCTCTTTTTCTTAATAAAAAATTTACTGGACCGGGCCAGGGCCATTACAAATTCTCCCCCCTTGAAAAGAATTCATCCCGATTTCTGAGGCGTGCGGTTTCCCGATCACCTCTAAACTCAAGGGTTATGTTCTACTTAGGGTGTGGAGACTGGCTAGGGAAATTTCGAACGGGAAGGCACGAGATAAAGAAAGAATGAATATAAATGAAGGCGTAGGGCTACATGGTTTAAATATTAGAAGAAAACCAACTACGCGAAAACCGCGGAAAAACTGAAAACGAAAGGAACAACCCCAATATCTAAAAGAATAGCTAAGCCCTACTCCTAACAATCCCCAAGTCCTCTGACTCTAGCCACTCGGTGATCATGGGGTCCGGTACTCGAGGTCCATGTCGCCTCGATACAAATGGACTACATCGCTCCCGTACTCCTCTGGGTTGGATTCCGTACTGCTGCATGCTCCTGCATCTGCACAGCCTGCTGATCCTGCCTCTGCTCCTGCTCCCAAGCGGCCCGCTGCTTGTCCAATCTCTCATGTACCCGCTCTCGAGTAGACTGATGCTTTCTTAATCACGCATAATCCTTGGCCTCCTGCTGCCACCTCAGACTCTGCTCACGGTCCCAAGCAATCTGCTGCTCTGCCATCACTTGCTGTCTGATAGCCTCATCCCTCTGGTTCCGCTCCCTCACCCGTTGTCGGTAAACCGAGTCCCTCTGGTTCCTCTCCACTGACTCTTCATAACGGGCTTCCATCACTACTAGCCCATAATCTCCAAACTCTCTCCCATCTGTCATCCCCTGACGGATCTCCGTAAAAGCACATCCATAAACATGGTCATCATGTGCGTAGGGGATCGGAGATAAGTACAGCCGGCTCTCCAGATGAACATGCTCAAGTAGTCCTCCACACTCATCCCAGCCATCTGGAATGGTCGGGGCACATCCCGGGGAAGGGCATGTGCCTGGGGTCTCGCTGTCGACACTCATGGGGTGTCGTCCTCCTGCGGAATCGACTCAGGTCCAAACTCCGGGTATGGTGCATCATGCGGGGCTGAGGGTCTCACGGTCATGAAACACACGTGTAGGGTCGGGGTGACCTTCCTCCATTTATGGCTCCTTTCCAGGTCTCCTAACACTGGGTGCATCCATCGGATCCGCAGATGTCGACGGAACAACTACGGGCGTCTTCCGCGATCGGCCTCTCCCTCTCGTTGATCTCGAAACTGTCCCAACTGATGGAAGCACGGGTCTGCCTATAGGGTGCGGGGTGGGTGGCGGAATGAAGCTCGGGTCACGACTGGCATCCCGATTGTGAGGCGTCTCCTCTGGCGCGGCGGAACACTCCTCCTGGTCAAGTCACTGGTACGTAGAACACTGGTGGGGTTAGGGGCGTACTCGGACCCAGAATCGGAGCTAGAATCAGTAGACATCATGCATAAGATAGAAGTACGTGAGGTCACAACAGGATATAATCAGTGTTATATATTGGTGTTTGAAAAGACTTTCGCAAAGTAACCGTTTTAATAAAAATTTCGCAAACACTTTGAAAGTTTGAAAACATAGGTTTTGGGTAAACAACAGAAGCTGATCTCCCAGGACGGGACTGGGAGACCTTAACCTAGGCTCCGATACCAAAATTGTAACATCCGTCTCCCGGCATACCGGAGACGCGGCATTAAGGCACCCGTTGAACCGGATTCGGTCCAACCGGGATGCCATCCCAACTTGTTCCAGGTCCCAGGCGCCTCCTTCGTGTTCAAAGCCACCAATAACGTTACATGATCGAATCAATCCCGCATCCGGACCTGCAAGAAAATGGGGACAGAGAAAGAGAAGAGGATTGAGTAATTGTTTCAAACACAATTACCCAGCAAGGGCAGATTTAAGGAACTTGCGATCCTGGCTTACGCCACATAACTACGAGAACGAGTACTAAGATAATATCACCTTGCAATCTCGCCTGAAGGCTTCACCACACAATACTAACGTCCACTTGTGCTTTCACACTCATGAACTCCTCCCAGCCCGAAGGCCCACACAACCCGGCCCACCGCCAATCCTCTTAGGCCTGTCGGCCATTTCCTCTTGGGGGCTCGCCAAAACCCCCTTCCGAAGACTTCAAGGGCGCATAACAAAACTCGTTATACGTGCCCTGCCACTCAACACCCTTTCAGGGGGCCTACCACAATTCTAATTCACACATGTCCATCACGCACAATCAACATTTTAGTCTAAGCGATATCCTAGAAATTCTACGTTACACAATCAATCACATCAGGTACCTTACTATCCTACGCTACCTAGGAAAGATGGTATTAACAAAGGACTCACGCCCGGAATTGAATAGAGCAAGGGAGATCACAACCGGTTATCACTTTGGCCAAAGAAGGGGGAAAAGCGTAATTTAGAAGCTCCATTATCCGAAACGGACATCGAATCTGGAAAGAGGACGAAAAAAGAAGTGAATTAGGCTTTCGTTTCATTCGAATCGGACTTAGGATAGTCAAGTTTTGGTCAATCGAAGTTGGTTGACTGAAAGTCAACGGTCAGGTCAAAGTCAACCGGTTGACCCGGTCAACCCAGACCCAGACCCAAACCCAGACTGAACCAGGCCCAAATCCATAACCAGCCCAAATCCTAAACCGGATCCTAACCAACTAAACCGGATGGAATGGATTTAAACCAAGAATTAACTAAACCAAATGGAAATAGATTAAACCGGTCAAACCGAAGAAATTGATTTGAACCGGGAATTTCAATTGAACCGAACCAAACTAGCTAAACGGACCGGTTGGTCAACGGTCAGAGGTGGCGGCGGTCAACGGCGGCGACGGCGGCAGTCAACGGCGGCGACGGAGGCGGTCAACGGCGGCGACGGAGGCGGTCAACGGCGGCGACATCGGCGGTGCTCCGGAGGCAGACGGCGGCTCTGGTCGGCGGCGCTCCGGCGATGCTCCGGTGACGATGGCGGCGGCTCCAGGGGCGTGTGGCTCTCCGGCGGCGGCGCATGGACTCCGGCGACGACGCGTGGCTCCAGGCGGGTGCTCCTCCGGCTGCGCGTGGATCTCACGCGCGCGGCACTCCTCCGACGTGTGAGGGCGCGTGCGGCGGCGCGTGGTGGATCGGTCGGTGGCTGCGGCTTCGTCTCGTCGAGGCGGTCACGATGGTAAGCTCAGTTTCTCGTGATCCATGGTATTTTAGGAGTTACGAAAAGAACAAAACGTTTTTCGGGTTTGAAATATTAGATCTGGTTCTCGGAAGTTACCTGGTGCGAGAAGAGGAAGGGAAAACGTGAATAGGATATGTTGGGGCTTCGAACGGCTCAAGACTTCGACAAGGTTCCGCCAGAAGAGAGAGAAATAGAATTTCTGGAGAAAAAGCTGGTATTTATAGGAAAAGAGGAAGAGAAGGCTTAGGGTTTTGAAAAAGAGGAATGGACTTTGGGCTCCTCCTTTTCTAAAAAAAAATTTACTGGACCGGGCCACCCATTACAGATTCCATTTTTTCATACATTACTTTTCACATACTAATGTTAGGAATTATGCATGAAGGGAGGAAAACTTCACTATCTTCACATAGGCTTTTTCAAAAAGTATTTTTCTGGTTTTTATCATATGATATCTATTATCCCGTTTATTCGTAACCTTGAACACCCAAATTTTTACCCAAAGAAAATTAATGACATTATTTATTTTCACTCATAAACGTGTGCAAGAATAACAAGAAATGTATATAGGTGTCAACTTAAATTACCAATATAAAACATTGGTAATTTTCTGATGAAATGTTTTGCATTTCACTTTTGTTGATTGTCTCTCGAAATAACATATAACTAAAAAGTAAAAAGAGAAAAATCAAAGGATAAATTCTGAAGAACCAACAAAAATGAATAAAAGCAACTGGAACAAAATTTTCTAAGATTAAGCTTCTCGATCTGAAACACACACAGCCTTCCTAAATAACTTGGAAACATTGGAAAAGCATCAAAATATATAAAAATAATGACACGATATATTATTAGAACCAGCTCAAGAAAACCCATAGAACCTGCTCAAATGAGCATCAACTCTGTGATAGAATTCGTTAAAAAAAAATTTCACATAAAAGTATTATGGTAAATATGTCTGGTCATAATGGTAACATTTAGTAGAGTTTTAGTGGGTTATAATAGTACAGTGGTGTGACGTTTTTAACGGCGACATGGTATCTAGAAATCCTCTATTTAATAAGTCATTAGTTTTGAAACAATAGTCAGAAGAACATGTGTTTATTAGTCCAAGGAAAAGTACTAGGGGGTAATTGTAGCGAGCATAACCGAGATCTTCTTTTTTGCTGGTAGGATAAACATGTAATAGATAATCATTGAGCAATGTGGTTCAGACGCAAATTTTGTATTTACCTTGATTCTCGTGCCACCCGTATGACTTGGGCTTTTTGAACATAAATGGGTCGAGATCAAGATCTTTAAAAAAATTTGACAATGGGCCGAGCTAGCCTTGGGGTACTAATCCCACTCCCAAAAATTCCCCCATTTCGGTAGTTCCCGAAGAGATGTTTTTAAGAAGGTTGACCTGGTCCATATTTAAATGTGGATAGTTGTCTTGTCGAGCAGGTGCGTGTCGGCATTCTTCTGATGTGGAGCGATTGTACATGCTGAGGATATGGATGCAGCGTATAAGCACGAGTACTGAAAAGGTCACATAGGGTGCTTTTAACCCTTCATCCGGAAGCGATACGATTTTCTCTTCTTGTTTTATTTCTTATTTTCTTTTTCCCCTTTATCCGAATTTCCTTCGTAGTTCAAAAGGTAACTTCTTATTTCACTTTAGGTTTTTCTTATCTTGTTGTGATTTAGTCGATTTGCTATTATTTTTATTGATTTTTTTACATCTCCTAGAGCCGGTATTCTTTCGTGCGCCTTCCGAGATGGAAAAGGCTTATCCTAAGATTAGTTCTTCACCGAATTTTATGGTGGGTACAATGAAAAGTACCCTTTACGGAATCTTGGGCTGAGTTTTGACATGGCTCCAACTGTCGTTAAAATGTGTAACCACTGCCTTGGGGAAATGTGTCAACAACCGGCTTATTTCTCTAGAGGAATGGATACTAAGGCTGAGGATACCTATCCGTATAATGCTTCTTGGACTAAAATCGCTCTGAATATCCTTCATGAAATGGTCCTACTTGATCCTAAGCGTACCGCCTCCGCTGAACTGCAGGCGTCTCCGAGCGTACCGAATCCACTCGTTGAAGGTCTTCTCTCATCGATTAATGAGCAGATTTGAGGGATATGACGGCAGAGCGTGATTTGAGAGGTCGCCTTACGTTCATGGTACCACGTTCATCTGATCATATTTGGTCGTGTCCCAAGGGGTCAATTTATTTGTATGAACCATATTTCACTGAGTGTCGTCTTTGGTATCCTCTGTCAAAACTTCTGGTCGAGTATTGCGAGGAACGAAATATAGCTATTTCACAGCTCACTCCCACTTTGATTCGTAATATGATCATTATGTCGGTCGCAGGCGCTCAGGTTGGAGTTGTCAGAAATCTTTATTTCTTTGAGAATTTGACCTTTTTGTACGAACAAAAAGACCCTGAGCACCTTATATATCAACTTTAGAAATGGTCACACCATTCTGGGTAAAAATCCGAGTAAGATTTATAATTGGCAGGAGAAGTACTTCTTCATCCGGGTTGACGAGGGGTTCATTTTGGACGTTGATAGAGACTACAAGACTCAGTGGAATCCAAAACCTGGTAGATGATTTTTTCATTGTTCTTTTCCTCCTTCGACTTTTCTGATGGTTGCATGTTGATGTTTTCTTTATAGATTACCCTTGCAAGCTGGAGCCTTCTTCCAATCATATGGAAGATTTTTTAGCATCAAATCTTTGAGTGACTTTCGGTGGGTTGATTTTTCCAAAGAGAGTGTTCGTGATAATATTGATTTCATAAAATCTGGTAAGTTTGGTGTATGTATTTCAGTTTCTCAAGGTTAATCTCTTTTGAAGTTCGCTGGCGTTGCATCCGAGTGGGAAGTTGAACGGGTCTCTCCCTATTCAGTCAGAAAACATAGGATGAAGAAAGAAATGAGTTACGCCAACTAGCATCGTGCCTCAACAAATACACCTCCAAACAAACCATCTTAAAGCAAGCCGGCGCTAGTCCCTGCTCCAGATAATAAAATTACTCGTGATGCCATGATAGATCTGGAGGACAATCAGTGATCTGACAATAGTTCATGCCTAGATAGCTCGAGGAAACAACAACGTTCTTTGTCAACCGGAGTGTCGCCTTCTCCCGGCACATCGGCACTCAAAACTCCTTATGTTGCGGAAGAACAAAGTACGCCAATTTCCCAGCTTCCTCCAGATGATCTTTCGATGCTCTCCAAACATGGGAGGGCCGGAGAGGTAACTCTGTGAGCTCGTCTAAGCTGGATTCTCCTAAGCAAGACCCATATGCTTTCTCCCTCAATTATCCAAAAAGATCTCTCTTGTTCAACGATTATGGCTTGTGTGCTAAGGTATGTTGGTCTCTCGGGGGTCCTCAACATAGGATGCCTTCTATTGAGATCATGGTGGAGAGGGAGGATTATATCAAGGAAATGCAGGCCAAAGTAGTGGTATGCCTATTTTTAACCAACCGATGGTTATTTTTCTGTTTTACTGATGATACATTGTTGTTGCAGGATACGACCAACACGAATTACTTGGTTTACTCATACGAACGGAGGCTGAGGTTAGCTTACACCGGGATTCAAGAGGGCATCCAAGAGTCGGAGGCTAAGGTCAGGAGATTGCGCTGTGATAATCTCAAAAATTCTAACGCCCGTCTTAAGGATAAACAAGTTGAAGCTCAGGTGGCTCAAGATTCTCATCAAACCAAACTATTTAAAGCCTGGGAGGAGATGGCTCAGATGAAAGAGTAGAATGACGAGATTTGAGAGAAGCTCAAGTCTGAGGTTGCCATATAGGATTTTTCTTGGTTGAATGAGAGGGAGGAGGCGGAGAAATCTCGGAAACTGATGGCTGCAAAATATAAGGCACAATTTGTAAAGATCAAGGGTTACCTGGAGGCTCGAAAAGATGCCAATGAGTATAATTTTGTCCCAAGGCATGTCAAATGATTTCGCGAGGTCGTTGCCTTCTGAAGAGAATGTGGATGTGGTCTTGGGTGAGGCTGCTGAGTTGATCGAGTAGATCGAGATGTACAAGGTTGAGAAAGAGAGGCATGTGAGGATCATTGCGGAATTGTCTGATGATGTCTTGAGGGTTTGTTCCTATGTTGGTTGGGCAAGCTTCTCATTCGGTTTCTCCAAATGCGTCTTTAAGGACTCCTTCCGGTCAAGCTCGGGACTAAGCTCAGTTCGTCGGACCGGAAATAGAAAAAACGTTTTTTGTAGTTTGATCGGGGAGCTTTTAAATCCCCTATTATTGTTATACTTTTCCCCGTTCTTTAGGCTTTGTAAATACTTTTGTAGCTTGACATTGAAATTTTCTGATGCGAGTTTTGATGGGCTTATTCTTGTGGGTTCTGTGTTAGGTAATTTTGCAAGTTGGACTAGGCTTATTTTTGCTTTACCTTTCGCGGAATCTATTTGTGATACTGGGCTCGGCTCTTCATCCCTAGGCTCGAGGTTTTTAGCCTTATAAGCTAAGGTGTATATTATTTCACCACTGCGTTTATTGGGAATTCATTATGTGGGACAGACCCGGCTTTAATCCCGAAATTTTTTAAGCTTAAAAATTGTTGGGTATGGATTATTTCACCGTTACCTCTGGCCAGGAGGCGGGTGTGAAG
This sequence comes from Orychophragmus violaceus, assembly GCA_030180135.1. NCBI lineage: Eukaryota > Viridiplantae > Streptophyta > Magnoliopsida > Brassicales > Brassicaceae > Orychophragmus > Orychophragmus violaceus. Next base: position 46,556,671 of record CM058235.1, on the reverse strand, counting down.
ATGTGAAGAACTTTTGTTTGAGAAGTAATTATTAAGATGCAATTCATTGTCAAAATAAATTTAAGTAGAGCGAGGTTTGGGTTGCTCTACCCTTTTTATAAGTTATACATGTACCGTTTTATAGGTTGCCTATGTACCCTTGGGGAAGAGGTCAGGCCATTTGTAGTTCGGATACAACGAGAAGGAGATTATATATATACACTTGCACATTTTTTGTTCAGGGTTCCGAATTTTTCCGGCTGGGGGTCCTCCAAGGTTGACAATATGTACATCTTGAACTCTGTTTTTCCAGCAGGCTCCAAATTTTTCCATTTTGTGTTTGGCGGTATCTCTGAGCGTTCCTTCCTAGGCGAGGTTTTCTCTAGGTTGGTCTTCTTTGTTTGTGCCAAAGCTGTGTAATAGCTCGCTTGTGGTTTATAGCTCTTTGTTTGTGGAGCAGCGCGTTTATTTGGTGATATCAAGAATGGCTCATGAGTTTGGAAAGTCTCGGTTGTGGGTATTCTCCAGTTTGGTAGTATCCCACTGGCAGGGGTGCTCGTAGCTGATGTGTTGTGGTCCAAGGTGTTTGGTTTGGCTCGTTTGTCCTTGTCTTCCTTTCTTTGAAACTGTTGTCGAGTTGACTGTATGATTTCGTCGTGTGACTTCTTGGGTATTTGGTTCTCCAATGGTCTTGGAGACGACTTTCTTAATCGATTGTTCTACCTCTTATAGAATGTTTGAAAGATGTTGGAAGCAAAGTGAGTGCTAAGGTCGATAATGATCTCGTGTGGGAGACTGCGCTGATAGATGATGCGTTCCTAAATGAACTTTTGTGCGTTTATGCTCTAGAGGTGAGTGTATGATTCGGCTTCGACGCGTCTTGTGAAATGATCAGTTGCGACGATCAGGAAACGTATGTGACGCCACCGAGGCAGGGGGCATATAATATCCATATCCCATCTTGTGAATGGTCTGAGTTTTTCGGGTTTCATGGTATGAACTTGAAATGTAGCTCTGTTGACTGTAGAATATAGGATCGCCAGGCTTGTACTCGGGAATCTGTTCGGTCGCCTTTGTTGTGGGAAACTTGATCGTTCTCGAAAATCATATTGTCATGATTCTTACCGCGAACTCTGTCTGCGAGTGCGCACATTTGATCGGATTTGCCGATGAGGTTCCTGATATGGGTGGTTTTGCTGTCGCTAGAGACGGTGGGGAAGAGCGAGGGTTGGAATGGGAGTTTCGTGGCATTGAAGGGTGTCGTTTTGTTCATTTCCAGATTGCCTTGGGCCTATAGAAGAGATCTTCTAAGAAGTCCCCACAGATGGCGCCAATTATTGAAGGGGTGACATGACTTTTTATTGGCGACAAGGTATTCGTAGATCTTCCATCTGATAAGGCAATAGTTTAGAAACAATAGGTGAGAAGAACATACGTTTATCATTCCGAGAGAAAAAGGATGACAAATGAGATGAACTCTTAAGAAAATGTGATAAGATTACAAAGGATATGAAAAGCGATGTTTAAGAGAGATCAGAAAAATATATATGAATACTTCTCTATAAAATATCTTAATTTCTCTCTAGAATTGAATGTTTTTCTCAATGGAGAGTTTGGAGTGTTTAAGTGTTTTCCTTTTAAATTTTTTGGATTCTTAGCTCGGTTACGGATGTCAGTTAGTCACCTTCTTTTACGTAGTCTATAGCGATCACAACCGAGATTTCTCTTTTTAACAAGTAAGATAGATATGTAATAAGTTATCATGTCACTGTTAAACGTGATTCATAGCAAATTTGTACATACTTCGATTCTCATGTCACCTGTCTAACTTGAGCTTTTTGAACATAATGGCATGTGATCAAGATTTTCAGCGATTCTCGACAATGGACCGAATTAGCTAAGGAGTGTTAAGTCCACTCCTAACAAGAACGAAGAAAATTGTTAAAAATGAATCTTTTTAACACTGTTTATTAAATAATCTGATTTGGAACACATTACATTATAGAAGAAGTTCTAAATATGAAGAACATCTAATGGTCTTTTCACAAGGAAACTAATTGTTAATGACACATTAGCAAAACTATGTTGATCTTTTTCTGAAACAAGAAAAACAAAAATTAGATGTTCCCAATCCTACACTAGCAGGTGGACTTCTACTTTTAACACCTTTTGATAATTCTCATAATATAGGTAGATCTTCTTCTTCAATTGCCTTTGTCAAATTTTCCAGAGTGAACTTCTCTAATACTACCGTAGAACAAACTTGAACATCAATAAACAAATCAGATTGATAGTTATGATTAACAAACTTCCAAATCCAAGCTTGAGAAAGATAGAACTGCGACCAGTACCGCAAAAACCAAGTGTAGGATCTCTTGCAGGTGAAACTGTTCCGGAGAGCGACAAAACCACACCACATCAAGAACAAATCCCAACAGCGAAATTGAAAGAATCAAAACCTGACACGATAGAAGAAGTCAAAATGGATCGATGAATATAAAAATGGAAACATGGCGAGGACTACAACCAAACACCAGAACCATGAACATGCAGCCGCCAAAATCCAATGGTTCAAATAACAGCTCACATGAAGACTGCGAGTTCCAGTGGAGAAATGAGACTGTCGGCTCAATAAGCTACCAAACGCAATCACCCCACAAGCACCATCACAAAACCACCAACGACAAGAGTGATGCGCCGACATCGAGTAAACGTGGAAGAGAAAAGAGGCGGAAGAGATTATAACCAGAGGAGAGACTAAAACGAAGCAAAAAAACAGAGAGACGGCGAGCCATCACACACTACACCAACAAAGAAGCCCGGTGAAAACGATGGCTCGCCGCAAACAAAAGATGTGGGCTCTTAGAGGCTAGGGAGAGAGATGAGGTTCTTGGCGGCTAGAGTTTTAGAACTCGTTAAAATGAATCTACGAAGTGATTCGATTTTTTTTTTTTTTAGAAATTTGAAAAAAAAAAATATATTTTTTCAAAAACAAACATAAAACAGAAAATGAAAGGGGAAGAAAACAACAAATTGGCTTCTGATGAGTCCGTCCGTACGTATTTAACACACAAGAAAAAACAAAATCTGAAAAGGCCAAAAAAGTGGAAAATGAAATCATCTGACGGAAGGTGAGGTGAAAGTGAAACCACCAACCCCCTCTCTCTTCATTGTAGTTGAGCTGAGCTTTCTCCTTGTTCACCTAACTCTCTTCTTCTCGTTTTCTCCGTCAAATATTCCTATCGAAATCTGATTCCTCGTGCTCCTTCTTCCCAGGTTGATTTCTCCTATTCAGATCTCATTTTGGTTTTTGTGATCGTAATTCTGTGGTAACTTAGCTGAGGTTGTTTCTGCGATCCGTTTGATTTTCTCTTCTCTTTGCTCTCTGTTTGATTCCCATGAGACTCTTCTAGTAGAAAATTCGATCTCTGTGTTGGCTAAGATAAAACTGCAACAGTTCATGCAAATGATTAGTTGTCGGTTCTATTTTTGATTTCCACTTTCTCTGATGAGATTTTTCACTAGAAATTCAATCTCTGTGATTCCTAGAAGATACTGAAGCAGGGGTGTTCGATGCATGCAATCAGTTAATATTGGCTCTCTCTTTGTTTCAGTGAGATTCTTCTACTCGAATTTCAATCTCTGTTGCTTGGTCCATGGTTTTTCGATCGTAGGGGACAATGATTCATTTGAAGGTTTTCTAAGTGAGTGTTTGGCTCTTTGACAGTGATACTGACTTTTTTTTTTCTATGGTGGAATTTAAGGTTCTTGATCGACTATGGGATCTGGTCAATGGCACGTTGAGAAAAGGTCTACTTTCAGGAATGATTCGTTTGTAAGAGAGTTTGGTTCAGTTCCAGAGACTGGTTGTCTTTCGATCGTAGTGCTTGGTGCATCAGGTGATCTTGCCAAGAAGAAGACTTTTCCTGCGCTTTTCAACCTATACCGCCAGGTTAGTTCATACTAGCTATATGTTTATTGTGCTAGTACATCTGTAGAAACCTCTTTTTTGGGAATTTGATATGATCTTTTGTTTGCATGAGCAGGGATTTCTCAATCCAGATGAAGTTCACATATTTGGGTATGCGAGGACTAAGCTTTCTGATGAAGAGCTTAGAGATCGGATCCGTGGGTGAGACCTCAATAGCGTATTGGTTATACTGGACTAAGTTGTTTTCTCCGCAACAACTATTAGCTCAAGTCCAAGCTCATATTGAATAACTTTTATGCAGATACCTTGTTGATGAGAAGAATGCAGAGCAAGCAGAAGCTTTGTCAAAGTTTCTACAGCTGGTTAGTTCATTTCTTTTGGGATGTTAATTTCACGAATAGGTACAGGTTTCTCGGTACTGAAAGTATGAATTTCTAATTCTTATCAATGTAGATCAAGTATGTGAGTGGCCCTTATGATTCGGAGGAAGGGTTCCAGAGTTTAGACAATGCAATTTCGGAACACGAAATCTCCAAAAATAGTTCTGAAGGATCCTCCAGGAGACTTTTTTACCTAGCACTTCCACCGTCCGTTTATCCTTCTGTATGTAAGATGATCAAGACATGCTGCATGAACAAATGTGAGTTTCCTTTCAGCCGTAGAGTTTCTTTATTAGATTCAAAAGGTTAACCTGGTTGCACTTGATACCCATAGTTAGTCTTCGCTTCGTGGGACAGCTTGAAAAAATTACAAGTTGCTTTGCAAGTCATAAATTTATATTGTTTTATGGCTTCCAGCTGATCTTGGTGGATGGACACGGATTGTTGTTGAGAAGCCATTTGGAAAGGACCTGGAATCTGCAGAGCAACTGAGTTCTCAGATTGGAGAGTTGTTTGATGAATCACAGATTTATCGTATTGATCATTATCTTGGGAAGGAATTGGTCCAAAACATGGTAAGTAACATGCTTGTCTATTTAGAGTCTAGTCATCAAGTTATTTCCTTTAACAATCACTGACCTTTTTATCTCGTGCCATCACATGTGCAGTTGGTCCTCCGATTTGCCAATCGCTTTTTTCTGCCACTTTGGAACCGTGACAATATCGAGAACGTGCAGGTGAGAGCTTTGTGGCTAAGCATAAATTGTCAGACTGTTATTTAGAGTCGAATGCACCTAAAGTTCAAATGCTTTTCTTGCAGATTGTTTTCAGGGAAGATTTTGGAACTGAAGGGCGTGGCGGATATTTTGATGAATACGGGTACTTTCTTTAGTATCTTCTTGTTCTTCATATAGTACCGGTGACACCAGTGTGTGTCTGATGAAATCTACACTTCCTGTTTTACAGAATCATCCGCGATATTATTCAAAACCATCTGCTCCAGGCAAGAATACCTGAGATATTTTTCATAATAGCTAAACCCTATGTGGTTGTTTCCCTCAGTGTTTCTCTGTAAGTGCAAATGCTTTCATGTGTTAACTGATTTTAGAGTACTGTAGGTTCTTTGCCTTGTTGCCATGGAGAAACCAATATCTCTTAAACCCGAGCACATCCGGGATGAGAAAGTGAAGGTGACTAACTAACAAATGAACATTTTAATGAGCGTTCTTTGCCTTTGTTCTCTACATCCATATGCTTTGAACATCTCTTGGAATCTAGTACATTTCATTTGCAATTTCAGGCAGTTAATCAAAAGCTATTGATTATTAAATGAACTTCAGGTGCTTCAATCAGTGGTTCCAATAACAGATGAAGAGGTGGTTCTTGGACAATATGAAGGGTACAGGGATGATCCTACTGTTCCAGACGACTCAAATACTCCAACGTTTGCCACAACAATTCTTCGCATACACAACGAAAGATGGGAAGGTACCATGTCCCACTTGACCCTTCAATTTTTCATTTTGTCAGTTCATCTCGGGAAAAACCATCTGGAAATTGACAGAATATGAAAAAGAGGAAAGAGGTTTGATGGAAACACGATCATAGATCCAAAATTCTGTGTTTAATGGACACATAAAACCCAAATCCGACATGTGTGTATGCCCATTCGTCTTTTTGTTGTTGTCATAAATGTGGCTGAAAATCGTTTCATTGACTGTATATTGTTCGTTCATTAGAGTGTGCATAATGATCAGCACGAAGATGAGAAGAATTGTAGGTTTCACATGGTCTCATGACCATATATGTGGCTGTACTCCACTGTTTATGCTCAACTAACTACTCCTAACCTAAAAACAAAATACATTGGTTTAGATCATGTTATGATTATCCATCAATATTCTCTTCAAATTAGTCAATCTATAAAAAATGTCCATTTTTGTCGTTGGTGCCTATGGAAAATACTGATTGATTTATATCTTTCAGGTGTTCCATTTATACTAAAGGCTGGAAAGGCGTTGAATTCAAGGAAGGCAGAAATTCGAATTCAGTTCAAGGATGTGCCAGGGGACATATTCAGATGTATTGTCTTGCCCTGACATTTTCTTTTAGATGTGGCTTAAGCTCTCTAGAATTCAAATCCATGCACTAAAAACTCTTGTGCAACAGGTCAGAAGCAAGGGAGGAACGAGTTTGTGATACGGCTGCAACCTTCAGAGGCAATGTACATGAAACTAACTGTAAGTATATGATGAAGCACGCACGGCCATAATTTACTAACTAGTAGAAGGAACGATTCACTCTTGACCTGGTACCATTATGGACGATGACTCTCTTGGCTATGCTTTTGGTACACAGGTTAAGCAACCTGGTCTAGAGATGCAAACTGTGCAAAGTGAACTAGACTTGTCATATGGGCAGCGTTATCAAGGTGTATCGATCCCAGAGGCATACGAGCGCCTAATTCTTGACACGTAAGAAAGAATTTACCTAAATTAAACGCGTCTATGTGTTACCATTGTCTTCAACCTTTTTTTGCTCCCATATATCTCTGCAGAATCAAAGGCGATCAACAACATTTCGTTCGCAGAGATGAATTAAAGGTAGAAAACAATTTCTTTCAGATATCTCTTATGCTATCGTAAAACTCTCAAACGATTGCATCAGACGATTAGGAGCTGTTTATGTTTGATGATTACAGGTAGCGTGGGAGATCTTCACGCCATTGCTACATAGGATCGACAAAGGAGAAGTGAAGTCAATCCCATACAAACCAGGAAGCCGAGGACCGAAAGAAGCCGATCAGCTACTAGAGAAAGCTGGTTACATTCAAACTCATGGCTATATCTGGATCCCTCCTACGTTATAAATATATATATGTATGTATAACTAGACATATGTTGCCCTGAATAATCTTTCCCTGAGTTTGGTCTTTGTATGTGAAACTAAGTAACTTGTGCTGTTCACTTTGATATTTTGTGGTCATTGGTTCCACTCATTGCAAAGCGGCTTTGTTAGAAATAAAAAGACAGATACTAAGAGACGTTTTGTCCCAAGACTTCCAACAAAGCTTCAATGACCGAAATTGCTTCCATAATCACAAATATGAAATGCATAAGAAAAAGAGATTTATTCGTTGAAAATAAGATCTCTCTCAAACAAACAAGGTAAATATATAATTCAAAGAGCACGTGTGGCCAAGATTTAGCACAATTGATAACTCGAGCAACTAGTTTCTTTGTTCATAAGAAAACAAAAGAGCATTTTGATTCAATCCAGAATCCATAACCCGATCATCAAAGTATCGTAGTATGTTTCTCCACAACCTGCAGATACCACAAGACGAAAGTTTTCAGACGAATCTCACAGCAACAAATTCTTCCACGATAAATGTAGATTGACATTTTTCACATACCATTTATATCTGATCAACGGTTCAGAGAAAAGAGCATGCTCTGGCCACCGGGCAAGTAAGCCACATTAGGAGATCTAGCAAGCGTAGCTGCAACCTCCCTCGAAGCTTCAATCCTCCTAAGCTCGATAAGTCCCATACCTGCCTTAGCCGTAGCGTCAGAGATCAACTGTGCAGCTTCACTCTCACCTTCAGCTCTTATAACCGCAGCTCTCCTCTCTTGATCAGCTTTCATCACCACAAACTTAGATCTCTCTGCCTCTTGTTGAGCCACTTGTTTCTGCTCAACAGCCTTTGAGAACTCAAAACCGTAAGACAAGTGCGTGATGGCAACATCGTCGAGCACAATGTTGAAGTCTTTGGCACGTTTAATTAGTGAATCACGAACAAGGGCCGAGACGTGAGGACGCTCTGTGAGGAGCTGGTCAGCGTTGAACTGTGCAACCACGGCTTTTAAAACCTCGTTTCCAATCGAAGGAAGAACCTTCTCGTCATACTCTAGACCCAAGGTTTGGAAAATGTATGGCAGACGCACAACCTTGACGCATGATTAAAATCCACATAAACAAGTCAAATACTCAAAACACCAATATGATTAAAGCAGCATAAAGATTCTACATTTCCATAAACCATATCTATATCACCATAGGATCGACCTATACGTATATATCTGCACGAACAAGGATTCTTCACTGCTAATAGTCCAATATTATTCCTCAATCGAGTTTTGAAGATAGTTTTGACCATAAGAACCCTAATACCTAAAACCAATTCCAATATGAAATGCGAACTACGAAGTCTACGATCAAGTCTGCAAAACCTCCATTCAGGGGAAATCAAGCAATTGTAGTTCGAAGTTAGATGCAAAGAGCGATGCCGTATACGAATATATACCTCAGGGCGAGAGAGAACACGAAGGGTGAGATTGACCATCTGAAGATCCTTCGTACCGGAGATTGAAGAGAACGTGTGAGGCTTCGCGCGGATGTCGAAGATGTGAGGCTTCTGGAGTAACGGAATCAGGAAATGAGTCCCTTCACCGACAGTCTGATCCATAACTCCCCTGAATCGATCGAAAATCACAGCTCTCTCTCCGCCGTCAACAGTGTATAACGACGTATTCAGCACCGTAGCCGCCGTTCCCAGACCGAAAGCCGCTTTAGCCAAATTGGAAAGGAACGAAACCGCCGCTTGTTGGCTTCCCATTTTCTATTCTGAATACCTTGAGACGAGAAGAACGAAGAGAGAGAGAGAGGCTTGAGACGATGAGGGAAAAGAGTTTGTTAGGGTTTATGAAATGATTCTCAAAGCTACTACGGGAGATGCTTTAATTGGCCAACGAAGTTGCCCAATAACATGAGGCTTAAGCCCATTAATAGCCTGTGAAGATAGAAAGGTCCATAAGAGCAAATACTTATTTTTCGCCTAACAGTTTCATTCATTTCAAACTGAAATTACAAATTCCGTATACAGATATTTTAGAAAACGAATTATTATATAAACAAATATATAATTACATAATAAAAAAATATATATATATATAAATATATATCTACTATATATTATTTGCGAAATACGATAGGAGAAAATGATGAGTCATTAATGACATGGATGAAGCTTAACCAATCAAAATTATGACATCATTGATGACATGGCTTAAGTGAAAGGTTTTGATTGGTCGAGAGCCTTTTTGACATTAAAAATAAATCAAATTTCGTTTAGAAAATTTTTGGATTAAAAAAATCAAAATTCGAGAATTAATCTAATTTCGAAAATTAAATGTGTTTCATAAACTTACGAAATATAATCTTAACTTTTTCCCATAATTTTAGATTACAGTTTATATTTTTTTCATTTTTTATTTCCTTAATTTTCAAATTCAAACTAATGTCGAGCTTAAAATGTAGCAACTAATAAATATCGACATTAATTGTCAAATTTGAAGTAAAAAATATCTAGGGCATATACTAAGCTTCTGAGAGAAGTTTTGAAATTCTATATAAGGTGAGCTTGGGGTGGCTTAGAAACACAATCGTCTGCATCTTCCAAAATTTCAAGAAGCTTTCTCTCTTTTTTGTTTTTTTTTTTCTCATTGGTCATGGAAGTTTTATTCCGGATCATCTAAACTTTGGTCAAATGATCCGTTTACATTTCTATTTCTTTCTTCTTCTCATCGGTTTTGAAAGGATTTCTATGTTTTTTGGTTTTTTGGTTCTGTTTTGTTCGTTTGGTCCCATGAAAGTAGAAGTTCGGTTATCACAAAGCAAAGATCTAATGATGTGATGTGAACTAACAAACGTTTGAGAATTTATATAAAAAGGAGCGTGAGATCTAAAAGTCCGATTGATGGTTTTTGCTCAGACGTTGTTAGTTTACATCACATGTCCCGGTTGTCCCAATGAGCATATAGTCCGAATAAGTGATGTCCATTACTATAGACAAGGATTTGGTGGTAAAGAATGGATTTGGTGAATACTCTTTTGAGTATCATATGAGGTTTAGTCCCAATAATTAGAATAAGATCCGATCATATGAGGATTTGCTTTGTTTTTTTTTTGAATAGCATCATTGAAGCTAGAGATCTATGGGAGGTATACATACATAAATCGATATATATTTTTTTTGTTTTTCCAATCCATATTTTTTCCAATGGTTTGAACCAATCCAAATTATTTTCCTGTCGACATTATATTATTATTATAGTATGATATCATTATCATGATTATTACGTATTGGGTTATTTAAGTAATATGGAAATGTGTGGATTGGCCAAGCAAATTTCGTAAAACCAAACCCTATAATCAAAGCTGATAAAGAAACAAATACAGAGAGACTCGAGTATCAATTCATTTGTTTTTACGAAAGGACTGATTAATTGAGATAATATAAAAATCATACACTAAAATTAATAAGATTGATTAACGTCAAGAAATAAACATAAGTCATGTGTGGCTGAGATTGGTCCGAGGTTGTTTTCAAATTCTCATTGTTTTGGGCGTGTTGTTAAGTTATTAATGGTGTCGTCGACTGATAAGTCTCTGATAAAGAGGCTTCTCTTACTCCATGCGCACTCACGTTCACGCGTAACGCACTTGGTTTCCACCAACTATTACAAGTTTACACATAATTTTATATTTTCTTAAAACCTTAATTTTTTTTTTGTCAATAAACCTTAATCCATCTTATATTATGGTTTTTCATTTTTTATGATATTTCATATGGAAGGTTTTGTTATACGTAATTATTTAAGATCTTGTATACATATATAACGTAGCATTAATTATCTTTCTAAAAATATATGTGGTTTTATCTTCGAGAATTAATTTAATTTTAAAAATTAAATGTGGTTTCCTAAACTTACGAAATGTAATTTTAACTTCTTCCCATAATTTTAGATTACAGTTTATATTTTTTTCATAAGTTATTTCCTTACTTTTCAAATTCAAACTAAATTCGACACTAAAATGTAGCAACTAATAAATGATTTTATAAATTAAATGTGATTTCCTATATTACGTTTAGGAAATGAGAATAAACTTAGAGTACAGTTTCATGTGTCAACTAACGTCAACAATCGTTTAGGAAATAAACTTACATTTTGATTAAAAGAGATGTAATTTTAACTTCTTCCCATAAATTTAGATTACAGTTTATATTTTTTTCATTTTTTATTTCCTTACTTTTTAAATTCAAACTAATGTCGAGCGTAAAATGTAGCAACTAATAAATATCGACATTAATTGTCAAATTTGAAGAAATAAATATCCCAAATAATATACTAAAATTAAACTTGGACTTAGAACGTTTATATTAATTCATAAGATTCTTATATATTTGATTTAGGGTTATGACTGACCCAAGTATTCTTAATCTAATATGTTGTGGTTAAGTAAAATTGACTACACATTATCTATGTTTCCAAGTTGTTTTTTTCTTCTAAAGTTTTGTTTATGTTGGTAGCTAGCATTCGTGAGTTCTCCATCAGTGATTAAATGTCTAAAAAGAAACATCGACTTAGTTTCTTAAATTACTAATTTGGGTTAAGTTCACTTGGGATTAGCAGGATTGAACACAAAGCAATCTCACCAAATTAGTAAATTTAGTTATTATTAATTAATGTTTTAGAAAACTTAAAGGTTCGTCAAACAAACACAAACCAAAGAGCCCGTAACAAATCAATTATTTGGGCTTATACGTGGAAAGATGAAAAGTCTTACTGGGACTTCAGTCCATTAAACAGATTTTGGGATCTTAAGTAATTTTATGAAAGAACTTTCATATAAACTTAGTCAATGGATCTAAAGCAGTCTTAGTGGAGCGTCCACTTTTATAAACCCCCTAACTAACCATGCAGATATGCGGGATTCTCATTACGAGGAACAAGTTCTATTGATGGAGAGTATCTCAGATACTGACTTACGTGATCAGCTCTAGAATCCCGAAGACACCTTCTTGGCTGATGTCGTTGTTTTCGTCACATATAGTCTACGATTGGTAAACAATTGTTCATTAATCATGTTGGTGTTGCCCATATTGAGAAACCAATTGGGTTTGGTTAGAAAAACCAAACTTGGACTTAAACCGTTTATATTAATTCATAAGATTCTTATATATTTGATTTAGGGTTATGACTGACCCAAGTATTCTTAATCTAATATGTTGTGGTTAAGTAAAATTGACTACACATTATCTATGTTTCCAAGTTGTTTTTAGATGAAAAAGAATCTTAGGGTTATGACTGACCCAAGTTGTAACGTGTAGATTTCAAATCCATGAGAAATCTCCCATCATTATAATATAAATATGACTAAGTTGTAAGGGACTAAAAATGTTGCTGAAATGTTTGCTTAAGTCTGAGTTGGGGTTTGTGTATTTGAGAGACAAAGAAGACAAAAAATGGCTTCTATTTATATATATCTTCGTTCTTTTCTCCCTTTTCACTACATTTAGATCACTCCCCAACACCGAAAATCCTCATTCTGATTTTGATTCTTCATGACTCCTTTATATCTTATACTTAATATTTGTTCTTTTGTTCTATTTTTCCGTGCAACAAATTAAGAAAGAGACCATAGCAATAGCAAGTGTTTTAACTTTGTGCATATTTGATCATGGAAGCAGAAGAAGAAGAAGAAGAAGAGGAAGAGAAGAAGAGGAGGAGGAAGAAGAAGAAAAAGAAGGAGAAGACCGGAGGAAGAAGAAGAAGAGAGAGAGAGAGAGGCGTGAAGAAGAAGCATACGAGAGAGAGAGAGACGTGAAGAAGAAGAAGGAGAAGACCGGAGGAAGAAGAAGAAGAGAGAGAGAGAGAGGCGTGAAGAAGAAGAAGAAGAAGAAGAAGAAGAAGAAGAAGAAGAAGAAGAAGCCGGAGGAAGAGAAGAAGGAGGAAGAGAAGAAGGGGGAGGAAGAAGAAGAAGAAGGAGAAGACCGGAGGAAGAAGAAGAAGAGAGAGAGGTGTGAAGAAGAAGAAGAAGAAGAAGAGTAGAGAGAGAAAATAAAGATTATAATGATGATTTACATCGATGTTAGTAACATTTTGGAATATGATCTCTGAATATAGAAATTTTGAATTGATAATCGTAAAGAAGAGAAGAAGAAGAAGTGAATCGATGACTCGCCCGAGTTTTAGAACAAGACATATATCTAAAGTGTTGATGATTTTTCATAGGATAATTTTTTTATAAAAATTAAAGATTATAATGATGATTTACATTGATGTTAGTAACATTTTGGAATATGATCTCTGAATATAGGAGTTTTGAATTCATAATCGTAGAATATCAATGAATAATATATTTATAAGAATATATTTTATTATTAGAATGAAATTCTCCCACATCGAAAAAATACAAATGAAGGATTTCTTTTTTATAAATAAGTAGACATATTGATTGATTATTGTAATTGTCAATGGACTTTAGTCTAATGAGCTTTAAAATGAAGCCGATTTTGGATCATTTTGATCCTCAAGTTAAAAAAATTACGTTTAAGATTGGTAATTACTATAACTAATCTTCTGATTAATGATGATTAGTCGAGTGTCCGATTTTTAGTAGTAGAAATATATAACGTTTATGTTTCGTAAAAATGTTTGGTTTATATATAGTGGATCTCAAAAATAATAAAATGGTATAAACTTTTTTCACTTATTTTAATAACTATTTAGTTGTTTCTCTTTATATAAAATCATCCTTCATGTACAATTTCTATAGTTTTAGATACTCGACTACATGCATCATAACTAATTTAATTAAGCAAAAAATCTTCTAAGTTAAGTCACTCCACACAATATCGACAAACATCTTATATATTTTTTACCCATAAACTTACATCTTATAATATATTTTAAATTGGAAAATTCCTAAACAAAACATAAACAATCATCACCAAAAAAATATTCACCCCGCACAAGGTGCGGACGAGTCATCTAGTATATATATATATCAAAGTGAATTTAACGATGTTTTTCACTGATAAATGTTAGTACTACAATCGTCACCTAGATTCAATCCAATAAAATTCATAAGATTTACCACTTACGACATCCGATTTTTAAAAAATCAATTTCGGTCAAATACACAAAATGACAGCGTTCCAAAAAGTGCACTGCCAATATGAAGAATAACTGATCTAGTCAAAATAGATCATCTCGAAATCAGTTCTTTTTTTTGTCAACTCTCGAAATCAGTTCAACTGCTTAAAGATTACAGAAGTCGTTTAAACGAATATATCATAAGATATGCGGGATATATAACTCAATGCAAGACTATAAATGGAGTTCAGTGACTTTATTGCAGAGATTTTTTAATACATTGTTTGTATACAAATCAGCTCTATGAACTCTGGTAAACAACTCATTCAATATCTCTTTGTAATATTATTCACATTCAATACAAGATAATTACGAAGCTAAATGCGTTTATATAAATTTTGAAATATTATATGATTTTTATGTGATTTTTAAGGTGTTAGATTATCAAAAAAAATTCTAAACTAATTACAATTTTTTATTGTGGATTTCCAGATCTACAATAAATTTTATTCACTAATGAATCATTCAACTAAGAAAAGCGAGTACACTTGATATTCAAATCCACTTTTTCGAATTTGTATATTATCATTGTAATTATGGCTCTGCTTTGAAATTACTCGAATATCTGCCAGTTAAATATTTATACAGATATTTGTGCGTATATATATATATATATATATATATATATATATTTTTTCGGATTGAGATTCAAGAAGAGTATGAGTCAAGGTTCATATAGGCTCTAAGGTTAATGAAATCAGAATCAGCAATCATCCCCAAGACTCGAATCTTTGAGAAGTTTAGTAATTTGAAAATTTATGAGCAAGGTTTGAAGATAGTTGCAAGATCAGCCTCAATAGTAAAGCTTCAAGACTTTGTAAATCTGTGTGGCTTACACGAATGAAGACAAAGGTTTAAAACATATAATTTGTTGGATATGGGTTTAGTATTCATTTATAGGCCCATTAGAAATATATCATTTCATCAAAAATATCTCGGCCCAACGATCAGTTCGTTAAGGAGTCAAACGGCCCAGTAAGAAGTCAAACTTTTCACGTATAAATAGATCATTTATTCTTCATTTAACGCATCATGTAACTTATGAAGGCTCTGAGCTACACTTATAAAGTGACGAGTCCGAGCAACATTTAAGGAGCACGTCTATCGATGGACTCCCACCTCGTAAATCTTGTTCATTGTTTGGCTTCGGCCTAATCATCAATACAGAACAGTTTCCAACCCCACTTAAATTTTATTCTTATCTTGTTAGTTCGAACCCCTTTGAACTAGATCGAAATTCCATAACAACAATTGGCACCGTTTGTGGGGAGCGAGAAACTTTTCTACCCTTTAAGACGAATCTGAAATGACAGGACCACTCTCAGTCAGTGACAACCCCGAGTCATCAAAATAAACTCCGAGCCCACTCCCTCCGAGCTCGACCTCTCTGAGCTTGATCGACGGAGCACGTTCACCAATCTTACCGATCGATACTCAAGTTAACCGCACTAGGTTAACCGGCACCCACCAAGATGTCGAGCTGAAAAACCAGACTTCAGACACTCAGAATCATGACATCTCCTCCCTCATAAAGACCCTGATGACACAAGTCGACGAGCTGACCCGAGGCAACAACACCCGCTTTGACTAACTCACGAACGATCAGAACGCGTATCGGGAACGGATTAACGACCTTCAAACGCCCGGACATCAAACATCTCAAGCAACATGAGACCTCGCCCCTTAGCTCCAAAGAGCTTTGTTTGAGGAATCACACGCTCTAAACACCGAGTCATGCAAGCGACTACCTGTATCCCTAGCACCATTGTAAACCGAACCAACTCAAAGCCAAGCAGAAGCTAACAGAAACAGCGAGCTCGAGCTGCTAAAAGAGCAGCTGGACTACATGCATGACATCAAAGGTTCACAAGGCAACCAGCTCGGCCAACGAAATCGACCGAGTTCTCAAGGAGACACAAAATACACCATTCACGAGCAAGATAACGGGCACACCGATCAGACACCCCGGAAAAATAAAGTCGGATCCTTGACAGTACCTGACAACTTTCAGCATTGCAATGGGACGAGCCCAGTTCTCTCCCAAACAGCACGACGCCAGTTTCTGCCAACTCTTCGTCGAAAATTTAAGCGGTGCCGCCCTCAATTAGTTTTCACGTCTGCATGCACACTCCATCGACAACTATCACCAGTTAACGACCATTTTTATTAAGCAATACTCCATGCCTCAAGCGCCGACCTCTGGTCTGTAAGCCAGGGACTAAAGGAATCTCTCAGGTCGTACGTTGACAGGTTCAAGGTTATCGTTTCTAAATTTAGGTGAACGATAACGAAGGTCTTCCGCCACTACGAAACGGACTCTGGTATGAATCACCATTCCGCGACGAGTTGGCCATAAACAAATCACAAACTCTCGAGGACGCTCTCTACCGAGAAATTGTCTTCGTCGAAATAGAAGAAGAGAAAGACTTACTCGCTAAGAAGTTTGCCTCGGCCGAAAAGGGGAAGGAGCCAGCACCAGAGTGCCTCGTTGACAAAGGAAAAAAGGCAGCAACGTGCTACGTTAGCGTACAACAAACGAACCGGCGGGCAAACCAGCACCAGGGCCACAATCGGACAAACAACCAACAAAATCGAGCATGGAACAAATATGTGCGAACCGACGATCAAGAAAAATCTTTCTCCACCTTTCATGAGCGCTCTAAACACGACACCACCGAGTGTCGACACCTGCAAAGTCCCTTGCTCGGCAAATACCAAAAAGGAGTAACCAACATAACAAATTGAAACCCGCCAGCAAGCTGTGTTGAGCATGAGGATGTCGACACAAAATCACCCAAGACAACTCGTGACAATGACAAGGAGGAAACTCCCATGCCTAGGAGACTTATCAACATGATAATGGGAGGACTCCCAACCTGCAGCGACTCAATACGATCGATAACGGCTTATGACCAGAAAGCCGACGTACAACAGCAATGGAACATGAACATCTCCGAGGAGCTGAAAGCTGTTAGCGAAACCACTTTCACCATGAAAGATGAAAAGGGCCTCGATAATCCGCACAACGACCCACTCATCGTTGAACTCCAGATAGGCGACTGCGAAGTCACTAAAATCCTAATCGACACAGAAAGGTCGGTCGACCTCATCTTCAAAGAAACTCTACAAAGAATGGAACTGTGAGACTACAAGATGAAGCTATCGGAAAAACCTCTCACTGGTTTCATCGGCAATACGACCACCAAAATCAGAACAATCAAACTGGCGGTACACGTCGGACGAGTAACTAAAGTTATCAAGTTCGTCGTCATAAATCGACATGCGTTCTACAAAGCAATACCCTCGACTTACCACATGTGAATAAAATTTCCGACCCCAGGAGGGATTTAACATACCTAGACAGTCAAAAGATCTCGAGATATTGCTTTGCAGTAGAGCGCAAATTACGTCATGCCTCATAACCGACCAAGTGATCGCAATCCCAACACCAAAGAAAGCAGAAAGACTCGTCCCTCATTAGAAAACCACTCTAGTGGGATATGGCCCCACCTCCACGAACCAAGTACGTGAGCGTGCCCTAGCTCCTACCCAAAAAAGACGAGCTCCAAAGCTCTACAAAAATATATTTATATAAGTAATCGGGCTCCGGCTTAGAAATTGCAAAAGAAAGAATTATTCTCGGCTTGATCTCTCCCCGGAGAGTACATAGGCAACCTGTACGAGGTGCAGCCACCTTTATATTTTAATCTAAAATATCTCTTTTCACAAGTAATTATGCTTCTCAGCACTTAACAATCGACATTTGGGCCAAATGATCGATCAAACAAATAAGTGTCTCATACACAGTGACATCACATCGTCGTTTTCAACGACCGTAAGCCGGGGACAGACCCGCACAAATCCTTAAATAAGTTTCGTAAGACGAACTCCTTTGCACAACTAGAATTCAAGGATTTCACAGGATAAGCTGAGCACGTACCCACACCTAAAAAAGTTAACAAATGACAGGATAAGCCGAGCCCAAGCTCGCACCTACAACCATTTATAAAAACACGAGCATAATTTCGACTCAAGAAAATCAAAAACAGGACAAGCCGAGCATGTACTTGCACCTAAACTTCGATCTCGCCAAAAGCCGATAATCACCTCCCACATCACTTTAAAATTATTTTTACCAAAGAAAGGAATAAGACTATCATGCATGTTCGCCTAAAAAACGAATGCAACATAAGCAATAAAAAAGGGGCAAAACATTCCGAGCTCGAACTCATGCAGCGTGACTCTGATCCCGAACAGATTATTTATATAAAAAATCTCTTTTTATTCATTTTTATTCGTCAAAGTACAAGGAAATATACAACGCCAAAAAAGGAAATACAAAAGAAAGCTAATTTCTTGAAAGACAATCAGATCGGAGCACACACATCGAGCTCGATCTCATCCTACAAGGAGCCGAGCTCCTCTCTTGAAAGACTATTTCGACGTTTGTTCCCGGAAAGGTTGTCCTCGAAAGGTAGTGGCCCGGATAGAAACAACGACGAAACCGAGCCAAAGTGGGTCATCATGGGGTAAAAGAATCCGGAAAAGTCGACCTCATCACACCTAAAAGGTCATCTGGTCTCCAAAACCGGACCCCATGGTTCCCCTGAACAATTTGATGTCGGGCGGCCCTCTCCAAAAGAATAACCTCTCCTATGCAAAAGAAGAAGGGCCAGTCTGACGCACCATCCACCGCCCTGAAAAACCAAAAGAAGAGGACCTTAAAACGAGCCTTGAACAGCGGCGTAAAGAAAACAAAAATACTTACTGAGGCATCGATCAACCCAGGTGGGAACAACCCTGTCGCATTACTGAAACTAATGACCCATCAGATCTCTCCGAACGAAATATCTGCACGTCGCCTTTAAGTTCAGAAAGGCGATAAACAGGGGAAGCTATCAGTATATTTTCACATATCGAAAAGCTCCCCCTTCGCAGGAAAAATACCAGCTCGTCCAAGAACGACAAACTCTAAAACTCGGGAGGTCGGCAAAGACTCGAACAGAAGAATAACGAGAAACTCATCGGCATAGTGGCTTTGCTGCCACGATCCACTGAGACTCGGCCCTCTGCCGCAAAAAACTCAAACCCACTCGGAAAAAAATGCCCAAAAAGAAAAAAAGAGCTCTCAAAAAAAAGAGAGGAAGAAACATCGAGAGAAATGAGTTATGAAAAATTCAATGAAGAAGAGCAGTACTTATAATCAAGGAAAGCAACGGTTACCAAGACCGCATTCAAAGCAATGCGATAGTTACCACTACAATCTTAATGAAAAGCGGCGGTCCACTCCCCCAAAAACACGCAAAGCAGTTATTAAGAAACAATAATGACGCGTGGACCGAGTCGTAGAAATCACAAAACGCGTCTGTCAAAATACTTTGACCACATAGATTTTTCAAAATCCCAGGTCGGCAACATGGTCTCAAAGACGAACAGGAACTGAGCTCCGAGCACCAGCCAACATACCAGATCATGGAGAGATAGAAAATATACGCAGAAATATATCCAGAAACTACCAAATTCGCCAAGACGCACGATAGAAAATCCCAAAAGGTAAAATCGTTCTTACATCAACAAAATACTAAATACAAACAAAGGGGGGATCACAACATCAAATTTGTCCAAAGGGGGGATCACATCAACAAAATACTAAATAATAATTCGTCCTTGCGCTGAAGGTCGCGTTTCTCATCCTCAAGCTCGATTACCATCTTCTCAAGGTTTGCGACCTTTTGCTTGTCCAAAGATAGAGCATCAACGACTCCCTCCACCTCATCAAGTCTCTTAAGAGCCAAATTTAGCTCACGAGCAGAACCTCGCAACGCATCAACTTGCTCCCTGAGGACACCCTTTATTGACTTGGCCTGCCTCATCTCGGACTCGTACTAGTCCCTGAGGTGGTTATGGCCAGCAATAGCCTACAAGGAAAGAAAAACAATCACCTCGGGCATGCATTTACGCTCCAAAAAGAAAACAACTACAAACACGTCGGAGCAAAGCCAAAGCACATACCATAACAAGGTGATGGCTGAGATCCTCCTGAAGGTAGGGCTTATGCATCTCGGTAACGAAAACCAGCTTTCGGGGCGCTCCTGCCGCAATCTTCTAGACAAGGTTGGCACACGTCAGCTTGTCATTCACCAAGAGGTCATTTCCCTTGTGATGGTACGACCAAGAGAAGTCCCATGAATCAGACTCATGGCCTACTTCCACCCCATCTCCGTCCCCCTCAAGGAAACATGCACTAGCAGCAGGAGATACACCATCAACCGGGCCCACACGACCGGATTCACCAACATGAGCAGAGACAGGCGAAATGCCCGCGTCTTCAAAATGATCAACATCATTCCCAGATTGCGATCTCCGCCTTTTGTTACCCACATGGCAGTGCTGACTGCCAAGAGCCTCATAACCAGCATTCTCCTCCTCAGGAAGCACAGTGTCTTGATTTACAACCTCCTAATCACGGTCGACCTCCTCATTACGGCCGACCTCTCGATCACGAACAACTTCTTGCTCACGAACGACCCCCTGTTCAAGAGTGATCTCCTGATCTCGCTCGATCTCCTGAATACGGTCGACCTCCATCTCCTAGACAGTAGCCTCCCTGCTTTCACCACCATCACCAGCCTGCTCAGAAGCAGCCGGACTCGTCTCAAGATTGATTATTGGAGGATCTTCTGCAACTGAGGATCTCTCAACATTACGATCAGACAAACACATACCAACTGCACGACTCATCGCCCACACCAGATACCTTGCGTCTCTTTCTAGACAATCGAGGAAAGGACGACTCACCAATCGGATCCGAAGAAGGCCGATCCCAAAAACACTGTTAGAAATAACAAGAAAGTCGTTAAGGACTACCATTTCCCAAATTTATAAAAAGAGGGGGGTGTATACAATAACCATACCCAAATCGATATTCTTAAAGCAATCCCGTACTCTCTGCGCAAAAAGCACCTTGGCTCTCTTATCCATCGCCGCTGGCCAATCTATTGCGCTCTGGGCTCTCATTTTCTGAAAATCACTTGCAAAAACTCGCAGACCACATTCTTGAGGACGAGCGATCTGCAAAACAGAAAATAAAGTATGAGACAGTCAATATCAAAGACAACCACAAAGCAGAAAAAGGAAACTACCAGGATCATGATTCCAGGCCGATCTAAAAACCCTGCTTGTATCAAACGCCAGTGCGCTATTGATCCGCGCAAAGAAGTAGCCATCCTGCCAATTAGTACTCTTATTCGGGGGATCAGACACAACTTTCAAATGACGTCCGAGCCAGAACATCACGTAGAAAATCCCGGACGTTCCCCGATTGGTCAAAATCGAGGTCAATTCCTCGAAGATGCGAGTAGACACGCCAACGCCACTGTCAGCCGCCATGATCAGAACCCCAATCATATTATGAATGGATGCAAGGTAAATCCGAGAAAGAGCCATCTTCCTCGCCTCTCAGTACTCAACCAAGAGTCTTGGAAGAGGGAGTAGCAAATGACATTCGGAGAACCAACAACCATATAGGCAAACCCACCCAGGAAGAGCATTCTAAGGTTGCTCATCAGAGGTGGGTAGACGAAATTCAAAACCGGAAACACGGGAACAATTCCGTAGGACATCATCCAAAGAAGGCTGTTCACAAGAGACAGACGGAGCACTCTAGAAATAACAACCTTCTTCTTCGATGTCGTCCCCTCTTCCAGAGACAACCACACTATGCTGCGAGCGACCTTCTGAATCGGCGGATCTAGCTTCCACACTTTGATGACCTAGCTCGTCAATACCGCCACCCGGATTTCGCTCACCATCACCTCCTCGATCTCGTCGACAGGCGAATCTAAATTCTCCCTCTCAGAAGGCCCGAAGGAGAGGCATCTAAAAATGGCTGGCAATCAAGAAGTTTTATCACCATCGGAGCGCCACGATACAGACGAGATTTCGATTTGAAAAAAATCGTCGTCTCCTTCAATCGGCCTACATTGGACAGGTCTCTTGCCTGACGAATCGGAAGAATCAAGGTCGTTGCTACTAGTAGAAGAATGATAACTAAATTCTACTTGCATGCTAACAAGCCTAGGAAAGATAAGCGGAAGACAATGGCTCAGCAAAGAAAATACAAGACAGAGATTACAGAAAGCGATTACCTGAAAAAGATGATGGAAACGGAAGAGACAAAGACTCGAAATAAGGGTTTTTATAGAAACCCCAAAAGTCGCGCCGTCCGCGGTTCGCGTCTTTTCAACCCTCAAGCCGTGAAAGAAACCCAATGCTCCAATCGACGCCGAGTGAAGCCAAACAAGCCGACCAGATTTCTACCTGACTTAAATTCTCAAAATTTGCCAACTCCGACCCAAGCCGGAGATTGCCGAATTGAGGGTGGGGACTAATTGTTGAAAATCGGCCACTGCATCAAAAACATTTTGGCCCAACGATCGGTCCGCCAAGGAATCAAACGACTCAGCAAGAAATCATACCTTTCACACTATAAATAGATCCTTCATTCTTCATTTGATGCATCCTGTAACTTGTGAAGGATCCGAGCTACACTTATAAAGTGACGAGTCCAAGTAATATATAAGGAGCATGTCTATCGATGGACTTCCACCTCATAAATCCTTTTCATTGTTCGGCTTCGGCCTATCAACAATACAAAACAGTTTCTGATCCCACTTAAATTTTATTATTATTTTGTTAATTCGGAATACTTTGATCGTAACTCTGACCTTTTAATCTAGATCGAAATTCTGGAACAACATCATCATCGATTGTTAGCCCTGTAGGCCGTAAAAATACGGAGACAAAAACTATTTGGAAAAACCGATGGAAAACACGATTAAGAAAAACGACTAAGCGGAGGCGAGATGATCTCTTTCCTTAATTCAAAATAGAGACTAAGATTGTGACACTCGATCAAAGAATCTGCGAACTTAGAATCTACGAATACTCTCGGACTTGCTATAAGAAAGAAGACGAGAGAGATTGCTGGATTTTGAGTTGAGAAAGATATATCTAAGAAGATATGTGGTGTGTTTTTTTTTTTTAGAGAGATGGGTTTCTATATATAGGACATAGAAAGACTCCAAAACTTCTCTTGCTTCCAATGTGAGACAAATTAAGTTCCCACTTAAGTTTGGAGAGCAAAAAAGGCTTCACCAATTTTATTGGCCCAAGCCCATTTCTTTTCAATTCATACAATATTTTATAAACCATATGTTCATTAAAATATTGCCCAACAATCCCCCACATGAATAGAAATGAACCAAGAACATACACTGAAGCCATTTCTACACCAAATGCACCTTCTTGGAAGGAAGCTGTCAATAGTGAGATCGACTCCATTATGCAAAACCATACATGGGAAATCACAGATCTACCTGAAGGGTTTAAAGCACTAGGGTGTAAATGGATATTCAAAACAAAATTGAAAACAGATGGCTCAATTGATAAGTACAAGGCAAGACTTGTGGTACAAGGATTCTGACATAAAGAAGGTCTGAACTTCTTTGACATCTATTCTCCTGTAACGAGAATAACTTCAATCAGAATGCTGATTGGAATCGCAGCCTTGAGAAATCTGGAAATACATCAAATGGATGTTAAAACAGCTTTTCTAAATGTTGATTTAGAAGAAGAAATATATATGAAACACTGTAGGCCGTAAAAATACGGAGACAAAAACTGTTTGGAAAAACCGATGGAAAACACGATTAAGAAAAAATGACTAAGCGGAGGCGAGATGATCTCTTTCCTTAATTCAAAATATCTCCCGTAGTGTAACGGATTGATGAGATAATGAATCCCAGGATACAACCGCTTTGAGACTAAGATCGTGACACTCGATCAAAGAATCTGCGAACTTAGAATCTACGAACTTAGAATCTACGAATACTCTCGGACTTACTATAAGAAAGAAGACGAGAGAGATTGCTGGATTTTGAGTTGAGAAAGATATATCTAAGAAGATATGTGGTGTGTTTTTTTTTAGAGAGAGATGGGTTTCTATATATAGGACATAGAAAGACTCCAAAACTTCTCTTGCTTCCAATGTAGGACAAATTAAGTTTCCACTTAAGTTTGGAGAGCAAAAAAGGCTTCACCAATTTTATTGGCCCAAGCCCATTTCTTTTCAATTCATACAATATTTTACAAACCATATGTTCATTAAAATATTGGCCCAACAATCCCCCACATGAATAGAAATGACTCTAAACATAGGACGACTAGACTGACTAGACAGACTCGACTAGACTAGATATGACTCGACTAGACTAGACAGACTTCCGAGAGTATAAGCGAAAAAATCACTGTGTTTGAGATAGTAGCATCTTTCAGCTTTGAACCACTCATTGTTAATATCTGTCGGGTTTACTCGGCCAGGAGGTGAACATGATGTCTTGAACCACCCAATTTCATTTTCTCATAGAATTAAGTTCTCTATTGTGTTCATTTTGGCCTTGAACTTGCCTGGTTAGTCATGAGTGAACTTGGAGAATATAGCCTGTTTTTCATTCTCCTAGAAACGGCCCCATTTCACACTCACTTAGGTGATTTGCCAGTAGTCTTTGTTTTAAGAAGTATATTTAATACTCCACTGATATATCAAAGCTATGGATTTATCATTAAAAGCTATGCTTATCCTTTTAACACACACAAATCTTATGTATGTTAGCACTGTTATCATCTTGGGAACTGAGTAAAGACTTGAAGTCTTTCAGTGCTTGATAAGATTATGTTCAACTTAGTTTTCCCTTTGAACCTGACATCTTGGGATCTCCAGTCACGTAGGTGGGGTTTCCATCAAACATCCTCTTGAGTTATAGGCTTTAAACCCATTCCCTTCGATGATTTACAACTTGATCTCGTGACAAACCTTTAGTAAATGGATCCGCTAGGTTGTCAGCTGATTTGATATAATCTATTGTGATTACACCACTTGAGATTAGATGTCTAATGGTTTTATGTCGTCTTCTTATGTGACGCGATTTACCATTATAAAGATTATTTAGTGCCCGAGCTATAGCCGATTGGCTATCACAGTGTACACGTAATGCCGGAACTGGTTTCTCCCACAATGGAATATCTTCCAGGAAATTCCGAAGCAATTCAGCCTCTTCAGCAGCTTTGCCAAGTGCTATGAATTCAGACTCCATGGTTGATCTAGCCAGTAGAGTTTGTTTGGAAGATTTCCATGATACTGCTCCACCTCCAAGGGTAAAGACATATCCACTTGTAGATTTCGAATTTTTGGAATCAGATATCCAGTTTGTGTCATTGTATCCTTCCAAATTGCGGGTTCTCTACCATAGTGGAGACCATAACTTTTCGTATGTCTTAAGTAATTTAATACTCTTGTTATGGCTTTCCAGTGTTTGTGACCTGGATTACTTATGTAGCGACTTAGTACGTTTACCGCATGTGCCAAATCTGGTCTAGTACAGGTTGTTAAGTACATAAGACTCCCAATAACGCGTGCGTACTCTACTTGTGACACAGCTTCACCTGAATTTTTGGTCAAGTGAAGTTGAGAATTAACTGGAGTTTTTGCCGTGCCGTTTGAGTAGTTTTTGAATCGCTCAAGTATCTTTTCAGCATAGTGATCTTGAGACAGAATGATTCCGTCTGAAGTTCTTGTGATTTTTATTCCTAGAATGACGTCTGCTAGACCCATGTATTTCATGTCAAACTTTCCACTAAGCATGTTCTTAGTTTGTTTGATCATGTCCTTATTGCTGCCAATAATCAACATGTTATCTACATATAAGCACAATAAAATATACCCACTTGGAGTATTCTTTATGTAGATGCATTTATCACATTCATTTATGCTGAATCCATTTGACATCATTGTGTTGTCAAATTTTTCATGCCATTGTTTCGGAGCTTGCTTAAGTCCATACAATGATTTCACAAGTTTACAAACTTCGTGTTTTTTTCCCGGGAAGCACTACTATTGTGTGCAAAGTTTCAAGATACAATTTGTTGTCCCGATAAGCACTACTATTGTGTGCATATCCAATGAAGATACAATCAACTGTCTTAGGTCCTACTGAGACCTTTTTCGATGGTAGTATTGCGACTTTTGCTAGGCACCTCCACACTTTTAGGTATTTGTACGAAGGTACCTTACCTTTCCAAAGTTCATATGGCGTCTTGCCAGAATTAAGTCAGTTTTTGGAACAGACTTGTAATAGCGATTGATCGCTTATTGATCGTTTAGATCGTATGATATAACGTTTCGCAAACTCGCCAAAAGGCTTTCGCGGAAATCGTTTATCGAATCTGTGGAAAAATCGTTTTTATTGAACAAACGATCATCGGAATCGCGTATAGCGTTCGCCGAACACTGTTTGAAAACGTTTTGTAGAAACGTGTGAAAAAAGTTTTTCTACAGTTTCTGAATCCGATTCAAGCGATAAGAATGAAGCGGATTTATTTTGAATTAAGACTGTAGGCCGTAAAAATACGGAGACAAAAACTGTTTGGAAAAACCGATGGAAAATACGATTAAGAAAAAACGACTAAGCGGAGGCGAGATGATCTCTTTCATTAATTCAAAATATCTCCCGTAGTGTAACGGTTTGATGAGATAATGAATCCCATGATACAACCGCTTTGAGACTAAGATCGTGACACTCGATCAAAAAATCTGCAAACTTAGAATCTACGAATACTCTCGGACTTACTATAAAAAAGAAGACGAGAGAGATTGCTCGATTTTGAGTTGAGAAAGATATATCTAAAAAGATATGTGGTGTGTTTTTTTTTAGAGAGAGATGAGTTTCTATATATAGGACATAGAAAGACTCCAAAACTTCTCTTGCTTCTAATGTAGGACAAATTAAATTCCCACTTAAGTTTGGAGAGCAAAATAGGCTTCACCAATTTTGTTGGCCCAAACCATTTCTTTTTAATTCATACAATATTTTATAAACCATATATTCATTAAAATATTGGCCCAACAAGTCTTACTGTAAACTGGTAAAAGACAACGTTTTGAAAAAAATATGACTTGAGTTACTTGACAAACTCGAATTCAGATATAGATGATATTTAATTTTTTTTTTTCGTCTGATAAAAATTACATGTGATCTCCTAAAAAAAGCATAAAACTTTTCAAATATCACGGAAGGAGAAAGTGATTCTTCTTTTTTCGATTTGCAAGAAGTTGAAATTATATTTTTAATTAAAGTTATGAGCCACTTTTTATCTTTTCGTTAATTCGGTTAATTTTTTTGTTCTGATAAAATTAATTCGGTTAAGTTGAGTTTGAAGAACAATGCATTCAAATAATTAAAATGAGAATAAGTCTCGTTTAGGATTGCATGGGAATCAAAATTAAATCTGAAGCATACATATATAATTAATTTCCAAGTATATTATCCTTGGAATGATTACTTGATATTTAATAGAGGATTCAATTAAGTCGTCTCGAATACTATGAAAAATAATGGAGCTTTACTTAAAAAGTCAACCGGTGACTTCAGCACGTTATCGGAAATGTCAAATGTTTCGGTGTCGAATCTTGTAAAATAAAAATATTGCCTATCCTTCAATTAAAAAATGTAAATATCAAGATTGAGCTAAATTCAATTTTTTCAACATTTTGACTAGAACCGTAAACATGTTTGCTTATTTTTTTTCCGTCTAAAATTATATTTCATTAAACTAAGGTGAAATGCGTTTTAGAATATAAAAGCTGATAAAAAATAAAATGCTTTTGTAAACTAAGTCCAAAAAAAAAACAGACGGAACAAGAAGATATTATCGGAAACAAAACCGACATCTAAAACAGAAAACAATCGATACAATCCAAACCCAATTATAGGCAATTCGAAATTGCTAATCTTAATCTGTGCGGCGATACTTGAGCGAGACATACCGTTGTTGCCCACGACACACTAACGATAACATCAGCTACTCGAGCAGATGTTGAAAGACCCTCTCTCAGACTCAAAAAAACCAGACTCTACAACCCGACAAGAAGAACCCTTATAAGGATCACTAGAACTCTTTTGGATACGGTTGCGACGCACTTCTATGCGCCCAATAAACACCTAGATAGAAGCCTACAAAAAATCCAAATCACCACAGATTTGAATCAACCGAAGCCAAACTAACCCAAACTACCTCGAAGCCAAAACAAACCCGGAAGTAACAAAGAATTAAAAAGCACCCACATCAATCTCCTGCAACGAATCAACAATCAAACAACCTTGGATGACAAAACCAAACCTTGAACCAACGAAAGTCCGAATAGAAGAGGTACCTATAATTTTCTAGTCTAAGGCCGAAAGACCCACATCCCAAACCAAAACCAATAACCGGAATCAGAACCTACACAAGCCTAGATCTAAACCAAACCACATGCCCACCTACAGAACGACGGCGACGAAGACTAAACCTATCCCGAACTTCGACAAAACCGCAAGACCCAAGATCTAAAAGTAAAGCACAGACTCATCACCGTGGCGAGCGCGCGATCTCCAGAGAAGACAGAGGGAACGGCGGCGACAACCACAGAGGCGACAACAACCATGCGGATGCAGCGATAAACCGGCGACAAGCAGGACCGAGCACGGAGAGAGAGAGTGGCAGAAGCGGACAGAACTAGACCAACCGTCGTTAATAGCGACTTGAGAGAGGGTAAAAACTGTGAACGGCGACCAACGAAATCCTCCCTCGGCCACGGCAGAGAATGCCAAAAGGGAGAAGGCAGGAAACTGAATGGCGGCGGCTGCTTCGAAATCTGTACCTGGGAGCTTCTTCTTACGAAGTCAAATCAATTATATAACCCGGTTTTTTGTTTTTTTTGTTTTCCTTAAACATGTTTGCTTTAATTGCTTATCAGTATGAGTCATATGAGAATATCCAAACAAGTACGATAAATAGCCTAAATAAACAAGAGACGAAATTTGGTTGTTGCAAGTTCTTTTCCCCGTAAAGAAATAAAATCAACAGAAAATTAATATAACTATATATTATGTTTAATAGTATGATACATTCAAGAGTTTTTTTTTTGTCATATACATTCAAGAGTTGACTCGAGTTTGTTGGTATGTAGTGAAGCCGTGTATGGTTTCTCCTCATACAATAAAATATTTTTTCTCTAAGTCAGATCTTAAAACCAAACTTACGAAATTAGTAGCTGTGTAGATGCTTGACATTTGTCATTTAGTGCAGATAATCTCCTCCCCCCCCCCCCCCCCCCCCCACTAAGCTACATTTGATAATGGTCATTATTATTACAAACTAGTATAATACAACTACTATATATAGATGTAAGTTATCATCACATAGGTGCTTACATTCATAGAATAGATTATAATTACAAAGGTACTCTGTAGCGATGTTCGGATCAACACTCTGGTGTTGAACGATTTGGATGTCAATATCAAATGTAGAGAATGATTTTGATCTCATATTTTCGTTGACCACTATACCACCACCATATCAATTGGTTGGCTATAAATAAATTTTCAATAAATAAAATAAAAATTCTATGTTTAGTATAAGTTTGGATCAGTTTTATGTTATTAATTAGTATGGTATATTTTAACATATATAATACCATTTAAATCAAATAATTTACTTTTTACAGAAAGAAAAGAAATTGTAGATGACTTATTAAACCAAACGACTAATCCTTCACTAAATACACCTAATATAGATAACTATCATCAAATTCTTGTGAGAATATATTATTTCCACGATAGTCTTGATAATATGTTTTCTAACTGATCAGCCTAGTGATCCTATCGTTGTTTTCTTTTTTGCCAAGTTGACTAAGGTCATTGATAGAGTTTTAATTCATTCATTTTTACCTTGTCACTAGATGATTCGTCCGCACCTTGTGCAGGGTAAATATTTTTGGGTCGACGAATTTCAATTTTGGTATTAAGAGAAATGTTTCATTCGAATATAATAATAGTTAGTTATATAGATGAGAAGATGTAAGTTAGTGGATAAAATGTATAATTAGTTGACTGCTGAATATATATTTGTTTCTATTATAGTAGAATTGTATTATATTTATATTAAAATTTGTTAGATATTTCAATAGTATTAACGTTTGTTTACTATTGTGGTGAGATAGAAATCAAAATTGAAAAAAATGCTTCAAATTGATAGATGTAATAAACTAAACAAAATATAGTATAAATTCAAGAAACAGACAAAGCATAGCACTAAACATATGTTTTTGTCAAAATAAAACATAATTTAAACAGAGGATCAGTCATGGGTTTGACCAATTCATACATTTCTGCAGGAGAGGAGTTTGAGGACAGAAGAAGAGTCATTTTGCCAGAAAATTTGTAGTACGATTGCTTGCTTGGCCTTGACGTTGTTTGCCAGCAAAAACTCACTTAAGCCGCCACTCAAACGAATACGTCACCTGTCACTATAAGAATGAAATGCAAGCTCAACAAACCATATATCTCCCGCATCATTGCCCGCAACCTTCTCTAACTCATTTGCCTCCGCAAAGGACTTTGGAAGATACTGCAAAATGATTCAGTATGGATCAGGCAACAATATTTGTAACCAAAAAACAAAGAAAAAACTTACGATTCTGCTTCGTTTGATGATGTCACTCGTTACGTTTAAAGTAACAAACTTGTTCTCAGTTCCTTAAAAATTATGCCCTTATTAGTCAAAATATTAGAAAGGATGAAGAAAGTGTCTCGGAAATAAGAGAAAAAACAAACTCGAGCTTGCTTCTCCTGTCTCCATATGAATAGTATTTTCATATGTGATCTCACAGCAATGCAGTCCGTAATGTTGTAACATATGAAAATTGGCACCTCCACGATACTCAAAAATTAAAAAATCACCATCCTCTAGTTCATGTGCTTTAAAGAACCATTTCCATCCTTTTGTAAGCTTATCACCAAGAAGTTTAATAGGAAACTCTTCTGGCCTTGCATCAGATGTAAGTTTGCCGACCGTAACATCGGTTTTTCCCAGTATATTTGTTCTGAAGAACTTTTTTGGGATAGTCTGCAACAGAAAGTGTAAAAAATCATAGCCTTAAATAAAAGCTTTATAGAAAATAAACACAATAAGAAAAATAACTGAGATTACATACCATACTCTTTCTACATTTGTTTGGAATCATAGGCTTGAAAAACCGAGGGTTTGTCATCTTCTGATTTGGTCTGAAAAGCTAATATAATGTTATATATATCAAAATCATCAATACATGTACGAAAAATCAAATGAAATAGACCTCATCTAAAAATAAATAACGATTTGTAAAGTTGACGAAACCATAAAATCTACTGTAAAATATAAACTTGAGTTTGTGTTGCAAAATCGATGAGTACTTATTCTTTGATCTCGAATCATCTGTTTATCTAAATTTAGATCAGAAAATTACATAAATATAAACCCTAATTTCAAATATAGTTCTACTCCAAAATTAAATTTTACCGAGTTATTTACAATGAAAGGCACTTTCACACTAACAATTATCAGAATAAGGCACTTCATCAGACACAATAATCAAAATTTTCTCTCTATTCGCCATCTCCATCTTCTTTTATTTTTCATAAGTTACTTTCCTTTCTGCCATCTGTTTTGTTAACGACCCCCAAATTTCTAAAACTTCGCAAGCTGATTTCATCTGAAATCCAAGCTTTTAACATGTAAGGTAAGTTAAAATGGCCGATTAAGTTTACTAATTTCGATATGTTACTCACATTTGTTTTTTACAAATTAATTTTTGTTCGGTCTATTACTGTTTCTGTTTTCACCCACTTGATTTCCTCCTTTTTCATTTCTCGTTGCTTCACTTACTTTTTTGTCTGTCTTATGGATTTTTTCCAGTATACGATGTACATATTTTTATGTATACTAATATGTGGACACCAATAGATGTAAATTGTATGCATGGCCATATGTTACTTCTCGTTAGTCGTCATATGCTTTATTGTTGCGTATTCTGAACGCATGTACATATTTTCATGTACACTGATTTATGGACGTCAATAGTTTAGTTTAAAACTTTTCTTCCGGTTAGTTTGTCCCGTATGAGTCTGTTTTATGTATTTACTTGTGATGAACATGTTTTCGTGTCCAGTGATTTGTGGACACAAATAGGTATAAGTTGTATGCATGGATATATGTTAGCTCGAATTACTCTGCTTAATGCATATTGTTGTGTCTTCTGTATGCGTTGACATATTTTCATGTACATTGGTCTATGGACATCTACATTCCTTAGTTTTTGAATTCGTAATTTGTCACAAATGAGTCTATTTTATATCTTTAGTTGTTTATACTATTTGTGATGGACATGTTTTCGTGTCCAATGATCGGTGGACACAATTATATGTTAACTGTAAGCACGGATATATGTTAGCTCGGGTTACTCTATTTTATGCTTATTGTTGTGTCTTCTGTATACGTGGACCTATTTTCGTGTACATTGATTTACAGACATCTAGATCTACATTGTTGTGTCTTCCGTATACATAGACATAATTCTTCATGATATGTTTTTCTTCAATCCATGGATTAGTCTTGCTATTTTATGGATCTTTATGCCTCGGTTTTATTGTAGATGTTAATTGATTAGTGTTTCATGATTTATTAATATAGACTATCACTTTCATCTAACTCATATAATCGTCGCCTGTTTTTTCGAGACGAACATGTTCCTAAGTACAATTTTATGTGGACACCAAAATATGTATATACAACTATTGATTCAAATACATTTCCAACGTTGATATGTGACCACTCTTTCTTCGTATTTATGTACACACATATCTACATGTACATTAGTCTGTAGACATGTCTCTGTGTACACTACTATGTGGACTTGTCTTCGTGTACAACATATTTTGTTATGTACCTCACTCTTTATATTTTCACTTTTCCCTAACATTAATTTTCTATGTTTTTGCAGATATTCGGCTTCCTGATAAGCTCTTGTCCATTTTTTCCAAATCCATGTTGGAAAATGCTTATTGGAGAAGATGCAAAGATTCATAAGAGGATGTCATTGTGACACCATGGCATATTTTCATGTACACTTATCTATGGACACCTATAGATGTTAATATTTTAGTGTCCATGCTTTCTTCGTGTATATTGTCACTCATATCTAGATTATTGATATCGTCACTTTTATTGTATGGATGACAGTGGACACTCTCCAGTGTACACCAAAAGATGTATATTGGTTTTTTCATTATTTCATCATATTTATATACATTTGCATGTGGACATGGTTCTATGTACACTAATATGTGGAGAAACAACTTTTGTTTCTTGTTCATAGACACAACCCTAAAAAGTAGCTTATGTCCACATTCACGTTCTCTATTCACCATTTGATGTCCAAGTTCATGTTATCCACAAATATATCTAATCAATAGTGTTTTTTCTTTATTCACCGTTTGATGTACACAATCACGTTGTCCATAATTTTATGTCCATAATATTTAATTAAAAATAATAAATATATGAATATGGATATCATTAAATAGAAAAAAAATAATTTTAATTTGTAGTATTAAATTAAAATTTGTTTTTCAAAAGAGAAATCAGAAGAGAAAAGAAGAAGAAATAAGAAATGAGAGAAAGGGAAGTGATAGAGGAGAGAAGGAGAGGAGTAGTTGTCAGGAAAAAAAAAAAAGAAGGAAAAGTAGACAAAAAAGCGTAGAAGAGAATACCTTTTTCTCTATTTCAAAATAAAATTTTGTATTATTAATACTGTAAAACCGTGACAAAAGAGAATGAGGGGCAAGATGGTATTAAAGAGAATTGGTACAGTGACAAAAGTATGCTAGTAGTGCAAAGTGCCTTTTAATGTAAAAAAGTATAGAGAAGTGCCTTAATATGTAAACGACTCAATTTTACCTTGTCGAATGAGATGTTGGTTAAACACAAACAACCAATTTATCGTCACAATATTTGGCAGCGCGAAGATTGAATTGAAAAAATTAGTCAATCGCCTGTGAGTTTAACCGATTTATGGAAAAATTAGAACGACTTAAAGAATTTGGTATCGTTTCATCTTCATGGATCCAACAATGGGCCATAATTATTTGGGCTTTAATAGTATACCCTCTTCCGAATTGTTATGTCAAAACTAAATTAGCCTATATGGAATATTAGTTTGATAAGTAGGTTCACATGTAGTAGAGTATTTGAAACTATTGCATAATTTATGAAGGATTTTTAGCTTAATTTAATAAGTAGGTTCACATGTAGTAAAGTATTTGAAACTATAGAAATGGTAAATGAAGCATAAATTTATAGAAAGAGAAACTAACAATAAAAATGAAAATCAAGAACGATGAATTATTTATTATTTAAAAGAAACACAACCATTATTTGAATAGATAATTAAGTAGATGATTAAGATAATCGAACATAAATTAGGCACCTTCAATATTTTGAAGGGCAAACCATGCATCTCGGAATGTGTCATAAACAACATTGTCGATCGTCCTTAGATCCAAATAGTCACATGGTCCCCTCATTACATCCAACAGACATCGTAAATAATATAGTTCTCCATTTTATTATGGATATACCGGTAAACAACATAATCGCGGTTTACCTTGTATTCGGGGTTTCCACTGAAGGTTATTTTTATCCCACATAAATTGAGTTGTTATTTGTGAATATAAAAGACTTCTTGCTTGAAGATGAACTTGATTGCATTTCATCCATGCCCGAAATTTATCCTTTATTACTTGAGAAGCAAAACTGACATCTTCGTGGAAAACAATTTCTGGAGAAGGAAGAACAATAGGTAAAATTTCCATAGAATCAATAGAACGTTTGGAAGAGTCTGTAAAAAAAAAATAGAATTGTTAATAAAAATAGTAAACCTTGTTCAACAGAAACCAAAAAAGTATGGAATATAAAGAGTTGTCAAATGTACCTATAGCTTCCATTAGCAAACCGGGTACGAAATTGATAGTAATGAGAAGAGGATATCAAATATATAGTACTGTGATATTAGGGTTTTTAGTGATAATATTTTTTTGAATATTTAGTTTACTAATATCGACCACATAAATTATACAGAAAATTTTATTGTTTAGATATTAGCCAAGAATATAGTATCTTCCATTTAATGGCAAGAATATCTTATTTTCTTATTAGGTAATATTGTTTAATTAGTTAACTTATTTTTACATTCGGGAAGTAATTCCAAATTCGAAATCTAAGAGATTTTGATATTTTTCTTAGTCAATAAATTGTCTTATAAAAGTAAATAGTAGAATGGGAGTGGTAGTAGTTAGAATTGTAAGTAGAAATATAAAGACTAATTGGCTAAAATTCTTCTAAATCGTTTGCTAAGTTATAATATTAATGTATGTACTTACCATTGAAAGATGTCCTAACAGAAACCTTAATATAATTATAATTAAACACACTTGGGAAACCAAAAAATATCCAGAGACGTAAGTTTTGTCAAAAAGGCAAGGAAATTACAACATAGGATGGATAGTGAATTAACCAAATTCAATCATTTTTAGAGAAGAGTTTGAAGCCAGGAGCAATTGAACTTTCCCAGAAAAGTTGAAGAACGATTGTTTGGTTGGCCTTGACATTGTTTGCCAACAAAAACTCTCTTAAGCCGAAACTCAAAAGTATACGTCGACTGTCGCTATAAGAATGGAATGCAAGCTCAACATACCATTTCTCTCCTGCATCATTGACCATCACTATGGTGCTCCCTGCAGCACCCTTTAAATTGTTTGCATCCACAAAGGACTTTGGAAGATACTGCAAAATGAAGGAAATAAATGGATCATGTAACAATAAACAAAATACAAAAGATATAACTTACGATTCTGCTTCGTTTGAGGCTGTCACTGGTGACCTTTAAGGTAACAAACTTCTCCTCATTTCCTTCAAATATAATTTATTTATTAGTTAAAATATTTGTAAGAGTGAAGAACATGTCTCTAAAATAAGTGAATAAAACTTACTCGAGCTAGATTCTCCAATCTCCATTTGAGGTGTTGTATTTGCATTAGTGATTTCACAACAGTTTGGTCCAAACCGGTGTATCATATGGAAATCAGCACCTCCACGATACTCAAAAATAAGAAGATTGAAAGCATCTAATGCATGAGATTTGAAAAACCGTCTCCAACCTTCAGTTAGCCTATCACCAACACGTTTGATTGGAAAATCTTCTACTCTTAAATCAGATGTGAGTACACCGATTGTAACATTGGTCACTCCAAGTATATGCCTCTTATAGAACTCGTCCGGGATAGTCTGCAGGACACAGTTTAAACAATGATTGGCAAAAAACAAATCCTTATAAAACATAAACGTTAATGAGACAAAGATTCAATGTATACATACCAGACTGTTTCTGCATTTGCCTGGAACCAAAGGCACAAAAACATTGGGTTTCTCATCTTCCGATCTGGATTGAGAAGAATATTGGAAATCATAAAAATCATTAATCCTTACATGCGTTTAACAAACACAATAGCAAAATATTAATCATGAATAAGATGTTTAAAAAAGCAAGTGTTTGCGATGAAATGATTTTATACACAAAGATAATATATATTAAGCTAAAACCAAAATCATAACATGCATAAACCAAGACAATCGAAAATCTACTATTTTGAAGTTGAATAGGCAACAGTTAAAAATAGAGAACATCCAAGTAGTTGAATAATGCTCAAAGTATAGTTACAATTTGAAACTTCGAATATTTAACAGAAATCAGTGAGTAAAAAATACAAATTTTCTCCATTAAGATATAGTAAACCCTTTTTTTGGTCATCCACAGTTTTTTCTTTCTAAAAAATATGATTTCTAACCCTAGGTATATGAGAATTTTTCATAAAATAATCGATTACCTTGTTTACGGAGTTGTTGAATGAAATTGATTTTCTCCTAAAACAATCTTGTGTTGGTTTATCTTCTTCTTTGATTTTTCTGCTTTGAATTTCCGTTCTGATTTTAGTGAATGGCGAATTTGGGATCGAGTAGATGTAGAAGTATGTATGTTTCAGTGGGCCTAAGTAATTTGGGCTAAATCCTAATCTCTTAATGGATTTGTGATTATTAACTATGACATTTTTTTTTAAAAAGTTCGATTATAATATCGGCACCAAAAAAGTTAGTCATTTGACCAATTTATTCACTGCATATTATACTTCCACGAATTTTTGTTTGTTATCATGAAGATGTCTTTATTTTCGATAAAGAGATCTACATAGAGCTATTCATTTGTCATGTTGTTGTTTTAGCAAGTTAACGTAATATGTATAATATATTAGATGAGGATCTATATGTAATTTTTATAAAGTACTTTCAATAATTGATTCTAAAGGACAATAGTGTTGTAAAACCAAACATTGTATATGTTTTTAACATAAACAAAAATATGATCAGAAGATCATTTTACAAAAACAAAATAAAGCTAAGTAGAGTTTTTTGTCAATAGAGACTAAATTTACCACATCTTTAACCAAGAAGGAATGTTATCTTCAGGATATTGATGAGGTACAGGATTTGGATAACTACAAAATAGAAAAACATGTAAGTCACCAAGCTTGAAATAAAACATTTTACATAATGAAATGCACTAGTGGTATAAAGAAAACCTGAGGAGAAATTCATTATAGTTAGAATTCTTTGTTTGATCGTACATAATCGTCGAAATACCTCCTTGTGCTTTTAGCCAAGTTATACCGAAATCTAAATGTTATACACAAACAATAATTACATTGTCAAGAATAGAGAAATCAAAAGTGTCATCAATGAAAAAAACAAACATGTAATATAGACAATGAAGTAATTATGAATAGACAAAGTTAAATTAAAAGAATACCCTCTAATGACTTTATGAAGAAGCAACGGAGAATAACAAATAGATGTCTATCATACTCCTTCCAAAACATTTTTCTTAGTTCTTTAGCATCTTCCCCATATATTAAGCACTCCACACTACGGAGGCTATAAAAATTGATGATTTCCAAAAAATGTAAGACACACAAAACTTGATATATGTGAAGAAAACTATAGTCGTATGTTTAACTACCTTAGGTCACGAATTGTAAACTGCAGCTTTTGTTTTCCATTATCAGCTTCAAGATTTCCAACACGCGTAATTACACCAAGGACATCTATAATGAAGTAAATTTGATCAGTAAGAGATTCATACATATATTGTCTATTTAGTTTAAAATATAATAATAACCACATATTCGATCAACCACATTAATATAATCCGATAAAGGAAGATTATGTATTAATGAAAACATACCTAGAGGATATTCATCATACACTCTCGCTTCTAATATATCTAGAATTGATATAAATTGCATAAAATGACCTTCGGGAATATTATCATAAGTAAGGCAGAATGATGTGTTTAACCAGAAAAGGAGCTGAAAATCGTGAGGGGTCAACGATCCATATTTCGGTGCTTGAATAACTCGAGCATCTGCAAGTTTAAACCAACGACCCTCACACCATGTTGTGTAACGGAATTTCTCAATAAGAGGCTGAAAAACAGTAGCCTCTATTTGGGTACCCTAAATCAATAAAAGAAATATATAACTGAACATGTAATAGCCAAAAAAATCAAATCGAAGTGTTATTGAAAATAGAGATAACCTCTTCATCAACCAAAAGCATTCGGATTGTTGGATGAACAGACATAACAGACATCCAAACACGAAGAACAAACACTTTTAGATCCCAAAAGCAAGGAATAAAGTTATTGATGCGAGAAATTTGTCTGAAAGTTTGAGGAGCCATTGTTTTGATTATGAGAAAAGCCTGCAGAATAAAGGATTTTCGAATTTTTTATTTTTTTCAGTAAATGGTAAGAATACGAAGGGTCTAGGGTTTCTGAGGAAATAGTTTCCAAATTCTGAGTAAAAGGTGTTTAGTCTTAAAAGATGTAATAAATATAAGTCATAACGATTATTGTTTAAAAAAGAAGTATTTGGGCCGTAACTGCTTAAAAAATTTAGTTTGCATTAGCCCACGTAATTTATCCATTTTTGATTTTGAATTAAATAGATTTGTTTATTAGCTTATATAAATTTTAGCATAATGTGAAGACCTTTTCATATTAAGTCTTTTCTATTGGAATAATCAGAACATAATCTGAAGCCTATTTTTAGCATAATTTAGACAACTTTTCATAATGAGGTTAAATACCATAGATTTGTTATAATGATAATGTGGTAATAAAACCAACCGAAAAAAGGAAATTCAATAAAAAAACCACAATTGTTTTGATAATTCAACCAAAAATAAAAACGATATGCAACACAAAAAGAAGATACGCAATAAAAAGTATATAATATCCTTCTTGTCACATTTTACTTGACTTCCTGCTTAATCTTTTTTGTAACTGATGAATTTTCACCAACACTGCTTAAAGAGATGCAATCTTCTGATCTTTTTGTTGTTGATGGTGTGAGTGGTAGAGCCATTGACGCATCAGAATCAGTCTCCATACCCGAGGTAAGCATAAGAGGTCCCTAATCAAATTTAAATATTAGCAAAGTTTTATACAGCTTTGAACAAAAAATTTAACATGCACTTTTTCAATGAGGCGACCCTATAATGTACCTGAGTCGAGTTAGTTAAACTTTCAAATTCATCAATTGCAGACTCATCATCCCAAAATAAGTCCACAACATATGGACTCTTTGACACCTTTTGAACATTATCCTTAGGAATTGTAACTTTGAATAGACACTTGCGGCCAATCAAATCGAATAATTCAGCACGGAGATAATATGGATCCTCCTAAGAACAAAAAGTAGAAAATAATGAATTCTCATTACATTATATTTAATAGTTTAAAAAGAAACTTATAATGCAAATACCTCAATTTTCTTTTGATTTTCTTTGTAGATATTGTCTGCAGATCTCTTCACAAGCTTATCTCCAATTTCATCAAATGTGAGAAATTTTGCTTCACCCTCAGAATGATCAGCCACACGTAAGATCAAATAATATCTAAAACATGCATTAAAATATATAAACCAAGTTAGTTGAGATATAAAAATTAAACAACACAGCAGTCTAACAAAGAATTTTCCCTGCAAGAATACTTATAAACAAATTACCTTGCAAAGACATTTTTGACATCGTCACATGTTTTACAAATATAAGGGTTGGGAATCTTCTTCATCATCAGAATCTGATCCATACTGAAGAACTTTCAATTTGCAAACTTTGCAAGCTTGGAAAAACCATTTTTTTGAAGAGTCAATTGAGGCACACGTAACCACCTTACCATGCTAAGCACCAACAAAATCAAAGAAATATTAAAATGATTCTAATAAATACAGATATATTAATAATACATTTAAATAGAGAAGTCTAAACCTTTCCGATTGCAGAATACCAAACAGAGTCATTCTATTATTCTTGAGAAAAAACTAAGTACGCAAATCCAAAAATGGACCCGATCCAAAAGAAACCATGCTTTTCTCTGACTTGATAATTAGAGCTTGAGATTCTTTTGGTATACTGTAAAATAGATTTTGAATGAATAGATGTACTCTCCAATTAAAAACTGGAAAACAGTTCTATTAAACATAATGTATCACATTACCCATCCAACCACTTTGAAATCTCAGGGTTATTTTCATCTCCGAATGAAAGTTGGGTTGAGTTGTAAGCATTCGAGATGTACAGCTTCTCTATATTAATGTTAATTCAAATGAAACAGTTAATGTTACAAAATACAGATTATACATTACAATTAACAGAGTAGTTACCTCCATATTCTTTGATCCATGCAAACCGGATAATAACCACGACAGGAGCATCGCTATTGGTGGAAGTATAGTCAATAACTTGTTTGGCATAATTTCTCCACAATGTGCAAGGCAATGTCTCGTCTCTGTATTCAAAATGATGATTAAAAACCATATAAAAGTATTTATTTATTTAGGAATTATAACGACTATTATTCTTACCCATTATCTTTCAAGTATAATTCAAGCTTGGTGCTGTTTCCAGACTTGCTCTTGGTCTTAACATCTTCGATACCACCCATATGGACAATGACTCCCATAACATCTTATATCGGTGAAACAATAATTAAAAAACTATTTATTGCAAATTGTAATATAAGAGACAGTATGTATATTATAAATAACAACTTACCAATCAAAACTCTTTTGTCAAGAGATCCCTCGAGAATTTGAGAAATAGTATAACAATACTTATCGGGACTCTCAATCTCAAAAT
Source organism: Orychophragmus violaceus (assembly GCA_030180135.1). Classification (NCBI taxonomy): domain Eukaryota; kingdom Viridiplantae; phylum Streptophyta; class Magnoliopsida; order Brassicales; family Brassicaceae; genus Orychophragmus; species Orychophragmus violaceus. The sequence continues at coordinate 46,515,158 of CM058235.1, read as the reverse complement.
CTTCCAAAGGTTTTGTTCTTGTAGTACGGGTGATTTCTAACTTGTAAGTAAGATCACTTGGTCGAAAGTCGCCAACATACTCCTTGCAAGAAAATGAGTTAACCATAACATGTTTACCTATCTGAAGACATGCTTTATGTTTGCTGAATAAGGCCTCCTCACATGATGCTTGAACTCGTGTTCCCTAAAGAAAGTGTGAAGGAAAGCTATAAGTATACGAATATCACAACTTTATACCGAAGCTAAACCAAAACACATGTCTTTCTCGTACCTTTATGTCAGACCAAATCATTTCTATGACGTTTCCAGACTTAGAGTTAAACAAAGTCCATTGTGCTAATACCCGAACCTGGACCTTCTCGGTTTCAAGGCTAGTGTCTATGTTTTCCAGCAAAACATAGGTCGAACACCGTCTGCGTTGGAGGTTCTTACTGGTGTCAACTAATTCTGCCATTTCTTTAAATTTCGATATAGTGTTTAAAGTGAATGATAAATAAGTTTAATACCGATGAATATATATAGTAGTTCGGAGACCTAATGGATCAGCACACACTATAAAATAATAAATATTTTGTTACAACTAATTTGGAGATTTAAAGATTTGCAGTTACACATTTAAAGATATTTGCCGTATCCGTTTTTAGGTATTGGTTAAAATGAAAATCAGTGAATTAAAAGTATTTGTATTAGTTTCCTAATTTTCGATAAAGTTTTATTTTGAAATTAAAATTTATGGAAATCACTTCTGGAGAAAATATTTGATAAAATCTATAATTTAGGGAAGAAGTTAAGATTACAAAACAGATTTTTAGGTAAGAATGTTCATTAGATTTAATAGGAAATATCATTTGATTGATCGCGACGTATTAATGTATTTTGTTTCCTTATACATAATCTTCCTAATATTAATACTAACCAAACTTATATTGCGTCTCAAGTAAATTGGAATATTAACAATTAATTAAATTTTAGATTATAGTATAGAAAGTTGCATACGATTGAGTCGTAATTGCGTGAAGTAAATTTGATTATTAGTATAGATTGTTAATAGTTAAGATATTATGGTTCTAATTATCTTCAACTTCAATTTTATTCAATTAAGAAGAAACCAGAAAACAAAACTAAATGATTATATGGACAAATAAAGAAGAAAATAATCATTTTATTATTCAAGTATGTTTTAGTAATCAAACAATAAAACTATACAAATGTGAACTTTAAAGAAAATGCAACACAATCTACTACATATGAAAAATTGTCTTGCATACTTCATTGACTCCGTCCTTAATCTTTTTTTCCGTGTCAAGTGTAACAATCACCGATTGGTAACATACATATGTTCAATATTATTATATTAAAAAAAATTCCGAAGCAAAAGTGAAGGATTAATTGGACAATAAATAAGAAAATAATCATTTTATTATTCAAGTATGTTTAGTAATGCAAGAATAAAAGTATACAAATGTGAAATCAGAAGAACATACAAAAAAATATCTACTATAAAGGAAAAATCGCTTGAAGACTTCATTGACTTCGTCCTTAATCTTCTTTCCGTGTGAAATGTAAAAACACCAATTGATGAGTAGTTATGTAGCAAATAAAGATTAGTGACAGAAAAAATTAGCCGATAGATTTTTATCATTTGGTTTCATATGAATCCAACCTGCAAATTAATAAACACAAAATAATAACAAAAATGTAAATACAAATAAATTAGTTACCTAATACTTGGCTTGCTATGTTACATACCTGCAAATGTATAAAAATCTAAAAACAAAATAATCACAAAAATATAAATACAAATTAAATAGTTACGTAACATTTGGCTTGCTATGTTACGTACTTGCAAATGAATAAAAACCTCAAAACAAAATAATAAGCATGATAATGTGCAATGAGATAGTTAACTATCGTTTGGCTTGGTATGTTATATACCTAAAAAATGATCAAAACCATATAATAAAATTAAGCAGCATGTTAACAGCAAGTGAGAAAGATACCTTATTGTTTGGCATTGTAGGTTTCATACCTCTAAAATCAGCAAAACAACAGAAACAAAATTAGAACAATAGAAATAATAAAACAAAAGAATGGTTCGACATGTGGGTGATATGAGTCTGGTAGAGGATGTATTTATAGGATCATCATATTTAGGGTTGCAAAAGAATTCGAAAACTTCTATTAGAAGATTAGTATATTCTTTGGGATATTTTTTTCTTCGAATTTGACAATTAATGTAGACAATTATTAGTTGCTACATTTTAGTGTCGAATTTAGTTTGAATTTGAAAATAAAGGAAATAACTTATGGAAAAAATATAAACTGTAATATAAAATTATGGGAAGAAGTTAAGATTACATTTCGTAACTTTAGGAAACGACATTAAATTTTCAAAATGTGATTAATTCTCGATTTTAGGTTTTTTTAAATCCAAAAACTTTCTAAACGAATTTTGATTTATTTTTAATGTCAAAAAGGCTCTCGACCAATCAAAACCTCTCAGTTAAGCCATGTCATCGATGATGCCATAATTGTTATTGGTTGAGATTCATCCATGTCATCAATGACTCATCATTTTTTCGCATCGCACTTCGCAAATAATATATAGTAGACTACATATTCCTTCATAGAAGATGTAAATAAATAAATAAAAACAGTTTGGACTTCTTTGTTTTTTAAGTCAAAATCATTTTGGACTTTATCCCTAAAAACACTAATTTGGTGAGTTAAAAAGTGGAACACAAGTGGTCTGGGTAATCTAGTGACGTTCCAAAAGCTACAAGAGATACAAGGGAAGATCTCCCCAAACATATTGTTTCTGAACGAGACAAAAAACAATGATGAATATGTTGCAGAGAAACTGAAGGAGTTGAAGTTCGATAATTTATACTTGGTAACCCCACAAGAGAACGCAAATGGAGGATTAGCTTTGGAATGGAACAAGGAAGTGGAGATGGAGATTATTGAGAAGAACACAAATTTCATAGAAACCTAGATCACATTTAAACGAGACACTTTCTCTGCAATGTTTGTCTATGGAGCGCCAACAAAAGATAAAAGAAAGATGGTTTGGGACAAATTAAGCGAGATATCAGCCTTGAGAGAAGGTGCTTGGTATTTAACATGAGACTTTAACGAAATTATGAATGAACATGAGAAATAAGGTGGACATGCAAGACCATAAGGATCCTACACAGACTTCATAACGTTTATGTCAGAGTGTGAGTTGTTTGATCTTCAACACTCGGGTAATCATCTGCTGTCATGGAGAGAAAAGAGAGGAGACAACTAATAGACAAGGAAACTGAATATATGAAAGGAACGACAATTACTTCTGTATATTGCTAACGTTAGAGAAGATCCTAATTCTCTGTGTATATAATTGTAGCTACTCCATCAATAATAATCATCCATTCAATTACATATCTCAATATGGTATCAGAGCCACTCTAGGGCTAAACCTATTTTCTCTTCTCGCTGTCTTCTTCTACGCTTCTAGTCTTCTACTTCTCTGTTCTTCTTCTCTGTCAAAAGTCCCTGTTTTTGTTCTATGTCAAAAAGTCTCTGTTTCTCTTTTCTCGTCTCAGACCATGACATCCGAGTCTACTGCAGAGCGTACTTCTATCTTCAACGCACAGGATCCACAGAGTACTCTTCTCTCTGTCAACATGTCGTGCGTGACGAAGCTCACCAATCAAAACTATCTTATGTGGTGTCATCAAGTGCGTGCGATCCTTGAGGGTCATGAGCTTCATCATTTCATAGATGACTCAAGCTCCACTCCGGCAGAAACGATCATTGTTGACGGAGCTTCGGTTCCAAATCCGAACTTTGCCCCATGGAGACGCCAAGACCGACTTCTCTATGGTTTGATCATCGGCGCCATATCTGATATATCATGGTTTTTACCCATTTTATGCCATGATATAGATGTGTTTTTAGTGTCGTTTGTGTTCGTTTAGAGTCTTTTACAGGTTTAATCAGGTTTGGAGCTAATTGGAGATATTTGGAGCATTTTGGGACTTTTGGGACGTTTTGGCCGAGAGCTTAACTCACTGTCCGATTTATTGATCATGCATCGACCGACACACATTGTGCATCGGTCGACACACTAGCGAGATGGGCCGTACGCGTCGGTTAAACAAGTTATGAAGAATTGCAGAGAAGCCCAAAATAGTTCCAGTATTTACACAGAAGCCCCAGCCGAGATTATGCCTATATATTTAGAGTTTTGGCTTTTATTTTAGATACGCTTTCATACTTAGAGCTAAGAGATTTTTAGAGCTTTCGGGGCTGATCTAATCCTGTACTTCAGTTATTTTGGAGAAGATTTCGAACCCCTTTATCTATTTAGTTTCTTATATGCAATCTATTATTTCTATGATTATGTTTTCATCAATCATGTCTGAGTAGATCCATAGTTAAGTTTAGGGTTTCTCATTAGGGTTTGATGACTTGCTAGACTTGTTTAATTCAGTTAAGGATTCATATGATTAGAATGTTCTTCAAACTAAATTGTGCTTAAAGCTAGTTCTAACCTGATCAATTAGAATCTAGATCTTAGGTTGCTAAATTCGACACGAGAGTGTGTTTTAGAATCTGAACTATTTAGGTGGAGCAATTAAATTATTCGCAAAGAGATTTGGTTTAGTTTAATTGTGAACATATCAAACTTGAACTTAATGCTAGTTTAATCTGTTAGTAATTGCAAAGAGATTTGGGTTACTGCACTTAGACTTAGAGGATTTTCGCAAAGAGATTTGGTTAATTCTATTTTCGTGATTTGAGTTCTAGAACTGAGTTTAATTTGATCCTGGCTGATTAACTTGTCTGCTTGTCTAATTTCCTGAGAACACCCTAGGCTTGACGCTTTTAGTTTATTGCTTTCACAACCAACTTGCTACTGTTTACTTTCTTGCCTTGCTTTTAATTCATTCACCACTTGCTTTATTTCTAGTATTAATCTCTACGTTTCTGATTCTATTGAGACCAAGTGTCCATGTGGATTCGATAACCCTATATACTACTTTGACGATACTTTGCACTTGCAGTTTAGAATAGGGTAAAACTTAGAACCTATCAAGTTTTTGGCGCCGTTGCCGGGGACACTTGGTATGTGCACAATATCGTCAAAGTAGTATATAGGGTTATCGAATCATTGCCCCATGGAGACTCAAGCTCCACTCCGGCAGAAACGATCATTGTTGACGGAGCTTCGGTTCCAAATCCGAACTTTGCCCCATGGAGACGCCAAGACCGACTTCTCTATGGTTTGATCATCGGCGCCATATCTCAAGCAACCCAGTCTCTGGTCACCACGACAACTACCACTAAGGAGATCTGGGATACTCTGGCTGCGGCATTTTGGAATCCTACGCGTGGTCACATACGTCAGTTGAATCTGCAACTCAAGAACTCTGTCAAAGGGTCCAAGTCTATTGCTAACTATTTGCGTGGTATGAAGGCTAAAGCGGATGATCTTGCTCTCCTTGGGAAGCCGATGGATCCTGACGATTTTACAGAGCAGATACTCGCAGGTCTTGATGAAGAATATAAGCCAGAGATCGATGCAATCAATGGCCGTGATAATCCAATTTCATACACTGATTTGTATGAACGCTTGCTGAACCGGGAAGCTATGATTCTTAGTGCTGAACCGCCTGTTCATGGACCGATTGTTGCGAATGCTGCTGATACTCGATCTCGTCAATCCAATCGCAACAGCAACTACAATCAAAACCGTAATAACAACAGCAGTCACTCAGCTCATCCGCGCTTCTCCAACAACAACACAACAACACCCAACCAAACCGGTTTTCCAAACCATATCTAGGTTGATGTCAGGCCTGCGGTGTGCAGGGACATAGCGCAAAGTACTGTCCTGAGTTTCAGATGGTTCGTGGCTCAGCGATGGCTCAGCCGTGGCAGCAATCATATCAGCAACAGTCTCCAACCATTCAGTCGTGGCAGCAGATTCCTTCAGCTCGCTCATGGTGAAGGAATTTCTAGCAGTTCCTAATCAGATTAGCAACCCTAGGTATAAATTCCAAGCCTAGGATCTAGGGTTCAGGTATATTGAATCATTAGATCTCGAAATTACCTGGTGATTAGCAGCGGAAGATGAACAAATAATCGAGATCTTAAAGCACCTCAAGTGCTGCGCCTCTACTGGTATCCACACGCACACAAACTGGAACGGACGGGATGCTAGTGCCGTTAGATATCAGATCTCTCAGGATGTTTTCAGTTTCTTTCTGGTGGTTGTGTATTAGGTTAGATCTCTGTAAAAGTCGACCATATATCTTATATATGTTGACTTATACCACGACCTAATTAACCAAGGATTAAACCGATGTTAATTAAGTCATTCGCGATCTGTGTCGATCGATACACTTGTTGTGTCGATCGACACTGCTTCAGAAACTCGATATTGAATGCATATCAACTATGCATTTACCAGATCATTACATTAATGATCAACCTCATATACTATCTCCAGTTTGCTTAGGTGTGTGACCCTGTAGGATCATATAACACTAGCAATGAGTTCTAAACTCATTGATCATAAGTGGCTTCTAGCAAAGCATTATGATTGCCCAGTGTTATATGACTGTCTCATCTCGACAATACAACTTTCACTTAGAGTGAGTACAATAGATTTCAGGACATTCCCAACAATCTCCCACTAGTAATGGAATCATCTATTCCTATAATCCCTTTGTAGCTATATCTCGATCTGGCAGAAGGCAAGAACTGTGTCATCCTTATTAAGCTAGATCATGTTTATCGAACTCTGATTTATACTGATAAGACAAACGACTGACAATCACCTCGTTTGAGCGCGGTCACGCATTTCCAGTATCAAATCTTTGATAGGCCCTGAGATATTTATCTCCTGTTATATAGGAGGTACAAATCCCATCTTGTTCCATCCATGTCCCTTTCACATTTCATGATACGCCCAATCGGTGTCTTTATAATCACCAGTTACGGCTGACGTTTGAAAAAGTCAAGACGGACCAATCCATATGTAAGAAATCATGATGAACTCAGGTCTAAGGACTATACTCTATAGTCGTAATGAGAAACTCTTATGACACTAATATAACCATCTTGTAGAGTTCTCATCAACGGGTCAAGTCCGATCCTGTGTTCTCCAACACATATCTATGTGATTGACTTTAATACTCTTATTAATGACTCCATGAAACTTAGTCATCAGTCACCTCACATACTAGTCTCACGCGGTTGTTAATGTCCCACTTTAACAACCTCGACCAGGGACCAATATAATTTATGACATTTATTGCTTATAGGGTTTCATGATCAAGTCACATACTTGATGACCTATAATATTGTCATAAATTACTTTGGGACAATTATTTAATAACACAATTAAATAATACTGATGTCAGAATTCATTAACATAATCAAATTATGTTTACATGAACATCATATCATAACTAAAATCAACAACAACAACTCCCACTAAAATTAAGATCACATCTTAAGACATTCAATGCCTTTAGTAGTAGTCCGACACTCATTCGCTCTCGCTCAGCATGTGTAGAAGGACACTGTATCTTGCTAAGAGTAATGCCAAGAGTCATTGGCATGAAGCCCTTCTTGGAATCCTGCATACTGGACCTGTGCAAGACCTTATCATATATAAGTATCTTGACACAATCCAATTAGCTTGTCCAATCTATCTCTATAGATTCCTATTCCAAGAATGTATACGGCTTCTCCCATGCTTTTATCAAAAAACAACTTTTGAGTCAAGTCTTAACAGACTGAAACAATGGAACTTTATTTCCGAGAAGCAGTATGTTATCAACATACAATGAGAGAAATGCAATTGCGCTCCCACTAGTTATCTTGTAAACACACAGTTATCTTTTCGTTTCTGATGAAGTCAAACCTTTTGACTTCTTCATCAAAACGAAGATTCCAACTCCGAGATGCTTGCTTCAATCCATAAACGGATCGATGAAGCTTGCATACCTTCCTAGCAGCATTAGGATCAATGAAAACTTCAGGTTGTGTCACGTACACATCTTTTTCCAGAATTCCATCAAGGAAAGCTGTTTTCACATCCATTTGCCAGATCTCATAATCATAATGAGCGGCAATTGCTAGGAGAATCCAAATGGACTTAAGCATAGTGACTGGGGAATAGGTTTCTTCATAGTCAATACTAGGAATTTGCTTGAAACCTTTTGCCACCAACCTAGCTTTTTATATCTGAATATAACCATCCACGTCAATTTTCTTCTTGAAAATCCATTTATTCTCAATGGCTTTTACACCATCGGATAAATCAACCCAAGTCATACTTGGTTCCGTGACATGGACCTCATTTCGGATTCAGCGGCTTTCAGCCATTTTTGGAGTCAGGGCCCATCATTGCTTCTTTAAAATTTGCAGGCTCGTCACTTTCAATGATCAACAGATCACGGCAATTGGTTACGAGAAATCCACACTTCTCGGGTTCGTGACGGATCCTTTCGGATCTGCGAGCTTCAAATTTATGTAAAAGTCGTGCACATATCTCATATATAGACTTTTACCACGACCTAATTAACCCAGATTTAAACCGTAGTTAATTAAGTCATAAACCAAAATCGCTATTTTGGTCCGCGATCTGTGTCGATCGATATACCTTTGTGTCGATCGACACTTTCTCAGAAACTCATCATTTGAATGTATATCGAATATACATTCATTAGATCCTTTGCAAACTTCAGGCACCACAGGTGCAGGTTCTACAACTCTTTGTAGATTCAACTGCTGCTCTTCCTCATCAGGTTGAGCAGTCTCCTGTGATTCTCGAATTTCTTCGAGTTGTACTTTACTCCCACTGTTCTTCCTGGAAAGAAAATCTTTCTCAAGAAAAACATAGTTCCGACCAACAAGCAATTTGTTCTCGGACCGGTTGTAAAAGTAATATGCCTTGGTTTCGTTAAGATAACCAACGAAGTAGCACTTATCGGATTTGGGTGTGAGCTTATCAGAGATTTCAACGTTTAATATAAGCCTCACAACCTCAAATCTTCATGAAAGACAAATTAGGAACATTTCCATTCCACATCTTATGTGGTGTCTTTGTAACTGATTTTGATGGAACCCTATTTAGTGTAAACGCAGACATTTCTAGAGCGTATCCCTAGAAGGATAATGGAAGATCTAAGTGACTCATCATTGATCGAACCATATCTAATAAAGTCTGATTCATGAGGAGTGAGTGGTGAAACAATTCCACAATCTCTCAGATGATCACTAAATTCTTGACTTAAGTATTCACATCCACGATCTCATCGTAGAGATTTGATACTTTTGCCAAGTTGATTTTGTACTTCATTCTGGAACTTCTTTGAACTTTTCAAAAGATTCCGACTTATGTCTCATTGATTAGACATAACCGTACCTACTGAAAATATCAGTAAAGGTAATGAAGTACTGAAAGTTTCCTCTAGCACTAGTGCTCATCGGGCCATACACATCCGTATGTATAAAGCCCAATAAGCCTCTGGCCCTTTCATTTTGTTCATTCGCAACCTGTGTCGATTGATACACATCTTGTGTTGATCGACACTACCTTTGTTGAAAGGGGCCTTTGTCGTTTTACCTAATAAAAAAGGTTCGTATTTCTCACATGATTCGTAATTAAATGAGCCCAAAAGTCCATCACTATGGAGCTTCTGAATCCGCTCTCATTTATGTGGCCCAAACGACAATGCAAGAGAAAAGCTTGATTCGTATCATTTGATTTGAATCTCTTGGTACTAATGTTATAGTTAGGCACGTTTTTGGTTTAGAACATAAGGTCAATTCTCTAATGGATTGCTACTATAAAACATATCATTGTAATCAAATGAATAACAATTATTCTTAATTTGAAAACTGATATCTTTCCATATCCAAATAAGGAATAGAAATAATATTTCTGTTTACAGCAGGTACATAATAGTAGTTCTTAAGTTCAAAAACATGCCAGAAGATAAAGACAAATAAAATGTTCCTACAGCTAATGCAGCAACTCTTGCTCCATTTCCACCGCGCAGGTCCACTTGTCCTTTCTCCATAGTCCTACTGTTGCTTAGGCCCTGCATATTTTCACAAAATATGAGTACCACAGCCGGTATCCAATACCCAATAAGTAGAATCATAAGAAGTAACATTTACTACTATAACATAAATACCTGAAGAAGAAGTCTCGTACGTCTTCTTCAGCTTCTCATAATCTTCCAGGAATTTATTGCAGTTTCTTTTCAAATGCCCATAACCATTACAATAATGGCACTTATCATCTTTAGAAGGACCAGGCTTAACCTTAGGAGCATGGTTAGACTCGCTTGGATTCACAATCGAGCTCGTCTTGCCATCACCTTTGGTCTTACCAAGTTTCTTAAACTTTTTACCCTTATGTACCATAAGGACATTTGGGGTGTCCTTCTTGATGTTAGGTTCGGCAGTTTTGAGCATCCCATGCAACTCAGTCAAAGTCTTTGTCAAGTTGTTCATGTTATAATTCATAACAAACTGATCATAGCTTGACGGCAGTGACTGCAGAATGATATCAGTAGCCAACTCTTGGCTAATTGGACAATCCAGTTTCCCCAGATTATCAATATAACCCATCATCTTAATGACATGAGGACTAACTGGTTCGTCCTTTGGTAGCTTGCACTCAATCAGAGACTTAACCGCCTGGTATCTCTGAGTTCGTGCATGCTCCTGAAACATACTTTTCAGGTCATTGATCATCTCTATTGGCGACTCCACGTACTCATATTGCTTTTGCAAGTCCGAGTTCATGGTAGCCAACATGAGACAACACACATCGACCACATCATTAGAATGCTTATCCCAAGCATCCTTATCTGACTGCCAGGCATTGGCTCAGTACTTTTTGGGGAGAACTTTCTCAAGGACATAGTCCTTCTTCTCCTGTTTGAGAACAATTCTCAAGTTCCGATACCATTCAAGAAAGTTGGATCCATTTAACTTGTCCTTCTCAAGGACGGATCGCAGGGAGAAATTGTTATGATGGTTTGTGCTAGACATAGCTGAAAACAAGAGAGGTTTAGTTATGATGTTCAAGAAATGAGAAATCTTAACTATTAAAAAGACTCGCATTATATTCAAGACAATGTTTCCTCAAATGAATATAATTATCCAAGACCCATACTTCACTGAAACTTGAGTGAGCCACTGGCTATCACCCAAATTTTAGCTATCTAGGTAAGCAACTCTTTGCTAGTTATATCCAATATAACTCTTGGTTGTGGATTTACATCTCATGTCCAATCCACCTGATGTCTCTGAGCCCAAAACGATTTTGATGGCCCAGTCAAGTAAACCAATCTCTTAAGTCATGTAATTGTTGATACCTTGCACTGCAAGCCTATCAACACGATTACCTCTTGCCTTACTCATGTAATTGTGGACGCCTTGCACTGCAAATCTATCGCACAATGAAACGAGTCTTGACAGTTGACAAGATCGGGAAGACATCAAGGATTACTTGATATTTAGCTTGAGGAACGGAACTGTTTTAAAACGTTTAATCTTATTATGTTTTAATTATTCTAATTAAAAGGATTTATCTTGGTTTGGTTCAGTGATTTCAAGTTCAATAACCGAAACCAGCGGATCCTGTGTCGACCGACACTACTTTAGTGTCGATCGATACAGATTTACCAAAACCAATTTGCGATAACCGATCAATCCTATTGATCTGGTTTTGATAACCGGTTAGTGTTGATCGACACAACATTGGTGTCGGTTGATACCTACCTTATTAAAACAATCACAATAAACCGTTTTAGCGGTTTAACCAATTTTAACCAAGCTCGATAACCGGTCCAATCCAATTGAACCGATTATCCTAATCGCAAGATCTGTGTCGACCGACACAACTATTGTGTCGATCGTCACAAGTAGGTTAAACCTGAATTTTATTCGGGTTATCATTATGTGTCGATCGACACCAGATTGGTATCGATCGACACAGTGCGATAAACCCTAAATCGTTTTCAAACAAAAAACCTAAACTAGATTACTTTGATCAAAACGAATTTTAGCATGCTTGTATCAACTATACACAGATCCAGATTCGACTAATCTAATCAACATGCTACTCATTCAATAGAATCCGAAGGCTTTGATACCACTGAAGGAATTTCTAGCAGTTCCTAATCAGATTAGCAACCCTAGGTATAAATTCCAAGCCTAGGATCTAGGGTTCAGGTATATTGAATCATTAGATCTTGAAATTACCTGGTGATTAGCAGCGGAAGATGAACAAATAATCGAGATCTTAAAGCGCCTCAAGTGCTGCGTCTCTACTGGTATCCACATGCACACAAACTGGAACGGACGGGATGCTAGTGCCGTTAGAGATCAGATCTCTCAGGAGGTTTTCAGTTTCTTTCTGGTGGCTGTGTATTAGGTTAGATCTCTGTAAAAGTCGACCATATATCTTATATATGTTGACTTATACCACGACCTAATTAACCAAAGATTAAACCGATGTTAATTAAGTCATTCGCGATCTGTGTCGATTGATACACTTGTTGTGTCGATCGACACTGCTTCAGAAACTCGATATTGAATGCATATCAAATATGCATTTACCAGATCATTACATTAATGATCAACCTCATATACTATCTCCAGTTTGCTTAGGTGTGTGACCCTGTAGGATCATATAACACTAGCAATGAGTTCTAAAATCATTGATCATAAGTGGCTTCTAGCAAAGCATTATGATTGCCCAGTGTTATATGACTGTCTCATCTCGACAATACAACTTTCACTTAGAGTGAGTACAATAGATTTCAAGATGATGAATGCATTGCTTTCTTTGAGGATGATCATATCACATAGGCCATTACCAAATATTTTGAAGAGATTTTCAAAGCTGAAGCAAGGACTCGACTGCAGTTTTGAACAAAACTATCCAAAAAGTTGTTTATGAGGAAACAAACCAGAAGCTAATTGATATCCCTTCACAAGATGAGATCAAAAGGCCTTGTTCTCAATCCACAAAGATAAAGTGTCAGGCCCGGATGGATTTTTCACATGTTTCCACCAGACTAATTGGAATCACATTAAAGACGAAATGGTAGATGAAATCCAGACCTTCTTCAAGATAATAATATTGTTGGAATCCATCAACCAAACACATATCAGACTGATCGCTAAGGTCCGCAATCCAAATAACATAAAGGAGTATCATCCCTTAGCTCTCTCCAACGTATACTACAATTTTTGTTCTCTAAGATAATCACTCGAATCAACCCTAGAAGAGATCATCTCGGAATCCCAGTCCGCATTCATACCAAAAAGATGATAACAGATAACATGATGATCACACATAAAGTCTTACACTATCTGAATAATTCAAAATCCACAAAGAGATGTACAATGGATATAAAAAGCAACATGAGCAAAGCGTATGATCGCTTAGAATGAAAGTTTATCGAAGCGGTCTTGACAAGGATGGGTTTTCATGAGAAGATCATTAACTGGATCATGCAATGCTTGACTACAGTTTCATATTCTTTCTTAATCAAAGGGAAGTAAGAGGAAGAGTAGTACCAAGCAGAGGAATTCGACAGGGAGACCCCCTTTCACCATTTATGTTTATCATTTGCAGTGAGGTACTAAGCGTCTTATGTAAAAAAATATGAAAGATATGGACAACTAGTTGGAATTAAGGTAGCAAACCAAAGACCAAGAGTAATCCACCTGCTCTTTTCAGATGATACAAAGTTCTTTATCAAAAGAGAAGAAAAGATCTGCACACACCTTGTCAAGATCCTATCTGATTATGAAAGTTTATCGGGGTAGAAGATCAATAAGTAGAAGTCATCAGTCACTTTTTCATCTAAAACCAGCCCTGAAACAAAGAAAGAGTGAAGAACCAAATATGAATCTCAAAGGAGGGAGGGAAAGGAAAGTTTCTTGGCTTGCCATAACTATTTGGACGCAAAAAGAAGGACCTCTTCTCCTCCATTGTAAACCGGATCAAACAAAAAGCAGCTAGTTGGTCATCCTCTCGCCTTTCTAGTGCTAGGAAACTAATCATGCTCAAATCGGTACTATATGTGATCCCCTCTTACACAATGTCAAGTTTTAAACTACCTATCAGCATGTGTAAACCGATACAGTTGGCGTTGACACACTTTTGGTGGGTCTCAGACACAACAAAAAAGAAGCTATGTTGGTTGGCTTGGAAGTATTTGACCAGAACAAAGAGCAAAGGAGGGTTAGGCTTCAAAGATATCATAAGCTTCAATGAAGCATTGCTTGCTATAACGAGTTGGAGATTCCTAAAAAATCTTAAAAGTCTGCTAGCTCAAGTAGTAATGGGAAAATACGGTGTCAACAAAATGATTCTAGAAATTGTATCTACCAATAATGCAATTAGCATGGTTGGAAAAGTGTATTAGCACGAAGAGACCTTCTCAAGAAGAGGATTGGACGAGTCATTGGAAATGGTCAACAAACAAGTGTATGGAAAGATCGATGGGTATCCATGAATAATGAGAGTGCAATAATGGGACATGCAACAGCTGAAAAAATGGACTGGGAAGTTTTGGATTTTATGCTTGATAACTTTATCATTTGGGACAAAGACAAGATAAGGGAGCTGTTCCCTGTGACATGGGAGAAAATCTTCTGCATTCAGCCAAGTAGGATGGGTGTAGAGGACGATGTTATCTGGTTGGGAACAAAGGATGAAGTTTACTCAACGAAATCAGGGTACCACACAACGGGGAAAGATACAATGCATAATGATCAAAACCTGCAACCTCAGCGTGAATTCGACTGGGGCGGAAAAGTCTGTAAGATGAAGACATCACCAAAGGTAAAATGCTTATGTGGAAACTTGTTAAACGTTTTACCAGTGGGAATGAATCTAGTGAAGAGACAAATACTGGTGACAAGGGAATGTGTGTGATGCAAAAAAAAAAAATAGAAACACCTAATCACCTCTTTTTCAACTGTGACTTTGCCAGTGAAGTGTGGGACTTAGCTTCCCTTAATAAGAGGTTACAAATCAATGGCGAAGAGGACTTCAAGGGGGCATTCAATGAACAAAGACTCTAGTAAGCCTCCCCCCAACTGTAAACAAGGTCCCTCTCTTCCCATGGATCTGCTGGGAACTTGGGACTACAAAGAATAAAATAAGATTTGAAAATAGAGGAAAATCAACTCGGGAAGTATTCACAACAGTTGTAGCGATAACATCATAATGGATGGCTGCCCACTGTCACTATGAATGCACATTAAAATCAACTTTTTAACTTCTATATAAACGATTAATCGTTCTTTGTAAAATCACAAAATTTCAATACAAAATTCCCTCTATTATTCTCTCTCTCTAGTTTTCTTTATTCTCAGTATCAATCCTCTGTAGCGGATATAGTATTTTTGTCTTTATTTATATTTGTCGATATGGTAAATCATTATTATTATTTTAACACGTTATCAGCACGATCACTCTATGATACAACTATATTTATATCTATAATATTTACCCTGCTATAATGGCCGGGTATACCACCTTTACTATAATTTATTATTTTGTAGTGGTTGTTTAAATACACCACTTCTACTAAATATTAATGTGGGTGGTTTGTCGCCTCGTTATTAATTTACTGTCTTATATCATGGTTTCTGAATGCACCGTAGTTATTTACATATGGTTAATAATTTAATGGACGGTTAAAGCCGCTGGATAATTTATATATTATCATAACGTGGATGATCATATCACAATAATATTATTGCTAAAATTATGTTTATATGGTTATTATATAAAGAGGCTCACCCAGGAGGCTCAGCCACCTGTATAAAAACTTTTTGTATGAAATTAATTAGGATTATTTACTGCATACTAAAATTGTTTAAAATTGATTTTTAAAACGCTTTCACCAACTGTCACAAAGAAAAGATTTCAAAATTTTAATCTTTTTCAAACGGCTATGAACCGTGTTTTCAATCTATAAATACCCTCATCTACACTCATTTATTTCACTCAAACAATTCATCTTCTCTCAAATACCTTCAAAAGATTTCTTCATTTCAGCTTTTATTTCACAAGAAAGATGTTTCGCTTGTTGTTAATTTTATGTGATTGTAATTTTTGCTTGTGCTTATGGTATCTTCGTTGGAGATTTGGTTTGAGAAGAATTTACCATAAATAATGCATTAGTTCCCTATGCGATATTATTTCTTATAATTGCTTTCATCATTAATGTAAACGGTTCATTTTAATATAAAGTATTATCATCTAATAAAATTTACGATTTTTGTTTATAGAAAAAATCAATGGCAAATATTGAAAAGCAAAAGTTCCCGGCTCTCAAGATTACCGGAGCGAATTACGTCGCATGGAAAACGGATGTCGAATTATATTTTGAGTTGGAAAAAATATCTGACACCATCAAAGAGGAAATTGAATCGCCTGTCCATGAAAAGGCAAATGCAATAATTTTCCTCAGAAAGCATATCGATGAAAATGTGATGCATGACTACGCGCACATAAAAGACCCAGCAGAGCTGTGGAAAGCTCTAAAAGATCGGTTTGATAACCAATGAGAGATAAATCTCCCTCATCACTCGAGGAGTGGAAAAACCTGAGGTTTCAGGATTTCGAGAGAGTGGAGGAATATAACTCAGATATTTTGAGGATTGTTTCACAAATGAAATATTGTGGTCAACCTATCTCTGATGCTGAAATGATCGATAAGACTTACTTAACATTTCATAAAGAGCATCATATCATGCAAGAACTATACAGGAAAAGCGGATACATGAGGTTCTCTGATTGTGGCACTCATTTTAGCAGAGAAGAATGATGAGCTCTTCATAAAGAACCACAACTCTCGGCCCACGGGGTCAAAAGCGTTTCTTGAAGTAAATGCATCAGAGGTGAATAATCCGGAAAGGAAATATCAAACCTTTCGAGGTCGTGGTCATGGTCGTGGTCGTCGATTCAATCGAGGACGTGGAAGAAATTATATTCCACAAGAGAGAAATTCCTACAAGTGGGTCCGACCTGGAAAATTTCCTAAAGGAAATGAAATCCAAGGGAGTTCCACCCAGAAACAAGAAAATGCTTGTTACAGGTGCGGATCCACAAAGCATTGGGAAAACATATGTCGTACTCCCTCACATCTTTGTAAGTTATACTAAGAGTCTATAAAAGGCAAGAGGAAAGAGGTGAACCTTACGAAACACTTTGAGGGTACGACATACCTCGACTCTTCCGATTTTGGAAATGACTTCGACGAGACCACCACAGGAAATTAAGATGCTTGTAATGAGACCATATATAATTATTATGCATTTTAATTTCTTCTCAATAATAATGTTGTTTATACAACAGTGTAATGAATACTTATTGTGTGTTTATTTTCTTATTCTATGAATGAATTTACTTTCTAATGTTTATGTTGATTACAGAAATGGAATATGACACGAAAAGGATAATATCCAAGGATATGAATAGATAAACTTGTATACCAGATAGTGGTACAACACACACTATTCTGAAGGATAAGAAATATTTCTCTAACTTAAAACCGACAAATGTAATTGTCAATACATTATCAGGTCCTACAGACCTTATTGAAGGAATTGGTAAAGCCAGCTTTATGTTTCCAAATGGAACAAAATTTTCCATAAACAATGCTTTGTATTCTCTAAATTCGAAAAGGAATTTGTTGAGTTTTAATGACATATACCTTCAAAGAAATGATACCCAGTCAGCGACTGAGGATGGAAAGAAGTATATGTATATAACTTCTGATAAATCTAGAAAAAAGCTAATATTGGAAAAGTTTTCAAAACTTTCTTCTGGATTGCATCATACTTATATAGATGCAATCGAATCAAATCTCGTGATCAAAAGAGATCCAGTGAATATCACATTATGGCATGATCGCTTAGGTCACCCAGGCACCATAATGATGCGAAAGATCATAGAGACCTCTCATGGTCATTCATTAAAGGTCTAAGAAATATGTGAGAAAAATAAAATGACATGCGCTGCATGCTCTCTTGGAAAATTGATCATAAGGCCACCGCCAACCATAATTGATAAAGAATCACCAAAGTTCCTTGAACGAATTCAAAGAGATATTTGTGGACCAATACATCCACCATGTGGACCGTTCCACTATTTTATGGTATTAATTGACGCATCTAGCAGATGGTCACATGTTTGTCTATTATCATCTCGAAATATGGCATTTGCGAGATTTCTAACTCAGATAATCAAATTAAAAGCTCAATTTTCTGATTATCTCATTAAAAGAGTCAGATTAGACAATGCTGGTGGATTCACATCCCAAGCATTCAATGATTACTTTATGGTCACTCGGATTGAAGTTGAACACTCTGTAGCCCATGTTCATACTCAAAATGATTTGGCTGAATCATTAATCAAACGTCTGCAACTGATTGCAAGACCATTGATCATGAGATCTAACCTCCCAAATTATGTATGGGGACATGCTATATTACATGCAGAAGCACTTATTCGGATAAGACCAAGTGCATATCATAATTATTCCCCATAACAGTTAGCATTTGGTCGAAAACCAAACATTTCTCATTTAAGGATCTTTGGTTGTGCGGTATATGTGCCAATAGCACCACCACAACGTACAAAGATGGGACCACAAAGAAGGTTGGGAATATATGTTGGTTGTGATTCTCCATCAATAATACGATACCTAGAACCACAAACTGGTGATGTATTTACAGCACGCTTTGCTGATTGTCAATTCGATGAGAAAGTATTCCCAGTTCTAGGGGAGAAAATAAACAGTAATGAAAGGATGTCAAATGGCATGTACCATCTTTGTTACACCTTGATCCTCCTACAAAACAATCAGAACTAGAAGTTCGACGAATTATGCATTTGCAGAGTATTGGAAATCAGCTACCTGATGCATTTGCATATACCAAAACGGTTACTAAATCACATATACCAGCTGCAAATACTCCTGCTCGTATTGAATTACCACAAGAACGTGGAAGAGCAGATGATACACGTGAGTCTCGAACACGCTTAAAGTGTGGTAGACCCCTAGGTTCTAAGGATAAGAATCATAGAAAACGAAAGGAAGCTGAAAATCATAATGATCCAAAAACTACATAATGTATTTTGGAAGAAATGAATCATGACATTAATGATAATGTAGAGCATCCTGAACCAGAAGGAAATCATGAGATTTCTATAAAATATATTCATAATGGAAAGATATGAGATCGAAATGAAATAAATTTTGATGATGACGTTTTCTCATACCTTGTGTCAAAGGGAATAGATGAAGAAAACGAAGATCCAGATCTAAGATCTGTATATGAATGTCAAAAGAGACACGACTGGATACAATGGAAATATGCAATTAAAGTCGACTAGATTCGCTTAATAAACGAAATGTATTCGGACCTATAGTACTCACACCCGAAGATGTGAAACCAGTTGGATACAAATGGGTTTAAGTTCGAAAATGAAATGAGAAAAATGAGATTATAAGATACAAAGCTTGTCTTGTGGCTCAAGGTTTTTCTCAAAGACCCGGGATTAATTATGATGAAACATATTCTCCTGTTATGGATGCAATCACCTTTAGATTCTTGATGAGTCTAGCGGCAGGTGAAAACCTAGAGATGCATCTAATGGATGTCGTTACAGCATACTTGTATCTATATGTGAATACCTGATGGGTTTAAGATGCCAGAACCATTGAGTTCCAAACCAAAAGATTTATGTGCAATAAAATTGCAGAGATAATTGTATGGTTTAAAACAGTCTGGACGCATGTGGTATAATCGTCTTAATGTCAATCCACTTCCCTTCTTCTCCCTCTAAACCTATATAGTCGGAAGAATATTCTGGAGAAAGAACCAATTCCATCTTTGTACCCTAAACCACCAATGATCCAAATTAGTTTATATAAATCGAAATACCTTACAGATATCAAAAGTTAATATACACTACTTATAATTTTTAAGAAACAAAGCTTATGTTTCCACTTACCATTTCATCAGCGATAACAAAATTACTGTATAACCCTTGGCCGTGAACGTGATACTCATATGCCTTTACCATTTTAACCTTAAAATGCCAATCTTCTGTTGATCGTTTAACCTCTGAAAGAAGATTGTATCTCTCCATAGATTTCTTCTGTTAAATTTGTAAAAAAATTTAAAACGGCTCTGGATATTAAGAAGAAGAGAAATGAGTTTTTTTCAATTAATATAGGAAATTCAAGAGACTGTTTACATCTTTACAGACGCTTCTTTTAAACAAACCGCCTAGGAAATAACCGCATTCAATATATTTAGTTTAATGTTATATGCATTGAATAAATGAGTTTGTCTGTAACGCATTTCGGTCATTAATATTTTTTCTTGAATAATGATAAGAAAGTTATCATATCCACAAAAGGATCATTTATTCCAATTAAATTTGGACATACCAAAGAACATGCAAAGAATAAAGGAGTAGATATTATGGATAATTCATATCCACAAAAGGATCATTCATGATGGCCAATTTTTTTTTAAACTCTGCAATTTCACGTATTGCACCGTCCATAATAATTTGAACACAATCACCAGCAGATGTTGCAATCCATTCACCTATCAAATTAATGTTTTTACGAATGAGTGAATAATAAAACTATAACAACTAATACAGTTCGTAGATAAATAAAGTCTTCCAAACATACTGTTTCTAAAAATAAGCTTCGTAAACCTCAATATGCAAACCATAACGTAGTCATCATTATCCTCGTAAAAATTTTGGAACTCCTTAGCCTTGTCGCCGCCGAGCTCACATAGCAAGCGACACTTCCTATTAGGTAACATCTAATAACATATTTATAACACATATAATTATACAACATATGTTGATATCAAAACAGACTAACCCAGCATCCACAAGATGAAAGGTTATGAGATCGCAACACCAAGCAATCAAATGATCCACACGCCCAATTAAATCTGTATGAATTCACATTAAGATAACAAATAAACGTGCTCGGTTAAAAAATACAAACGACCAAACACAGTTATCGTACACACCTACAGAATGAATACCATCATGACACCCCGATTTTATATGATGAAAATCAACAAAATCATAGAAATTGCTCTTGCTTATTGAAGGAATCTTCTCAACATATGTTGTCCACTTCCACTTTATTTCGAATCGATGAGACGTCGGTTTAAAATCTCCACCAGCCAGTATAAGGCAAAAATCAGAAACAATTATAGAAACCCCTTCAACCAAGACATCCAACGATTGGTCTATATAAAGATGGCAATCTACAATACCATGTATTTTAGTTCCCTGTAACAGTATCTTTGTAGTTTAGTACAACAAAAACAAAGTAACTATTGGAAATAAAATTTTATATATACCTTAAGAAAAACCTGCTCATTAACCAATATTAACCCAATCGTTCGTTTAGCTCCCAAATTGATAACATATCTCCTCAATATCTTAACACGAATTCTCCACTCACTGATGTTTGGATTCTTGGAAGACAGATCAACGAAACTTGAAGAACACATCGAAACAATAGAAAAAATTAAAACAAAATAATGGTTCAAGATGTGGGTGATATGAGTCTGGTAGAGGTTGTATTTATAAGGATCATCATATTATCGAAATATTAGTTATCGAAATCTTCTATTAGAAGATTAGTATATTCTTTATGATATTTTTGTCACCTTAATTTGGTAATTATTGGTGATATTTATTAGTTGCTAGATTTTAGTCTCGAATTTTGTTTGAATTTGGAAAGTAAAGAAATAAAATTTTAAAAATATAAATTGTAATATAAATTTATGGGAAGAAGTTAAGATTACATTTCGTAAGTTTAGGAAACCACATTTAAGTTTTTTAATTTAATTAGACAATAGATTTTATTTAGCTAATATTTTTTTTTGTTTTATATTGTTCTGTATAATGCACTTTGGGTTGAAAATATCATTAGTTGTTCATTGAATATTTTTTTTGTTTCGTTCATATAGTAGATTTTGATTAAATACATAAACAGTTTACATTACTACTTCGATAATTCTAGCAATAACTGATAATCCGAAATCATAACTAAAGTATGCAGAATAAAGAGTCATAATAAATAAGATAAAAACTAATGTCTTACGATAGAATAAGGTAAAAACCATAGTTGGACATTAAGTCAAAAGCAATTTAAAATATTACAAACCGAATAAAAGTTCTAAAATTCAAAAGAGATTGGATAAGATGCGGAGGATCATGGCTTGAAATTAACTCTGGTGGCTTTGGTCCAGCGAGCCCTAAAAAGGAAAAAGGTCTTACAGTCTAAAACATCAAAATACATTTACAGTATTGTAATTATTGAAAAACATACCACTCTTTCATCTCCTTAACTTCTTCCAACTCAGGATCAAATTCGATTTGGGAAATCAGTCTGGAATCTTCTACATAAGGTGTACCTAGGCGATAAAACATTTTTTATAAAATTTAGATACTACTGTTATCATTTACAGAAAAACTATATTAACTTATATGTTCATGTTTATGAATCATAAGTACTTACCAATAGTAGCATTGACCCTCCAAAACCTCAAAACAACAATAGTTTCATAATTTCGGATGTATGTCAGTATTCATGAAACTTTATTGCATGAGGACCCTTAGCAAGACATTTTATGTAGGTTCCACTACAATTTTAAGATTATAAATTTGTTATTTTAAATAAAAATAGACAAATTATAACAGAAATGGTACATGTTAATAGATGCGTAAATGGTTGTACATAAAGATCAATGTAACAAAAACATTTAGATTTTTACTTCATTTCCCTCAGACCGAACCAAATCTGCTTCACCGAGTTAGAGGAGTTCTGCCTCCTGTTAATCCTCTCCTTGTCACAGGATTCCAGATGACCCACAAATTTGATGCATCCAATGACATCTACAATACAAATATATGAATAATAAATAAAATATAATCAAAAAAAATATAAAGACTTTTACAATGAAACATACCAATGGTGTGCTTAGATGATATTTTCTGATCTAATATTGGTTCCAATTCAACAAAATCGTAGATATTATCATCAACAACGCTAACGCAGTTGGAAATTTGAGTCTGAGAGTTTATAACAATCTGTTTGGCAGTAGTAGTGTTTCTCGAATCATCTTGACTGTAAATGACTTCAAAGTTTTGAACATACTTCCATGAGTCCTCAACAAAATTTTCGCTTATTTTGTGAAAGACATTAGTGGGTATTGTTGCTTCCACCTTGAAACCCTAAACATGGATTTTTGTAAGGAAAAATTAGTAGACGAATCTAATATTTGAGATCATATGTTACATGATTATAAAACTTAAATAGATCGATAAAAAACAAACTTTTTCATCACAGAAGATGACATGACCTTGAAGACCACTTGGGTGTACGTTTGTCTACCACTTTCTAATGACCTTCAGACGACATTTCCAGTCGTTTTTGGTGTTGTTTACGTCCCATAATAGAGTGCAGTTATCTATTTTTTGTCCGGTTCGATTTTTGCTGTTAGGGAAGAAATAGATTTTTGAAGAAAAGAAGAGATGGTAAATATAGTAGATTTGGTACCTTTGGGAAAAAATTAGGCAACCGTTTATAAATGAAAAGATGTAATTCTTCATAAATAAGTTGTAGTGGTGGTTGTGGTTTTATTATTGCTTTAAATGAGGTGATGAAGATTTATTATGATTGACCATAAAATTTAAATTTCTTAATTGAGTGTTTGGATATGTCGAAATCATTAATAACGGATATTAGTAGTTTTTAGAATTAATTTTTAATTACTAAAATAACACAATTAGGAATAAAATCATGAATATATCTCTAACGAAATATTATTATGTTTGTAACAGAGAAATCAAAGAATATTTTGCATTAAATATGATCATTTAATATTATTCCTTATTTCAATATTCTCGGAAACTGTTATGATATCTACCATATCGGACAAAATCTAGAATAAATGTTTCTTGTTTGCAGGATTTAGTCAAATCAATTTATGATCAAATTTGTAAAGATAACAAAAGTTTATTTTAATTGCCGATTTTTTACTTTCCTTCCTTATTCATCCCTTCCCAATACTGTATCTTATATTCCAAATTTGTAGAAACATATCATTATTAGACGACAATGAATCTTGATTGACTTAATTATTGATTGAAAAATTCATTAGTCATGAATCCATATGATACATTCCAATTAATGATTTCGGTTATCATATTAAAAAAATCCAAAACAATTGAATTAAAACTAATGCAAAGTCAAAACAAAAAAATAAACCTTCTAAGTGCAACATCAAGGGAACTCTACTAATGATCTACTGAGTAAGATTTCTAAAAACCTCCCTGTATACAACATTGGTAGTCTTTTTCAGCACATTTCCATCTTCATCTGTAATAAGAATCTTCAATCCAGACCTTGATTTCACTCTAGACAAAGCAACATATAACTGACCATGTGAAAACACAGGTTTGGGAAGATACAAACCGACATTCTCAAGTGTTTGACCTTGACTCTTATTGATGGTAATTGCAAATGCCAACGCCACAGGAAATTGTCGGCGACGCATCCTAAATGGAAACTTTGTATCTGATGGTGTCACATACATTCTGTTTAGAAGTATTTTCCGACCAATAACGGATTTATTACCAGTTAAAATCATTACTTCCATGCAGTGAGGTCTGAGCTGAGTAATAAGTAACCTTGTTCCATTGCAAAGACCACCATTAGGATCAATGTTACGCAAGCACATCACTGAAGCACCAACCTTTAGCTTCAAACAATGTTTGGGTAATCCAGGCACCTTTATGCTGTTCAAAAACTCAATAGGATAATTGGTATCATCTATGGCAGCGTCTGAAGGTATAATACTGTCCGAGCTTCGATATGTCACTTCTTTGCCTATAAAAAAATAAAACATGTTAGACAATATTATAGATAAGTTAGAACAATATGGCTAAAACATTACAATAAGTAAGATTGTTATATACCTGACAACTTAGAGAGCATATAATCATTAATCTCATCAACATTATCGTTCGTAGGGCTGAGTATTGCTCTGTTCTTAAAGACTTGACCATCTGTTGAGTTAACAAAGTCCGGACCATAAACTTCGTTAACTATTGTCTCGATTGGTTTCTCACACTCGGTTATTAACAAATCTTCAGGGATATCGATCTCAACGACACCATCACTGGGAGCATTAATTTTCCATCGCCTATATTCAGTAACCATTCTGAAAATGTTTTCAACTCTTCCGCATCTTCATCACTAATTCCACCAAGAAATCTCATGTTCTTCGTAAGTGTCAGAACTTTACATGATTCCCATAATTCAGAAGAGTTTAAAGCTGCAAAGATAGTTTCTGATCTTCCTCCCCGGGGAACTACTGGAAGAATCTGCCTAAAATCACCACCAAAAACCACAACCTTTCCTCCAAATGACCTATCATCCTTGTCTCTAATAATATCGCGCAAACTTCGGTCCAAATTTTCCACACAATGTTTACTCATCATAGGAGCTTCATCCCAAACTAAAAGGTTGGCAACTTTCATCAATTCAGCAAGATCGGAACCTGGCTTCATATGGCAACTTGTGAACTCGTCTGGATTGATCGGAATTGCAAATCATGAATGCGCTGTTCTCCCACCTTTCAACAACAACGCAGAAATTCCACTTGAAGCAGTATTAATCACAATAAGACCTCTGGAACGAATAGAAGCACTTAACAGACTCCATAGGAATGGTTTACCCGTACCTCCAAACCCATAGAGAAAAAACATTCCTCCTTTATCATTCACAACTGTATCCAATATAGTTTCATATACTATTATTTGCTCGTCCGTTATCATGGCAAGAAGCCTCTCTTCTTCTTTTCTTTCATCCTCACGGTTATAATTCCTCTCATCATCTATGAGCCGGTTGTCGTGGTACTCTTCATAATCTTCTGGTAGTGGCATCTCACGCCATTTTTTAAGCGATCCACCATAACTTTCCAACTTTGTTTGTATCCTTGTCAATGCTATGTTTTTCCTTTGATCATCAGTTAGAATCAAATCTGCATTATTAAATCATTGTTCAAGATTTTATTATCATAGATAATAGATAATATATCGTTTACAAAAAAATGAAATAAAAACCATTACAAACAGTGAAAACAAACAACAATAATTTAGTTACGATTTTTACTGCATACCAGGATTTCGACGATTTCTTCTTTCATCGATTAGAATGTCTTCGGTTAGATATTCCCATGTCGAATTCCAAACGACCAAAGGATGGGAAATACTATCTGTTATTAACATCTGGACAAAATAATCATCTAGCAAACCATGAGCATGACATGCATCTTTAAAAGTAGGGTAGACAATACCTTCAAATGTCCTTATATCCTCATAGCATTGCGGGCCTTTGACATAGTTAAGAAGAATTCTTAAATAATACAACTCACCGCAAGCTATACTCACATGAGCAATCCTTCCAATCACAGAACCAAGTTTTTTCTGCCTTGATTTCCATGACCTCTCTTTAGATACCCATGTAAACTTGGTTGGGAACTGAGAATAAGTGATATCCTTTGCAAGATTAGGATATTTCCTGCATGCAATCATCCAAGCGAGAAACATAGATTGAATAGCAGTGGTTTTGACTAACATAGTCTCAATGGGTTCAAATTCATCAAAGAAGACAATCTGCTGGTTTGGAAGATGAAAACCAAGTTTCTCTACAGCCATTGTACGGAAATGTGTAGGGAACGCAAAAATACGCCATGTAGCTTCTGGTGGTGAAAGATATCTATCAATCAAAGATTGTGAAAAATGAATTAAAATATTATAGTACATGTTAAACAAAAAAATAAAGTGTTGAAACAAAAGTGTTTAATACCTGCAGTTGTAGTAGTGCTCAATTTCGTCAATAACACCATCTTCGTTCTCTTTTTCAATAGTAGCCGCAACATAATCAGGACCTTTATGAATGTATTTAAACAAATACTTTATGGCTCGGGATTGGACACACCATTCGACATTAATATGTGCACGATACCGAAGCATGAGTTTCTTGTTATATGGAACAACATATCCATTGTCAAGTTGAAATTTTCCCTTCTCGACAAATCTTTTGTCATCCCTTCGTCTGTAGCAAGGAAAACCATTTGTATCAATTGTCGTCCTATTGTTTACCGGCCTTGGATACTTCTTCGAACATTTTCCGTTGACCATACAAACACTACTCTTGTTTGCGTTTCCACATGGACCATACATCATGCATTCTGACACAGCGGCGTATAAGTTGGGTTGTGTAACCTTGTCTGGTATTTCTGCACAAATAATCTTATCTATGTCTTCTATCTTTGGGAATTTATAACCTTTCTCCATAAATAGTAGAATATGGGCATGCGGCAATCCTCTTTTTTAAAACTCAATAGTGTACATTGTTGTAATATAAGAACAAAAGAAGAATGTTTACAAAATTTAAAAAAAATTATTCTATCAAGCATGAAGTTATACTACAAAATATCAAAAAAAATATGTAGGGTATTATGATGAGAAGGAAAATAATGAGGATGTTAAATACATACCTCCAACAGTCTTTCAAAAGACACCTCCTTTTTTATGGGTCAATTCCATGATCAATCTGTCAAGTTTAGCTTTAAAGATTCGACATATCATATCTGGTCTATCCTCGATGGTCAATCTAAATTCATCCAGGAACCTGGTTATCTCCGGCCACTTAGGATTGCATGTAAAAGTAATGAAAAGGTCTGGAAAACCTAAGTATTTGCAGATAGCCATTGCATCCAAATAATGATGTTGCATATACCTAAAACCACCTGTAAAACTTGATGGAATAAATATGCGCTGGCCTTGTTTAAGAAGATTAACACCTCCCGCCTCAGCAAGTTTCTGAATTTTCTCGTAGTTTTCTGAGCGAAGCTTTTTCTGGTTTTTCCAGACATAACGCAACCGGTTGGATTCAATCATCGTATATACGTCAACCAAAAACTGTTGAAACAATCTTCCACATCTGTTTATTGTAGGAGCTTCGCCAACTCTTTCACAAATTCTATATGCAAAAAATTCTCGCATAGAAATTACTTTCCTCTTCCTTCCATCATCATCTGTCAAACCTATTGGAATCTGTAATCTGAAACCATCCTCTCCATATGGAAACATAATTGGATACTGGAGAGGCAAGTAGGCTGGATGAAGTTCACTAATCCTATGAAATCCCCCATCAGTTGTCTCCAATATAATGTCCCTTGTCTCCATGTTACAAACAAAATCTCCAGGAATAAGTCCAGCCACTTCATCTTTAGTTGGCAAATTGTGAGTCCTTGCATCTTTTGCTCTACTTTCAATGAATCTGATACGGAAACCGGTATCTTTGGTAATATCAAATCGATCTCTGGCTGCCCTCAATGAGGCAACATAAGGATTAACCTCATCTAACATATTCTTCAAGATCTCGACAATTTGAATCCTCAGTTTTTTAACATCCCTTTCGTTATCTTCCCTACAAAATATACCAAGAAAAGATTTTACACAATCCTTACCTAAAATTTAGGAGTTGCATATTTTTTTTATAACTTACCTGTATGCCGCAATTCTATTAGTAAGTTCATTTAATGTATCATAAATGTATAGCTGCAAAAACTTAGGACATTCTCCAATGTTCGGGAAAAGAGCACCAATTCTATGATAATTTTGGCCATGCATCTTGAAAACATATGGTCCACGTCCATCGTTGACGGTATGATCAATCTTACCTCCAAGTGAGGTGAACGCGAACATCATATTATAAGCACGAATGAATTCCCGAATATGTTTGGACAATTCACTACCATTCAGAAGCAATTCCAATAACGCCATTGGAGGATTCCTCAGCTTTGGTAGGACGATTTTTCCTTTCTTACAACACATTGTAAAATCCGGCTGCTTTTGCTAATAATATTGGCACTTATAAGAAAGATCTCCTTCATCAAAGTAAACTATTAATAAATTTTAAATAATGTTTAAAAATATGGGTGTTGTTACTATGATATGTGAAAAACCTAAGATATTAAAGCATACCGGTCATATCGTCTAAGGCATCTTGGGTATTTACATCATTTTCTATCTGAAGCGATGCATCATCCATATCATCTTCAATTGAATCTACATCGCTTGCATTATCTTCATCATCAGATTCACTAACATCGGCATACCTATTTGCGAAAGCTGAAATAGATTCTTGTCAATATAGTTAAATTAATTTCATACTAATAATTTTGGCAAAAAAAAGTGAAACTTACAATTAAAAAAATAGTATAACAATGTATACCTTGAGGATGGTAATTAATCTCAGTTATAGGGGGAGAATTACACGGGGTTTCATCAACAGTGGCCGATGACGGAACAAATGTATTTCGGCATTTCTCTTTCCCTTTTATTTGAGATGAATTAGCTAACAATTCCATGCAAAATATACAGTTAGTGTAAAGCTTTAACTGTGGATGAATTTTGAAACCAAATATTCTTGAGGCAATCAAATAAAAAGTACCACGACTTTTGGCGTGATTTCTGTGAGACACATTGGAAAAATGTGTTCTTTGAGGAGGAATATTGTTTCTCACTTGCATCGGAGTGATAGATCCAATGCCATTATTGCTCGGACCATTTGTGATACTTGAAGATGCACTCGAAGATTTGGCTGAGTGTCTACCTACTGTATAAATCAAGTATAATTATATCAACCACCATACCTATTTTTAACGTATGTTTCTGTATTTTAAATCGAACCCAGACCTTTCTGAGTAGGAAGTGATATCGGTTTACTCTGCCATTTTCTCCCACCTTGCATCAAATCGTATAAATGGTTATCATATAATGTCTGTTGACAAAATTGTATAATAAAATAAACTCCCGTTTCTGTAACGGAGGTGACCCGGAATCATTTATACGATTGGTAATATCAAGCATCGAAGTGATAGATCCAATCCCATTTTCGCTCAGACCATTTGTCATACATGAAGATGCACTCGAAGATTTGGCTGAGGCTCTATCTACTGTTTAAATCAAGTATTATTATATCAATGAATCATTGCATATTAAGTTAATGTTGTATTTGTAATCGAACCCAAACCTGGGAGAAGAGGAGGTGACATGTGTTTACTCTTGAATTTTCTCTCACCTTGCATCAAATCGTATAAATGGTTATCATATAATGTTTACAAACCAAATCGTATAATAAAATGTACTAACGTTTCTGTAATGGAGGTGACCCGGAATCATTTTCTTTATCAGATTCGATACAACCTCTCTTCATGGTTTCTAGAGAATAACTTGACAATCTCGAAATTTTTTGTAAAATTTTGAAATTATGAGTGATATCGCGCTCTTGGTGAAAAAACAAACAAAGTAGGTCTATTAGAAATTTAAAAATCAGTTCCGGATTTGAATCTTAGAAATATTGTGATTGCGCATTTAATTATAAAAAGAATATTTGTTTTCCTTAGTTAAGTAATTATATTTTGAACTCGTAATTATTGCTTTAATTAAGATAGAAAGTATGCAAATATTATTTTAGTTCTTAACTAAGGAAAGTTACTTAAAAAAAAAATTTGACCACGGATATATAACCAAAAAGTTTTTTATTTATACTAAATTGTACTATTTAGAACAATGCAGATCATAGTGTCATATCTTGAAATCGGATTTGAGTCTACCAAATCTTTTAATTGCGCATATAATTATAAAAAGAATATTTGGTTTCCTTAGTTAAGTAAATATATTTTCAACTTATGATTATTGCTTTAATTACGATAGAGAGTATGAAAATATTATTTTAGTTCTGAACTAAGGAAAGTTACTTTAAAAATAAATATTGACCACATCCAAACACAATGGTAGGAACAATACAATAAAAATATAATAAAGAAGGTATATGAGTCGTGAGAATTTGGCGTACGTATAATAGGTAACTTATGGTTATGTTGATGATTATAGTTATTTGTTAAGTAATAACAATATTGATGAAGAAGACAGACGAATGAATAATATTATTAAACTTAATAACCATAAACAATTTGGTATATGGCTTAATATGTCTAAAAAATTATTGTATTAAGTATGCTTTAGTAATGCAAGAAAAAAAGTATACAACTGTGAACTCAAAAGAACATAGAAAACAATATATACTATAAAAGAAAAATCGCTCGAAGACTTCATTGACTTCGTCCTTGGCCTTTTTCCGTGCGAAATGTAACAAACACAAATTGATGAGTAGTTATCTAGCAAATACAGATTAGTGACAGAAAAAGATTAGCCGATAGATTTTTATCATTTGGCTTCATATGAATCCAACCTTTTAAATTAATAAACACAAAATAATCACAAAATGTTAATACAAATACAATAGTTACCTAATACTTGGCTTGCTATGTTACATACCTGCGAATGAATAATAACCTAAAAACAAAATAATCACAAAATATGTAAATATAAATTAAATAGTTACCTAACATTTGGCTTGCTATGTTACATACCTGCAAATAAATAAAAACCTCAAAACAAAATAATAAGCATGATAATTTGCAATGAGATAGTTACCTATCGTATGGCTTGGTATGTTATATACCTACAAAACGATCAAAACCATATAATAATACCTTATTGTTTGGCATTGTAGGTTTCATACCTACAAAATCAACAAAACAACAGAAACAAAATTAGAAGAATGAAAACTCAAAAACAAAAGAATGGTTCGAGATGTGGGTGATATGAGTCTGGTAGAGGATGTATTTATAGGATCATCATATTTAGGGTTGCAAAAGAATTTGAAAGCTTCTATTAGAAGATTAGTATATTCTTTGGTATATTTTTTCTTCAAATTTGACAATTAATGTTTACAATTATTAGTTGCTACATTTTAGTGTCGAATTTAGTTTGAATTTGAAAAGAAAGAAAATAACTTATGGAAAAATTATAAACTGTAATCTAAAATTATGGGAAGAAGTTAAGATTATATTTCGTAACTTCAGGAAACGACATTTAATTTTCAAAATTTGATTAATTCTCGATTTTTGGTTTTTTTAATCCAAAAAATTTTCTAAACGAATTTTAAATTATTTTTAATGTCAAAAAGGCTATCGACCAATCAAAACTTTTCACTTAAGCCATGTAATCAATGATGCCATAATTGTTATTGGTTGAGATTCATCAATGTCATCAATGACTCATCATTTTTTTGCATCGCACTTCGCAAATAATGTATAGTAGATTTGATTTTCAATGAAATTTCTAGTTCGGTAAAAAAAAAAAGGTGAGTTAAAAAAATAAATTCAGGATTGAGCTATAGATGTTTACCTGCCAAAATTTTATTAAATCCTCCGAATAATGTTGAAACAAGTCAAAATTCTTATGTGAACAAAATAGGATATGTTGATGTCATTAATGCTTGACGTAAACTAGTTTTCTTTGATTAAGAAAGCAAAAAAAAAAAGATGTTGAGTTCTCGTGGTCACCGCGTTATGAATTTTGAATGGAACCGAGAAAATTCAATGGATACATGAGCATGTTTAGGCCATGTAATCCATTAATGCTCACATGCATAGGGATGAAATAATTTATCTGTAGTGTACCTTTAAAAATATTCTAAAAGTATAGGAGCTTAGATCAAATCCCTACTTGGTATTAATTTGATGTTCATTTTCAAATAAAATAAAATAAAAACCATATATACAATTGATTTATTTATATACAGTTGATCTGAAAATAAAACTATCCTACGATTTATAAGAAGGAAATATATACACACACACATATGTACTTGTCTTTTCCTTCAACAACTTACAATATCGAGACTTTGTCACTCTGAATCCGAAGAGTTACATAATAATGATTAATATAAATGGTTGGAGGTGGTTTAATATTCCAATTAGCTATACCCATTTTAATATATAAATTTTATTTGTCAAAAAGTTAATCTAAATCAGTTTGATCTAGTTAATGTGGATCCACCGAATTGTCATCATTATGGTTTCAATCTACAGGATCGAAGCTGAGTAGAATGCGACGCATGGAGAAGCAGATCGCCGAACAAAGATATATGAACAGTAGTTCGACGTCGTACAATGATCATTCTCTTGTACGCCGTAGAGCAGTTTTGACACAAGGCTCGAGACACCATGCTCCGGAAAACGCAAAAGCCGACATATCACATGAGTTGGTGGAGATCTAACACCACCAATCTCTCTATAAATACATTTCGAAGATCATTTATGAAAGGATCCCGAATTTATGATACATTACCACTTGTATATTTCCTTCCATTGTTCTAGTCTGTACTTTAAGAGTGTGTTTAGAAGACCGAACTGATATCCTGATGGAATTAGTTCGAAATTCAAAACATCTCAGCACTTTTCCTTACTCTCATTCTGATAATATACGGCCTCCGACATGTTCTTCCACAAACCCGACATGTTCCTCAAAGTCAAACTGTTTTGTGAAAGTCAATCTCTTCTAATTAGACGAAAATCTCCGCCTAATCCATATTAATCTTACTTAGTGAACCCTTTGATTAAAACAAATTAAGAGAGGATAATATGTCTGGAAGAGTTCACCCTAGAAATGCTTATCTCCCAAGTTCGTAACCCGAGGTAATCGCCGTCGATCAGTATTTCGACAAAGGTGGCGTGATCTCACTGTACCGGCCTCTCTTTCGCTCGCCTCTTCCTCCTCAGCTGTCACCATGTTCGCCAGTGGTCTACGGGTTTCCAATCCCCATGAACCCCTTGTCCCTCCGTCTCTGCCGCTCGTCTCTCCGCTATCCATGCTCGCCTCTCCTCTGTCTTTGCGAGCTTCTCATATGCTCGTGTCTCCCTCGTTTTCGCCTTTGTCGTTCTGTTTGTCTTCATCTCCACCGCCACCTCTTCTCTCAGACCCGCCTTATAATATTTTGATTCTCTCTCCTTCACCTTGCCTTCTTGCCTTTCAGCCTCCGCATGACACTCTGCCTCCATCACTCGCCTGTCCTCCAGCTTTGCTTGCTACTCTATCGTATGTGTTCTTCTTATCTCCGGCGCTCGTGTCTTCTAAAGCTCCGCTTCCGCCTCTGCTCACAAATCGGCCTCACTTGCTCACGCCTCCGTTGTTGTGGTTTGTTTCTCCGTCTCCGGTTTGAGCGCTTATAGAGTTGAAGTGTTGCAAGTCTTTGAGTTTATAGGTTCTGGTATCAACCTTGTCGAGGATTTTCTGTGTTCTCCGATGACACCATATTTGTTGTTATGTGATTCCTCACTGCAGTATGCAGACATTTCCCTTGGAATTTCTTATTGGATGGAAAACTAAGAGATTTTCGATATTTCCATCGCCAGGTGTCCCAGTTCTCGCTGCATTGTCGTCTTTAGGCCTGCCTTTTAGGACTGCATCTCTAGTGTTGATGTTTCTACCTCTCCAACCTCACACCTCTCTCCTTCCTACCACCTCAACAAAAGAACTTGGATGGGGCTTGTGCTTCACCTTGACTTGGTCCTCCTCCGATTATCTTACCTCATTTCCTCTCTCGTTACTTAAAGGTTTTTTCCTTCACC
Source organism: Orychophragmus violaceus (assembly GCA_030180135.1). Lineage (NCBI taxonomy): Eukaryota > Viridiplantae > Streptophyta > Magnoliopsida > Brassicales > Brassicaceae > Orychophragmus > Orychophragmus violaceus. Next base: position 46,480,496 of record CM058235.1, on the reverse strand, counting down.
CCGCTCCACGGTTTCCTTATTTTTGGACGTAGTCGGTTAGTCGAAGTTTTGTTGGCTCTAACAGAGTTTTGTTTGAGCTCATTTGCTCCAATATTGATTGTCTTGTATTCTCCCATATCCACCTTTGTGCCCCGGATTGGCATCCATATCACCTTAGTATGATCCCTTACTGCATTATGCAGATTATGATCCTTGTTCGCTTTAAAGGTAATAGCTGGGTTTTCTCTTTCTAAGTGGAAATTTGAGAAGAAAAATATGTTGGTTGTTGATGTCCAGTAATATGGTTCTCTCGGGATTTCATAGTCCGAATTTCTTCATTTTTGAGTTTACTCTCCTCTCAATTATTTCACTTGTTTTGAGTGTTATAGGGAGCATGATGTCGCATGTAATTCTATCTAGTATAGAACTGATGATGTTAAGCATTTCTCGTTCAAAATTCTCATTATGTGTTGACGGGTTGGCCTTACCGAGCCCGGAGGTGTTGATCTCTCCCCGTGGTTTCAATGAAGACGCCAAAAGAAGTTTCTTCCTCAGCTGTCTTTATTTGGATGCCTTTACGGTTGAGATTGTTAGCTCTCGGTTATTGATATAACCCGTTTTTACACATCATTGATATATTATTTTAGTGTTCTAACGTGTTATCTTATGGTTTTCAAGTGATCTTTACTTTTTGTGGTTTTATTTGATTTTCACGAAAAGAAGGAAAAACAAGCCAAAAGTCCACATTTTGGTACTCACATTTTCCGTCAGAAGTTTGACATTAAATGGATTCCTTCCCACCGATAGAGCATGCTCGAATTTGGAAACACGATAGAAGGATATTCTAGCTTTCATTTGCAACTGGTTGGAGGACGATCCAACGATTAGATCTCAAAATACATGAAGACAAGATGGCCTGATGAGCAATAGAACTACCACTTGGCTGCGACCAGAGCAGCCCAGGCCGATGAGGCCGCGGGGAAAGCACTCTTGGACGCGACCTAGAGACTCGAAGCCAAGTCCAGATGACCCACAAAGTCAACCGACTTAGAACCACTTTTTGGGCTGTTTTTGCCAACTTAAGCCCACTAAAAGGAGGGAGCAATGTTTCATACCAAAAATAAGAGCCAAGACACCTCTTCTCAAGGACCTATATAAATAGATGCACCCCTCTCTTCTAAAATCATCACCAACACAATCACTTCTAAAGGTTTCTAAGTAGTTTTCTATTTTTCTTAGCTTTTAGATAGTTTTTAAGGATTAGATCTCTAACCTTGAGTTAGTCCGAGCTAAGATCTGAAACCCTATGCTACAAATTTATTTTATTTGTTTAATGAAAGTTTTTATTATGGTTTTCGTTTGGAAATCCGAGTAGTTATCTTGTTGGGTTTTTAGGGGTAATTTTCAATAGGGTAGTTATGGGTAAGGCCCTTATGGCCATTTATAGAATTAAGGCTCGTAATTTATACGGTTTTTTGATTATTGCCTTATATTTAATGCATGATTCTTTCTGAAAGAGATGTTCCTAGAATATGGTATTAGGATTGATAGAACTACGCAAGTATTTTGGTTATTAGTCGGAACTATGATAATCAAGCAGATGTGTTGTAAGAAGCGATAGTTGACTTAGAGGGCATTGTGAATGTGGATGAACTAGATATTAATGCATGATCTTCCTCGCGGCCAGTTGCGAGAGTTGACTGGTCGAGTTGAAGAGATTAGATGTTTAATGCTATGAGAATAGGTTAGTTTGCCTGCGATTTTCTACTTTAAGTTCATTAGAACATTTTACATTCTGCTTTTATTTTATATTTTCAGGTCAATCTATGGAGATACAGGATCTGACCCTTGACGCTTGTGATAATGTCCAGTCATCAAACAAGAACATGACCGATCGAACCTGAGCATGCCAAACGAGAAAAGTTATTCACAATACGAAGCCATAGACAGTCCGGTTTGAGTCAATGGCTCGAATCAAACCGTCCTTGACTCCATTTACCTCGCTTCCACAATACAAGGCTTTCAACCAGTATTGCTTCCACGAGTTATGTCGATTTGGACTAAACCAAATACCATGGAACAAATTCATTTCTAAGTGTTTTAAGTCTTTTAAATCCTTTAGCCTATTAATATCTAGTTCCAAATCATTTCAAAATCAATAAGCGCCCATAAAACCCGAACCGAATAAAACCCAAATCGGTATCGAAATCAAACCGTGGCCAAAAGCTATCCCATGGCTACACTGAGGTCCTCCCACGTCTGCCGACCTAAGCCAAATCTGGGAAAAAAAAACAAAAGAGTCTAATGAGCGATCTAGGATCACCCAGTGAGTCGGCTCCCCACTAACAGGCTGTTAAAGATCTACTGAACTAATCCCGCCCCAAAAACCCCAAAATAACAATCAAAAGATCAAACAGAAACAAATAGCTGATCACGTGCCACCATGACGTGATGAGCTCCACAACACACAAGCATTCTCTATCAATAAAAGGTAACCACGGAAATCGAGATCAATGCGGTACATGACCTCGATTGGACTCGATCTAACTATCGCGAAAACTAACACTAACTCCTCACCACTGGGCTCACTATGCAAACTCGGTAACTTCCACGGGAACACTTAGCTACCGCCATGGAAACTAAAATTACCCCATGACTCCTAGACGTAAACACAAAGTCCTATGACATAGGACATTGTTCTCTGTCCATCGATACACAGCGACTCGGGCTACCCCTAGATAGCCTAAACTCCATGCAGTCCGGCCCTAGGACATGACCCCGTATTCTCCAGACCACATATCTACCGGCGTCACTCAATAGGTTAACACCATAACCAGAATCACCACCCGAGGATCCAATTGGGTTGGAAGTACCGGAACGCTTTCGCTAGACTTGCGGGATCTAACGCACCCTAGCGTCCTGATAACAATAAAGAAAACACGCAGACTCTCTAGGACTCTACACAACACACAAGACCGACAAGGTCAACAGAAATAATCAACACAATCGCAATACCCGATCTATCCCACAAGTCTTATTCACCAACCACCACCCCACCAACCTTATCCGGTTCTATATCGGATTAGGTATCTATCAAACTTATCCGGTCCCATGACGGAGTAAGTAACAGTTAAACGGTCTATCCGTCCCAACACCGAAATAGACTAAACATCACATAATCAATCGTCTACCAGGCCAACCACCAGAGTATACCAACACAAGCATGCATCATATAAACACAAAACCAAACATCACAATTCCACTCAATTAGATACTTAGGTTTATTAGTCTTTTAATCTTATTTAACCTCAAATCCTTTAATCTGCTACTTTGGGAGTAGTGGCTTACTAATCCCTTAGATGGCTCATTTCCAAATTAACACCTTTAATTCATCTTTCCTAAGTGTTATTTTAAAACTCCTCGATCCGTCGGTTTAAGATTAGTAAACTTACTAATCTCCCGACGTCTCATTTTTCTTTAATTAAATCCATTTAACCCGATAATCCGTCTATTATCTAATAACCCACCGTTATTATATTATATGGTTTGTTATGTCTTTTAATTGTATTTTTATCAACTTATAATTTTCCGTATATAGATTCTTTTGATTATGTTCTTACTATAGTATATATGCATATAGGTCATATCATGCCGTTCTACAATGAATGCATCACTCAATAACAATTAAAAATGCATTCAATCAATTACCGATATAAACTAACTAAGATGCATCTCTTAACCTAACCATTCAATTAGTCAATCAACTATCAATCATTTACCGTTCTAACCAAGTCAATCAAATAGGCATGAAACCTAGAACTACGGTTTAAGGTTCTCGAGTCTACATGACCTAACTAATGCATAAATAACTGACTCACAGTGCGTGGAAGTGACGGATGATGGTGTGACGGAACTTCTGAACCCCCCCCCCGAGACCGAACTGCAACTGCTCCTGAACCTTTCTCGAACTAACAAATCGAACCAACTGCAACTCCGAGCTAAACCAGTCCAATCCGAAGCATTGACCGAGCGTTAACCGAAATAAACCAAGGTTGACCGAGACTGAATCGTTGACCAATACTGAACCAACTCTAGCTGAACCGGCTGAAGATTGGCGCGTTGACCGGCGGTTGAAGCGACTTCTCCGGCGTTGACTGACGGCGGCTCCGGCGTTGACCGACGGTGGATGAGCGTTGACCGGCAAGAAGATGGTCTCTCCGGTGAAGACTTCTCCGGTGAGATGGCCGGTGATGATAGAACCGGTAGGAGAGAGGCGGCAGGAGAGAGATGAGCGCACGGTGAGCTATCTCCGGCGATGACCAAAGGCTCCGGCGTTGACCGCGGCGGAGCTCCGGTGAGGTTCCGGCATGGCTGATATCCGGTTAGAGGAGAGAGGAAGAGGATTTTTAGAGTATTCGGTGAATATTTTTGGGTGAGAGATAAAGAGAAATGGGTGGTTTTATGATGGTGAAGATTCATGAATCTTAAGGTTCATTGAATCTATAGGAATTAGGTGTCACTCAATGCCACAAGATGAGCAACAGTTGCCACTACAGGTGTCTCATCCAGATTGATCTCTGAGGGTGCATTAAATCCAGCAGATCACATTCTTTGAATCTCCCATGGACCAATCCGAACCAATCGGTGAATTATCGGCTATCTCGGTTCCATCTTCAGAAAAACACACGTAGCTTCTGAAATAAATCCTCAAAGTTCCTTTTTAAATTACTAGAATCCATAAGAAACGTTTTGCAATTCGTTTCACTCAAATTGGTCTCCCGTACCTCCCGTATCAATTTTTACAAGTTTTATCGGTTTCCATCCTGATAGTCCGTAAAACTCTTTTAAGAATCCGACTCCACCACTTTCTGTCTTCTAAATTATTTCTTTAATTAAAAGATAATCATTTGTCCCGTCTATGCTTATGCCTTGCATTTTGGTAAACTTACCAAAATGCTCCCTAACTCTTAGAAATTACAAAACTGCCCTCTATTTACTTCTTGATTGCCCGTTGACCAATTTTGTGAGACATGGTATTACAATCCCACCAGAGATTAAATATTACTTAATCCTAATCACCTCATAGTTTCTTTATGGACCGAACAGCCCTTCAGCTAGCACCTCCTGAAGGAAACGAGTTTGCAATTAAGGCACACACCATTGCCTTATTCCAAGAAAATTCATTCCATGGGACCGTAATCGAACACCCAATGGACCACATCAAAGCTTTCGAAAAAGATAGACATGGGACTTCCTCCCAAGTGAGCATGTTTATAGTCACTAAGCTTGACTACCTTTTCCCTTAATGGGAAGGTGGAGGAGTCTTGACCTTTTGGGTGATGGTCAAGACTTTGTTGAGATGCTCTTGGAGCTTGATTGGATCAGCATGGATATCAGGTGTAAGGATGGCTCTTGCACTTGAGAATGGCTTAGACCTTCCCTTGCATTTGACCTTGTATTCAATTGTTCCATCCTTAAGCTTCAAAGGGTAGAGAGTGAGATTGTTAGTATCGTGAGTGAGAGTAGAGGTTATGGGTGCTTTTCCCTTCTTATTTTTTCTCTTAAGAGGAGCTTCCTTTGCTCCACTCACCCCCTTTAATGGAACATTTTCCAAGTGTTCATTCATCAACTCTTTACTACTCTCTCCAACCAAAACATCTATCACAACTTGTTCAATCTTTGTAGAGTGAAACTTCTCAACCTTATCAACTTGTGGCTCCTCAATACTCAAATCTCCCAAAATTATGGATCCACAATACTCAAGCTTGGCAAGACTAGCAAATGTCCTTTCCTCCTCAAGATCAAGGTCACTTGTGATGGTTCCACAAGTGTTGATGTAGGATGACTTCATGGGATAGAATACCTTATTGTTCACCTTTGTGAGTACTACCCTCTTGTTGTTGAAATCCATTATTACACCGGTAGTGTTGAGAAAATCAGTTCCCAAGAGTAGAGGAAGCTTCTTTCCCTTCTTCATCTTCATAACCACAAAATCATTTGGGATTGTACAATCCCCAATCATCACCGGTAGTCTTTAAGCTCCCCATATGGTACTTTTGTTGAATAATCCCCAAAGGTGAGAGTATATTTGTAACTCTCAGTGCTCTTGATCCCCAATTCTTCAACCATCTCAAGGGATATGACACTCACATTTGAGCATGTATCACACAAGGCAACCTCAATCCTCAAGTGACCAAGAGAGCAAGATAATGAGAACTTACCCGGTGCTCCTAGATTAGGAAGTGAAGAATGAGCTATCTTGGTCGTGGGTGGCTCTTTCTAAACCATGTCTTCATGCACAATTTCATCACAAAGACCAAGAAGAAACTCCTCAATGATGGCCTCTTCATCCAACCCTTTCTCCCTCTCAAGTGGAGAATCATAGACAAGGGCTTCAAGTTCAGCTACAATCTTTTCATGGTCAACATTTGAATGGATGGTGTTGGAATAGTTGGTAAAATCAGCCTCCCTTTTTGCTTCTCCATGTTGGTGACCCTAGATGTCAAGTTATGCAACTCACTCTTAAAGTCCCTTACTTTCATTGCCTCTGAAGCTTTCCCTTGTAGAAGTTGTTGCATCATACCTTTTGAGTTCTGAATCCATAGTAGAAGAAGTAGCAGCTTGTTGCTGTTGAGGTGCAAAACCGGTGGAGCAAATTGTTGCTTAGGCACAAATCCTCCTTGCTGCCCTTGGAATGGAGGCTTAGAGACAAATCCTTGTTGGTTGTTGTAGGTAACAAAAGGCCTTGGTTGGTTATCATCAAAGTTCCCAACAAAGTGTACTGGTTTTTGTGTTGATTGGATCATCTTATCCATCTTCTCATGGAGTGATTTGATCTCCTTTTCATACTTCTCCTCAAGTGCAGTAGATCCTCTGTTAGTTCGATCATAGTCTTCATTATAGTTCCCATCACTTGTAGCTAAGTTCTCAATCAGCTACATTGCTTTATCAACTCTCTTTCCCAAGAAGTGTCCATTGCTTGCAGTATCAAGTAGCATTCTGATTTTGGGGAGAACACCGCGGTAGAGATTGCTGAGAAGTGTCTCCTTGGTGAAACCATGATGAGGACACTGATTGGTATATATCTTGAACCGTTCCCAAGCTTCACAGAAGCTTTCATTGTTTCGTTGAGCGAAAATGGACAGCTCATTTCTGAATCTAGTTGTGCGGAAACTAGAGAAGAACTTCTTGAGGAAAGCTTTCTTAAGTTGATCCCAAGAAGTGATTGAACCTTCAGATAGGTTCTTGTCCCACTAGTGAGCCTTGTCTGAAAGAGAGAAGTAGAACAGACACAGCTTGAAGCTATCTTCAGATACTCCATTAAGCCTAGTAGTGGCACAGATCTTGTCAAACAGATCAAGGTGCTGTAAAGGATCCTCCATTGGCAATCCATGAAACTGATTTTTCTGAACCATGGAGATGATGCATGCCTTTATCTCGAAGTCGTTGGTGTCTACATGAGGAGGAACGATGTCTTGTCTATTGGCATTAGTGTCTGGAGCATCACCCTCTTCTATTGGTCTCACTCCCCTTGGATGGTTCTCAGCGCGATTAACACCATCATCTTGGCCAACATAGCCTACATTTTCATCTTTCTCATTGTTTTGGTTATCCATGATGTGTCCCAACCATCCCAAATGAGCTAGTCTCTCTTGAACTCTCCTTGCTCTAGCAATTTCCCTTTCCAAGGCTCTTATGTCTTCAACTCTTTTCACAAGTTTGTTGGACGTCTAGACCTTGTGTTCATGCACCTAGAAGAGCGAGAAAGATAAACAAGTAGAGAGATTGGTAAGGTAACAAAGGAACTTAGTCTCGACAAAATGAAAATTCTAATGACTAAATTTATACCCAATCGGCAACAGCGCCAAATTGATAACAAGATTTTTATAACTTGTATATCTTGTAGTCAATTACTCAACCTACAAGATTTTTATGAATTGTATATCCTAATTGGGTGTGAGTCTAGTTCATTAGGAATACATACAACTTACTAAGCTAAGCCACTCGAAGAAAGTTATGAAACTAACAATCCTAAATGATCAATAAAAGCAAGAACAAAGAAAGAAGAGAAGAGAGATTAAAACAATAAGATAAAGAGAGTCCTAAATATGAGGTCAATGAGTTAAAGCTATAAAGGTATGATCTTATCTAGGTGTCAATCAATCACACAAGCAAATAAGGAGGTTCAATGATCCTACAAGTAGCTAATTACACTTTCATGCAACTAACTCTATGCTAATCAAACAATAATCATTTCTCAATATCAAATTACAAGAAATAAAGCATTCAATCTCAATCATTAAACATTCAAGCAAGTCTTTAATCCTTAGTCTAGAACTCAAAACATTAGATCAATCTTATCTCTAAGCAAAGATCCCTTTAATCAATTCCTAATCAAGAACAATTTATCAATTTTGATCAAGAATCAATTAAGCATGCAAAACAAGTTCATTTGACTATTAAACACTTTAGACATCAATTCCCTTTGGCTAAGCATGCAAAATATCTAATTGGGTTCTATCAAGCATTTCATCAAACACCTTGTGGGCAAGAAAAATGCTTATGATCCAAATCAACAATTTTTTTTTGTAATTATAGCATAGAGAACAACCTAATAGGAAAAGATTAATCATAAATAAAGACCTAAACACCTTAGATCATCCCTAATCAAGCACTAATCTACCTCATCTAAAAGACCCAAAGTGACTACTCACTAATCACCATTTTCCCAACTAAACCTATAAAGATTAAGTGAGAAAACATGATTAGAGAGATGAAATTAAAGAGATAACAAATACTTGATTAACACTTAAAATAAAAGTTTACAAAAAATGTTTTTGATTCAAAAGAGATCAAAGAAGAACATAAGGAAGAAGATGGATCCTCAAAATTAGGTCTAAAACACTTATATTGGTCCAAGAGTCGTAGTGGCATTTTGGTAAATAATCTGGTCCGAAAATGGTTTGTATCGGTTGAATCTGCCCGATATGTCCAGGCCGATAGAAACAGGCAAAATGTATCGGCCTGTTTTGGTCGATAGAAGAGGCTGATACTTTCTCTGGTTTTGAATTTTCAAGTGAGCTTGCGGTTGTATCGGCATGTTTTCCCCGGCCGATAGAAACATGTGAAATGTATCGGCCTGTTTTGGTCGATAGGAGAGGCCGATACTTTCTCTGGTTTTGAATTTTCAAGTGAGCTTACGGTTGTAGCGGCATGTTTTCCCCAATACGATAGGCCGATAGGTTGTTGAGGACGACATCGAGTGCATTTGGTCGATAGCCATCCCCGATAGAATCTCTGGACGTAATCATCATTTTGGGCTGAGTTCTCCATCGGTTGAGTTAAGACGATACATGTGGCTGATGGATGCAGTTGTTCTTCCCTTCCATCTCCTTAGCTTCATTCAGCCTCTTAATCAATCCCAATATCCATAGCAACTCCTAGAACCTGCAAAATACAAGAAAACACTCCCAAAAACTACAAAGTATGCAAATCCTAACATTAAATGCACTTAAGTTCTAAATGCAAGAAAAATTAAGAAATAAACATGACTGAATGCAAAATGTGACCAAAAGATGAACTAAATGTAAGTCTAAATGCATCAAAATGCAAGGACATCAACAAACAAAGGCTTAAGTCTGGGGGAGTTTATATAACCTGTTTTTTACACCATTTTAGTTACCATTTCTATACTTTTTATTGGTGTCTAACGTGTTATGTATTGGTTTTCAAGTGATTTTTACTTTTTTAGTTTTATTTGATTTTTTAGGAAAAGAAGGCAAAACTAGCCAAAAGTCCATATTTTGGCACTCACATTTTCTGTTAGAAGTTTGAAATAAAATAGAGGTCTTTCCACCAATAGATCATTCTTAAATTTGGACAGAAGATATAGGGATATGCTATATTTCATTTGCAACTGGTTTGAGGACGATACAACAGTTAGATCTCAAGATACACCATGAGCAAGATGGCATGATGAGCAGAAGAAATACCATTTGGATGCAACCAGAGCAGCCCAGGCCGCGGGGAAAGCACTCAAGCTGCGACTTGGAGGCTCGAAGCCAAGGCCATATGATCCACGAAGTCAACCGACCACTTTTGGGCTGTTTTGCCAACTTAAGCCCACTAAAAGGAAGGAGCAATGTCTCACATCGAAAATAAGAGCGAAGACACCTCCTCTCAATTTTTTATTATGGTTTCCGTTTGGAAACCCGAGTAGTTATCTTGTTGGGGTTTTAGGGGTAATTTTCAATAGGGTAGTTATGGGTAAGTCCCTTATGGTCGAATTATATAATTAGGGTTCGTAATTTATACAGTTTTTTTTTATTATTTCCTTATATTTAATGCATGATTCTTTGTGAAGGATCTCTTCTTAGAATCTGAAATTATGATTGATAGAACTACATAAGTATTGTAGCTATTAGTTGGAACTAGGATAATCGAGTAGATGTGTCGTCAGCTGCGATAGTTGACTCAGACTGTGAATGTGGATAAACTAGATATTAATGCATGATCTTTCTTGCGGCCAGCTGCGAGAGTTAACCGGTCGAGTTGAAGATATTAGGTGTTTAATGCTATGGGAATAGGTTAGACAGTATTCTGTATTTCGAGTTCTAAACCCGTAGTAGACTAACTCTCTGAACCCTATATATAATTCTAAGTATAAGTCGAATCCATAATCCCTTGAGAAATCTCCGACGACCCAACGCTTTATTTTTATTTTTTACAAACCGCTATTCTCTGCATCCTTAGTGATTTTCGTTGTAAGATCTCAATTCTGCATATCCAAAGATAGCAAGAATTTTAGGGTTTTTGATTAGGGATTCTAAAAGAAGAATTTAAGAACACGGTGAGAATTAGGAAATTAGGGTTTGTATGCCGGAGTTTCCGAGATGGAAGTCGGCAAAGAAAAGCTGTTTAAGTCGCCGGAGAGAGTTTTTAGGTCAAGTCGGCTCTAAAGTCTCTCAGGCTGAAAGTATTGTGAAAAGCGTGAGTTTATTGAATGATATGAGGTCCCTTTATATAGGGTTACAAAGTCGGTTTCAAATAAGGAAAATCGAGATAAACACGAATACTTTCCTAATGTCTCGGTTTATCAAGATACGGAATATTTCCATATCTTGACGTCGCTATGCGCCGCCTTTGTTCCGTTTTTGACTAACACCTCCTAAACCCTAATGTAAGCCGGTTGTCCCGAGTTGGGTTTAACCTAAGTTTTACCGACTTGGGCCTTGTACCGACTTTCCATTTTGGGCCGACCTAAACTCATGAATAGGCCTTTTAGGAAAGTGCTAATCTTGACTCCAACAATATGCCCCCCCCCCCAGTGTGGCGACTTGAATTCAAGTCGGCTTTATGAGGAGTTAACCAATGGCTTAAGAAATGATTTTGTAGGCCCATATCTTTCATCGTGACGAGCCCTTCTTTAAGCCCATAACTTTGTCGGGCCGATCCGGCTTGATTTCGACTGGGGTAAATTGGGTGGTTAAACTTGAACCGGTGGATGCTTGAATTAACCAGGCGAAACCGGAGTGATCCTTGGTTCAACCGATCGGATAGGTGCGAGATACGAAGCGTCACCTAGGTAATTATTGCCTCGAGCTCTACACTGTCATTTTCACCATAAATAGTCTTCTCTCGCTTCTCATTTCCTCATTCTTGCTCAAGTGAAGAAGTTAAAAGGTAATTTTTCGCTCTCTGCCGGTATTTATTTTCCGATCATTTCCGTTGTTGCTCCGCCTTAAGTTTTTAGGATTCTAGATCAAAACTCTTTTTCCGCCGCGTGTGTTCTTCACTTGTTCTTCAAAAACCATGTCTTTGATCCGTTGTTCCAAGAAGAAGGACAAAGAAGTTGTTACCGTCTCATCCGCGGATGATTCGTCAAGTAGTCGTCGCTCTGCGTCATCTACGAGTACTTCCTCCAACTTGAGGAATCATCCTATTCACCATGAAGTCGAAGAACTTCAACGTCGTCGCGAGTTAGCACGACAAATTGATGCCGCGGAGGGTTCAAGCCGGGAGACTTTTGTAATTCCGCAGCTCCGGGATTCTGATTCAGACGAAGATGATGTCGACATCGAGAAAATCGATTCCGACATTGACAACCGTGATAACGACATCTTTCCCGGGTCGTCGACTGCCCCCGTGGAGGTATACGACAATGTTTTCGAGACTCGTTCCAGCGTGGAGTCGGTGACTTCGACGCTCCAGGGTTGTGGAGCCGACCCGAATATTAAATTCCTCATACCCTGCACACTCGATCGTCCTTGGAATCCCCCACCAGGTTATATGACTCTCTATGAGTCGTACTTCATTAACACTGATGCTGGGGGTTCTCGACTTTGGTTACCTCTGCCTAATTTACTTGTCTCTTACTGCCATCGTCGTGAGATCGCTATCTCCCAGCTCTCAGCCGTCGCAGTTCGCCATATGGTCGGTCTCCTCGTGCTTGGAGCTGAAGCCGATACAACGATAACCGTGAGCTTTTTCGAGGAGGCGACTTCGATCAACCCTATGACAAAAACCAGCCCAGGATTTTTTGCGGTTAAGATGAAGAGTGGTAATCGCGTCGTGACAAATGCGCCTAACAAAATTAGCAATTGGAAGCGATACTACTTCTACGTAGAGATTTCTTCCTTGGTTGTTCCCGACAACCATAAAGAACTTATCCGAACGTCATGGAACACTAAATTTGGTAGATGTCGTTCCGCTCTTGCTGTTCGCCGACATGGATGATTTACTCAATTCCGTTTTGTTTTTGCAGTGCATCATCCGTTTCTCAAGCCATACCCGGACAATTTCTTTCTGATTCTTCAGAAACTCCAAGCTCTCGGCCTTCGCAAGTGGTCGGACTTTACTCGTGAACGTATCAAACAGTCTCTTCCGCGGATTTCCAAAGGTAAATATTTTATTCCCAGCCAATTCTGCGAAAGTCGATGCCTCCTATATTCCGAGCTTTTAACCCCCCTGTTTTTGTAGTCAAGTGGAATACTAAGGCGAAAGTAACTCCGGAACAGCTTGTAAAACTGAAGAGGATGGGTAAGGTGAAAAGGATTCAGTCGGTCGACTACTCGCAGAAGATTTCATCCAAATCCTCGCCATCTGTTAAGTCGGCCAAGGAAAAAGATGCGCTTGTGCTATCGCAAGGCGGCAACAACCTAACTGACGCTGGTGAGACATCAGCTGCTCCCCAAGCCGCAGTGAGTCCGAAGTCGAATACGGCGACTTGTCCTCCCAAACTTCCGCCTAAGGCTCCGTCTAAAAAGAGGGCTGCAGAAGATAAATCAAGCCAGGAAAAGCCGGCGAAGAAGGCTGCTAAGGCAAGTAAAACCGCCCAAGAGGATTCTTCTGAGAAAGCGGCTTCCGATAAACCTGCTAAGGTTAAAGATCCGTGGCAACGATTTTATAAGGTGGACGGGGATGTCGTCGACTCGTCCGGCAATAAGAAGCCTTTCACTTCTCGCAAGGAGATCGTTCTGGTCAAACCCCGGCGTGAATTGATGGAGGGTGAGGTTCATCCGTCCATTCATAGCTTCGCTTATCAGTACGCGAGCGAAGTTTTGCTTATCGACAATCCTCGGGCATGCTTCGACATGCTGACCTGCGTCAGGGGCAATGAAAAGGAATGGCCGATTTTACAGGAGTTGCCTCATTCTGATGTGATTCTTAAGCTGAAGCAAGCCGAGGCAACGGTAAGTTTGTTGCTTGACTTTTTCTTCTCTTTTGGTGTGTCTCTCACTTTTGATGTGATTTCCTCCCTTTTTCAGATGATTGCTGCTTCGAACCGTGTGGCTCTCAAGAGCTCTTGGAGTGCTCAGAAAATGGCTGATGCCGTGGTTAAGCGAGATGGTCTTCTGAAGAAGGCGGAAGAAGAGAAGAAGGCTCTTTAAGCGAGCAACTCAGTTCTGGCAGATAAGCTTCGTGGTGCAAAGGAGGAGCTGAGTCTTGTTATGGAGAAGTCGAAAACCGATCTTCTCAAGCTTCAGAGAAAGATAGTGAGCCAGGAAAAATTCTATACCGACTTGGTTCAGAAAGAGAGGGAGAGGGTTGAGACCGCGATTAGGGCAAAGGCGCAGACTCACTTTGATCTCTTTCAACAATACGTGACGGATCAGGAGGCCGTTGTTGCTTTGCAGGCTGAGCAAGCCCAAATCTCCGGGCTCAAGAAGTGTATGACGAAGCTTAGTGGTGAAGGCGTACTGATCCCTCAGACTCTTTTGGACCAAGTCGCTGCCGACGAGGTTATGGTGAATGCCAAGCTCGATGAAATGGAAGCCGCCAAAGAGGAGCTCACGTTTGTCCTCTCACCGATTCATCATCCTCTTCTCAACCTTCTTCATGACTCTCCTCCTCCTGTCCCGCATAGTATCGACCAATTTGGAACTAATCGTGGTGTGATCCCGGAAGAGATTCCTGAGAGTCTCGCTAAGTTGGTCGATCTGGAGGTTGCGGCTTTAAGCGGCGAGCCAGACATGAATGTCGAGAAGGAGGATGGGCCAGAGAAGTCGTCAGCTGGAGTTGAATAACTCGGTCTTCCCTTTTATTTTATATGTTTCGTATTATCTTGTATTTATTCCTTGTCAGACTTTTGCCCTCTGATTAAGAGGAGGTTTTTTTTTTAATATATCAAGTTTAATCGTTGAGGTTTAAGTTGCTTAGTGCTTACGCTTTTGTCATGCTTCGCGATTTAAGTCGGACTTAAACTTGTGTTTAAATTTGTTCTTGACAATATTTAGAACAAGGCGAAGTAAATCGCGTTTCCTCATGAAAACAGATAGCGTCTTTAAACCATGTTTGTGATTAAATCGGATTAAATCCTGTATTAAACTTGTTATGTGATTTAGTCGGGCTAATCTTGTATTCAATTGTTTAAGAACAAATTTGAAACATTTAGCGACTTAAATCATGTTTACGACTTAGTCGGGCTAATCATGTATTCAATGTCATTCAAGAACCAATTTGAAACATTTAGCGACTTAAATCATGTTTGCGACTTAGTCGGGCTAATCATGTATTCAATGTCGTTCAAGAACAATTTGAAACATTTTAGCGACTTAAATCAAGTTTGTGCTGTAAGGCGGTCTGCGAGACTTATGTATGCTCGGCTTTGTTCAGAGGACGGACGAATATGCGAGGCTTAAATGCTCGGCTTATTTGTTATCGCCCACCACAGAGAACGTACGGGTACGAACCCGGTTTTTAGTGCGAGACGGATCTCGGCTTTTCCTTACCACGATGTGCCCCTCGTGTGCAAGGAAGACCACACCCCTGGCCAGGTAGCATGATGCTAATGCGAGTCTTATTGGATGCTCGGCTTTCTGCGAGTTACTTAGACTCGGCTTTCTGCGAGTTACTTAGACTCGGCTTTCTGCGAGTTACTTAGACTCGGCTTTCTGCGAGTTACTTAGACTCGGCTTTCTGCGAGTTACTTAGACTCGGCTTTCAATTGTATGTTGAATTTTTAAGGAAAAGACTAACCTGGTTTGGCTTTGATGAGCTTTCAACGCGGTATAGGCTGTAAAATAAAAAAATTATTAGATTTGCGACTGTGCCGATGAAGGCTGCCTACGTATCTTCCGAGGAAGAATCAAGTCGCTTGTAGTTCATACATTTTTTTTTGACGCTTTGGCGTGGCCGTCTTAGAAGTATTCCTTTAGGCTCGCCGAATTCCATGATCGCGGCAAGGCTTTGCCCTTCATTGATTTGAGCTCGTAAACTCCAGGCTTGACGACTTTCGTGACTTTGTAGGGTCCTTCCCACTTTGCACCGAGTTTGCCCGCTCTCCATTCCTTTGTATTTTCGTAGACCTTGCGCAGGACGTAGTCGCCGACTTGAAAATGCTGCTCTTTGACTTTTTGGTTATAGTACTGGGTTACGAGCTGCTGGTAATTTTGAATGAGGAGTAGAGCTCGGTTTCGTTCTTCCTCTATCGTGTCCAGGGCTTGGATCAGCATTTTCTCGTTGATCTCGTTATGTTTCGGCATAAGAGATCGGCGGAGAGTATAGATGTTTGCCTCTGCCGGGACCATTGCTTCCATACCGAAGGCTAAGGAAAACGGGGTGGCCCCAGTTGCGCGGCGAGGAGTTGTTTTATGCGACCAAAGGACTCCGTCCAACTCGTCAGCCCAAACTCCTTTTTTGCTTTCAAGGCGTCTCTTAATGCCGGCAATAATGGTTTTGTTTGTAGCTTCGGCTTGTCCGTTTCCTTGAGAATATCTCGGTGTTGACTTGCTGAGCCGTATATCCCACTTCTTGCAGAACCCTTCGAATAGGTTTGATGTGAATTGCGATCCGTTGTCCGTGACGATTTCATAGGGCAGCCCATATCGACATATGATGTATTTCCAGACGAAGTTTTGAACGTGGACGTCATGAATTGCGACGTATGCTTTGGCTTCGACCCACTTTGTGAAGTAGTCGGTCATGATCAGCAGGAATCGCCTTTGATTGGACAGTGGCAACGGCCCAACGATGTCTGTTGCCCACCTCATGAATGGATAAGCCGCGGTTGAAGTTGTAAGCATTTCCGTGGGTCGGTGTATGAATGGCGCATGACGCTGACACTTTTCACACTTGTTGGAATAGGTTTCGCAATCAGCCATCATAGTCGGCCAATAGTGACCATTCAGCTTGATTTTGAGAGCGAGAGACCGTCCCCCGGAATGATTCCCGCATTCTCCTGAGTGTGTTTCTTCGAGAACCCGGTGTACTTCATCTCCATGAATGCATCTTAGGAGGACTTTGTTGGCCGAGTATTTGGTTTTCTCGATCGATCTCCTTGGTTTTTCCAGTCATCTCGTTCAGAAATTTCTCTTAGAAATCCCCACAGTCGGCGCCAATTGTAAGATCTCAATTCTGCGTATCCAAAGATAGCAAGAATTTTAGGGTTTTTGAATTAGGATTCTAAAAGAAGAATTTAAGAACACGGTGAGAATTAGGAAATTAGGGTTTGTATGCCGGAGTTTCCGAGATGGAAGTCGGCAAAGAAAAGCGGTTTAAGTCGTCGGAGAGAGTTTTTAGGTCAAGTCGGCTCTAAAGTCTCTCAGGCTGAAAGTATTGTGAAAAGCGTGAGTTTATTGAATGATATGAGGTCCCTTTATATAGGGTTACAAAGTCGGTTTCAAATAAGGAAAATCGAGATAAACACGAATACTTTCCTTATGTCTCGGTTTATCAAGATACGGAATATTTCCATATCTTGACGTCGCTATGCGCCGCCTTTGTTCCGTTTTTGACTAACACCTCCTAAACCCTAATGTAAGCCGGTTGTCCCGAGTTGGGTTTAACCTAAGTTTTACCGACTTGGGCCTTGTACCGACTTTCCATTTTGGGCCGACCTAAACTCATGAATAGGCCTTTTAGAAAAGTGCTAATCTTGACTCCAACATTCGTGACACTTCAACCAAAGAACATCCCTCCTTTTAGTTACTTTAGTTTGATTTATTACTAGTTAAGATTGTACTCAAACAGTTTAGTCTATGTGGATCGATACCCTGAATATTACAACGCACATGTGTGCATTTGCAGAATTAGAATTATAAATTTAAAATCTGAGTACACTAAACCTTGCATATTAGTTATCTTCATATCTTTATTTACGGTTTCTTCGTTTTCGCTCTAATGTTTACTCGATCAACTTGTGTGTCGTTATTTTTGTTTATTCGGTTCCAAATAGCTTTACGTATCTGTTTTTGTATATGTTGAAGTATTTTAATCTTAATGCAAGTTTTGTTTGACCAAAAAAGATATTAATATAAATTACTAGATTACATGTTATAGTTATATATAATATTTTTAATACAACAAATATATATATATATATATGTGTTTGGATCAAGCTTTTCTTCTCGTTAATGTGGTCTATTGACAACAATATAAAACATTAGTCTTATTAACAAACTAAAAAATCAACTGTCGATTTTCGTGAAAATGTAAAATTGATAACAAACTATCTACCCATTGTTGTAACTGTTAGATAATGTCACTAGTCAATGTTTTAGTAATTTTTCTGTGCGACTTAGTTCTCGGAATGACTGGATTTTGGAATCATTGTATTCCTCGTTATAATCATTATTAGGTAATGTATTCTTTTGTCAAAAACAAAATTTGTTTGAATAAAAAATGTTGATCCAAATTCATTGATTTGGAAAGCTAATTCGTAAAACTTGTAGTTTAGCTATTTCAAAAACTAGCAAATATCCAGCATTAAAAACATAAAGTAAAAGTCATCTTATTGATATATGGAGAAGTATTACATGGTTTGAAACTTTATGAGTATATTATAGTATAGTGGTGAGAATATATAACCGATTAAATGTGTACGTGCGTCGAACAGAATCAAACCAAAATGAGTTTGGAATCACACTCGGTTTGGAATTGAATTGGATTTAAAATCTGGTAAATGTACTATTATCCTAATAACATATTACTTTTTGGATTCAAATTGAAATCAAATTGATGATTTGAATTATTTAATAATTTAATTAATATTAAAATATCTTCTCATTTGATGCTAAAATGTTTCAATTTGGTTTTGTCATAATGGATTCAACTTTAAAGAGAATTAATATGCAACCATACATTTTTGTCATCATGGTTTTTATAAGCAAACTTGTTTTATATTATAATAGACATTCATACCAGAGTGTTTTTAAGCAATCTCTTCCTTATTATTTGTTTGTCTTTTGTCACATTTGAGAATATATATATATATATATATATATATATATATATATATATATATATATATATATATATATAGAATCTTTAGTTCATTAGCTTTTATTCTAATTGTTGTGTAATAGTCGAAGTGCGGTTATGTCCTGGAATTCTAATTGCGTAAAAGCGGTACACTACTGGCAACTAAAGAATTAAAGAAAGAGTGTATTACCTCCGCACAATCCATTCTTTGTTCATGCAATATTGTTATCGGTATTGTATTTTTGATTGTGGTTTTATCATTATATAAATCAATTATTCAGTTTTTTCATATTATAGAAATCATGGTTCTACAATCTTTAATCTTTAATTTTCGTTATTATAGTAACGAAAAGCTGATAAATTGTGAAAGTTTTTATAAAAATAGGTTATAAAGTTATGATTCAACAATCTTTCACGATATTGTTCTGATTCAGTTTAAAGTATGACTCTCACCGAGTTAGCGGTCTATGTTGAACATATGTATATGATTATACATTTTTACGATTGCTAAAAACTGTCTAACAAAGGAACTGAGATTGCAACGGGTATGGTGAGTCGACATCCCAATTTGGGGATGGTTTGTCCCTTATAACCTTGTGTGCTTTATGGACTGGAATTATGATTTTTGTCTGAATGACCAGATCTTATTTATACCAGATGCGGTGGAGGTGTTATTGGTTACGAGTCTAGTAAGTCGACACACCAAAAATTCATCTTGGTAGTGGTATGCCACATGCGAATATCCCAAGTTTTGATGTTTATCAAATTTTTATGTTAGTGTCTAGTGTTGTAAGAATATGACTAATGCTAGACAAAATCGATGGAACTTGATTCATTATGTAGCGTGATCATATTTTTTATCTCCATGACCATGCTGAAACTAGAGAAGTAACTCAACGAGGATATCATATGCTTTCTCTTGAGAATACTAATGTTATAATTCCAGTTAATGTTGAATCTTGTAACACTAAGATTGTTATATGCAAAATGGTACGTCATAAGAACAAAATGAGTAAGAAGTCAATGTTGATAAGAATAAAATGTATTTCTCAGAAAAAAATGTCATTTTTCTTCAGAAAAACTAATCCTTATTCATTTACATAGAATGGATTTCCGGAATAAAAGTTTGAACTCTTAATAAAATGATGAATTCAAAGATGTACGATTCTGAGTTACCTCAAGAAATGTAAGGGATGCATTTCTTACCAAATGAAGTCATTGACACTAAACCATATGAAATTTGAGGTGGTAAAGTACATCGTACAAATACCTAAAAGTGTGTGGGTGCTTAAAAAAAATCATGTACTAAGTTGCCACACAAGTAATCCAGTTTGTAAGCACTGGAAAGCTATAGCTAGAGTATTGAGATACATGTGATATACATAAAGTTATGGCTACATTGAATAATTGATCTCAAATGGAGTAATCTTAATAGATTATATCCAATATGATGACAACTTAAGATCCATTTATTAAAGGTGTGTCACAAGATCAAATGGTAAAGTTATCAAAAGGAATGATTTTAAAAGCTATGACTTAAGAGGATGTTTGGCATTAACCATATATAAACAATTGGAGATCCCAAGAAAATAGGTTCAAAGTGAAAACTGAGTCAAACTGAATATGCTTAAGCACTATGAAATTTTTATCTTTACCCAGTGCTACATGTAAGGTCTAGAGGATAAGCATTTTCTTTTAATGATTGATTCCATAGCTTTGAGATATAAGTGGAGTAATACATGATACTCCTTTAAACAAAGATAGTTAAATATTACCTTAGTGAGTGTGAAATGTGATTGTTTCTAGGAGAATGAAAGTAGGGTTATATTCTCCAAATTCACTCATGATTAACCAGACATGTTCAAAGCCAAAATGAACACAATAGAGAACCTAGTTCTATGAGAAAATAAAGTTGTGTTATAGTTATTGTCTTAATTTACATCAAAGTATGGGTGGTTCAAGACATCATGTTCACCACTTGGTCGAGTAAACCCGATAGATATTAACAATGATTGGTTCAATGCCAAAAAATGCTACCAACTCATATGCAATGGATTTTTCGCTTACTCTCAAAAGTCTCTTTGTTATGTCTTCTTGTCTAGGAACTCAAATCTGTCAAGTTTATCGAGTCGTCCAGTGTCTATAGTCATTTCTATTTATGTGAGGATTGTTGGAACCCGTTTTTAGACAATGGCATTGGCCAATGTTCCGATAACCTTTCCGGGCAACTTAGTTATCGGAATGGCCAGATTTTGGAATCATTGGATTCCCCGTTATGATCACTCTTAGGTAATGTATTCATTTGTCAAAAACGGAATTCTTTTGAATGAAAATGTTGGTCCAAAGTCACAGACCGGAAAGCTAGTTTGTGAAGCTTGTAATTTGGCTATATTTAAAAACTAGCAAATTTACAACAATAAAAACATAAAGTGGAAGTCCTCTTGTTTATATATGGAAAATTATTATATGGTTTAAAACATTGTGAGTATACTATAATATAGTCGTGAGAAAAAATCTCCGATTAAATGTGTGCGCGCGTCAAACCGAGTCAAACCAAAACGAGTTTGGAATCACACTATTAGCCTAATAACATATTAATTGTTTGGATCAAATTCAAATCAAATTGATAATTGATTTTCATTATATAATAATTAAATTAATATCAAAATATCTTCTCATTTGATGTTAAAAACATTTCAATTTGATTTTGTAATAATGGTTTCAGTTTTAAGGAGAATCAATATGTAAACGTATGCTTTTGTCATCATGGATTTTATAAACCAACTTCTTCTTCTATATTATAATAGACATTCATACGAGAGTGTTCTTAAGCAATCTCTTCCATATTTTTGTGTCTTTTGTCCCATTTAAAAGTATACATTTAATCTTTTGTTTCTTAGCTTCCATTATAAGTGTTGTGAAATAGTCAAAGTGTCGTTGTATCATAGGATTATGATATGATTGCGTAAAATCGGCACATTTTAGATAACTAAAGAATTAAGGAAAAAGTGTATCGCTTCCGCATATACATTCTTTATTCATACAACATTGATATTAGTATTGTGTTTTTGATTAAGCTTTTATCATTATATAAAGAAAATTCTGTTTTGCGATATCTACACAAATCATCCACTAAATACATGTCATAGATTTGTGTAAACTAACTCTTATGGAAAATTTTAAACGCAATTTGGATTTTTGCCTCAAAACCTAATGTTGGTGGCTTAATATTTTTAGCTATGTTGATCAATGATCAAGATTCAAGACTAAATATATTTTTCTCGTACATAGTTTCTTCATTGTAAGTGTTTTATACAGAACTGTAAATTCTAAGAAACAAATATGGCCATAGGTTGTGAATGGCGTCACTTAAGCGGGACGGAATTGAAGGGTCAAAGGTGGGATGTATAGTGGCAGTGAATGGGAACACTAATGTGGGACGGTTTATAGTCATACGGTGCGGATTTTACAATTGTTACCAATCAGCATAAACTTTAATTATTAGGTTTTTGACATGAAATAACGCACTCCAAAAAAAGTATTTTATTATTTGTTCATTTTAGTTAAAAACGCCCTTGGATACCTAAACTCTAAATATGGTGTGGGTGATGTGCGTTTTCTGTTTTGTCTATCAAATGCTATAAATCAATTAAATATCATTTTATACCTTAGATTTTTATTATTAAGCTATAGTTTATCTAATTTGTCTAATAGTAACTTGTCCGAATGGTTAATATTTGTATATAAATATATATATATATATATATATATAATTTAAAAATGTATTTTGACTAAAATATTTTTAATTATGATTTTATAACTTGTGTTGAAAATATAAGAAAATGAAATTTATGATAATCATTCAAACATTTTAACGTTTACCGAATGGTGACAGCTAGGCTTCTTCGAGTTTTCAGATTTTCAGATTTAGAAATATAAATTATATTGTGTATTTTAGCATTTCGGTTTGGTTCGGTTCCATCGGTGTTCAGACCAGTTCATATATTAGAAATATAAAGAAATGGTAACATTTGAATAAAAATTGGTTAATTTTGAAAACTATAACTAAATACTTTCAAATATTTAAGTTATTTTAAGTATTTCGATTATTTTAGTCTTAAAATAATTAACAACTTCAGATTTACAATTGTAATTATTAATATTTAGTTCAAAATAATAATCAATTAAAACAAATCATGGCGATTTATATCAAAATTTGAACCGAACTATTCGAAGTAACCGAATTTAACCAAAATTAAGAAATTACCAAATCGAATTAAATTGATATGAAATAACCTAATTTATCTAAAACTAAGCAAATTAACCGAATTTAACCAAATAAACTAAAATTAATCAAATTTTTTTCTAAAAACCGCACTTGTCCCGCAAATTATTTTCACCAATCAATATATATTTTGCATCGCTTATTATGTACAAAATGCATTTGCCCACAATCCGCATTTACCGCCGTTGAACTCCACCGCACTTTAAAACTATTTTTTCCGCACATTTAAATTTGTGGTTACCATTCGGACCATGTATATCACCAATCAAATAAACTTTAATGAATTGAGCGTTTTTATCAAATAACACGCTTACAAAAAACTTTTTTTTGTTTGTTCTAAGTAACATAAAATAACGCACATTTTCATCCCTCATCAATTATGATGTGGTTTTATGTGCGTAATTCTATCCAGTATTTTATATTATTATTTTAATCTAAAATATTATGTGTGGTTGTTCTGTATTTAACTGCAATCTAATATGGCTAATAAGTAATTAACAAATATTTGACTATGCAATAGTTAGAGTTGTAATTTTTAAATCGAACCAAACTAAACCAAATTTTCAATTTTTAATTCTGGTTTCATTATCTAATTTATTTATTTTGGTAAAATTGAATAATTAATTTTGGTTATCGAATCGGTTTGGTTTGGTTCATTTCGATCTAACCGATCGATTAACCGAATTTACCTGAAATTGACTAACCGAACAGAACATATCCGAACTTGCACATTTTCGCAGTTGAACCAGAATGGTTCACCTCCCATCCTTATAGCCAATCAAAATGTCACCTCACATAACTCAATTACACTAAATTAAATAAATAATTAAAATAAATAAATTAAGAAAAGCAAAAATAAGAAACGAAAACTTTAACACCGTTTGCAAAAAAAAAAGAAGTTATCATCCACTTTCGATTCACTCATCCACTTTGGATTATCATAATCTGATTTGCCATTTTTTTTTTCTGTTTCCTTGCTACTCATCCACTTTCGATTCGTTCATTTCTCAGTTTTTAGATTTCTACTTTCTCATTCACCATCCTCTCTTTGACTCTCATTTGCAGAAGTCAGTTTCAGGTTCACCCATATTCTCTCCTTTGGTATAAGCTTCAGAGAAATAATGAATGGCGTCTTTTACATCATCTGGCAAAACCAAAAAAGGTGAGATTTTTTTTCTTCTTCTAGCTTTAAGTGGAATGCTTTTAGTTTGCGAATAACAGAATTGATCTTGTGGGGCTGAGCTTGAAAGAAATAGACAAATTCAGAGGGATCCAATAGCTAATTATATGTTGTAATTTGGTTGCTTGGGCTAAAGGAATTTGGTTTTCCTACGCAACTCCAAAATTCAGTGTTATGGCATGGCTTACGGTTCTTAATCGAATTTCGACAGGGGAGCGGATGCAAAAATGGAATGCTAATCAAGATCCAACATGTGTTCTCTGCACTACTGCCATAGAAAACAGAAATCACATTTTATTTCTGAGTTTTTATTCCGAAGAAGTGTGGAGGAAACTTGCCTTCCGATTGTTTGAGACAAAGTACACGACGTGTTGGACGAATAATCTGGAAGCTCTCGTGGACTCTTCACAGGACAAAACAAGACTGTACCTACGCCGCTACACTTTCCAAGCAGCAAGTCATTCCCTTTAGCGTGAAAGGAATGCAAGAAAACATGGAGACACACCAAAGCAACCTGCAACATTGGTAAAAATCATCAACAAAAGCATAAGGAATAGACTCTCAGCTCTTCAAACGATGGGAACCAACAAACTCTCAGGCGCATTGCAAATGTGGTTTGCGTACCATACCTAAGTTTAGTAGAAAGATGTAAAGTTTAGTTTCTGCTATAGGCTTTAAGTTGCAGTTCATGTAAAACAGAGTTTTGAATAAATTTCACATATATTCAAAAAAAAAAAAGTTATATTTTGTAGATTATGGTGCTATCCGGAGGGAGCCAATAGCTAATTAGACTATGGATCCGGGATATCAGATTGAGAAGAAATGGCCAGCTGCTTCTGGAGACATCGCAGTGCTTAGCCTGTGATGCGATCCTAGACAGGATCAACCCAAAATCGACACTTGAGAGTTGGTAAAATGATAGGCCTTGCAAACAATCAGATTGATTCAAGGGATGTGGAGCGAATGGTCACACAAAGGTTACGGAAAAGCCTTTGATTCACCTCTTGATCTCTTCAGGATATTACACACCAAAAGAAATCAAGGATTTTGCTGGATATTACACACCAACAAGATGATCTAGAAATTCAGAAAGGGTTTTTGATAAAAAGTCTAGATAAATTCGAAATGGAAGAGTACAAGAGAATTAAGTAGAGTTCAGAAGATGGCTTGCATGAAGAGCAAGCATTAAATGACCTAGGAACTCAACAAAACACTTAATACAAGTTTAAATTCGAAAATTGGCTCTCATGCACACTTCATGGACGAAATTTCTCTTCATGGACTTGAGGAAATGTATCCTGGATGCCAAACATAAGTCTGCAAGCTTCCAATCCAATTGGGCCTAGTAATCTTCAAGTAATGCACCAGGATGACCCATTTTGGAAACTGAGCTGTATCTTTCTGATCTGTTGGACTTTTCCTCTGTTCTTGGTCTTGTTGGAAAGATAAGAGATCCAGGAAGACTCTCCAATTGGTTTCATGTCGAGATTGTACCTGAGCTGGGCTGTGGGACTCAATCTTTGGCTCAGTCGCGCAACAGGTGCTAAAGCATAACTATCGGTTTGTAAAATTCATATCTTTTACGTGTGGACCTGTTTTGAGATGAATCCAATTGTAGGAGCTTCTCTGATGAATCAGAATTCCAGGAAAATTTTGTTCATAGCTTGATTCTTTCTGGTTCGTTCTGGAACCTCCTTTGAACACTCGCATGTCGGAATCGCGTAAGCTTGAATTCACCTGGATTGAAAGTTGCATAACTTCTTCACCAGAACTCTAATTGGACTGATTCAACTTCGAGGAGTTATCAATATGAGGTGAGAATGTAATACAGGTGGTTTTTGGCCGAATGGAAAGACCTTCATTTGTTGTTTTGAAGTTGCAATCAGGTGGCTCTTCCTTTGGCTTCATAACCGGTTCTTGTTGGGAATGTCCTGAAATCTATTTGTACTTACTCTGAGAGAAAGTCGTGTTGTCGAGATGAGACAATCATATGACACTAGGTACTCGTAATGCTTTGCTAGAAGCCACTTATGATCAATGAGTTTAGAACTCATTGCTAGTGTTATATGATCCTACAGGGTCACACACCTAAGCAAACTGGACATTGAATGTGAGGTTGATCATTAATGTAATGATCGGATGAATGCATATTTGATATGCATTCGATGTCATCTTTTCTGGGCAGTGTCGATCGACGCACTATGTGTGTCGGTCGACACGGATCGACTGTGTCGATCGACACAAAGAGTGTGTCGGTCGACACAACTCGCGGATTAGCAGATTAAATCGGTTTAATCATTAGTTAATCCCGTTGCGGTTTAAGTCGACATATATAAGATATATGGTCGACCTAAACTCAATCTTAACCTAATTGATAGCCACCAGAAACAGAAAAGAAACCTCTTTGGAGATCAGATCTCTGATAGGCACTAGCATCCCTGCTGTCCAGTTCTGTGTGCGTGTGGATACCAGTAGAGGCGCAGCACTTGAGGCGCTCTAGATCTCGATTACTTGCTAAGACTTCCGCTGCATTAATCACCAGGTAATCTTCAGATCTGATAGATTCAATTACATGAACCTGTAGATTCTAGGCTCGGAATTCAGACTAGGATTGCCTAATTGGATTAGGAATCTGCTAGAAATTCTTTCAGTGGTATCAGAGCTTTAGGGTTCCATTGAATCTGTAGCATGTTGATTAGATTAGTTGAATCTGAATCTCTGTATAGTTGATACAAGCATGCTAAAATTCGTTTTCATGAAAAATTCTAGTTTTAGGGTTTTTTTACTTGAAAAACGAATTGGGCTTATCGCACTGTGACGATCGACACCAGTCCGGTATCGGTCGACACAAAAGGATAACCCGAATAAATTTGTTTCGCCTAGTGTCGGTCGACACAAACCTCGCGAGATTGATGAATCGGTTCAATTGGATTGGACCGGTTATCGAGCTTGGTTTATGACGGTTGAACACTGTGAATGGTTTAATTGCGATTGGTTTGATCATGTTGGTATCGACCGATGCTAGTGTAGCATCGATCGATACTGACCGGTATTCAAAACCGGATCAATTGGATGGATCGGTTATCGCGGTTTGCTTTTGGTTATTCTGCATCGATCGACACTATAGTACTGTCGGTCGACATAAGATTCGATGATTGGGTTATGGAACCTGCAATCACATAACCAAAGCAAGATAAATCAATTAATTATAAGAATTAAAACATAATAAAACTGAACGTTTTAAAGGTTCCGTTCCTCAACCAAATATCAAGTGATACTTGATGTCTTTCCAATCTTGTCAACTGTCAAGACTCATTTAGTTGTGTGATAGACTTGCAGTGCAAGATGTCCACGATTTCATGAGTAAGACAGGAAGTAATCGTGTTGATGGGCTTGCAGTGCAAGGCGTCAACAATTACATGACTGAAGAGATTGGTTTACTTGACTGGGCCATCAAAATCGTTTTGGGCTCAGAGACATCAGGTGGATTGGACATAAGATGTCGATCCACAACCAAGAGTTATATTGGATATAACTAGCAAGGTCGTTGCTTACCTAGATAGCTAAAGTTGGGTGATAGCCAGTGGCTCACTCAAGTTTAGTGAAGTATGGGTCTTGGATCATTATATTCATTTGAGGAAACATTGTTTGAATATAATGCGAGTTTTCTTAATTGTTAAGACTTCTCATTTCTTGAACATCATAACTAAACCTCCCTTGTTTTTCAGCTATGTCTAGCACAAACCATCGTAACAATTTCTCCCTGCGATCCGTCCTTGAGAAGGACAAGTTAAATGGATCCAACTTTCTTGAATGGTATCGGAACTTGAGAATTGTTCTCAAACAGGAGAAAAAGGACTATGTCCTTGAGAAAGTTCTCCCCAAGAAGTACCGAGCCAATGCCTGGCAGTCAGATAAGGATGCTTGGGATAAGCATTCTAATGATGCGGTGGATGTGAGATGTCTCATGTTGGCTACCATGAACTCGGAATTGCAGAAGCAATATGAGTACGTGGAGTCGCCAAAAGAGATGATCACTGGCCTGAAAAGTATGTTTCAGGAGCAGGCACGAACTCAGAGATACCAGACGGTTAGGTCTCTGATTGAGTGCAAGCTACCAATGGGCGAACCAGTCAGTCCTCATGTCATTAAGATGATGGGTTATATTGATAACCTGGGGAAACTGGATTGTCCCATTAGCCAAGAGTTGGCTACTGACATCATTCTACAGTCACTGCCGTCAAGCTATGATCAATTTGTTATGAACTATAACATGAACAACTTGACGAAGACGTTGACTGAATTGCATGGGATGCTTAAGACTGCTGAACCTAACATCAAGAAGGAACCCCCGGATGTCCTTATGGAACAAAAGGGTAAAAAGTTTAAGAAACTTGGTAAGAACAAAGGTGATGGAAAGATGAGCTCGATTGTGAATCTAAGCATGTCTCCCCAAGCTCCTAAGGTTAAAACCAGTCCTTCTGAAGATGTTAAGTGCCGTTATTGTAATGGTTATGGGCATTTGAAAAGAAACTGCAATAAATTCTTGGAGGATTATGAGAAGCTGAAGAAGACGTACGAGACTTCTTCTTCAGGTATTATGTTATAGAAGTAAATGTTACTTCTTATAGTCCTACTTATTGGGTATTGGATACCAGCTGTGGTGCTCATATTTTGTGAAAATGTGCAGGGCCTGAGCAAAAGTAGGATTATGGAGAAAGGACAAGTGGATCTACGCGTGGAAATGAAGCAAGAGTTGCTGCATTAACCGTAGGAGTATTTCATTTGTTTTTCCTTTTATGTCATATTTTGAACTTAAAACTGCTACTATGTATCTGCTATGAGCAGAAAGATTATTTCTAATCCTTGTTTGGATATGAAAGGATATCAGTTTTCAAATTAAGAATAAGTGTTATTCATTTGATTACAGTGATATATTTTATAGTAGCAATCCATTAAAGAATGGATTTTATGTTATAAACCAGAATGTGCCTAACTATAACATTAATATCAAACTTCTCTCTGGCATTGTCATTTTGGGCCACGTAAATGAGAAACAGATTCAAAAGCTCCATAGTGATGGGCTTTTGGGCTCATCTGATTATGAATCACAATGAGTAAAGTGAATCTTGTTTATTGGGTAAAATGACAAAGGCCCCTTTCGAAAAAGGGTAGTGTCGATCGACACAAACGGTGCATCGGTCGACACAGGTCGCGAACGGATAAAATGAAAGGGCCAGAGGCTTATTGGGTTTTATGCATACGGATGTATATGGGCCGATGAGCAGTAATGCTAGAGGAAATTTTCAGTACTTCGTTACCTTTGCTGATATTTTCAGTAGGTACGGTTATGTCTTGTTAATAAGACATAAATCAGAATCTTTTGAAAAGTTCAAAGAGTTCCAGAATGAAGTATAGAATCAATTTGGCAAAAATGTTGAAGCTCTATGATGAGATCATGGAGGTGAATACTTAAGTCAATAATTAAGTGATCATATAATAGATTGTGAAAGTGTTTCACAATTCAATCCTCATGAATCGAACTTTATTAGATATAGTTTGATCAATGATGAATCACTTAGATCTTCCATTATCCTTCTAAGAATAAGCTCTAGGAAAGGTCTGAGTTTACATTAAATAGTGTTCCATCAAAATCAGTTACAGAGATTTCACATGAGATGTGGAATGGAAATGTTTCTGATTTATCCATCATGGAGATTTGGAGTTGTGAGACTTATATAAAACGTTTAATCTCTGATAAGCTCACACCCAAGTCTGATAAGTGCTGCTTCATTGGTTGTCCTAACAAAAACAAGGCATGTTAATTTTACAACCAGTTCGAGAACAAATCGTTTGTTGCTCGGAACTATGTTTTCTTAAGAAAGACTTTCTTTCCAAGAAGAACAGTGGGAGTAAAGTACAACTCGAAGAAATTCGAGAATCACAGGAGACTGTTCAGCCCGATGAGGAAGAGCAGCAGTTGGATCTACAAAGAGTTGTAGAACCTGCAACTGTGGTGCCTGAGGTTTGCAAGGATCTGATGAATGAATATTAGATATACATTCAAAAGCGAGTTTTAAAAATGTGTCGATCGACGCAAAAGTTGCATTGATCGACACAGGTCGCGAACCAAAATATTTTGGTTTATGATTTAATTAACTACGGTTTAAATCTTGGTTAATTAGATCGTGGTAAAAGTCTACATATGAGATATGTGCGTGACTTTTAACACAAGACTGAAGCTCGTAGATCCAATAGGATCCGTCACGAACCCGAGAAATGGGGATTTCTCGTAACCAATTGCCGTGATCTACTGATCATTGAAAGTGACGGGCCTGCGAAATTTGAAGAAGCAATGATGGGCCTTGACTCCGAAAGTGGCTGAAAGTCGCTGAATCCGGAATGGCGATGTTCAAACCTGGATTGGTGGAAAAGGTTTCAAGTAAATTCATGGTATTAACTGTGAAGAAACCTAATCCCAGACACCATGCTTATGTCCATTCGGATTATCCTAGCAACCGCCACTCATAATGGTTATGAGATCTGGCAGATGGATGTGAAAACAGCTTTCCTTAATGGAATTCTGGAAAGGGATGTGTACATGACACAACCTGAAGTTTTTCATTGATCCTAATGAAGCTAGGAAGATATGCAAGCTTCATCGATCCATTTATGGATTGAAGCAAGCATCTCGGAGTTGGAACCTTCGTTTTGATGAAGAAGTCAAAAGGTTTGATTTCGTCATGAATGAAGTGGAAACATGTGTTTACAAGAAGACTAGTGGGAGCGCAGTTGCATTTCTAGTATTGTATGTTGATAACATACTACTTCTCGGAAATGAAGTTCCATTGTATAAGTCTGTTAAGACTTGACTCGAAAGTTGTTTTTCGATGAGAAATATGGGAGAAACCATATACATTCTTGGAATAAGAATCTATGGAGATAGATTAGACAAGCTAATTGGATTGTGTCAAGATACTTATGTGATAAGTCCTTACACAGATCCAGTATGCATGATTACAAGAAGGACCTTGTGCAAATGACTCTTGGTATTACTCTTAGCAAGACGCAGTGTCCTTCGACACACGCTGAGCTAGGGCGAATGAGGGTCAGGCTACTGCTAAAGGCATTAGATGTCTTAAGATGTGATCTTAATTTTAGTGGGAGTCATTGTTATTAATTTTAGTTATGATATGATGTTCGTATAAACATAATATGATTATGTTATTAAAATCTGACATCTGTATTATTTGATAATGGTTATTAAATAATAGTCCCAAAGTAATTTATGACATTTTATAGGTCATCAAGTATGTGACTTGATCATGAAACCCTATAAATAATAAATGACATAAATTATGTTTGTCCCTGGTCGAGGTTGTTAAAGTGGGACATTAACAACCACGTGAGACTAGCATGTGAGGTGACTGATGACTAAGTTTCATGGAGTCATTAATAAGAGTATTAAAGTCAATCACATAGGTATGTGTTAGAAAACACATGATCGGACATGACCCACTGATGAGAACTCTACGGGATAGTTATATAAGTGTCATGAGAGTTTTCATTACGACTATAGAGTATAGTCCTTAGACCTGAGTTCATCATGGTTTCTTACATGTGAATTGGTCCGCTTTGACCTTGTCAAACGTCAGCCGTAACTGGTGATCATAAAGACATTGATTGGGCGTATCATGAAGCGTGTGAAGGAACAGGGATGGAACAAGATGGGAATTGTCCCTCCTATATAACAGGAGAGAAATATCTCAGGGCCTATCGAAGATTTGATGCTGAGAAATGTGTGGCCACACTCAAACGAGATGATTGTCAGTCGTTTGTCTTGTCAGTATAAATCGGAATTCGATGAACATGATTTTGGCTTAATAAGGATGACACGGATCTTGCCTTATGCCGGATCGAGATATAGTGACGAAGGGATTATAGGAATAGATGATTCCAGTACAAGTGGGAGATTGTTGGGAATGTCCTGAAATCTATTTGTACTTACTCTGAGAGAAAGTCGTGTTGTCGAGATGAGACAATCATATGACACTAGGTACTCGTAATGCTTTGCTAGAAGCCACTTATGATCAATGAGTTTAGAACTGATTGCTAGTGTTATATGATCCTACAGGGTCACACACCTAAGCAAACTGGACATTGAATGTGAGGTTGATCATTAATGTAATGATCGGATGAATGCATATTTGATATGCATTCGATGTCATCTTTTCTGGGCAGTGTCGATCGACGCACTATGTGTGTCGGTCGACACGAATCGACTGTGTCGATCGACACAAAGAGTGTGTCGGTCGACACAACTCGCGGATTAGCAGATTAAATCGGTTTAATCATTAGTTAATCCCGTTGCGGTTTAAGTCGACATATATAAGATATATGGTCGACCTAAACTCAATCTTAACCTAATTGATAGCCACCAGAAACAGAAAAGAAACCTCTTTGGAGATCAGATCTCTGATAGGCACTAGCATCTCTGCTGTCCAGTTCTGTGTGCGTGTGGATACCAGTAGAGGCGCAGCACTTGAGGCGCTCTAGATCTCGATTACTTGCTAAGACTTCCGCTGCATTAATCACCAGGTAATCTTCAGATCTGATAGATTCAATTACATGAACCTGTAGATTCTAGGCTCGGAATTCAGACTAGGATTGCCTAATTGGATTAGGAATCTGCTAGAAATTCCTTCAGTTCTGTCCATTTGCTTGAATCATGAGATGAGCTAGTTAGGATCATATCAGCCTGGGTATTGTCAACCTTCCTGTTGGTGTGAAACCTTCAAAGAACTTGAAAAATAGTTTCAGTGTCGCCAACCAAGCCTCTAGGAAGGCTGATTCTAGAGATGAATCATTTTTCAACCCTAATAGCTCGACAAAAGACTCGAGTGATACTGCATCTACCCTGCTTTCTGAAAAATATGCTGACTTTACAAAGCAAAGAAATTTATCCGCTCAAGCAGCGTGTATGCTGGTAAGTAGCAATGTAGTAGTCTATGATGTCTGAGATATAAAATCATTCTCTTAGTAGCGAGTTGCTTTCTTGAACAAAGCGAAAGAAATATTACCAAGTTGTTTCCTTGGTTCAGTCTGCAACCATGATCAAGTCATTTTGTAAACCCAAGCTTGCTGCCACTGTTACATTTTCAGAGATTAAGTAGCTTTGTTGAAAATTGCCAAGTCAATGTCAACTGACTGAATTTCCCATTTTAATTCTTTTTCACTTAGGAAGCGGAACGAGATTCATCAAAAAGATGGAGTCCTATTCTAGAGATGCAGTACAGAGGAGGATTGTTCAAGGGAAGATACCAAGGAGGCCTTCCCGAAGGAAAGGCCTTATCGAAAGTGGATGATAATCGAAAGTGGATAACTTCTTTTTTTTTGCAAACGGTGTTAAAGTTTTCGTTTCTTTTTTTTGCTTTTCTTAATTTATTTATTTTAATTATTTGTTTAATTTAGTTTAATTGATTTATGTGAGGTGGCATTTTGATTGGCTATAAGAATGGGAGGTGAACCATTGGGGTGAACCCAAGAATTATTCGTTGAACCATATTGTACACTAAAATCGTTTTCCCACATAAACATATATATTTTCACCATTAAACTTTTACTTTAAATAAATTGAATATTCGTAATTCATAAATTTGTGAAAATATTTTCGATTAACACTAAACAACAATTTAATTTATAAATATTAATTAAATTATTTTAAAATTTAAAATACTATTTAAAAATAAAAAGTAAAGTTTAAAAATTTATGTACTAACCGCACTTGTGCTATAAATATTTTTTTCCACATCTGTCGTAGTTGAACTGTACTGAAATTGATATTCACACATAACCAAATACGTGTTAGAATTTCAGAGTATGAAAGAATAATTAAGTGAGAATGGAAGATTAGAAGAGTTTTGAGAGAGCAAGAACAAGAGAGATTAAGCTTTAGGGAAGAATAAAATCCCAAAGTTAAAGTATCATAAGTGTTTACAAGAGTATATATATGCTATACAACTAGGGCAACAAACAGAAACCATGTCGCCGACACCATCGGTAACACATGAAGTTCAGAATCTTCTTTAGCGTCTATGTCGCCGACACCTTCGGCAACACATGAAGTTCAGAATCTTCTTTAGCGTCTATGTCGCCGACACCGTCGGCAACACATGAAGTTCAGACTCAATATTTATCTCATGATCAATACTCCCCCTCAAGCTTAGACTTTGGAATCACCCTAAAAGGCTAAGCTTGGAATGATCATGGCAACACCTCATTAAAAACCTTGATGTGAAAAAAACCACGTGGGACAAAACCACATCAAGGGAAAAAGAGTATGCTGCACATGAATCAGGAGAGTTCTAATCATGGATGGATACAAGTCCTAGTTTGGGAAAGATGTGATCACAAACCTTGAGACTTGCAGCCTTGGTGAAGATATCTGCTAATTGATCTTTACTTCTTGTATAGCAGGGTAGGACAGTTCCATCTTCAATCTTCTCCCTGACCTTGTGACAATCAATTTCTATGTGTTTAGTCCTTTCATGAAACACAGAATTTGAGGCTATATGGATTGCAGCCTGATTGTCACAGTGGAAGGTAATGGGACTTGATTGCTCAATGCCAAAGTCCTTAAGGAGAGCCTTCAGCCATGTCAACTCGCTTGTGAGCTTCCTCATTGCTCTATACTCGGCTTCAGCACTCGAACATGAGACAACCTTCTGCTTCTTTGTCTTCCAAGTTACCAAATTTCCTCCAATGAAAGTGCAATAACCGGTAGTAGATTTCCTATCATTTTTATCACCAGCCCAGTCTGCATCACAATATCCAACAATCTCAGTGTTATCATTCTTACCCATCCAAATGCCTTGTCCTTGGGAGCCCTTGAGATATCTGAGGATCCTTTCTATCATGCTCCAATGGTAGACAGTAGGTGTTTGCATGTGTTGGTTTACTTGATTCACAGCAAAGCAAAGATCTGGTCTAGTGAGAGTAAGGTAGATGAGTTTCCCAACCATTCTTCTGTATAAAGACACATCCCTGAACTTATCATTATCCGATTTCTCCCCCTTTCTTTTGACTTGGTAGCCATCTTCAAGAGGAGTCTTAGCTATCTTGCTATCTTGCATTCTTGTTTCTGTCAACAAGTCCTTCACATACTTTCTTTGAGATAGAAACAGCCCATCCTGAAATCTGCAAACTTCAATTCCCAAGAAGTATTTCAACTCACCAAGATCCTTGATGTCAAATGAACTCTTGAGGAAGGCTTTGGTGGATTTAATTCCTTCTTTATCACTTCCAGTAATGATAAGATCATCCACATATATCAGTACCACAACCACGCCTAAAGAGCTTTGAAGAGTGAACAAGGTATGGTCAGATTGAGATTTCCTGAACCCATGATCCATAAGAGTGTGGCTTAGCTTGTGATACCAAGCTCTTGGTGACTGCTTCAGACCATATATCGCTCTTCTCAGCCTCAGAGCTTCACTTGGTTTGCAAAGATGTTCAAGACCTGGTGGTGGTGTCATGTACACTTCTTCTTCAAGTTCTCCTTGTAAGAAAGCATTTTTGACATCCATCTGCCATAGATCCCATGAAAGGTTGGTAGCCAAAGAGAGAGTGACTCTCACAGTGTGAAGCTTAGCTACTGGTGCAAAGGTATCAGTGTAGTCTTCTCCATAAGTTTGAGTGAATCCTCTCGCAACCAGCCTTGCCTTATACCTCTCTATATCCCCATTGCTCTTATACTTGATTGTAAATACCCACTTGGAGCTAACAGCTTTCTTTCCCTTTGGTAATGACTCCACATTCCAAGTGTGATTCCTATCCATAGCCTTTTTCTCATCAATCACAGCATCCATCCACACCTTGATGTCTTTAGCCTCTTCATATGTCTTAGGGACCCAATCAGCATCAAGAACTCCCATGAAGACTTTATGTTCTGTTGGAAAGTAAGCAAGAGTGCATGTTGCTTGGATTGGATGTGCAACAGCCTGACTGTTATAGTAGATGAAATCCTTCTTTCTCCATTCAGATGGGTCCTTCTTAACCCTCGTACTTCTCCTAAAGGTTTCAACCGGTTGATCAGCCTCTCTTTCCTCATGATCAGACTCCATTTGAACTGGTTGATCAGCCTCTATTTCCTCATGATCAGACTCCAATTCTTTTTCCACTTCTCCTCCTTGATCATGAATGGCAGAATTATCTTGTTGAGATTGTGATTCTTCATTGTCCCCCTCATGATCAAGGTGGGTATCATCAGCAACAACTAAAGGTTCCTCCGGAGTGTTTGCCTTCTGATCTTGCTGTTTCTGCCTTGGTTGACTGATCAAATCACAGGTTGGTTGACTGATTCCAAGGTTTTCCAAAATGATCCTCAAGTTTGTGGCACGATCAGATGGATTATTGGATAGATCCTTCAGACTATCCCAACTCTTCTCAACATAATAGCCTTTTGATTCCACAAACTTAACATCCCTGGATACCAAGACCTTCCTGGTTTCAGGTACATAACACTTGTAGCCTTTCTGAGTTGTAGAGTAACCAATGAACATTGCCTTTGTGCTTTTTGCATCGAGCTTGTCCCTTTGTTCTCCTGGTACCAAAACAAAACACATACACCCAAACACCCGTAAGTGATTAATTGAGGGTTTGGTTTTGTTTAATACCTGAAATGGTGATTGATCATGCAGAACTTTGGTAGGTGTTCTGTTGATCAGATAGCAAGCTGTCATAACAGCATCTCCCCAAAACCTTTTTGGAACATTTGTGTAGAACATCATAGACCTTGCTACCTCCATTAAGTGTCTATTCTTCCTTTCAGCAACTCCATTTTGTTGGGGAGTGTAAGGACAACTGGTTTGGTGAATGATTCCATGCTTGGCTAGATGATGTTTGAAGGCGTGGCTAGTATATTCTCCACCGTTGTCTGATCTGAAGATCTTGATCTTGGCATTGAAATTGTTTGTCACATAGTTCTGAAAGTTGGTGAATGCTTCCAACACCCTATCCTTGGTTTGGATCAAGGTTAACCAAGTATACTTGGATTTCTCATCAATAAAGGTCACAAAGTACTTATGACTATCTCTAGACACGCAAGGAGCAGTCCATACATCAGAATGAACAAGATCAAAGCACTTCTCATAAATGGTTGAAGACTTAGGAAACACAGACTTGCAATGTTTTCCAAGGATGCAAGCTTCACAATCATCATTTGCAAATGAGACTTTAGGCAATAACAAACTTAAAGCTCTTGAATGAGGGTGTCCAAGTCTAGCATGCCAAATAACATTATCAGCAGTAGCGAGGAATGAGTTAGAAGCCTCAGAACAGAGATCAGACGACGGCTTAATGCTATCTAGAACATAAAGGCCATCTTTACTTACTCCTTTCCCAAGTACCTTGCTAGTCTCAATATCCTGAAATTGAACATCATCAGGACTGAATATGACATTGCAGTTTAAATCGGTGGTTGCCTTTTTCACAGATAGCAAGTTCGATGTAAAGCTAGGCATATAGAAGGCTTTTGATTTCTTGTCAAACAACCGAAGATTCCCTACACCTTTTACTGGTATTCTATCTCCATTTGCTATCACTACATTCCCTAAAGCCGGTTCAACATTAGTGATCAGGTTTGAGTCACTAATCATGTGATGAGATGCTCCAGAGTCTATAATCAATGGCTTGGAGATAGTAGGTGCATGGAGAGGTTTACCAGACACATTACCAGAATCTTTAGATGCTTTCAAGGCATCAATGAGGGCATATATATCTGACTTCCTCAGAACATCATGTTGAGAAGACACCAAAGCATTTCCTTGTTCCTCAATGAACCGCACATGATAACTCTTTATGGCTGAGACCGTTAATAGCCTACTGAGATTTGAAATATTTCCAAATACCTTCTGAAGAGTAGTCCACAACTCTCTTGCAGTTTCACAATATGAATAAGCCTCCAATATTGAAGCTTCAAGTGAAGTTTGGAGAATGAACAGAACCTTCTGGTCTTCTCGAATCCACTTCTCCACATCTTGGACCAGCTGGGTTGGAGCTTCATCACTGACATACTTCCATAACCCACATCCACCAAGGGCAGATTTCACCATTCTTGCCCATAACAAGTAATTTACCCCCTTTAGGGTCACTGGAATGAATATATGCTCTGAGTTCTCCATGGTTAAACTTAGTTATACCTTAGGAGGGAATATCAGGCACAAAAACAACTCAAAGAAATCGAACAGATTTGAAGGAACAAATCTTTCAAGAACAGAGATTTTGAAAGGTAAAAAGATGAAGGATTTGCGGAAAGAAATTAAGTTTAGGAGCTTAATAGCTTTGGGAATTTCGTCGAACACTTGGTGGGCGTTTTAAGAAATGGTGAGAAATTTGAAAGTTTTGGAGAATTTTGAAAGAGAGACAAGAGAGAATCAAAAGAGTAAATTAGAATCAAGATCAAAGCTCTGATACCATGTTAGAATTTCAGAGTATGAAAGAATAATTAAGTGAGAATGGAAGATTAGAAGAGTTTTGAGAGAGCAAGAACAAGAGAGATTAAGCTTTAGGGAAGAATAAAATCCCAAAGTTAAAGTATCATAAGTGTTTACAAGAGTATATATATGCTATACAACTAGGGCAACAAACAGAAACCATGTCGCCGACACCATCGGTAACACATGAAGTTCAGAATCTTCTTTAGCGTCTATGTCGCCGACACCTTCGGCAACACATGAAGTTCAGAATCTTCTTTAGCGTCTATGTCGCCGACACCGTCGGCAACACATGAAGTTCAGACTCAATATTTATCTCATGATCAATAATACGGTGTCACCATTCGGAGCCATAATATCACATAGTTCAACACCACACTACTGGTAATAACTAGCGGTCAAAACAATTAGCGCTGGATAATGATTTTTTCTCATAAGA
This sequence comes from Orychophragmus violaceus, assembly GCA_030180135.1. NCBI lineage: Eukaryota > Viridiplantae > Streptophyta > Magnoliopsida > Brassicales > Brassicaceae > Orychophragmus > Orychophragmus violaceus. The sequence goes on along the minus strand of CM058235.1, from coordinate 46,441,422 downwards.
GATTTAGAAATCTTCTCCCCATAAGAAAAACGACTGAAAACTCTTATCTAAAAATGTCTAACTTGATTTAGTAATTTATATATCAAAAGTAAAATTTATTTTAAATTAATTAGATGTTAACAAATCATAAATATATAAAATATTTTTATTAATAATAAATAAATAATTTAATTTAAAATATAGTAATTATTAATACATTTATTTTTAATATTTTAATCTTAATATATAATCTATACCGCTAATTGTCTTTTCACTATTCAAACATTTTATTATGTACCGCAAATCGTTTTTTCACCTATCAATTTTTATTTAAAATTACTTTTTTATACAATCTACATTTGTTATGTAAACCGTAAGTATTATAGTTGAACTGTATTGTATTTTAAAACTGTTTTTTCCGCATATCTAAAATCCCGATAATCATTCGGATCCATAGAACAGTTGTAGCCGTAAAACAAATTACAACTAATCAAGACAAAACATGAAGAAAGAAAAGTCAATGGAAGAAACCACTTGACCGAAAAGCAAGAACATGACACTATATGAAATAACAAAATACTTTAATAAAGATTGTTAAAAATGAACCATATACTTCATTATCTCTTGTTTTCGTTGACTCGTCATTTTCTCTCAAGTCTTCCTCTGTTCGTACCCTTAGGATACTCCTAGGAACCCTCCTCATTCACATTTTAATCACTAAAACACGCTAATTAATCTAATAGATACACGAAACACAGAAAATCAAAAAGAGGAACAGTACAAAATACCTGATTTTACCTACATTTTTCTGTTTTGTACGAAAAAAATTGTTTTAAAAATGTCAAGAAAAACGGGCAAGCAGAGATATCTGCTTTTTATAGAATTTACTAATAATAAATTATTATTACGATGTGTATGGTAAATTGGTAATTATTATCCGAAACAGGTAGTGAATAATTGCTACAGAAATAAAAATCATAAAATATTAGATTCACAGAAAACTATTGACTTTACGTGAAACTAACAAGGCAACAAATAAAATACGTAAACATTTTTTGTTTTTTGTTAACTGATGACAAAAACGTAGAATGGGCACACGACTTATGTAAATCTTATCATAAAATTATAATTTTTGTACTCGTCATAAGCAAAATGATTTTAAACCCTAAATTTCAATTAGCCATGATTACGTATAAATTTTCATATATTGATGCTGGATTCTTTATTGATAGATGAGAGAATAAATTTGTATTGGTTTGTGATTTGAGAAGAATTTCCAGTTGGGGCACAGCTTTAGCATCTGGCGTGATTCTGTCACAGTTCAAATTCTCCAGCAAACCTCTCAGTCTGTTACATGTGATGTTAAACTCCCCAATTCATCTCGGTTTATATACACAGCTATCTATGCTTCCAATACCAGAAGTGAAAGGACAGATTTATGGGTGAATTTACTCAATATTCATCAGTCTCTCATCAATGATACTGCTCCTTGGATCATAGATGGGGATTTCAACCAAATTCTGCATTTCGCTGAACACTCTTCAAAGGATATGGACAGTATTACTCCGCAAATGGCAGAATTCCGAGATTGCTTATTCCAAATGGAAATGTCTGATCTAAGATTCCAGGGTCCTTTATGTACATGGAGTAATCACCAGCCTTTTAACCCCATTGCCACTAAGCTCGACAGGCTCTTGATCAACCATAATGCCTTGTCCCTTTTCCCTAATGCCTCTGCCACCTTTCTCCCACCCCTTATATCTGACCACTCTCCTTGCCTATTAGACCTTGCCCAAACTCTGCCTTCATCTGGGACAAAACCGTTTAAATTTTTCAACTACCTAACAAAGCACCCTCAATTCCACCAAGTGGTCTCAGAAGCTTGGACTGCGGCCGGAGGCAATGCCATGAACTTAACGAGTCGGTGTTGGAAGCAAAAGAGCATTAAAAGAGTGTTAAAACAACTAAACAGAGAAAAAATTTCACAAATTCAAGTGAGGGTTAGTGAGGCTAATTGTTTGTTACAAGCTGTGCAGGTAGAATCTCTCAGGAATCCGTCGCCAACCATCTTTCAACAGGAGCGGGACCTTCACAAAAAATGGATTTTCCTGAAAGAGATTGAAGAGGCCTATTTCAGACAAAAATCAAGAGTTATATGGCTCAAGGAAGGAGACCAAAACACCCCTTACTTTTTCAGAGTCTGTAAAACAAGATCAAGTTACAACTTCATTCGCTGCTTTGTTCTTCCTTCAGGCGTCTCCATCACTGACCCTCTTCTGATGAACAATCATGCTATAAACCACTTTAAAAATATTCTTGGACCTGATATTCTTCCTCTCTTGGGTTTATCTACTGATGCTGCTTGGTTTCGTTCAATCAGCCCTTTCTCATGCTCTGTAGCTCAGCAGGAAGCAATGACCAGAATACCATCCCATGAAGAAATCCTCAAAGTCCTGAAACGCTTAAATCCTAGTAAAGCCCCAGGCCCGGATGGTCTTACATCAGGTTTCTATAAGGCCTCATGGGATTTTGTCGGAGAAGAGTTCATCAATGCTATTCAACACTTTTCAGCTGCTGATTCATGCCAACAACAGCAAATGCAACCATTCTTGCTCTTGTGCCAAAGAGACCAGGTTCCACTATTATTTCAGACTATCGTCCGATTGCGTGTCTTAACACGGTATACAAGGTGGTCTCTCGCCTACTAGTACATAGGTTAAAACCTCTCCTTCCAACCCTTATACTGCCTAGTCAAACTGCGTTTGTAAAAGACAGGCTGCTCTTAGAGAATACCATCCTTGCGGGTGAGCTAGTTCAAGGTTATCATAGGAGAAAAGGGCCGAGCTGCATTACTATTAAGGTGGATATTGCAAAAGCTTTTGATACAATCTCTTGGAAATTTCTATTCAACTGCTTGGAAAACCTAGACCTCCCTGACCTCTATCTCAAATGGCTGAAATCATGTGTCTGCACACCTACTTATATGATTGTATACAATGGGACAGTTCAAGGTTATTTCAAGGGAAAGCGGGGCTTAAGACAGGGCGACCCTTTATCGCCTTATCTATTTGTGATAGCAATGAACAATTTGTCTCTAATGTTAAATAGGGCAGGGGAGGAAGGGAAGTTCAAGTACCATTCAAAATGTCAGCAATCGAAGCTCACGCACTTGTGTTTTGCAGACGATTTGCTCATATTTGTAGAAGGGTCCCTGAAATCTGTCCAAAGCATTCTCCAGATTTTGAGAGAATTTGAACTTCGATCGGGATTAGCGGTTAGTGTACAAAAATCTTCCTTTATGGCATCTGGTGTCCCTCATTCGGTGATTGACTCCATCATGGTCTCCACTGGTATGCCTCTTGGCTCCTTACCGGTCAGATATCTTGGCGTCCCACTTTGCACAAAAAAATTAAGTCTGATCAATTGCGAGGTATTGATCCAGCAAATAAAAGGGAAACTAACTTCTTGGAGTTCAAAGTCCCTTTCATTTGCAGGGAGATTACTTCTTATTAAAACAGTCATTGCGGGAATCAATACATTCTGGTGCTCTACGTTCCTCCTTCCTAAGGCATGTATAAAAAGAATAAATTCTCTCTGTGGAGTATACTTATGGAAGGGTGATATCGAAGCACATCATACAGCTAGGGTCGCATGGGAAATAGTTACAAGGACTAAAGAGCAAGGAGGTTTGGGTATTAAAGACCTACTGATATGGAATAAAGCATGCTGCCTGCGACTAATTTGGCTTTTATTCTTTCAAGCGGGGGTCTATATGGGTTGCATGGTTCAAAAGAGAAGTCCTAAATGGATGCTTAAACAACTTCTGGACACTTAAACCCAACAAGAAGCATTCATGGCTAGTAAAAAGACTGCTAAAAATGAGGCAAGTAGTTTTCCCTTGGATAAAGTTGGTTATAGGTAATGGTGAATCAATCCGTTTTTGGTCAGACAATTGGACACCATTAGGCTCAGTAGATGCTTACCTCATGGACGCTCGGATCACAAGGATGTGCATAAGTGAGAATGCAACTCTAGCTTCTCTCTATCAGGATGGTCAGTGGCAGCTTCCTCCTGCACGTACAGACAATCAGGTCTCCCTCTATGCCTTCATATCTACCTTAACGCTAACTACTGAAGAAGATATCTATTTCTGGGACTATAATGGTTCTTCTTCCAAGCGTTATTCTACGGGTTCTGTCTATCATAAACTTTGTGGAGATGTGAGTTTAGTACCTTGGTTCAGAGAAGTATGGTGTAAGGGCGGGATTCCGAGGCAGAGTTTCCTGACGTGGCTTTTTGTCTTGAACCGCTGTCCCACGAGAGATCGATTGACAAAATGGGGCTATGCCACAAACCCGCTGTGTTTACTATGTAACACTCATAATGAGAGCAGAGATCATCTTCTATTCCAGTGTGATTTCTCCTGGTTGATTTGGACATCGGTAGCATCTCGACTTTCTTTCAGTCCGCGTCGTCTTTGGCAAGACTCCCTCAATCAGCTCAGAGGACTCACTGGAAACAAGTACAGAAAGCGACTAATTCTCATCTCCTGGCAAGCACTGATTTATTGGATTTGGAATGAACGAAACGTCAGACTTCACAGACATACCTTCAGGTCGACTGACGTTATCACCGGTTTGATCAAGAGACAGATTAAGGATCGGATTAATAGCTTTAGAGAGACGAATCATGTAGCTTCTTCCAACCTCCTACGGCTCTGGTTGGCGGCAGATACAAGAAATCAACAATCAGGAACGGGAAATTGAAATCACACTTGATCTGCATCTGCTTCTGTCTCATCGACTGAGAAAACGAGGAATCAATTTCTTCAGGGGAATTAATTAACGGCTCACCTACTCTCACCTACAAAACTTCTGGGTCATACTCTTCTGGGCTCTTTGTTTAATCTAGTTTATTGGGCCTTCTCCTGTTTGGGTTATTTTATTATTTTAGCATAATCCAAATGAAACTAAAGCCCTAGGCTTGTAAAACTTTTTGGTCTCTTGCATTTAAATATGAAAGCCAGTTTCAAAAAAAAAAAAAAAAAATTGTATTGGTTTCCTTTTGGTATAAGGTGATAACTTTCTTCATTTCATATTATATTGACTATATGAAAACCAGCATGATCCAATTATTTTAGGAGTAATACTTGGGTTCTGGGGTGAACCCTTTTGTTCACCTCCACATTTTCTAACCAATCAAATAATTCCACATAATCTAATATTAAATTTTTAAAAATGTTTTAAAAAAAAAACGAAAAAAAAAATATATATATATTTTATTTCAGACAAAACTTAAAAATAATTTTATTTTATAAAAATACTAAAACCTAAATCTTAATCTCTAAACCCTAAATTCTAAACCCTAAACGATAATTTAAACCTAAAATATTAAAACTAAAACTAAATCCTAATCCCTAAACCCAATATGTAAATCTTAGAAAATAAAAAACTAAACCCTAATCCCTAAACCCTAAACCCTAACCCAAAGAACTTAAACCCTAATCCCTAAACCCTAAACCCTAACCCAAAGAACTTAAACCATAATCCATAAACCCTAAATCCAAAGAGCTTAAACCCTATACCATAAACCCTAATCCCTAAACCCAATATGTAAATTTAAAAAAATAAAAAACTAAACCCTAATCCCTAAACCTAAACCCTAACCCAAAGAGCTTAAACCCTAATCCATAAACTCTAAACCTAAAGGGTTTACTTTCAAAGGGTCCTTAATTCTTAAACCCCAAAAGTTTTAGATCTAAAGGGTTCATAATCCTTAAACCCTAAACCCAAAAGAATTTAAACAATAATCCCTAAACTCTAAATTCTAAAGGTCTTAAATCCTAAACCCTAAGCCGTAAACTCTAAACCATAATTTGTAGACCCTAAACTCCAATTTGTGAAATCTAAAAATATATAGATATTGATATCTATTATTATCTATTTTTATAAAATATTTGAATGTCTTTAATTCTTTAATTTTAATTTTATAATTTTATTTAAAAATAATATTATATAGCATATTTTTATTGGTTAAAAAAGAGAGGATGAATAAATGGGTTCACCTCTAAGAGTGAACCTAAATATTTTCCTTATTTTAGTATCCTTTTTCCATTTTTACTTTGAACTGGAAACATAATTAATCAATCATAGCCAATAAATAAACGGTTAAATATGAGCTACTTCACTCCTTAACAAAAGAAACTTTCAAAACTTTTTTTTTACGTTTTATAGACGTTAAAATATTGTTTAAAATTAAATTTAAATTTTATTTATTTAATTTGACATCAAAGTAATTTAAAAAAAAAACAGAACTAATAATCTTAAGATTAAATCATCATATTTTGTTAGTAGTATATCAATATGTTCATTGATGTATTTAATTATAATTTTAACTATATGCAATAAGTATCAAATCGGTATTTTGGATAGTTAGAGAGTGGTATATATATAAATACTTGTAGAGATCCATAGACAAGAAAATAAGAGATGATGTGTTTCTCTCAAAATCAAAACCAAATAAAACAGTTGTTCTGTTTTTCCACAAGCAATAAATAAATGTTCTGTAACCAAATTTAACCAAAATTAAAAATTTACTGAACTGAACCAAATCGACTTGAAATAATTGAATTTATTTAAATTATTCAAATTAACCGAATTTAATCAAAATAAACAAAAAAATAATCAAAAGTTTTTTTGAAAACCGCACTTGTCCCGCAAATTAATTTTTCACCAATCAATATTTATTCTGCACTGTTTTCTATGTACAAACCGCACTTTTCCTGCAATCCGCACGTACTGCAGTTGAACTGTACCGCACTTTAAATCCGTTTTTCCCGCACAACCAAATACGCGGTCACCATTTGAACCATCTATCTATAAAAATAACAAAGTAATTTTCTATAGCAAATATTCCTCACATATATACTTTTGACGTATAGACTGATACATATTTTGACCCCAAAAAAGATTTATATTCTTTTCACTGAATATTATATAGGAGACGATAATTAAGACGACTTAGTTGAGGTGTGAACAAAGAGAACGGCGTTCTTCTCCCACTTGATTTTTGGTCAATAAAAGATAACTTATAAAACAAAAACATATAGCTTATATGCATAGACCACGAGTCATTAAATTACATCAACATTCATGTATTACGTGACAAATTTAAATGTTACAGCAAAAATATTCACGTTTGCCAAAACATACCAAAATTCGAATAGATATTCGTATTATAGAATTCACCCAATTAAGTATAGCATTTAATTCCTCCTACACAGCTGTTTATACAAAATTAACTGATAAATTTTACTTATAAAATAAGCAAACACCCTTCTCTTTTTAGCCAGCCCCGTTGAGTAAACGAAACTAGGGATCCTATGTGAAATTAAATGCATAAATAAACTATTTCACTTTAGCATATGACTAATGAATCGTGAGGAATATTTAATTAATTGGTATGATTTTTAAGATTATATTGTTAGTTGATTAAATATATAAGCAGATTCCAGCTCACAAATCTTGTGCCCATCTCCACAAGTAGTTTGTGAGTCAAACAAAAACTTCAACTTTTTCACTCTCTCTCTAATAATATTCAAACTAATTAAGTTCATATATATACATGTATCAGTGTGTATACTCTTCATGAGGAGCTTTATATATTTAGCATAATACACCTCTCAGAAGTGTGAGAACTTGTCAAATCTTCTTCTCTCCTCTTAACTCTCTCTCTCCCTCATCTTCTCCCAGTGTCACCATGGTAACTCAAGCTCCTCAAGATGATTATGTGAGTCTCTCTCTATCTCTCTGTGCACTTTATTGCCTTTTTGTGATGATTAAGATCTTGAGTTTGTTGGATTTTGGTTTAACCAAACTGAACTTCTTAGTTATATTTTCTGACAAAAAAAACACTAAAGATGAGATGGAGTTTATTTATTAAGATGATATACAACAGACCCTTCTAATAAACGATGTTAATTTTGTTGTTTTTAGCCTCGCCCACTAAATTTCTTTAAAGTATTTTCTCATTTTTGAAAGATTTATTGACGGTTTTTCTCAAAGATTCCTCTTCCTTTGAGTCTTTTAATTTTTTTAGAAAATATCGCGAAACTGAATTAATTGTGGTGCTTAAAGATAGATGAAGAAGAAATTTAAGAACTCAAAAGACAAAACTAGTTTTAAAGAGATGTTGACTTTTGACTATAGTTTTAGACTTCTGACTATTAAAAAGCTTACGATACTTCTTCGTCCCAAAATTTTCCGAGGTCTAAAAAATTATTTTTCATATTGTATAATTGAGTTATTACACGACAAAAAAAAACAAAAGTCGACTGTTCTTTACCTTTACAGATACCGTACGGGTCAGTTTCTGGCTTTTCCAAAGTTTAGGGAACTTGTACCAAAACCTAAACGGCCTTCAAAAAGACAAATCAGATCTTCCAAAATCTACCCTTCAAGAGTTTTGTTTATCACCTTTTTACCCCAAAAGTTGTTATATGTAACTATTAAGCCATAAGAATTATGAAATTACTAGCAACCAACATGAGATCATTGACTTTTCTTCCGTTGATTTCGTTTAATAAACATATTAAATCGACTTTTCCTTTCGTTTTGCGCGTAGTTTAGATCTCAACTTTAAGGTTGGTGTACCAACACCTAAGCCATTTTAGACCAAGAGTTCTTCCAAAAATCCACCCTTATACTTTTATTTTATTATTCTTTTGCCTCATAGGTTATCACATCTCTCTTTTGAGCCCAAAAATCACGATTCGAGCAAACCAACATAAAAATTAACCTATTCTTCCAATTAAATTTTGTGAAACAAAACAGGATGATGAGAAATTGGCTAGACAAAAAGAAATTGAAGATTGGTTACCAATTACTTCATCAAGAAATGCGAAGTGGTGGTATTCTGCTTTTCACAATGTCACCGCCATGGTCGGTGCCGGAGTTCTCGGCCTCCCTTACGCCATGTCTCAGCTCGGCTGGTAAAATTTCCAATCCAAACCGGTTATTGACCAAAACCGGATCTATCAAAATTAAACCGATTTTTATTTGCTTTTTCTTTCAGGGGACCAGGAGTTGCAGTAATGGTTCTCTCGTGGATCATAACACTATACACATTATGGCAAATGGTGGAAATGCACGAAATGGTTCCGGGAAAGCGTTTCGATCGCTATCATGAACTCGGACAACACGCGTTCGGAGAAAAGCTTGGTCTTTATATAGTCGTGCCGCAACAGCTGATCGTGGAAATAGGCGTTTGCATCGTTTATATGGTCACCGGAGGCAAATCGCTAAAGAAATTTCATGAGCTTGTTTGTGAGGATTGCAAATCCATCAAACTTACTTACTTCATCATGATCTTCGCTTCTGTTCACTTCGTCCTCTCTCATCTCCCCAATTTCAATTCCATCTCCGGCGTTTCTCTCGCTGCCGCCGTTATGTCTCTCAGGTAATCACTTAAAATCGGTTTATTAAATTAGGTTTATGTGTGATATATATGCCGGTATGAAAAGTAGTAGAGTTTGAGAATTTGGTTTATGTAACCACTCTTAACCGAGAAAATCAAATTTTGAAAATGAGAACTGGATTTCGGTTTGGTTTAGAATTATCAACTAGGCTTTCAAACTGAATCTAGTTCGGCTTTGATGTAGTCTCAACTAGGCTTGAAAGTTTAAAACCGGCTAAAGGTTTGGTTCAGTTCAATTCAATTCAGTGTGGAAAATGTTGGACTAGCTTTGCTTGGACAACATTTGAGTTTCATTTCGGTTTGGTTTTAATCGATTGATTTAAAACTAAAACTCGGTTTTCTCCTATTCATTAACTGATTCTAAATATCTTTCCTTTGATCTATAGCTACTCAACAATCGCATGGGCAGCTTCGGCGAGTAAAGGCGTTCAAGAAAATGTTGAATACGGTTACAAAGCAAAATCAACGGCCGGTACGGTTTTCAATTTCTTCAGCGGTTTAGGTGACGTGGCATTCGCTTACGCGGGCCACAATGTGGTCCTTGAGATCCAAGCAACGATCCCTTCGACTCCTGAGAAACCTTCAAAAGGTCCGATGTGGAAAGGAGTCGTCGTTGCTTACATCGTCGTCGCGCTTTGTTATTTTCCGGTGGCTCTCGTCGGATATTATATTTTCGGGAACGGTGTCGAAGACAATATCCTCATGTCACTTAAGAAACCGGCTTGGTTAATCGCGACAGCGAATATCTTCGTTGTGATCCACGTTATCGGTAGTTACCAGGTCGGTTAATTTAAACCAGAATTTTCTAAAAATCTTTTCTTTTAGTACAAAATCGAAATTGACCGAATCTATTGGTTTTGTTGCAGATATATGCAATGCCGGTTTTCGATATGATGGAAACTTTATTGGTCAAGAAGCTTAACTTCAGACCGAGCATGATTCTCCGGTTCTGTGTTCGTAATTTCTATGTTGGTATGAAAATCAACTGAAATTTACTTTTATTATATTCATAGCTATAGGTATATATAGATTTTTTTTTAAGAACTTTTAATAATGGTGTTAATTTGATCCATAAACCTGATTTTTCTTTCTTTTCTTTTATGTAGCGGCAACAATGTTTCTTGGTATGACGTTTCCGTTCTTTGGCGGGCTTTTGGCGTTCTTTGGTGGATTCGCGTTTGCTCCAACGACATACTTCGTAAGATTGCGATTTCTAAACGCTTTTTCTCAATTTGAATTAATTATTAATAATATATATTTAGTCTAATTTAAATACTATTACTTTTCAGCTTCCTTGCATAATTTGGCTAGCCATCTACAAACCTAGGAAGTACAGCATGTCTTGGTGGGCCAACTGGGTAAGTAACATTATAATCAATTTTTCTAGCGTTTGCAATCAATTGTTGCGTTTTGTGAAACTATTTTGTAATGAAATTAAAGGTGGTGTGATGTTTTATTTCAGGTATGTATCGTGTTTGGTCTTTTCTTAATGGTCTTGTCGCCGATTGGAGGGCTAAGGACTATTGTTATTCAAGCAAAGGAATACAAGTTTTACTCGTAAATGCTATGTAATATGACTAATGTTATGAAACATATTTATACATTAATATATGTGTGAAGAAGATTTTAATATATCAACATGAGACATATAAGAATCTATGGTCTGAGGTCTGAATTTATAATAAGTAGCTTTTAGGTTTGTACTTTTGTGTGTTTATATCTATTATAGTATAAAACAACAATATTTTTTGCTTCTGTTTCCTAAGTGTTTGGTTTTATCTTTTATGTGAGTTTTGATTCTTTGTGTTCTCAAGACAAACTTGATAAATATTTCGTACCCTCCTAAGTTTTTATCATTAATATCCATTAACTAAATCCATAGTTAGCAAATAAATTCACTAAAATATGATGAATGAGATTTCATATGTTGCATATAACAACCAAAATCATAAGACTAAAGATCTGAGTTCACAAAGAATAATTAATTAGATACTTGATCCATTACAAAACAAGATACATAAATAAATACAAGTATTAAATCATTTCTATGTGCTAAAGAAAGAGAAAAAGTTGTGTATATTGATCAATCGATGTACAAAATATATACACAATAATATGCAATTCGTAGATTATCACAACAAACATGATATACTCTTAGATATTCTCTAATTACTCGTAACAAGATATATCGTATAGATATTCAATTTAATACTCCTCAAGTTGGAGTGTGGAGATCACGAACATCCAATTTGTCCAAAACAAGTACTGAAACTGGTCCCGATCTGACATTTTAGTAAAGATATCGGCCTTTTGTTTGTCGTCTTAACATAACGTGTTTCAATAATCCATGTCTGAACTGCGTCCCGAACATAATGACAATCAACTTCAATGTGCTTCATACGCTCGTGGAAAACAGGATTGTTCACAATGTGTATCACCGCTTGATTATCACAATAAAACGGTACTCGTTTTGAGAAACGAATACCAATACTCCGGAGCAGTAACAACGTCCAAGTAAGCTCGTGTTGTCTGATGCCATGGCATGATATTCTACTTCCAAAGTCGAACACGAAATTGTCCGTTGCTTCTTTGTCTTCCACGATACCAACAAGTCTCCAAGCAAAATCGCATAACCAATGAGTGACTTTCTGGAAATTGGACACGAAGCCCAGTCCGAGTCGCAATATGCAGAGAGTGTAAGAGCATATTTTCACATGATAGAATACTCCTTGACCCGGCGCAGCCTTGAGATATCTAACCACACGTAATGCAGTCTTCCAATGACGTAGTCTTGGCTGCTGCATGAATTGAGCTAAAATGTGTACCACATAACTCAGTGATAGGTCAAGAATTATTCATATTCTAACTGCAAGTGCACAGTGATGCAGATGTAGTACTTAGGGTATCGAATCCACAAGGACTCCGGTCACACAATAGATTATCAGTAATTCGAATTAAATTAAGCGAAGCAGGTTTGTAAAGCAGTAAACAAAATAGCAAGTAAACGATCTAGCGAGGTGGATGTAAGCAATCAAACGAAGGCGTTAGGTTTCGGGAGTTTCTCAGGATATCAGGAAATCAGATAAGCAATCAATCAGATTCAATCTATAGCGTCCTTGAACTAGAATCACGAAGGTAAAACTAACTAGTTGTCGCTGCGATAATTATCTATGTCTAACAACCTAGCAAGCCAACTTTCGTTGCGAATCCTAGAGTTCTAAACATGCATTAATTCCAAGTTCGTTCGTTCACAATTTCTCTAAACCAAATTCCTTTGCGAATAGATAAATTGCTCACCTAAATCAGATCTAGTTAAATAAACCAACTGTCGTTGTGTAAATCAACCTAAAATCAATAATCTAAATGGCCAGTTCAGATTAAGCATTAAGAACATATTAGATAAAGAACTAGAGGATGAATCTAAATCAATCAGTTAATCAAACATTCCTTCAATTCCCTAATGAGAATCCCTAACCTAACAAGAGATCTACTCAGTCATAGCAATTATAACAGAAAACATAGTCAAAATAGATATCATAAATCTATCAAAGAATAAGAACAGGGGTTCGAAATCAAGTCTCTTTTGAGAACAAAACCAGCCCCTAAAACTCTCTGAATGTAAAACAATGAGTAAAACCTAACAAGTGGCTGTAAAACCTAATTATAATGCTAATCACGTTTTGGGGCTTCTTTGTAAATATCAGGAACTTCTGGGCTTTAGTGCAATTTCCATAATCTTCATAAACTTGCCGAGAAATTGTCTGACTCGCGTGTGCATCGATCGACACCAAATGTGTGTCGATCGACACAAGTCTTCAGAATGGACAGTGAACTCTTCTCTCTCGGCCAAAACACCAAAATACTCCAAAAAACTCCATAAACTCCAATTCCGCTCCAAACGTGCATGTACCTAATAGATACCTGAAAAGACTCTAAAACATAGTAATAGACTCGATAAATAAGACATATACCATGGTTAAAAGCCCTAAAATCCATGGTATATCAACTCCCCCACACTTAGCCTTTGCTTGCCCTCAAGCAAAACAGAGAACTAGAACATGGTGAAGAGGTTTGAAAACTTTCAGAAACTCTTTTAGTCCTAGAAGCAACAACACTCAGATTCCCATTAGTAAACCACTGAAAGAATCAGCTGCAAGTTATCAAGACCAACATGTACTTCCCCCACACTTGGCAACTGTCCTAAGTAAACTCCACAATCAATCCAAGCCATTCAAGTTCACCTCACTGACTTCTTAAAAATATTAAGTGCGGTCTCACCCAAGGATTATTGATCAAAGGGCACATGGATTCTTACCCTTGTCAGCTCTAGACCACCATACTATCTATTTCTGGTTCATTTCTTCTCTTTTTCCTTCCTTAGCATTCTGATTTTTTCCCATTGGGTATCATTTTTTTTTATCAGTGCTCTTCCCGTTAAGGGGTGTACTTTGGACACATTCCATGGATGCACAAGAGATGATAGTTGTAGCTACCACTCCCAGAGACCACTTCAGAGTTACTAACTCATCCTCAGTTTATTACTCTTTTTTTTTTTTACTTTATGGAAGGGGAGAAGGGAACCAAATTGGTCAGGTTTACAAGCTGTGTCAGAACTAACAATGAAATCCGACTCAAGGTATACCAAGCCCTTAGGTGAGAAAATTAAGTCAGGTTTACAAGTTGAAGTCAGTAAAGGATCTTCTGAATACCTGAAATTGATATGGGTGTCCTCAGTAGGCTGATCCGTGTTGGGTTTTCTAATAGTCATAGATAGATCTTGCAGCTTCGTCCCAATGGTTACTTAAGTTCCTGCAAGATGTTGTTAACTTCTCAAAAATTCACTGTTTCTTACTTAAACTTGTCTTGACCCAATAAAACAAATTTTTTTTTTTTTTTTGAAAAACGGACTGACTCTAAGAAAACAGAAAGATAGAAGTCAGTAGCACCTCCCCCACACTTGAAACACACTGTCCCCAGTAGTGTTAAGCTAAGGGTTGGTAAAAGAAAGCAAAAATGTTATGGATGTGTTGAGTTCTGTCTGCGTTTTACCTCTGTCGCACATGCATCGATCGTTACATAAATGTAACGACCGTTGCAAGGCGATTTTTCGTCATGTGTCGATCGTTGCTCAGGACCGCAACGATCGCTGCAGTGCGATTTCTCGTGTTGTGACGATCGACACAAGGTTGTGTCGATCGACGCACTGCGATATCCGAGAACAGTCAGCAAGTTAGCAGGTTAGTCCATGAGAAATCATCAAATTTCAAACCTGCAAGCTGAAAATCACTGAAAATAGAGAAAATAGAGAAATTTCAAACTGACGCTCTCTCCACTCAGTCTCAGACATCTCTCCGAAAGGAACTGAAAGAGCAGCAGGTGCAGATGAAGAAGAAGCTCGTGTAGAAGGCTCTCCCAGCGGATGAGCCATACAAGGAACTCTGCGCTGATCTTTCATAGGAGGCTGGAATCGCAAGGCATCCAACGTATCAATCTGTGTCAGACCAGCAGCGGGAAGATCCACACCATGCCTCTCAGTGGAAAGGTCATAATAGACCCATACACGTCCCTCCTTGAGCCATGTAGCGCTCTGCAGATGGCTGAAATCAAGGAACTCCTTGCTATCATTACACTCTGTACCTTCCAAGGGAATCCTGCAATGCCTGAAAATGGGAGTAAGCAGACTCCCTACTGTCTCTGTACCCTTACCATCGAACGGCTTCTTCTGCAGATCACATAAATGATGGGCAAAGACAGCTCCCAAGTTGAGTCCTCTAGTGGGATCTCTCAGAACAGTACCCTCAAACTGGTCCCTCAGTCCAATAAATAGCATCTCCATCTCATTCTTACGCATCTTGTTGGCTTCATATTTTCACAACAAAGTACATCCCAAGATGCGCAAGACATATCGGAGAACAGGATGCCTAACCTGAATCACCCTTGTAGTCCGTGAGTTATACCGACCATTACCAATGTGATCCCATAAATACTGAGCCTCTGATGCTTTGTTGGGATAGTGTCCTTAAATCACACATGTACTCACTCCTGATGATAGTTGTGTGTCGAGATCAGACATTCGTATAATACTGGGCGGTTGTAATGTTTTGCTAGAAGCCTCTTGCAATCTGTAAGTTGTAGACTTACTGCCAGTATTATATGATCCTATAGGGTCACACACCTAAGCAAACTGGAAGCATAAATATGGGAATGATCATTATGGTAATGATCATGTTGATGCGTATTGGATACACATTAGTATTGAGTTTAGAGTGGTGTGTCGATCGACACAGATCGGGTTTCGAAACTGATGTTTCGATTTTATGACTTAAACGAATTGGTATTAACCAATACTCGGTTTTAGTCATTCCAGGTCTATATAAGGCATATAATTTCGACATGGAACCCTAGCCGTCCACTTTTTCTTGACAGAGAAAGCAGAAACACTAAAAACTCAGAAATCCCAAGATCCGGCACTAGCATCCCGGCTTTCCAGGTTTGTGTGCGTGTGTATCTGGTAGAGGCGAAGCATTTGAGTCGCTACTGATCTCATTTCACCAATCATTCCGCTGCCAGTACAAGGTAAGAACGAGGTTAGTGATTCAATACAACGAACCCTAGATCCTAGGCTTTCCAACAGTGGTATCAGAGCTATTAGGGTTTAATCTATTGAATCTAAAGCATGTGATTCGAAAACTGATAAATTTGAATAGATTATTGCTTGTTAAATCGTGTTTTGATGAGTTTAATCTCGGATTAAGATTCTGCTAAAAACGATGAACTGCTGTTTTCGCACTGTGTCGATCGACACTAAGCTTGTGTCGGTCGACACGCCGCAAAACGTTTTTTTTTTTAAATTTTAGGGTTTCGACCAGCGATCGAATATTCGTATCCCTACTGTGTCGATCGATACACTGGGTGTGTCGGTCGACACAGACTATGCGAAAGGATAGATCGGTTCAATTGGATTGAACCGGTTATCTCGCCTGGTTAAGTTAATTAACCAATTTGGTTCTGGTTGGTTAATGTCGATCGACACAGTGCTGTGTGGTGATAGACATGGACCATTAAACCAGATCGGTTCAATTAGATTGAATCGGTTAAGGTAATTCGATCCGGTTTGACCGGCTATCGAAGTCCGGTTTAAATTTGGTGTGTCGACCGATGCCAATGGTTGGTGTCGATCAACACACCAATCGCAGACTTGATGGTTGGACCTCAAATTTGCAAATACCGGACCAAATTTACTCCTAAAGTTCTGGATTAACCTAAACTTATTAAATCTAGATGTTTTAAACAACTTAAAAACTTCTTGGATGTATATTGGATATGCATCAAGATTAAATAGTTCTTTTCCTCAACTAAATATCAAGTGATCTTGATGTCTTGCCCGATCTTGTCTACTGTCAAGACTCGTTTCGTTGTTGGATAGCCTTGGAGTCCTTGATATCCACAACTACATGAGTAAGGCAGGTGATCATTGATAGACTCGCAGTGCGACTGTCAATGATCACAAGACTGAAGAGATTGGTTCACTTGACTGGGCTATCAAAAGTTCTGGTGTTGGAATTGTGTCCAGTAATCTCGGTACTGTCTCTAGAAAGTAAGAGTATGTCAATGATCAGACATAAGTCATATAATACTGGGGGTCATGATGGCTTGCTAGAGTCCGCTCATGATCTATAAGTCTTGGACTTATTGCCCTTTATTATATGATCCCATATGGGTCACACGCCTAAGCTAACAGGAAAACGTATAGGAATGGTTTAGCAGAAGTACGGTAAAAGTGCTAGGCATTTACTGTACTTAGAGAGAATAAAACGGTTTAGGCACTGTGTGTCGATCGATGCACAAGGCGTGTCGATCGACACAGTGCGCGAACGCCTCGGAGTAAATTGGCATTTGGGCCAAATGGCCCAAAACGAACTGAACGAGTTTTATATAAACTTAAGACGAGTTCAGGTCGTAACAAGCCCTAGCCGAAAACTCTCTCTCTCTCTGCGCCGAGTTCCTTGTGGTCTAGCAGCCGTTTTCTGTGATCGCGTGTGTGAACCTTTGGAGGATTCATCTCTCGGTGTTTCTCTGATCTCTGACCTGTTCTATCTCATTCCGCTGCAACAAACAGGTAAAAGGTGAGATCATAAATTGTTTCTATTCGAGAAGAACCTAGATCTGCATGTTTAGGTTGATATGAATCAGAGAATTGCATCAGGATCAACTAAACATTTCTTCAGTGGTATCAGAGCTATTGGTTCTGGTTTTTCTTGTTTAGATTCAAGTTTAGGATTCTTTTTCTTGTTTAAAAGTGTTTTGAATCAACTACTGATAAGAGAAATCACTTAAGTAACAAGAATTGAAACCTAAACATATGAAAAAATCGCATGATCAAGCTATATGATTTGATATGCGATCGAATCCGAGAGAATGAGAATCGGCCAGAATCGCATGGATCGATCGATACGATCGCATGGATCGGTCGATACAATCGGAGATCGCATGGATCGATCGATACGATCGCATGGATCGGTCGATACAGTCTATCGGCTAACCCTGTTAACGAGTGAAAGCATCGATCGATGCAGAATCGATGCAGGTTCGATGTTGGTGCATCGACCGATGCGGTTGGTGCATCGATCGACACGGTTAGGGTTTTGGCTCGGATCCGTGCATGCGTGAGAGCATCGATCGATACAGGATCGATGCACGATCGATGCAGGATCGATGCTGAGAGCATCGACCGATGCGGTTGATGGATCGATCGACACGGTTGGTTCATCGATCGACATGGTTGGTTTAAGGCTCGAATTAATATTTTGATTAAAATTAATTCGTCCTGGTTTAATAAACAGATTTAATAATTTTATTAAGTCTGGTTAAACCGGGACAAGAAATCCAATGTCGAAAGAATTATTGGATTTAGTGCCTAAACCAGGATTTTCTAATTTGATTTGGTTGGACCAAATAAATTGAGAAAATCCGGTTTAGTAAATAACCGGTTGACAATTGTGGTCATCGTAGTAATTAAAATTTGGTTAGGCCAATTTTAATGAACCAGACCGGTTATGTCATTTAATTGGACAATTGGGTCATGTCTTGGACATGGACCAATTCTTGGGCCTCGGGCCAAGAAGTTAAAACAATTGGGCCAATTATTTGAGTCTTTCTTAAGATTAATTTAAAATTTATTTTATAAAATTATAAAGTCGATTTTAAATTAAAGTTTCCGAAATTTTGAAATTAGAAAGTTTCTTAAATTAGAAGTTTCTGGATTTGCGGGTTTTGGATTTTAAAGAAATTTCTAAAGTTAGAAAGTTTCCGTTTTTTAGAAAGTTTCCAATTTTAGAAAGTTTCCAAAAATAGTAGGTTTCCAAAAATGGAAATTTTCCCGAAATAGTAATCTTCTATTTTGGGAATGAATTTTTAAATAAACCTGCGAACCTCAAACAATATCAAGCGTTGTATGTCTTGTCCATTCTATGTCAGCTGTCGAAGCCCATTCAATTGTATTCATGGCCTTACAGTGTGAGGGTGTCTGCTTTTGCGTGGATAAGACGGTTTGTGATTCATAAATGTCATTGGGAGTCCCAGACATTAATGATTACATGACTGTATAGTCTGGTTTTCTTGACTGGGCCATCGGGAGTCCCGGGCCTTGAGACATCAGAGTGGATTGGGCCTCGGGCCCAGATTCACAACCAAGAGTTATATCACGGATATAATTAGCCGATATAGGGCTTACCGATATAAGCTAAGGTTGGGTGACGGCCAGTGGCCCACTTTGATCTTAGTTATATGTGGATCTTGGAATCATTATATTCTATTGAGGGTAACTTATGTTATTGAATATAATGCGTGATTAATCATATTAAATTTAATACGAGATTAATCATATTGAACATATTAACTAAAATCCTTTTATCTTAATTTTCAGTTATGACTAGCACAAACAATCAAAACACTTTCTCGATCCGGTCTGTCCTTAAGATGGACAAGCTGAACGGATCAAATTTCTTGACTTGGTCGCGGAACCTGAGGCTAGTCCTCAGACAGGAGAGAAAGGACTATGTCCTTGAGAGAGCTCTCCCTGTGAGGATCGGGTCCAATGCTTCTCATGCAGTATATGATGCTTGGAATAAGCATTATAATGATGCGGTAGATGTGCGTGGTCTGATGTTGGCTACCATGGACTCAGATTTGCGGAAGCAATATGAGAACATGGAGTCGCCGATAGAGATGATCAGCAGCCTGAAATTGAAATTTCAGGAGCAGGTGAGAGTGGAGAGATACCAGTTGGTTAAGTCTCTCACTAGCTGCAAGCTACCAAATGATCATCCAGTGAGTCCTCATGTCAGTAAAATGATGGGTTACATTGATAACCTGAGGAAACTGGATTATCCAGTTAGCCAAGAATTGGCAACTGAGATCATTCTGCAGTCACTGCCGTCAAGCTATGATAAGTTCAGAAGGAACTATATCAAGAAAGGCTTAACGAAGACGCTGACTGAACTGCATGATATGCTCAAGACAGTTGAGCCAAACGTGAAGAGTACCCTGTACAATCTCATGAATGAGAAGGGTAGGTTTACTAAACCTAATGCTGACAAGGGTGAAGACAAAGTTGTCCAGATTTTGAATCATGGCAGGAGTGTCTTCTGAGCCCGAGTCAGATACCTCTTACGTTGGTAAGTGCTGCTACTGTAAGGAGACAGGGCATTGGAAGAGAAATGCATTAAATTCATGGAAGATGATGAGGAGTTGAAGTTGATGTATGAGACTACTTCCTCAGGTATTCATGTTATTACTTCAAGTTCTACCTTAAAGGTATTGGATACTGGTTGTGGCACTGATATTTGTGATAATATGCAGAGCCTAAGCAACAGTAGAACGTCCTTAAAGGTATTGGATACTGGTTGTGGCACTGATATTTGTGATAATATGCAGAGCCTAAGCAACAGTAGAACGTTGAAGGAAGGGCAAGTGAAACTACATGTCTGGAAGGAGCTTGGAATGCTGCCTCAGCCGTAGGGTTTTTCACTTATAGATCCCTTTGAGGCTTGGTTTTGTATTAAGTAATTGCTACAATGTACCTGCTTTAAGCAGAGTTGTCTTTCATTTTCTTGTAAGAATTTGAATGTTTTTCATTTTGATAAAAGACAAGTTTTGTTCTTTTGATCTTAATGAAATATTAATTGTAGCACCCTATTCATGGAATGGGTTTTATATCTTAAACCAAAGAGTGCCTAAATGTAACATAAATACCGAATTGGTTTAAATCTGATGAATTAAACCTGATTTTTCTTGGCATAAAGTCTTGGTCACATAGAGTAAGTCGGATTCAGAAATCCCATAGTCATGGACTGTTGGGCTCATTTGATAAAATATCTTATGAGACTTGAATTCTGTTTACTAGACCAAAATGTAAAGGGCCTGTCTTAGCCGAGCTGGAGAAAGGCCCAAAGGCTTATTGGACCTGGAACATACTCATGTATGTGGCCCAATGAGCAGTAATGCGAGAGAAAAATCTCATGTACTTCATTGTCTCTACTGATTACTTCAGTGAGTGTGACTGTGTTCATTAGATGAGACACAAGTCGGAATTCTTTGACATGGTCGAAAGAGTTCCAGAATGAAGTATAGGATCTGAATGACAAAAGTATTAAGACTCTGGATTAAATCACGAGTGAGAATACTTAAGTCATTGATTGTGTGATCATCTGAATGAGTGTGAAATCGTTTCACAGCTCATTTCTCCTGAAAACCTGAAGGTTTTTCTGTGAGAAAGAATCAGATTTTATTAGAAATGATTAAAGATGAGTCACACGAATCTTCCATGATATTATTTAAGAATAACGCTCTAAATTATCTTAGTTTACGCTGAAATAGTTCCACCAATATCAGTTGAAAGACACCACGTAAATGTGGATTGGAATCGATCCAAATTCGTCTTTACTGAGTATTTGTAGTTGTGCTACTTCGCTGGTTGTCCTAGGGAAACCAAGGCTTGTTACTTTTACGTCCATTCTGTTTTCTAAGAAGGGAAGTTAATTTCCAAGAAGAACAGTGGGAGTAAAAGTATAACTCGAAGAAATTCGAGAAATACAGGAGGCTGCTTTACCTATTGAGGGAGAGCAGCGGAAGGATTTACAGATTTCTGTAGAATCTACACCTGTGGAGCCTGAAGTTCGCAGATATGAATGAATCAGTTACTAATCCGAGAGTGATTTCTCGTCATTAGTTGAACCTGATAATCATTGAAAGTTCGCATGATCTGATGATCATTGAAAGCGACGAATCAGCGAAATTCAAAGAAGCGAAAGTGAGCCCGGACTCCGAAAAATTACATTTTATGTAAGTTAGCCTCATCGATCCATTCATGGATGGAAGCAAACATATCGGAGTTGGAATCTTCGTTCTGTTGAAGTAGTCAAGGTTTTGACTTGAACAGGAACGAAGCGGAACTGTGTGTTTACTAATAGATAAGTGGGAGCAATATTGCATTTCTCAAAGTGTATGTCGATGACATACTGATTCTCGGATATAACGTCCCAACGCTGTAGTCGGTAAAGGACTAGCTTGGGAGTTGGTTTAATGATTGACATGGGTAAAGCCACGTAGTTCTTGGATTTTGGATCTAAAGATAGAGATCAAAAAGAGCTGGTAGGACAAAGTCAGGATTCTTAAATTGACAAAGTCCTACACGTTTTGAGCAATCCAAGAAGGGTTTTATGCCAATGTCACATGGCATTAAGTTAAGCAAGATACAGTATCCTACGATAACTGCTGAGCTTAAATGCATGGATGAGATTCCATATGCGTCGGCAATTGGATCTATCATGTATGCCATGAAACATACTTGTTTGATGTTGCTTTAATGTTAAGCAAGACAAATAAAGACCAGTCAAATCCAGCAAAGAATCAAGTTTCCTAAAGTATGTCCTAAAGTATTTGAGGAATACTAAGGATAAGTTCTTGATTTACGGAGAAAGTGAGGTGCTATAAGTCGATAGAGTCTGAAAGGCAAGTTTCCAACAGACAAAGATGATTTCCGGTCACAGTCCGGTTATATCTTGTGTTTGTCTGGCGGTGCACGGCACTGTTGCTGACTCCATGACTTAAGCTGAATCTTTCGCAGCTTGGGAAGCGGCGAAAGAGGTTGTTTGGAAAGAAGAGTTCATCACTAAACTTGATGTGATTCCCAGCATAGATGAGACTAGCTGCACATCAGAGGTCCAAACACCTTGAGATAAATGACAGAGATGTTAAGTAGATCAGCAAGTTTCAACAAATGAGAACGTTGCTAATCTATTAACGAAGCCACTCCTTAGCCCTAAGCACGAGTCACGGACTGTAGCTGTAGGATAAGTGAAATTAAGATGTAGTCTTAATTTCAGTGGGAGTTATTAAAGGGCTTTATTTAGTTATTGATATGTTCTTGTAAAACATTTGAGATGTTTAATAATGAAATTATTATTTCAAGATTATTTTAACTGTGATGAAATAATCGTTCCAAAATGATATGAACCATTTTATAGGTCATCGAAGTAAATGACTTGATCTTGAGTCATCGAAGTCATTTAGCTTGATCATGAGACCCTATATTTGATAGATGGCTTATATCATCCTGTCCCTAGTCGAAGGTTGTTGAAATTGGAACACCAACAACCGTGTGAGACTAAATTGGTACGTGACTTATGACAAAGTCTCAGTGTGTCATAGATGCGCGGCATCAAAGTCAGTACATAGGTGTATGTTTGGGAACATACGACCGGACAAGACCCGCTTATGAGAACTCTTCAGGATATTTATATCAGTGTCATAAAAGATTCTCACTACGACTATAGAGTATAGTCCTTAGACCTGAGTTCGCATGCATGTGACTGCACATGGACTGATGCACTTTGATCATTGTCTAACGCTGTCGTTCTGCGATAGTTATAAGGACCTTGTTTGGGTACATTATGAAATGAGTAGTTTACAGTGATGGAACAAGACGGGATTTGTCCCTCCAATATAAATGGAGTGAATATCTCTAGGCCAATCGGAGATTTGAATACTGGAAAATGCATGGCCATGCTCAAACGGACTGTCCCGAGTCGTTTGGATTGTCAGTATCAAATCAGAGTCCGATGAACAAGATTAGGCTTTATAAGGATGACACTAATCTTGCCTTATGACTAATCGAGATATTGAGACAAAAGGATTATGAATACAGAGATTCCAGTACAAGTGGGAGATTGTTGGAATTGTGTCCAGTAATCTCGGTACTGTCTCTAGAAAGTAAGAGTATGTCAATGATCAGACATAAGTCATATAATACTGGGGGTCATGATGGCTTGCTAGAGTCCGCTCATGATCTATAAGTCTTGGACTTATTGCCTTTATTATATGATCCCATATGGGTCACACGCCTAAGCTAACAGGAAAACGTATAGGAATGGTTTAGCAGAAGTACGGTAAAAGTGCTAGGCATTTACTGTACTTAGAGAGAATAAAACGGTTTAGGCACTGTGTGTCGATCGATGCACAAGGCGTGTCGATCGACACAGTGCGCGAACGCCTCGGAGTAAATTGGCATTTGGGCCAAATGGCCCAAAACGAACTGAACGAGTTTTATATAAACTTAAGACGAGTTCAGGTCGTAACAAGCCCTAGCCGAAAACTCTCTCTCTCTCTGCGCCGAGTTCCTTGTGGTCTAGCAGCCGTTTTCTGTGATCGCGTGTGTGAACCTTTGGAGGATTCATCTCTCGGTGTTTCTCTGATCTCTGACCTGTTCTATCTCATTCCGCTGCAACAAACAGGTAAAAGGTGAGATCATAAATTGTTTCTATTCGAGAAGAACCTAGATCTGCATGTTTAGGTTGATATGAATCAGAGAATTGCATCAGGATCAACTAAACATTTCTTCATCTGGGCCCAGAGACATCAGAGTGGATAAGACATGGATTGTCTTATCTGCGACCAAGAGTTGTACTGAGTACAATTAGCAATGATTTGCTTACCTAGATAACTGAAGTTTGGGTGATGGCGAGTCGCCCACTCAAATTTTGGTGACCTGAGGATCTTGGTTCATTGTATTCGTCTGAGAAAATATAGTTTTGAATACAATGCGAGTTTTCTTATTGGATAAGAATTCTCATTTCTTGAGCATCATAACTAAAACCTCTACCTCTTTTAATTACAGCTATGTATGTCCCAACTCACATCAACACTTTCTCGCTAAGATCCGTCCTTGAGAAGGACAAGCTTAATGGATCAAATTTCTTGGAATGGTATCGGAACCTGAGAATAGTTCTCAGGCAGGAGAACAAGGAATATGTCCTTACAAGAGTTCTCCCCGAGAGGCCACGTTCCAATGCCACGCAGGCAGATAAGACTGCTTGGGATAAGCATTCAGCTGATGTCAAAGACGTTAATTGTCTAATGCTGGTGACTATGAACTCTGAGCTGCAGAAGCAATATGAGAACGTGATGTCACCGATTGAGATGATTAACAGCCTGAAAGCTTTGTTTCAGGAGCAAGCTCGCACAGAGAGATACCAGACGGTTAAATCTCTCATGGATTGCAAGCTGGCTAAGGACAGTCCAGTGAGTCCTCATGTCCTTAAAATGATGGGTTACATTGATAACCTGGGGAAACTGGACTGTGCCATTAGCCAGGAGCTAGCCACTGACATGATTATGCAGTCTTTGCCGTCGTGTTTTGATCAGTTCATCATGAACTACAACATGCAAAACATGACTAAGACATTGACTGAGTTGCACGGCATGCTTAAGACAGTAGAGCCGAATCTCAAGAAGGCAACTCCTAGTGTACTGATGGTACAAGGGGGTAAAAGGTTTAAGAAACCTAGTAAGGATAAGGGAAAAGCTAAAGCTGTCCAGACTGAGAGTCAAGACAAGCCCAAGCCCAAATCCGGACCTTCTCCTGAGGACAAATGCAACTACTGCAAGCAGCTAGGGCATTGGAAGAGAGATTGCAACAAGTTCATGGAAGATTACAAGAAGCTGAAGAAGACATATGATGCGTCTGACTCAGGTATTTATGTTATCGAACTTAATGTTATGTCTTGTAGTTCTATTTCGTGGGTATTGGATTCTGGCTGCGGTGCTCATATTTGTACTAATGTGCAGGCACTAAGAAACAGAAGAACGCTGAAGAAAGGACAAGTGGAGCTACGGGTCGGGAATGGAGCTAAGGTTGCTGCACTGGCCGTAGGCACTTATGATTTGTCTTTACCTTCTGGCATGGTTTTAGAGTTGAATAATTGCTACTTTGTACCTGCGATTAGCAGAAACATAATTTCAGTTTCCGTTTTGGATTTGGAAGGTTTTGATTTTGCTGTTAAGAATAAAGTTTGTTCTTTTAATCGTGATGGTACGTTTTATGGTAGCGCCCCATTAGATAATGGGTTATATGTCTTAAACCAAGAAATGCCTGTCTTTAACATAAATACAAAGCGGTTTAAATCAAATGACGAAAACCCAACTTTCTTATGGCATTGTCGTTTGGGCCATATCAATGAGAAACACATTCAGAGACTCCATCGAAATGGGCTTCTGGGCTTATTTGATTTTGAATCATGTGAGAAATGCAAATCTTGCTTGATGGGCAAAATGGCTAGGGCCCCTTTCAACAAACCGAATGAAAGGGCCGGTGACTTATTGGGCCTTATTCATACTGATGTATGTGGGCCGATGAGCACTGTTGCCAGAGGAAATTACAAGTACTTCATTACCTTTACTGATGACTTCAGTAGGTATGGCTACGTCTATTTGATGAGACACAAGTCAGAATCCTTTGATAGATTCAAGGAGTTTAAGAATGAAGTACAGAACCAACTTGGCAAAAGTATCAAAGTTCTGCGGTCGGATCGCGGAGGAGAATACTTGAGTCAAGAGTTTAGTGACTATCTGAGCGAGTGTGGAATTGTTTCACAACTCACTCCTCCTGGAACACCCCAATGGAATGGAGTGTCAGAGAGGAGGAATCGAACTTTATTGGATATGGTTCGGTCTATGATGAGTCATTCAGATCTTCCATTATCCTTTTGGGGATACGCTCTAGAAACGTCGGCGTTTACACTAAATAGGGTGACATCTAAATCAGTGGAAAAGACACCACATGAATTGTGGACTGGGAATATTCCAAGTCTGTCTTTCCTGAAGATTTGGGGTTGTGAGGCTTATGTCAAACGTTTAATTTCTGACAAGCTCGCACCCAAATCAGACAAATGCTACTTCGTTGGTTATCCTAGGGAAACCAAGGCATACTACTTTTACAACCGATCTGAGAACAAAGTCTTTGTTGCTCGGGACTGTTCTTTTCTTGAGAGGGAGTTTCTTTCTAAGAAAAACAGTGGGAGTAAAGTACATCTCGAAGAAATTCAAGATGCACAGGAGACTGCTCAACCTACTGAGGAAGAGCAGCAGTTGGATCCACAAAGTTCTGTGGAGGCCACGCCTGTGGAGCCTGAAGTTCGCAGATCCGGAAGGATCCGTCATGAACCCGAGAGATATTATGGATTTCTCGTGACCAATTGCAATGATCTGATGTTCATTGAAAGTGACGAACCGGCGACATTCGCGGAAGCAATGATGGGTCCGGACTCCGAAAAGTGGCTTGGAGCCTCTAAATCCGAAATGGGATCCATGTCAGAAAACCAAGTATGGTCCTTGGTCGATTTACCTAATGGTGCGAAAGCCATTGAGTGTAAATGGATCTTCAAGAAGAAGATTGACGTGGATGGCAATGTCCAAATTTATAAAGCTAGGTTGGTGGCTAAAGGTTTCAAACAGATTCATGGTGATGATTATGAAGAAACCTATTCCCCAGTCGCCATGCTTAAATCCATTCGGATTCTTCTAGCAACTGCCGCTTATTATGATTATGAGATTTGGCAGATGGATGTCAAAACCGCCTTCCTGAATGGTATTTTGGAAGAGGATGTGTACATGACACAACCAGAGGGTTTTGTAGATCCTAAGAATGCTGGGAAGGTATGCAAGCTTTATAAATCCATTTATGGATTGAAGCAAGCATCACAGAGTTGTAATCTTCGTTTTGATGAAGCAGTAAAACAATTTGGTTTCATCAAGAACGAAGAAGAACCATGTGTATACAAGAAGACTAGTGGGAGCGGAATTGTGTTTCTCGTACTGCATGTCGATGACATACTACTTCTCGGCAATGACGTTCTGTTGCTTCAGTCTGTTAAGACTTGGCTCGGAAGTTGTTTTTCCATGAAAGACATGGGAGAAGCCGCGTACATCCTTGGAATCAGAATCTACAGAGATAAAGCAAACAGGCTGATTGGATTGTGCCAAGACACTTATATTGATAAGGTGTTGCACAGATTCAAGATGCATGATTCCAAGAAGGGCTTCATACCGATGTCTCATGGCATTAGTCTCAGCAAGAAGCAGTGTCCGGCGACACATGCTGAGCGAGAACGCATGGATAGGATTCCTTATGCTTCTGCAATAGGATCTATCATGTATGCCATGCTCTGCACTCGTCCAGATGTAGCTTACGCGTTAAGCATGACGAGTAGATACCAATCTGATCCAGGTGAAGATCACTGGACAGCTGTCAAGAATATTCTCAAATATTTGAGACATACCAAAGATAAGTTCTTGGTATATGGAGGAAGTGAAGAGCTTGTAGTGAATGGATTCACTGATGCGAGTTTTCAGACGGACATAGACGATTTCCGATCACAGTCTGGATATGTCTTCTGTCTAAATGGCGGTGCAGTGAGCTGGAAGAGCTCTAAGCAGAATACCGTAGCTGATTCCACGACGGAAGCTGAATATGTTGCTGCTTCTGAAGCGGCAAAGGAAGCTGTTTGGATCAAGAAGTTCATGACTGAACTTGGTGTGGTTCCTAGTATCTTGGAGCCAGTGGTTTTTTTGTGTGATAACAATGGAGCCATTGCTCAGGCGAAAGAACCCAGGTCACACCAGAAGTCCAAACACATAGAGAGGAGATATCACCTGATTCGTGATATCGTCAATAGAGGAGAAGTAAAGATCAGTCGAGTTCCGACGGACGAGAATGTCGCTGATCATCTGACTAAACCACTCCCAAGGCCTAAGCATGAGTATCACACTACAGCTGTAGGCATCAGAGATCTTAAGATGTAATCTTGATTCTAGTGGGAGTTATTATGGTTTTATTTTAGTTATATTAAGATGTTCTTGTAAACATACTTTTGGATATGTTTAATGAAATTTGATTTCAGCATTATTTATTGTGATCTAAATAATGGTCCCAAAATAAGTTTATGCCATATTATAGGTCATCAAGTTGAGGACTTGATCATGAAACCCTATAAGTTATAGATGTCATAAATTATGATATGTCCCTAGTCGAGGTTGTCAATGTGGGACACTGACAACCGCGAGAGACTAGCTTGTGAGGTGACTGTTGACTAAGTTTCATGGAGTCAGTGATATGAGTATCACAGTCAGTCACATAGATATATGTTGATGAACATATGATCGGACATGACCCGCGAATGAGAAGTCTCCAAGATAGTTATATCTGTGTCATGAGAGATTCTCATTACGACTATATAGTATAGTCCTTAGATCTGAGTTCATCATGCTTTCTTGCATATGAATTGGTGCACTTTGACCTTGTCAAACTTCGACCCGTAACTGGCGGCTATAACGGCATTGTTCAGATGTATCATGAAGTGTGTATAGGAACAGGGATGGAACAAGATGGGATTTGTCCCTCCTGAATAACACGGGAGATAAATATCTCAGGGCCTGTCGAAGATTTGATACTGAGAAAATGTGTGGCCGCACTCAAACGAACTGTAGTTCAGTTGTTTGTCTTGTTCAGTATAAGATCAGGAGTTCGATAAACACGATGTTGGCTTAATAAGGATGACACTAATCTTGCTTTATGCCAAATCGAGATATAGAGACAAAAGGATTATAGGAATTGATGATTCCAGTACAAGTGGGAGATTGTTGGGATAGTGTCCTGAAATCACACCTGTACTCACTCCTGATGATAGTTGTGTGTCAAGATCAGACATTCGTATAATACTGGGAGGTTGTAATGTTTTGCTAAAAGCCTCTTGCAATCTGTAAGTTGTAGACTTACTGCCAGTTTTATATGATCCTATAGGGTCACACACCTAAGCAAACTGGAAGCATAAATATGGGAATGATCATTATGGTAATGATCATGTTGATGTGTATTGGATACACATTAGTATTGAGTTTAGAGTGGTGTGTCGATCAACACAGTATGTGTGTCGATCGACACAGATCGGGTTTCGAAACTGATGTTTCGATTTTATGACTTAAACGAATTTGTATTAACCAATACTCGGTTTTAGTCATTCCAGGTCTATATAAGGCATATAATTTCGACCTGGAACCCTAGCCGTCCACTTTTTCTTGACAGAGAAAGCAGAAACACTAGAAACTCAGAAATCCCAAGATCCGGCACTAGCATCCCGGATTTCCAGGTTTGTGTGCGTGTGTATCTGGTAGAGGCTAAGCATTTGAGTCGCTACTGATCTAGTTTCACCAATCATTCCGCTGCCAGTACAAGGTAAGAACGAGGTTAGTGATTCAATATAACGAACCCTAGATCCTAGGCTTTCCAACTTGCTTCCCACGGAAGGGACATACCAATACGCGCAGGCTCAGTGCTGAATCCATAAATCCTACAGATATCGATAAGGGGAATCCGATACCTGCATCCTATGCACATGAAGGTAACGAAACCTCCTGAAGCCTTCCTGCACTTTGGGTCAGGGTAAATCACTCTGCAAGTGGCTAGCAGCTGTCTCACCAACTCAGGGTACATCTCGTGAGGCTGCATAGGCATTGTCCCCAGACCAATGCCCTTACATAATGCAAGAACCTGCTCATCGATGTCCAGACTCTCACAAGTCGAATAATCCGCAAACTTGATCGGCTTAAGCGTCATGCCACACCAACCATTGTAGAGCAATGTGTCAAACTCATCCCAATGGTCAAGTAATGGCCTCTCCGTGAACGTGTCAGTCTTGAGCAGCTCATCAATCTCCGTGCCCCAGACCTTGTCTGTCGGAATCAGCTGCTTATCTGCTCTATGCCATGGTGGCTGTATCAGTTCCCTATTTCTCTGATAGTCCTCAGGATGTGGTGATTCTCGATGGAACCACTCAACTGGTGGAGCATGATGCGTTGTAGCTGCTGTGGTGGCTCGACGTTTGCGAGGTTGTCGAGGAGGCATCGGCAAGAAAAATATTAAACCATATAAGTCTTGGGAGAAAACTCCCTGTGAAATCGCAGAGCAACGATCGTTGCACAAGTGCGACGATCGTTGCTAGGCGATTTTACAGTCGCAAATCAATTTTCAATTCGTGCCAAAATTCGTCCAACAAACCCCATAAACAGCATGCATTCATCACTAATCAACCTAAATCAAGTCTTTAACAGCATGGAATCATCATTTTGAAGCTTAAAATCTCAAATTCCAAAACCCTAAAATCGAATCCGAAAATGATAAAATTGAGACACATTACCTCGGATTTGCTTCGAATGAGTTAGAGAAATAGATAGAGCGTGTAAAAACAAGAAGAATAGCACTTTGAATCAACAAAAACGATGAAGAAATGAGTGATTTAGGGAGATGGAGTTTCGTGTGTACGGACGGCGAAGTGGAGAAGAAGAGGAGAGAAAAGGGTTTTAGGCACTTACCTGGTCGTGGGTGCAACGATCGTTGCTAATGAGCAACGATCGTCGCTAGTGAACCGGGTCGATTTCCGGTTTAGCTCAATGTACCTAAATTTTGCAATTTAAACCAATTGCAACGACCGTTGCACAGAACCGCAACGATCGTCACAAGGCGATCCCATCTCTTCGTCATTTTCTCCCTGCAATGACCGTTGCACATGACCGCAACGATCGTCACACATCTCCAGACTCGTGTTCTGTGTTAAAAACTTAGCAAAAACAAAATCTAAACGTTAAATCCTAAGAAAAGCACCAAAAATAAATAAGAAAACATCAAAACCTAACAGTGGGTTGCCTCCCACTCAGCACTTGTTTTAAGTCATTAGCTTGACTTATTGGAAGAGATCAGACTCATGGGGGTTTCAACAGAGACTTGGAATGTCTCTGTGAATGTCTCTTCATCCAAGGTGGTGTGTAAGCAGTATCAACATGAGATCGTCCAAGGTACGTAGGAAGAGATCCAGGGCGGGAGTGAAGCTTGGTCGAAGTTATGCGTTTTCCTGCATTCAAAGCTGATTGATCAGGAGGTTTAATTTTAAAAGCTTTATACCTCTGCTTTGGTGGAGATCTGATATTTGGAGCTTTCTGCTTATGAGCAGTTGTAGACTCTGAAGATATTAGAGTAGATTCCTGAGGGACCACCATTTTCTTTTCTCCACCAATCTGAACTTCCTCTTTCAAATGACCATCAGTGGATATCATCTTCTTTGCATATCTCATCACACAAGGATGAACTCGCGAAGCTTCAGCTGGTGGAGTTTCATTCATCTCCTTATCCACCACTACTACGCAGTCGACTACATTCTGCTCATGTTTGAACCTTATAGGAACTCTTGGGAATGGTATTGGGGGTTTGTAGACCCTTTCCTCAACAACTCTACGAGAAACTAGTGAGGCTGATTCTTCATGGTGAGCAACGATCGATGCACTTGGTGCAACGATCGATGCAAGTAGATTGTCTCGAGTTCCAGCTTCAGTCTCGGGTTTGTCAGCTTCTTCCACTAGTTCAGCAGTCTTAAACTCAAATTTCTCTCCTTGGCTTTGTCCATTATCAATCTGAACCTTCAAAGCTCTGATGTGGGTGTCCATGACATTGAAAGGGGGTCTATTGACACTGATGTATTTTACCAAAAGATCAATGTCAATCTCGGTTGAGTCTAGTCCGTCGAAGCCCTCAAACTCAGGGATTTCAGTTTTGGATTCCTCTCTGTTTTCCACAATTTCCATAGACTTAACTTCAAGATATGATCCCTTATACAGCCTATGGTCAACCTGAACTGAGGTGGCGTTAACGTAAGCTTTCTGAGCATTCTTCCCTTTGGCAGAACTTGAAATTTGATCCACTTGTGTATCCAGCAGCCTCATATGAGTGTTCAAGGACTCAAACTTCTCATTCAAATCAGTGTACAAGGTATCAAGCTTCGAGTTGAAAGACACAGTTGTCTGTTGTTGTCCCTCAAGGCATTGCTCCATCATGGCTTCAAATCTGCTCTTATGTGTAGGTGCAGGAGGTGCTTGGTGAGATGAATAAACATAATCTCTCGATCTCGGAGCATAACTAGAACCTTGTCTCTGCTGATTTCCATATGTCTGTCCATAATAATCAGCTCCTGCTATATAACTCACCTCTGCAAACTCTTCAGCTTCTGCATCAGCTCGGATTTGTCTCTTCCCAAGTAGGATGATGTGGATAGAATCGATTTTGTCTCTCATATCAGCTATCTGCCCAACCAATGCGTATGGTATGATGGGGTTTCCTTCCTCATCCAGTTTCTGATCTTCGCGTTGCATATAAGACCCTCTTGGTCTCGTAAAGTGTCGTCCTCACCGCGAATCAGAATCATAGGCTCCATAGAGAAAAACCTGCTAAGTGCTCAAGCTCTCGGTATCACTGGTTACGCCTTGTGTCGATCGATGCAAGAGAGACGTCAATCGATGCAAGCTCGAAGATGTGACGATCGACACACAGGACCGTGTCGATCGATGCAGGGTGATTCCTGCAACACCAAAGAAACAAGAACGTGAGTAAACAAGAAAAATAAAATAAAATAATAAAAAATGCTTAGTCTAAATCCTAATACTGACTCTATCGGCGAACTCAAAGAGTCCTCGGCAACAGCGCCAAAAACTTGATAGGTCAAGAATTATCCCTATTCTAACTGCAAGTGCACAGTGATGCAGATGTATTACTTAGGGTATCGAATCCACAAGGACTCCGGTCACACAATAGATTATCAGTAGTTCGAATTAAACTAAGCGAAGCAGATTTGTAAAGCAGTAAACAAAATAGCAAGTAAACGATCTAGCGAGGTGGATGTAAGCAATCAAACGAAGGCGTTAGGTTTCAGGAGTTTCTCAGGATATCAGGAAATCAGATAAGCAATCAATCAGATTCAATCTATAGCATCCTTGAACTAGAATCACGAAGGTAAAACTAACCAGTTGTCGCTGCGATAATTATCTATGTCTAACAACCTAGCAAGCCAACTTTCGTTGCGAATCCTAGAGTTATAAACATGCATTAATTCCAAGTTCGTTCGTTCACAATTTCTCTAAACCAAATTCCTTTGTGAATAGATAAATTGCTCACCTAAATCAGATCTAGTTAAATAAACCAACTGTCGTTGTGTAAATCAACCTAAAATCAATAATCTAAATGGCGAGTTCAAATTAAGCATTAAGAACAGATTATATAAAGAACTAGATGATGAATCTAAATCAATCAGTTAATCTAACATTCCTTCAATTCCCTAATGAGAATCCCTAACCTAACAAGAGATCTACTCAGACATAGCAATTATAACATAAAACATAGTTAAAATAGATATAATAAATCAATCAAAGAATAAGAACAGGGGTTCAAAATCAAGTCTCTTTCGAGAACAAAACCAGCCCCTAAAACTCTCTGATTGTAAAACAATGCGTAAAACCTAACAAGTGGCTGTAAAACCTAATTATAATGCTAATCACATTTTGGGGCTTCTTTGTAAATATCAGGAACTTCTGGGCTTTAGTGCAATTTCCATAATCTTCATAAACTTGCCGAGAAATTGTCTGACTCGCGTGTGCATCGATCGACACAAGTCTTCAGAATGGACAGTGAACTCTTCTCTCTCGGCCAAAACACCAAAATACTCCAAAAAGCTCCATAAACTCCAATTCTGCCCCAAACGTGCATGTACCTAATAAATACCTGAAAAGACTCTAAAACATAGTAATAGACTCGATAAATAAGACATATACCATGGTTAAAAGCCCTAAAATCCATGGTATATCAACTCCCCCACACTTAGCCTTTGCTTACCCTCAAGCAAAACAGAGAACTAGAACATGGTGTAGAGGTTTGAAAAATTTCAGAAACTCTTTTTGTCCTAGAAGCAACAACACTCAGATTCCCCTTAGAACACCACTGAAAGAATCAATTGCAAGTTATCAAGACCAACATGTACTTCCCCCACACTTGGCAACTGTCCTAAGTAAAATC
This sequence comes from Orychophragmus violaceus, assembly GCA_030180135.1. Taxonomy (NCBI): domain Eukaryota; kingdom Viridiplantae; phylum Streptophyta; class Magnoliopsida; order Brassicales; family Brassicaceae; genus Orychophragmus; species Orychophragmus violaceus. Next base: position 46,406,747 of record CM058235.1, on the reverse strand, counting down.
CACAATCAATCCAAGCCATTCAAGTTCACCTCACTGACTTCTTAAAAATATTAAGTGCGGTCTCACCCAAGGATTATCGATCAAAGGGCACATGGATTCTTACCTTGTCAGCTCTAGACCACCATACTATTTGTTTCTGGTTCCTTTCTTCTCTTTTCCCTTCCATAGCATTCTGATTTTCCCCCATTGGGTATCATTTTTTTTTTTTTTATCATGGCTCGTCCCGTTAAGGGGTGTACTTTGGACACATTCCATGGATGCACAGGAGGTAATAGTTGTAGCTACCACTCCCAGAGACCACTTCAGAGTTACTAACTCATCATCAGTTTATTACTCTTTTTTTTATTTTATGGAAGGGGAGAAGGGAACCAAATTGGACAGGTTTACAAGTTGTGTCAGAACTAACAAAGGAATCCGACTCAAGGTATACCAAGCCCTTAGGTGAGAAAATTAAGTCAGGTTTACAAGTTGAAGTCAGTAAAGGATCCTCTGAATACCTGAATTGATATGGGTGTCCTCAGTAGGCTGATCCGTGTTGGGTTTTCTAATAGTCATAGATAGATCTTGCAGCTTCATCCCAATGGTTACTTAAGTTCCTGCAAGATGTTGTTAACCTCTCAAAAATTCATTGTTTCTTACTTAAACTTGTTTTGACTCAATAAAACAATTTTTTTTTTTTGAAAAATGGACTGACTCTAAGAAAACAGAAAGATCGAAGTCAGTAGCACCTCCCCCACACTTGAAACACACTGTCCCCAGTAGTGTTAAGCTAAGGGTTGGTAAAAGAAAGCAAAAATGTTATGGATGTGTTGAGTTCTATCTGAGTTTTACCTCTGTCGCACATGCATCGATCGTTACATAAATGTAACGACCATTGCAAGGCGATTTTTCGTCATGTGTCGATCGTTGCTCAGGACCGCAACGATCGTTGCAGTGCATATGTCAAGAGGCGTATCTGCTCGTTTAGCATATGTCAATCCACATCCCGAAATGACATCCATTGCATACTTGCACTGGCAAATATATAGCCTAGTCGCACCTTGAGAGACCTCCATACCAAGAAAATATTTCAAAGTTCCGAGATATTTCATGTGAAAGCAATAACTCAATTAAGACTTGAATCGAGATATGAATGAATGATCATTCTCACCAAAGACCAGATCATTCACATATACCAAGATGTACATAACCGATTTACCACGATGATATGTAAAAAGAGAATAATTCGAGTCGTTCTGCACAAATCCAAACTCCACCAATGCATTAGATAACTTCGAGAACCAACACATCAGAGCCTCTCGTAAACCATAGATCAATTTGCGCAATTTGAAAACCTGATTCTTACGAGTAGGCGTATACCTCGGTGGAAGACGCATATAGACTTCCTCACAGAGGTCACCATGAAGGAAAGCATTATGCACATCCATCTAGTGAAGTTCCCAGTCCTTTGCAGCCGCCACTCGCAACAAAATTCGCATTGTTGTCATCTTAACAACATGTGCAAATGTTTCCTTGAAATTCATCCCTTCCTTTTGATTATTTTCCATAGCCACCAACCTTGCCTTGTAACGTTCAATCTTCCCATTGGAGAGATACTTTATTTTAAACACCCACTTAGACCCAATGGCACGTTTCCCCGGTGGTAACATAATGATATCACATATCTTGTTTTCATCAAGAGCATTGAACTCATTGGATATCGCCTGACGCCAATGATGATCTTTAACTGCCTCCTTATAAGATGTTGGATCTGCATGCCCATTAATGGACATAGGAAAGGCTTGATGCAAAGGAGAAAACTGATCACATGAAACATAGTTCACGATGGGAACGTTACTTTATTTGGAGACATTTGAGAGGCGGCGGGTGGGCGATGAAAGGCGGTGATTTTCTGGGCAGAATAGAGCTCATAGTCTTTCAACAACACTGACTGAGATCACTGACACATTCCCAGACCAAGTTCAGATTCAGAACTCGTTTGATTCGGGTGAGTCTGATCATCTGTACTAGCTCCCCCTGAAGCCGAAGGCATTTCAACCGTAGTATGCGGTTGTTGAGCCAACTCTATCTCCGCATCCTCGTGATCATATATTGCAGGATGAGGTAGTACACGAGGTTCATGGTCAGAAGTACCATCGTCAATTGTCTCACTAAAAGGAAATACTCTTTCATGAAACTTCACGTCCCGAGAAACAAATCGTTCTTCTTTAATTGGATCAAAAATGATCCATCCTTTCTTCCCATACTCGTAACCAAGGAAGATACAACGAGTGCTTCGTTCACTGCACTTGTAATGAGACCGCAATAATATACGAGCATAGCATAACGAACCAAATACTCGTATTTGGGTGTAGTCTGGTGCATTAGAGTAGAGAATCTCATATGGCGTTTTATCATTCAACAATACGGATGGAGTACAATTGATTAAGTAGGTGGCAGCCATAATCGCCTCTCTCCAAAAACGTATAGGTAATCTTTCTTGAAATAGCAATGAACAAGCAATATTGAAAATGTGACGATGTTTTCTCTCAACTCGTCCATTTTGTTGAGGCGTTGCAACGCATGATGTCTGATGAACAATTCCCAAAGATTGAAAGTAGTCACGCATACAAACGAATTATGTTCCATTATCGCTACGAACAGTCTTGACTTTGTGATCAAATTTTCTTTCAACAAATGTAATGAACCTTGTCAAAGACGTTGAAACATCCGATTTCTCAAGCAATAGGATCGTCCAAACAATGTCAGTAAAGGTTTCAGTTCAAGGGTATCAGTGGGAAGAGCCATTGTGGAGTCAGTGAAGCTTGGAGTTTAGTGATCGAGGAAATTTGAGGCGTGTGTGGGCATGACAATTCAGTTAGATGGAAGGAAGGAGATCGATATGAGCATAATATCGATTGGGAACAGTAAGCACTGGGAACAAGTTAAGCGATGAGAATGGAGGACCAGTCATTATTGCGTTATTTGGGAAGTCAAGGCATAGTGGGGAAGTAAGAAGTATTGGTTCAAGAAGTCATCAGTTAGTGTATGTGGATTCAAGAATCAGAGTGGAGCAGTTCAGTCAGGATCAATATTTTGGGAATCAGGATTGGAGTCAGTGAAGAAATCAAGATGGGGAATCAAGGATCGATCGACAGTCAAGTCATTCAGGGTGGGGAGTTCAAGATGTCAGTATTTTGGATTTTGTGCAAGACCGTGTTTCAGAAGTCAGTTGAGCATCAAGAGTATGGTTTCAGTTGGGTTCAGAGTTCAAACATCGGAGCAGTTTGGATCAGATTCAGAGATGGAGACTTACACGTTTCAGTTTCCTATTCGAGATTTGTTAGTAATGGAGAATTTGGGGGCCGAATTCCTGTAGGGAAGAATGTAATACATTGTCTCTCAAATTTGGTCAACGGGCAATCAGAAAATCAACAATGGGCATTTTAGTAATTTTCAGAAGATGAGGAGAATTTAGGTAATTTTACAAAAATGCAAGGCAGAAGCTTAGACGGGCCAAATGATCATCTTTTTAATTAAATAAATCATTTAGAAGACGAAAAACGGCGGAAACAGATTTTTAAAAAAGTTTTACAGACTATCGAGAGAGGTAACCGATAAACCGTAAAAATTTTGAGAAGCCTAGTTTTGAGTTCCGGAAGCTACAAGAGGCCAAAATGGATCAATAAAATTATGGAAATTTATTTTTGGAGTTCCGAGAAAATAAAAATGGCATCGAAGTATTTTTAGCGGATTTCGGGAAGTTTCGGGAATTATGTCATGGGATCGCCGGGACACGTGGCGATCTGTGAGTGGCTGGAGGTGCCACTTTGCAGCATCTTGGACAAATACATTTATCACATGGTGAAATGAACTTTGAAAGCTTGGAAGACAAGCATTCATGCATCAATGTAATAATACTTTGTGAGCAAGTTTCTACATTTCCATAAATTGGAGACTTGAGTCTTCACTTCAATTCACCTCAAACCAACAATCTCCTCTCCTCCTCTCTCTCTCGCGGTTGGCGGCCAGCCACCAGTACCTCCTCCTCTTGCTTGAGTTGCAAGAAAGTCCCTAAAACCCTTAAATAAATCCTAAAAACCCTTAAATAATTTCAAAAATATCCTAATCCCTTTCTAAATAATTATAAAAATCCTTAAACACTAAATAAAGTCTCTAAACACTATTAGCCTAAACACTATCCTTAATCACTCTCCCTAAACCCTTGCCAGAGCTCCGCCGGAATCTCACCGGAATCTCGCCGGAAATAGACCGGAGATTCGCCGGAGCCGCCCTTAGCCTTGCCGTCCTCTCGCCGGTTTCCTTTTCAGTCGTTGGAGGCTCGCCAGATGTTTTTCGGAGTTTTGAACGGAGTATTGAACATGGAATAATCGTCGGAGTCAACGTTGTTAGACCTGTCAACGTTAGAAGGCTGTCGCAGTCAACGCCGACGAAATCAGTCAACGTCAGAGGTCTTTGCCAACCGGTTAATCACGGGTCAGTGTTGGTCACTGGTCAAATCAGTCGGGTCAACGGTCAATGCCGATCTCCTCCGTGGTCAACGCCTGTTAAGCCTCCTCTCTCCGCGGTCAACAAAATCTCATACGATTGACGCTTGTGTGTGCAGTCAACAGGTATAGTTTCGGGTAAATGCAAAGTTAAGCTTTGGGTCAACGCTTGAGTCAATATTGGTTTAGCTCAAGATTTCAGTTCGTTTGGTTCAGAAAGGGTTCGTGAAATATTTGGTTCGGTCTCAGGGTTCGGAGTTTCCGTCAGTCTGTCCATCCATCATATATAACACTGTGAGTCGACTAAACTTTTTGTGATGCATTTAATTTAGGATGATAGAGACCTGAAATAATAAACTGTAGCATTAGGACTGCATACCTGATTGATTGAATTAATTATAATGGTTAGATTGATTGATAATATACTTTACTAATTAAATGGTTAGGTTAAGAGATGCACGCTAGTTGGCTTATATTGATTGATTACACCACTGTTGATTGTTTATTTGATTGATGTATTCATTTTAGAATGGCATTCTAGGACCTATATGCATATATATATATATATATGATAGTTAGAACATACTAAAAAAATCTATATATGAGAAATTAAGAGTTAATTAAAATACGGATTAAAACACCTAACACACTTAGAATATAATAACGGGTGGGTTAATTAGTCAATAGTTGGGGTTAACGAGTTAAATGAACTAATTAAAAAATAATGTGAAGTCAGGAAATTAGTAAGTTTACTAATCTCAAACTGACGGATCGAAGAGATTAATAATAAGAATTTAAAATAATAAGAATTCATAATTAGAATCTGGATTAAGCCGTCTAGACCATTGATTGTGTGTTGTTTTGTCTACTCCGGTGTTGGGCCGGGTAGATGATAGGTCAATAATTAATCTCTATTCTAACTGCAAGTGCACAGTGATGCAGATGTACTACTTAGGGTATCGAATCCACAGAGACTCCGGTCAACGATAGATTAAGAACAATCAAGTTTGAACTAGGTGAAAGTAATGTGAAACTAAAAGCAAACAGAAAAGTAAATCAGTAGCAAGAATGTCGGTTTTTGAAAGCAATTAACTAAAAGCGCTAAGTCTAGGGAGTTCTCAGGAAATCAGACAAGCAGATTAGATAATCAGTCAGGATCAAATTAAGCACAGTTCTAGAACTCAAACATAGATATAGAACTAACCAACTTTCGTTGTGAGAATTCTCTAAGTCTAATAGCCAGTGTTCTAAAACGCGGCGCCTAGCACCGTTTAATCGCCGGAAAGGCGCTCCTCGGGCTGGAGCCGCGGCGATTTTTCCATAGGCGGCCAAAAAACTCGGAGATCTGAAAAAAATTTCTTTTTCTTGCTTGTTCTAAGTTCGAAACAGTAAATACTAGGGAAATATATCATATCTAGTTAAAAACAAAAAAAAGGGCTAAAGGTTGAAGAAATCGTGAAAAAAACATGGCGGCGGCTGATTAGGGTTTCTGGTTCGTGGCAATGAGGAAGAAGACGAGGGCACGAATGTAATTTTCCCATTCATTAAAAAAAATCGGAAAAATATGTTCTATACACGCCACATGAGAGTCGAACACACAATAATCAAGCTTTAAAGGATGGTTCACACCACTAGACCACTTAATAACTCTGTCTTAGCTTTCCAAAGCTAGTATATAAACGTAATAACTTAATATATATTGATAATATGATAAAATTACAAACTATAACTGAACCTAACTATTATTTATTGTTTATATTTGCTATAAAAATATATAAATACATTTAAAAATTAAAAAATCCTAAAATTAGGTTCCGATTAATCCCCGTTTAATCCCCGATTTTTCAATTAGGCGCTAGGCCCACCCCGACCGCCCGACTAACGCCTAGCGCGTTTTCGAACATTGCTAATAGCAGAAATCCATATGTCTTTGTAATTCCTAACAGATTAAACTAGTTTTAAGTTCAGGTTCGATATGTTCACAATTCAATTAAACCAAATTTCTTTGCGAGTATTTCAATTGCTCAACCTAAATAGTTCAGATTCTAAACCACACTTTCGTGTCAATTTAGCAACCTAATCTCTAAATTCTAAGTGATCAAGTTAGAACTAGCATTAAGCACAATTTAGATCAAAGAACAATTATGATATGAATCCTTAACTGAATTAATTAAATCTAACAAGTCATGAAATCCCTAGTGAGAATCCCTAAACCTAACTATGAATCTACTCAGACATAGATAATGAAAACATGATCACTGAATTAATAGATTGCATAAAAGAGTAAAAGTTAAAGGGGTTCGAAATATTCTCCAAAAGCAGGAAGCAATACAGGTTCAGATCAGCCCCAAATAGCTCAAAAAACTCTCAGCTCAAAGTATCAAAGCGTCTCTAAAACATAAGTCAAAAACCTAATTATAAAGGCCTAATCACGTCTTGGGGCTTCTTTGTAAATATCAGGAACTTCTGGGTTTTAGTGCAATTTCAATTCTTCATTAAGTCTCGCGAGAATTGTTTGGTCACGCTGTGCATCGATCGATGCCAATTTGTGTCGATCGACAAAGTCATCAAATACGGGCAGTGACTTCTCTCTCTCGGCTCAAACCACCAAAATGCTCCATAAAGCTCCATAATCTCCAATTTAGCTCCAAAAGTATTTAGACCTGTTAAACACCTGAAATGACTCTAAAACATAGTAATAGACTCGATAAATAAGACATATACCATGGTTAAAAGCCCTAAAATCCATGGTATATCAGTAGACCATTGATTATGTGATGCTTAGTCTATTCCGGTGTTGGGCCGGATACACAGTGTTATTGTTACTTACCTCGGTATGGGACCGGGATAAGTTTGGATAGATACCTAATCCGGTATGGAATCGGATAAGGTCGGGTGATTTGGAGGTTGGTTATAGGACTTGCGGGATAGATTGGGTGTTTTTATTGTATTTATTTATGTTGACCTTAACGGTCATTTGAGTTGTGATAGAGTCCCAGTGATTCTGCTTATTTACATTACTGTGATTATGACTATATCGGGTGCGTTAGATCCCGCAAGTCTAGAAATGGCGTTCCGATACTTCATGCCCGATTGGATCCTCGAGAGTTGAGATCATGATCAGTTCACGTACCTTCGGTAGTGTTTTTGGCAGGTGTTAACCTATGGAGTGACGTCTGTAGATGTGTAGTTCGAACAATACGGGGTCGCGTCCTAGGGCCGGACTCCATTCCGGTAGGTGCGGAGTACGAGGATGTATTTTCACCACTGCAAGGACCACCACCAGCATGGAATGATGCTTTTACGATAGAGCTGGAACCCGTGACGGCGCCAGTGTCAAAGGCACCTTATCGTTAGGCGCCAATAGAGATGGTCGAGTTGAAGAAGCAGTTGGAAGACCTGGTTGAGACCTTGGCATTGAATATAAAGAAATAGGTTATTATTGGCCGACCATGGAAAATGACTGCGAAAGATTCGCGAGGAAATAAGAAGTGTCAATGACACGGACCCGAGATCAAGTCTCTAACCGAGTTACTGGCGGTTAAACGCCACCTTATCCGTTCATGCAATGGTCAATGGTTATTGTTGGTCCACTTCCGATATCCAAACAAAAACGCTTCTTACTAGTAATGATGGACTACTTCCCCAAATGGGTCGAGGCCGAGTCATACGCCAACATCAAAGATGTCTATGTTCATAAATTCGTATGGAAGCACATCATCTGCAGACATGACCTGCCGTACGAGATAGTCATAGACAACGAGATCCAATTCATCTCTAAAAAGTTTGAAGGTTTATGCACGAAATGTAACATAACGCTGAGTAAATCAACGCCCATATACCCACAAGGAAACAAACAATTAGAGGCATCAAAAAAAAATCAACGGATTAAAGAAGCGATTGGAAGAAATCAAGAGAGCTTGGGTGGACGAGCTCGATGGGGTGTTATGGTCGCACCAAACGACTCCCCGGCGATCGACAAGTTGGACAACTTTCTCTATATGTCACAGAATGGAAGCAATGGCACCAGAAGAAGTAAGTGTCCCGACTCTCCTCCAAACAATGATGGTGAAAAATCCGGACCTCAACAATGAGATGATTCTAGATCGCATCAATTTCATAGAAGAAGAGTGCGACCAGTCTCTGGTAAGAATTCAGAATTACCAGCAACAGGCGGCCTGCTACTACATCCAAAAGGTCAACGCACGATACTTCCACGAAGGAGACCTCGTCTTAAGAAAGGTCTTCAAAAACACGGCATATATCAACGCATGGAAGCTTGCTGCGAAATGAAAGGGACCCTACCATATATCCAAAGTAGCATAGCCATGTGGTTATGAACTAATGATGTTGTATGGAGATACGATCATACTACGAACGGTTTGATCCCTTCCCCAAGGGTATGTAGGCAGCATTCCCAAGGCGCAGCTGTAATTATCAAAACGTATATATTTGTCCGTAACAATAAATAAACCTTGCTCGGAAATAACAAAACGCGATAGACACCCACTTCCTTGTCGTTAGTGTGGTTCGTGCGTTTCCCACGAATTCAATGGTGAAATGGTCCATACCCCGAGTGAATAGCCTAAAAACGTACGGTCCAGGACAAAGACGGGTCCGTCATGCACTATGTGTTTCCACACCTTAGGACATAAGCCTAAAAACTTAAACCTAAGGACTGAAAGTCGGGGCCAGTCCCACATCTAGCTCACAGTTGGAATGAATAAATGCTAAGTCGAGCCCATTCTGCAAATTCATTCCCGATCGTATCCCAATACACGTAAGTCAAGCCTCGCTCGCCACATAAACTACTTCGACGGACATCTAATACCACTATTTGATCTATCATTTAAATCACTCTTGCATGTCGGTTTCCTCTCCAACAAGAAGGAATTATCAAATACAATAACAATCAGTCAACTTAAAATACGTTGTCATGCCAAAATATAAGTCGGATACATCAAGGAAAACACTTAGGGAAAGCCAAGGGATTTATCTACAACAAACATTAAACATACATAGGTAAAATAAGACTCGCTCAAAAATAACTAAATATAATTCATTTTATTCATATTAGGAAAGATACATCGGCAGATACAAACGCCTCAGAATTAAACATCGGTAAATACAAACGTCATCGGAAGAAACATAAAAAGAGAAAAGACCGAACAAGAGAGAGAGGAAAAGAGGAGCTCGGGTTTCCAGAAAGACGACTTTCCTAGTGAATTCGGTGACAAGGATCAGTCTCCCGGTCTTCCTTAGCGAACGGAACCCTGAGCACATGAATTCTCCCAGGTGACTTCAGTGATAATGACTGGTTCCCTGACCTTCCTAAGAGAGTGGAACCTGGAGAGGCGATTCCAACAACCCAAACGGCCAAGTTAAACCACATTCGTCACCCGAGATGCATCTTCTACCAACCAAAAAGGACCATGATGTGGAGTCAGTCGGCTTCCCTCGGATGGGGCCCACGTTTCTCCTTCGCTCCTCCATTGCACTGCAGAAGGAAACTCAAAAGCAATAAGGACAAGTAATAAAAACGACTATAAAAAATTGGAAGGTCGACTTATAATGTGGTTATCTGATCTTGGATAGAGCGACATGAGCCCCTTTCTAAATAAAAATGGCGCTTCAAGACCACCAAGATTGAAGCGTCGTTTTATGTTTATAAATACGACAGATGGACCTAGTTGTGAGAAAATTCTCATATATCAATGGGGAACCATCGACAAATAGAAAACATGACCACCGCTCAATATCCGAGATTCTTCTAGAAACTCAGGAGGACGGCGTCGGCCAAACAAAAAGGAACACATTGAAAAACCAACCAAAAAGGAAAAACTTTAAGCCTTGTATCAAGCGGAAGAGAGATAGATTATCAAGAAGAAGAGAGATGTGTGAATGAAAAATGATAAGAAAAGAAAATTTATAGGCAAGAAAAGCGACGGTTACCAAGGCGCATTTAAAGTGAAAAAACACATGTTTATCTTCCAAAGACACGCGTCCACTTTCAAAATGCCAAGCCTCCAGCATTTCAGACAACGGTTTTCTTTCCAAGAGAACGCATGAATAAATCTTACGGACCAGGCCTCTAAGCGACTTTTTCGTTTTTTGTGCCCAATTAAATGACAAGGTTATGGTCAAGTCAAGACGCAACTAGTAAAGTTCGTCACAATCACAACCTCATTCACCGATCTAACGGGGGGGGGGGGGGGAATGTTGGTGGTGGGCTGAGCACCCCCCTCCCCCCTTTATTTACTCGGCCCATGAAAGAAGATCAAATAATTGAGACAGACCCATAAGAATCAGTAAATAATATCAAGTCCAAGATCTTCTTTTATGCTAGACAAGGGACGGACGACATGTGGTCATCGTGAACAGTACTCGCTCAGCATTTAATGCTACCAAGTAATAGCATCCGCCGTAAGCTAGAGGATTAGGTAGACTAGTGGACATTCTTCTGGTGAGCTACCAATTCCTAGAATCAAGGAGAAGAAGTGCTCTTAATACAAGAGATTCAACATTAAATAGGACATTTAATTCTAGAGAGAGAGAGAGGTACTTAGAGAGAGATTCTCATAAAAAGCTCCAAACTACAAGTATATTTTTTTCTTCCGACCTCTATTGTGATCCTTTCAAATCTCATTTATAATCTTATTTCTTTCTCTTATGAATCTATTAACTTTGTAACCGGCTTTCTCAGATTAATAAATATACATTTTTCAAACCTATCTCTCCCGAAGTACTGCCTTATAAGACGGAGAATCTTCGCATACTTCATCACCACGTCACTCCTTCTACCACTCTACTCTACCACTCGCACTAGCACTAAACATTTACACAAATATCCTTGTGTAAAATTACCCTTCAACAATAAGCAACAAAGCCAAAAGTAAGATTGCTAAAGCGGACACCCAGACAAAGTGAGATTGCATGATCCCACAAAGAAAGATTTTAAACCAAATATCACCTACATATTTTACCCTCTGTTCGAAAACGCGTCCGTCTAGGCGTTAGACGGAGAGTGACGGCAGCGATTTTACCCTCTACGGCTGTATAACTCGGTCAGCGGACAACTTATTTAGGCGGCCGCGTTTTAATCCGAGTCAACGACTTTTTAAACTTCTCGGATAAAAAAAAAAATCGGCCCAAGTTTTGATTCATTTATTACTTATTGGGCCAGACTTAATCACAAGTGCAATGTTTGTGCCACCTGCTTCTAAGTATTAACTTTTTTTTTTTTTCCCTTTTATTCTTTTTCTATGTATTAATTTGTTTTAATGTACATGCGAATCTTTGTATTTGTTTTGCTAAGTATGAATTCGTTGACCGTCTTTTTTAACCATATACATGGCGATTCTTTTTGCTATTTTGACAAGGCTTTGTTTAACATATTTTGTTTTCTGTCTCGTGTACTGATGAATTTAAATTCTTTTTTTTCAGGTGCTAATCTAACACATCAACCAATTCACTACACCAAGTGACCAAAAAATTTAATCTTTAAAGAACGATGGAATAAATTGTAGAATTACAATTTTTAATATGTTTTGTATGTTTTCATGATCAAGATTCCATATTTTTTTGTATATCTTGCGGCTTGAAGTATAAGTGGATTTTTTTTTTTAAGGTTTTCTTCGTAATAGATATGTATGAAAAGAAACTATCATCTTTTATATTATAATTTTGTTTATTTATAAATAAAAAACAAATATATGCAAACCTTAAACTGATTTGTATATTTTTATTACGCATAAAAACATATAAATTCTAAAGAAGATGTCCAAAAATTCTGCCCACGTAATTTCTGAGATTCTCCCGATTTTTCGAAAACTAGCTAGGTCCGGATCAGTCGCGCGCACATCGCCTAGCGAATTTCCGAAGATTTTACCTTATCATGCGATCGCTATATATATTTTTTATTTTTTTTGCTACTGATGGTTCTGTCCATTTGATAACTAAATTGAATTATCGATTACGGGTAACATATGTTACTTAAATTCTAATTCCATACCCGATCGATTAGTTATATAAAACGTCCTTGCTCAGGCTGAGACTTCACAACTAGGATCCATCTTGGAAAGATTCAAAAACTTAAGACTGCAATACTAAAAGGAAATGTTCCAGTTCTATTATTGTCTCACACGAAGAATTTTACATGTGAGAAACGCTTTATATATATAATATAATAAACCGATTGTCGCTAGGGTTTAGGACATCGTCTTCGTGAGCCTCGTGTATTCTGTGAAGGTGAGCGTCGACCTCCTGCTGGAGGTGAACAACTGCCATATACGCCACTCTTGATCTCTCTTATTACCTTATCATCCCAAACCTCTTCTCCTATTTATATCCCCAAAAAGAAAAAGAAACAATAGTTATTATGAATGTTTTAAGTAAAAAAAACATGTTTCTACATATAATCTAGTTGAACCAATCCAAATCAAACAAAAACAGTATTGTAAGAAACTAGTACGTACAGAAAGCAAAAGGAAGAAGGAATAAAATCATTCAGTTTAATTTTTCCAAACATCAAGAAACCAAAATTTATTTCTTTAACTGAATTTGATTTGAAGGTATATTTTGCTAAACATGGAATGGAAATTCCAAAAGTGTATCAGACTATTACCAAATAATATTAAGTTTTTATTAATTTTTTTTATAAGACAGAAAATTTAAAGTACAACCAAACAAAAATCGGATTGCATTGTTCAAAAAAAAAATTCGGATTGGTATATAAATTTGCTCGGAATAAGAAACATACGTGATAGCTTTGGAGATTCGTATTGTACTCGGGCTAATGCTATGTCTGATAGTCCCGAAAACAATAGAAAACTTAAAGTTAGCAAGCTTACCAGGAAGATATACATTTCGTTCGTTGATGTAAAAATATGAATCTCAAAATGCTATTATATAGAGAGAGATCTAAACTTGTACATTTCAATATTCCTTCTATAAATGAAATTCAGTCTTCTCTGAATTGGTCCAACATAATTTTAATAATTGTCTAGGATAATGTTCTAAGTTCAAGTGGGCTTGATTCAAACCGCAAAGTCTTTTGTTATTGAATAAAAAATGTTGAATAAGTTCGGGTTAAAGTACGAATGGACCAATTCTTAATATCTACGTTGTCTAACTCCTCTTTATAAAAATAAGACTTAAATGTATAACACTAGGATAACTTCACGCGTTTGCATGGACTAAATTTATATATTTGTAATTAAATATATAATAAAATTTTAATGGTTTATTTACAGTTAAATATTTAAATTTGTTGCTATGTTTTCTTAAATGCATATGTATTTTTCATTAAGAAAAGTAATTTAAAATGAAAATAATATATGAAACTCTTATTTTTAATTAATAGTTTACTAAAAGATGGACAAAATAGTAGTTTACTAAAATAAAATAATACATGGTACGATTATTTTTAGTATGTTAAATACATTAATTAAGTTTCTAATAAATTGAAAATAACTTTTTATTCATTGAAGGTTGTTTAACAATTCAGACCACTATTTCTAGATTATAAAGATAATTTGTGTATTAGTGTAGCTTGTAATCGGTTGAAGATATGTTATAGTAATTGGAATTTTATTTATTAGAGTTTTGTTTAGGATTTTATGTATTAGTTTTATATATTAGTTTAATGTATTATAGGTTTGTTTATACTATAGATTTTAAATATTAGTTTTATGTTTATATAATTAATTTTATATTTTATGAAAGAGTTAGGTTTAGAGTATGATTTATGGTTTAGTGTATAGAGTTTAAAGTGTTGTTTTTAGGGTTATAAGTTAATGTTTGAAAATATTAGATTTAAAAAATATTTTTCTTTTATAAGTGTTGAAAACTAGTGTTTGGTATGTTATTATAATTGAAATGTTATTAATTAGAGTTTTAGGGTTTGTTTAGGGTTTAGGGTTTAAGGTTTAAATAGGTACGGATATATTCGTAACTATCCGTAGCTATGTCATAAAGCTATGAATATCCGAATAGCTACGAACAAAACCGTAGCTATCAGTTTCTACGACCGGTCCATAGCTATTCGTAGCCATATTGCTGCTAATAGCTACAATCTGTTTCCATGGCTATTTAGCTACGACATATTTCGTAGCTAATCGCAGCTAGAGTTTTCTACGAATTTGTTGTAGCTATTCGTATGGCTACGATGTTAGTCCGTAGCTATATAGCTACAGATAGCTACGGATTAGCTACGGTTTGTCGTTGTAGCTAATCCGTAGCTATCCGTAGCTGGAAAAAAATTATCTACGGAAAATTTTTAGCTAATTCGTAGCTAATTACAGTTTTTCTTGTAGTGATACAAATGGACTGAAAGCAATGACATATATCTATATAGGTATGTAGGACAAGATGGCAAATTTTCAATGTGTTGGAATAATATTTTATGAATGTAAAATTAATCAATTAATAAAAAATAAAAGAGTATATATATATATATATATATGAGTACAATTACAAATTATGTAGACACATTGAAAACAAAAGAATAGAGAAATGTGTCAAAATTATAAAAACATGTGGCAATTTTCAATGTGTCCGAATAATATTTATGAATATAGAATTAATCAATTAATAAAAATTAAATTAGTATATTAATTGTTAGATATTTAAACGAGAAATAAGTATTAAAAAGAGAAATAATTAAGTATTAAAATTAGTATTTTAATGCACCTTGATCACTTTTACATATACAAACGCACAATTATTTTGTGTATTAGTTTTTCTCACGAATGTAGTATAAACAACGGTGCCCTTTAATTATGCGACTCAACACAAAAAGTGGATTCAAAGACGTTTTTGTTAGTCGCCGTCACAAAATAAGCTTAAACGGTCTACGTGTGAATGAATGCATATGCTTAGAATCGGACCATGTCCGCTCAAATAGTCAAAACACGAGACAAGTATTAGTCACGTAGAAATTAACGAAAGGGAAACACCACAATAACACATATATTCACAACAAAAATGATAGAACCAGAGTTCTTGGGCACTATTCACATGCTAATTTGTAGCAGAACCATGATGGAGTTTTAATTTATTAATAAATACAGCTACAAAGATATTTTAATTTTAACTCCAATGAAATTATCTTTTATTTTTAGGTCGAAATAGTTATGTATTTAACGCATTGAACGACTCAAGGTCTCGGAGATGGAAGAAAATTAAATTTGCTTGAGTTGAGTACGAGGTTCGTTTAATAAGACTTTAAGCTAAAATTAATCTGAAACATCTAGCAGAATTATTAAAAAATATACTTTGATAAGCTTTTTTTTTTTTTTTAATAGAAATCTTGATATCACCAACATGTAGCAGTGTCGTCGAAGTTATGTACCTGTTAAAGTGCCACACTAAGTGATACAAAACGCAGACCTGAGTTTTGGTTAACGTTGAATGCTTGTTTGGCCGATCCCGAAAAAAATAAATTTCATTGCGGCAAATATATTAACTATATTTTAATACAAATATCAATAAAAGTTTTAATATATTACAATTAAATTTGATATTAAATATAATCAAAATATTAAAATGGTTTTTGCTTTATCCAGCAAAAATGATTTAAACATTGTAATTCCTTTTCTAACACACTGGAACGTCGCTGAAAATCTCTGACGGTGTCTACCGTTGCCGGCTGGCTATGGTGTGGTGCAGCTCCGGTCAGGCGTAGATCCACCGGAATCTCAGTGTCCGGCATCCTCTCCTCCACGGTAGACTGTCTCTGCTTTAGATCTGGAAGGTATCCCATGCGGTTTTTCGTGCTCCTTAGACGAGGCTTCTACGACGTGATCTCACGGCTGTGGTCGCCATCGTCGGTGGTTATGCTCTGGATCTCTTCCGATCTGGACAATAAAGTCAGTTTGCTCACTCACTTAGTCATCTCGCCGGCTCGTCTCCCATCTATTCTTACCAATCTGAGGCTGCTCGTCGTTTGGTGGCTGGATGTAGAGGTCGCTTTTAAGATGTTGATTTTGATATTTTGGGGTTTTAATTACTGGTGTTTTCAGATCTGGGTTGCTATCAACAAGATTCTCCGGTTTTCGCTACGGGCTATCTTGTCCTCTTCACACTTAAATTCCTACTGAAAGGTCCGGATCTTCTTGATCTTCAGTGAGACTAGTTCTCAATCCTTCCGGTATTGTTGGGTGTTTTGTGTCTTTGATTATCAGATAACTATCTCTCTCTGTTTAAGCTTATTGTCGATCTTTAATTTGGATTAAACCACTGGAAAATCCGGATCCTGTTGATTTTCGGTTTCCTGGTTTTGATAGTCCAAGTTTCGACTTGAGTTGATGTTCATTGTGTTTGTTTTTTTTATCTTGCTTTGTGGTTTGCGTTTTAATGGAATGCTGTCAATTCTACATCTCTGGTTTGTAATCGTCGTTCAAGGTTTCCGACGGTAGCTCTACAGAAGCTAACCCGGAGGAAGTTGATAAAGACGTTTGATGAAGAAGACTTATCTCACTTGCGAGTATTCTCGTTGATAAAAGGTATTGGAAGTTAAAATATTGGAAGGCCGCCTGCTAGTGTAGGATCGGGAACATCCTAATTTTAATTCGTCTCAAAAATCCTTTATGTATGGTATCGCTATTGTATCATGGTTTTGTTGTCTTCACCCATATGCGGGTGGGAAAGATCGATAGCTCCTAATGATATTTCATACATCGAGCTTCTTCAATGATGTAATTTGTACCAGATCAGTATTAATAAAACAGCGTTAAAAAAAGAGAGTATAAACTAAAAGTTTAACCAATAATATAAACTAAATATTTTTGTATTATTTTTATCACGTAGCTTAGGTAGATTATTGAAATTCAAGAAATAAAACAAATAGTTGACAGAAAAAAGAAAACAATTATTAGACATGAAGCAATAACGAAAAACATTCGCCCTAATTCAGACTCTCCCATACGCGCATCTCGAGGTCGGTTGCTGCATCATCCTGTCTCTTCTCCGGCGGCCGGTGCTAGCGTCGTTGTCGCCGCCGGAGAGGCCCTTGTGTTCTCATGTAGTATTCTCGGTTATTCTCGTCGATGGTGTCTCTTCCTTTGCGGATCCCGTCTGCTTGGCCTTCCTGCTCCGTCGATTGTCCTTCGATGGGTTTCTTTTCTGCTCGCCGGCGATTGGAAGTTACGGCTGTTTTCAATCGGTGTTGGAGGTCCTGTTCCAGCCAGTTGTCTGCAGATCCGCCGTCGCGTGTCCTCTTCCTTCTGGGTAGGAGGTATGGCGAAGCTTAGGTCTTGAAGTGATGTGGGCTCTGTGGTGTCGGCGTTACCTGTCTATGGTAGTGGTATGGTGCAGGTTAGTTCCGTCATCGCTTACGGTTCGTGGTTTTCGTTTTTCTGGCGACGGGCTAGGCTTGGTTAGTATAAGGGGCATGTATTTGTCTGGTTTATCTCTGGTTTAGATTTGGTTTTGTGTTGGTGTATGCCCTTTGCCTTGGCTCTTGATCGTCAATTTCCGGATCTTATACTTGTTATCCAGCTCCCGTTTTGGATGGTCTTGGTGCTAGCGTTTCTGTGCCTCGGCCGGTTTCGATAGCTTCTTTGTTCTTGTCCTTGTGGGGTTGTGTGCTATTGTTTGTTTGCTTCTGGTGGTGGGATTGCTTTGGGTGGAGAGTGTTCTTTTCCTGTGGTTTGGTTGCTTTGGTATAGGTCCCGCGGTGCTTTTACCGCTTCTCGGTTTCGGACTTCTGGCTCAGTCATTAGGATTTGGAGTTTCGGCTCTTCTCGCAACAAGTCGTCAGTTGTCGCGTGGTTAAAGTGTGTTCCCGCGGCGCTCCGGTCTGTCTGCATACAGTTTATCTCGTGGCTTCTCTGGTGAAGCAATATAATGAGTCCCGGTGGATCAGTCCTAATAAAGTTTGGTTTTGGTTGCTTATTTTTATCTTCTCTCTCAGTTCGTGGCGGTTCTCCTGACTAGGGTGTCTTGGTTTTAGGTTCGGATCCGATGTTTGCTTTCTTTGAGTTGGGGTGTGGGCATTTTTTTATCGTTTTATGTTTTGACTCCGGGGATTGTCCAGTATCCGCCGGCTTTTGGCTCTAGGAATGTTGTTTATCCGCTAGCTATAGTCTCTGGGGGTTTGTATAACCTGCCGGCTTTGTTTTCAATCGTTGTATGTAATCTCGGTTTCTTTATGATCAATGAAAATCTTCAGTGAAAAAAAAAGACATGAAAGCAATAACAATTAGGGAGAGGATGAGAGAGAAACTGTACGATTCTTTATTGGAATAATTTCTCAAAAAATCCTCTTTTCTCTGGCGGTCTTCTCCGACAAGCAGATCCCTCCGACTTCGAGTTGATTCTTCTCCTAGTCGCCAGATCTGTTGGTCCGTGAGTAGATCCGCCGCTCGTGAATCTTTTTGCCCTTGTTCCTCATCCTTGGCTCTTCGACTTTCTCAAGCAGCGATGGTGGCAGGTCTTATTTTCTCGGCTTGCATGGCAACGGATCTGCGGCGGTCGACTCCAGCCTCTCTCTGCTGAGATCGTTTCTTTGAGGACGGGGCGAGCAAGGCTTCCTCAAGTTGGGTTGGTGTCGGTCCTCTTCAGTATCCCTACCTCTGTTTTGTGGTCTTGGTTCTTTCGGTGTAGTGTGGTCGGTTTCTTGCGGGTTGACAGACTGAGGCGGCATGGCTGGTTAGCCGGTGACACATGAAGGTTGGAAGCTTTCTAGTAAGCTCAAAGCTTGAGGGCGACTAAGAAGTGTGATTGGAATCAACGAGCCGGATCTGCTATCCCTCAGCCCCAAAGTCTTTGTTCTTCTTCTCTGTCGGCCGATTTACGGCATAGGCTCTCCGGATCTTTCGTGTTCGTTTGAAGGGTGGTGACGGTGTGGTCGGGAGATAAGGCTTGGTCGGCCGGCGGAGCCCTTCTTCCGTGTTTGGAGGTGGCAGCGTCGTTGGAGGCGGCGGCTCCAGATTAGGTTTAGGGTTTCTGCTAGTGGACCACTTTTGGGCTTCACAACTTGTGTTGGTTTAAGATCTAGGCCCATTCCGAATTTTTATCTGGGCTTTATTAATTTGCTGTAATCCTATTTTTAAAATTTATGAAAACTCTTTGCAAAAAAAAGCAATAACAATTAATTGCAGAGAAATATATGTTTTTAATTTAGAAAATAACATTTGAATGTGAAACCATACAAGTAAATCTTATATATAACAACACAATTTTCTCTCCAGTATTATGGGCCTTTACAAAAAACACAAATTAAAGCCCAAATCATTTCGATCCCACTACGCCTTACCCCTTCGACCTTCTCTCCCGAAAACTTCCCGCTCAAAGGATCCATAACCAGAATCGGCTGAATCACAAGGAAAAAGATGTTATCCGAGATACATATTAGAGAAACAACGGCGGCGATGGTATTCTCTCCATGTTAATCGGAACTGCATGAGGGATGTCATAAGATAACGGTAGACCATCATAGCGAACAAACAATCGTCTTCCAGTACCTAATTCGGTTTCTTCGTCTTCAATTGCATTATTTTCACCAAACCCTAAGTTTTATTTTGCTCCAAAAATAAGAAAAACACTGATAGAGTAAACAACAACAAGAAGAACAAAAATTAACAGCTAAAACACACACGCACACACACAAAATCAAAGAAGAATCAAATTTACATTGATGAGTTTTTAGGGTTCTTGGCTCATAAAGAAAATGGGGGAAGAAGAAAAAGGGAAATGGAAAAGATCTCGAGACCCGCATGGCTACCTAGTTCTTTGTTCCTTACTGGAGTTGAACCAGTTTCTTTTCCTATTTCGTTTTTAGTTCTTAGCCTTTTCCTGTTCCGCGGTTGCCGTAAGCAGAGCTTCTGTGATTCAAGCCCTCGCATTGGATGGTTGAAGTCGTATTCATCCCTTGTCTTTGATAGGGTCAGGTTTTAATCCTATTCTTCTGCAAGTGCACAGTTATGCAATTATAGTATATAGGGTGTCGAAATCCACAAGGACTCTGGGCAACGATAGATTTAAGAACGGTCGAGTTAAACTAGGTGAAAGTAGTGAGAAACTAAAAGCAAAGCAGGAAAGTAAATCAGGCGAGTTTGTAAGCAAGAAGGCAAAGCGTTAAGTCTAGAGAGTTCTCAGGAAATCAGGAACATAAGCTAATCAATCAATCGGGATTTAATAATATCATAAATCTGTTCTAGAACTAGAATCATGGAAGTATAAGAAACCAACTTTCGTTGTGAATCCTATCTATGTCTAACAACCTAGCAAACTAACTTTCGCTGCGAATTCTAGAGTTCTAAACAAGCATTAATCTCAAGTTCTTTCGTTCACAATTCCTCTAAACCAAATTTCTTTGCGAGTATATTAAATTGCTTATCTAGGTTCTTTCTAGCTAACCAACCAACTGTCGTTGTGGAAATCAACCTAACATCATAAATCTGGATAGCTACTTCAGATTAAGCATTAAGAACAATCCTAGATGAAGAACTAACAAGTATGAATCCCTACATATTTATCAACCTATGATTCCATGAAATCCCTAATGAGAATCCCTAAACCTAACAGGTAATCTACTCAGACATAATCATCGAAACAGAAAACATCATGAATAGAAAACCAAATATCATAAAATCAAGTAAAGAACTGGGGTTCGAAATCAAGTCTCTTTCGAGAACATGATCAGCCCCTCAACTCTCTCTGAAATAAAACAAAACTTAAGAATGAAAGCGTAGCCTAAACAGGTGGATGTAAAACCTAATTATAATGCTAATCACATTTTGGGGATTCTTTGTAAATATCAGGAACTTTTGGACTTTGTTGCAATTTCCACATTCTTCATTTTATCCTCCGAGAATAACTTGTGACGACCTTGCATCGACCGATGCACTATGTGTGTCGATCGATGCAGGTCTGTGAAATGGGCAGTGAACTCTTCCTCTCGGGTCAATACTCCAAAATGCTCCAGAATGCTCCATAATGTCCAAATCCGCTCCAAACGTGTCTAGACCTGTAAACATACTAAAAAGACTCCAAACATAACATAAGACTCGATAAATAAGACATATATCATGGTTAAATTCCCTAAAATCCATGGTATATCAACTCCCCCACACTTAGCTCTTGCTTGCCCTCAAGCAAGTAAAAAACCAAAGTATAAGAAAAGAGGTTTGAAAACACATAAACTCATTTCGTCCTAGGAACTTTCGCATTCACATTCACTTAGTAATCCACTGAAAACTTTCCTACAGAACTCAAGACTGATATATCATGGTTTTTACCCATTTTATGCCATGATATAGATGTGTTTTTAGTGTCTTTTGTGTTCTTTTTAGTATGTTTACAGGTCTAGACACGTTTGGAGTTTATTTGGACATTTTGATACATTCTGGAGAATTTTGGAGATTTAACCCGAGAGATGGACTTCACTGTCGAATTCTCAGACCTGTGTCGATCGACACAGAAGGTGCATCGATCGACACAAGGTCGACGCAGACAAATACACGGCGTTTAAAGAAGAGTTTGGATATTGCAACTTTGCCCAGAAGTTCTTCATAATTACAAAGAAGCCCCAGCCGACTTTAGACCATTATATAAGAGTTTTTAAGCCATTGTTTAGGCTACGCTTTTACTACGCTTTATTTTATTCAGAGAGAGTTTTAGGGGCTGATCTTGTTCTCGAAAGAGACTTGATTTTGAACCCCAGATCTTTACTTTGTTTTATGATATTTGGTTTTCTATTCAAGATGTTTTCTGTTTGGATGAACATGTATGAGTAGATTACCTGTTAGGTTGAAGGATTCTCATTAGGGATTTCATGGAACTATAGTTTAAATCAATCTGTAGGGATTCATATATGCTAGTTCTTTGTCTAAGTTGTTCTTAATGCTTAATCTGAAGTAGCTAATCAGAATTATGATGTTAGGTTGATTGATACAACGAGAGTTGGTTAATTAGCTAGAAAGAACCTAGATGAGCAATTTGATCTACTCGCAAAGAGATTTGGTTTAGGGGAATTGTGAACACATCAAACCTGATCATTAATGCTAGTTTAATCTGTTAGTAATTGCAAAGAGATTTGGATTGCTGCACTTAGACTTAGAGAATTCTCGCAACGAGAGTTGGTGAATTCTATATCCGTGTTTGAGTTCTAGAACAGTTATTGATTAGATCCTGATTGATTGATTGTTTGTGTTCCTGATCTCCTGAGAACTCCTGAAACCTAACGCTTCGCTTCCTTTCTCACAAACTCGCTGCTTATTTACTTTCTGCTTGCTTTTTAGTTTCTAATCATATTTGCTTTCTCCTAGTTTAATCTCTTCTGTTTTATAATCTATCGTTGACCGGAGTCCCTGTGGATTCGATACCCTAAGTACTACAACTACATCACTGTGCACTTGCAGTTAGAATAGGTATTAAAACTAGACTTATCAAGTTTTTGGCGCCGTTGCCGGGGACTCTTAGAGTCCTCAATATATTTGAACTTAGGGTTTAGACTAGGTTTTTTAAATTTTTAATTTTTGCCACTAATTTTTTTTTCTTTTTCTTTTTTCTGTTCTTGCATTTCAGGTACGCCTGTAATCGCCTTGCATCGATCGACACGGTCCTGTGTGTCGATCGACACATCTTCGCGCTTACATCGATCGACGTTTCCACTGCATCGATCGACACATATCAAAGATGTATGATTTCTTTAGTCCAGGGATTGACAGTTCACAGATAGCTGGGTTGAAGAGTAAAGTCGACTATCTGCATAGTGTTCTACTTGGAAAGTATACGCAAGAAGCTATCAACTGCGTTGGAGGGAATGAATTCTACAGTCAGGAATCAGCTTTTCAGGGACCTTTCCAGCAACAGGGCAATGCCTTCGCGAGGAACTATGGTGTTTCTTCTTACCAAGCACCGCCTGCACCTACACATAAGAGCAGATTGGAAATCATGATGGAGCAGTGTCTTGAGGGACAACAATAGATGGCTGTGTACTTTAACTCAAGGATAGATGCATTGTATGAAGATCTGAATGGAAAGTTTGAATCTTTGAGCACACATGCAAATGAGCTAGATATCCGGATTCAACAGACATCTCAAGCAATACAAAGGCATAATGAAGCTAGGAAAGCTGAACAGTACAGATCCATCAAAGCTATGACCTTAAGCGATGAGATTGAGTTGCGAAGTGAAGAAGAGAGCATAATCTCGGATTTTCTGGATGAATATTGTCTGTCTTATACATGCATCGATCGACACCCCCTTAGTGTCGGTCGACACGCAGTTCTGAAGGCAATTTCGAGTTCTTTCGACGAACATAATCGCCTTGTGTTGATCGACACACCTACAGCATCGATCGACACAGATCGCAGACGAGACCAGAAGCCTGCAACAGTCCCAGAACAAGTCTACAAGCCCATTGTGCCATATCCTAAGGCTCCTAAACCCTCTTAACAAGAGATAGAAGTGGCTAACTGCATGAAAGTAATGGATAAGAAGGTGAATGAAATACCACCAGTTGAAGCTTCGCGAGTTCATGCAAAGAAGATGATCTCCACTGATGGTCATCTGGAAGAAGAAGTTCAGATTGGTGGAACTACATTATCTGATAGTGGAGAGAAGAAGATGGCGGTTCCTCTTGAACCTGCTCTAACATCTTCAGAGCCTGCAACTGCTCATAAGCAAAAAGCCCCAGACATCAGATCTGCACCAAAGGTAAGGTATAAATCATCTAAGCTTAAACCTCCTGACCGCATTGCTTTGAATGCAGGAAAACACCGTGTACCAACCAAGCTTTGCTCCCGCCCTGATTCTGTTTACTCGTTCCTTGGAAAGCCTCATGATCTGAAAGCTTATACACCTCCTTGGATGAAGAGATATTCACAGAGACATTCAAAGTCTCTGTTGAAGCCGCCATGAGTCAAATCTCTGTGCCATAGTCAAGCTAATGACTAAAATTAAGCGCTGAGTGGGAGGCAACCCACTATAGAGTCAGTTTTTGTTTTTCATTTTTCAGTCTTTGCTATTTTGATTTTTTCTTTTTAGTGTTTTCAGCCGAGAGAACAGGTTCAAAATCGCCTAGCATCGATCGACACAACTGTGTGTCGATCGACACAACTGTGTGTCGATCGACACAGTGTGATTACATAAATGAATCGAGCAAATGCGCCTTGCGTCGATCAATGCGGTCCTGTGCATCGATCGACACAGTGCGACGAGAGGTACGTAACTCTGATTTTTCAACTCTTTTCAATTTGATTATCTGTTCTTACCGAGCTCATGCTTTGATTACACTGGGGACAGTGTAGTTTAAGTGTGGGGGAGGAGCTACTGACGCACGCTTTTGTTTTCTTAGTTTTTCAAAAACATTCTTTTATTGAGTCAAAATTTGTATAAAACTATGATTTTTCGAGGAAAATTTTCGCTTGAACAGGAACTAAGTGACCATTGGAAAGACTTGCAGAGCCTCTATGACTATTAGAAAACCCCAAACAGATCAGCTTACCAAGGACATCCATATCTAACCAGGTATTCAGAGGATCCATTACTAGTCTCACTTTAATCTTGACTTTAATTTTTCACTTAGGGGCTTGGTAATCTTTGGATCGGATTCCTTTGATGTGTTTGGCACAGCCTATGATCCTGTTCCAAAGTATGGTTTCTGATTTTCCCCTTTCTTGAGAGTAAAACAAAAAAGAGTTATAAAATCTGAGGATAAGCTAGGAACTTCGAAGTAGTCACGGGAGTGGTAGAGACCCCTATTACCTCCTGTGTATCTATGGAAAAGAACCAACTAATAGCTCCGAAGTGGTCGCGGGAGTGGTAGAGACCCCTATTATCTCCTGTGCATCCATGGAAAAATCCAAAGTTAAACCCCAGTAACAAGGGAAGAGCACTGATAAAAAAAAAATGATACCCAGTGGGGAAAAATCAGTTGCTAAGGGAGAAAGGGAAGAGAAAGAAACTAGAAACAGACAGTTTGGTGGTCAGATACTGAATAGATTGAGTCCATGTGTCCTTTGATTTGATACTCCCTCTGTGAGACCGCACCTAATTGTATACAGAGACTGGTGTGGTGAATTTGGATGTCCTAACTTGATTGTGGAGTTTACTTGGGACAGTTGCTAAGTGTGGGGGAAGTATATTGTGGTCTTGAGTTGTGTAGGGAAGTTTTCAGTGGTTTATTAAGTGAATGTGAATGCAAAAGTTCCTAGGACGAAATGAGTTTCTGTGTTTTCAAACTTCTTCTCTTATATTTTGGTTCTTTACTTGCTTGAGGACAAGCAAAGGCTAAGTGTGGGGGAGTTGATATATCATGGTTTTTACCCATTTTATGCCATGATATAGATGTGTTTTTAGTGTCTTTTGTGTTCTTTTTTAGTATGTTTACAGGTCTAGACACGTTTGGATTTTATTTGGACATTTTGATACATTCTGGAGCATTTTGGAGATTTAACCCGAGAGATGGACTTCACTGTCGAATTCTCAGACCTGTGTCGATCGACACAGAAGGTGCATCGATCGACACAAGGTCGACGCAGACAAATACTCGGCGTTTAAAAAGAGTTTGGATATTGCAACTTTGCCCAGAAGTTCTTCATAATTACAAAGAAGCCCCAGCCGACTTTAGACCATTATATAAGAGTTTTTAAGCCATTGTTTAGGCTACGCTTTTACTACGCTTTATTTTATTCAGAGAGAGTTTTAGGGGCTGATCTTGTTCTCGAAAGAGACTTGATTTTGAACCCCATATCTTTACTTTGTTTTATGATATTTGGTTTTCTATTCAAGATGTTTTCTGTTTCGATGAACATGTCTGAGTAGATTACCTGTTAGGTTGAAGGATTCTCATTAGGGATTTCATGGAACTATAGTTTAAATCAATCTGTAGGGATTCATATTTGCTAGTTCTTTGTCTAGGTTGTTCTTAATGCTTAATCTGAAGTAGCTAATCAGAATTGTGATGTTAGGTTGATTGATACAACGAGAGTTGGTTAATTAGCTAGAAAGAACCTAGATGAGCAATTTGATCTACTCGCAAAGAGATTTGGTTTAGGGGAATTGTGAACACATCAAACCTGATCATTAATGCTAGTTTAATCTGTTAGTAATTGCAAAGAGATTTGGATTGCTGCACTTAGACTTAGAGAATTCTCGCAACGAGAGTTGGTGAATTCTATATCCGTGTTTGAGTTCTAGAACAGTTATTGATTAGATCCTGATTGATTGATTGCTTGTGTTCCTGATCTCCTGAGAACTCCTGAAACCTAACGCTTCACTTCCTTGCTCACAAACTCGCTGCTTATTTACTTTCTGCTTGCTTTTTAGTTTCTAATCATATTTGCTTTCTCCTAGTTTAATCTCTTCTGTTTTATAATCTATCGTTGACCGGAGTCCCTGTGGATTCGATACCCTAAGTACTACAACTACATCACTGTTCACTTGCAGTTAGAATAGGGATTAAAACTAGACCTATCAAAGACCATAATGTACTTCCCCCACACTTAGCAACTGTCCCAAGTAAACTCCACAATCAAGTTAGGACATCCAAATTCACCACACTAGCATCTGTATACAATTAGGTGCAGTCTCACAGAGGGAGTATCGAATCAAAGGACACATGGACTCAACCTATTCAGTATCTGACCACCAAACTGTCGGTTTCTGGTTTCTTTCTTTTCCCTTTCTCCCTTAGCACTGATTTTTTCCCACTGGGTATCATTTTATTTTTTCTATCAGTGCTCTTCCCTTTTTTTTGGGGTTTTAACTTTGGATCTTTCCATGGATACACAGAAGGTAATAGGGGTCTCTACCACTCCCGCGGCCACTTCGAAGCTACTATAGCTTATCCTCGGTTTTTATCTCTCTTTTTAACTTTCAAAGAAGGGGAAAATCAGAAACCATACTTTAGAACAGGATCACAGGCTGTGCCAAACACATCAAAGGAATCCGATCCAAAGATTACCAAGCCCCTAAGTGAGAAATTAAAGTCAAGATTAAAGTGAGACTAGTAATGGATTCTCTGAATACATGGTTAGATATGGGTGTCCTTGGTAGGTTGATCTGTTTGGGGTTTTCTAATAGTCATAGAGGTCATGTAAGTTTGTCCAATGGTCACTTAGTTCTTGTTCAAGAGAAAGATTTCTTCGAAAAATCATAGTTTCATACAAATTTTGACTCAATAAAACAAATTTTGAAAAACATAGGACTGACACTAAGAAAACAAAAGCGTTCGTCAGTAGCTTCCTCCCCCACACTTAAACTACACTATCCCCAGTGTAATCAAAGCATGAGCTTGGTGAAAACAGATAACCAAATTGAAAACGGTGTGAAAATCCAGAGTTACGTACCTCTCGTCGCTCTGTGTCGCTCGATGCTCAGGACTGCATCGATCGACGCAAGGCGCATTTGCTCGATCCATTGATGTAATCGCACTGTGTCGATCGACACACATGTTGTGTCGATCGATGCTATGCGATTTTTGACCTGTTCTCTCGGCTGAAAACACCAAAACGAAAAAAATCAAAGTAACAAACACCTAAAAATGAAAAATAAAAACGAAAACTGACTCTATAGTGGGTTGCCGGCCACTTAGCGCTTGTTTTTAGTCATTAGCTTGACTATGGGATAGAGATTTGACTCATGGCGGTTTCAACAGAGACTTTGAGTGTGTCTGTGAATATCTCTTCATCCAAGGAGGTGTATAGGCTGTCGGATCATGAGATTTCCCAAGGAACGAAGGAGTAGAATCAGGGCGGAAGCGAAGCTTGGGTGGGATGCTGCATTTTCCTGCATTGAAAGTAATGCGGTTAGGAGGTTTAAGCTTAGATGATTTATACCGTACCTTTGGTGGAGATCTGATGTTTGGAGCTTTCTGCTTATGAGCAGTTGCAGGCTCTGAAGATGTTTGAGTAGATTCCTGAGGAACCACCATCTTCTTTTCCCCACTATCATATACTGAAATTCCACCAATCTGAACTTCTTCTTTTAAAGGACCATCAGTGGAGATCACCTTCTTTGCATATCTCAATACACAAGGATGAACTCGCGAAGCTTCAGCTGGTGGAGTTTCATTCAGCTTCTTATCCATCACTTTCGTGCAGTTAGCCACTTCTAGCTCTTGTTTAGACGGTTTAGGAACCTTAGGATATGGCATAAAGGGATTATAGACTCGTTCCAGGACTAATGCAGGTTTCTGGTCTCGTCTGCGATCTGTGTCGACCGATGCACGTTGTGTGTCGATCGACACAAGGCGATTTTGGGCAATTTCAACAGACGTATCGGGATTGTGTCAATCGATGCACGAGTTGTGTCGATCGATGCTTATCTCAGACAGACAGAATTCATCCAGAAAATCCGAGATTATGCTCTCTTCTTCTCCTAGCAACTCAATCTCCTCTCTTAAGGTCACATCATTGATGGATCTGTTCTGTTCAGCTTTCCCAGCTTCATTTTGCCTTTGTATTTCTCCGGTTGTTTGTTGAACTTGAACATCTAGCTTCTTTACATGTGTGCTCAAAGATTCAAACTTCCCATTCAGATTTTCATGCATAGCATCCAGCTTCATGTCGAAGTCTACAGCAGTCTTAGTCTGATCCTCTAGCAAATGCTCCATTATGGCTTCCATCTTGCTCTCATAAGCATTAGCAGCAGGAGGTGTCTGATAAGAAGATGATCCATATGTTCTCTGATAAGAATTACCTTGCTGAAAAGGCTTCTGATAATCAGCAGTTTGTCCATATACAGAAGAGTTCTGATTGCTTGTGAAAGCACTCCTCTGTCCACCATTAAAGAACTTGTTACCTTGCTGATTACCAAACATGTTTCCTTGGAATCCAGAGCCACTGATGTAGTTCAAATCTTCTTTCTCCTTTTCCAATATGATGGAGATTCATAATTCCTGGTGAATGAATAAGAACCATAGTCTCTGCAAAATGAGTTATTCTGCTGATTTTCCAACATCCGTTCCATCATTCCCATCATCTTACGCGCTATGTCGATCGATGCAAAGAAGTTTCGATCGATGCAAGGGTGAAAATGTGTCGATCGACACACAGGACCGTGTCGATCGATGCAAGGCGATTACAGGCGTATCTGAAACGCAAGAACAAAAAAAAATTAGTAACAAAAAATAAAAACGAAAAAACTAGTCTAAACTCTAAGTTCAAATCTATCGAAGACTCAAAAGAGTCCCCGGCAACGGCGCCAAAAACTTGATAGGGTCAGGTTTTAATCCTATTCTACTACAAGTGCACAATTATGCAATTATAGTATATAGGGTATCGAAATCCACAAGGACTCTGGGCAACGATAGATTTAAGAACGGTCGAGTTAAACTAGGTGAAAGTAGTGAGAAACTAAAAGCAAAGCAGGAAAGTAAATCAGGCGAGTTTGTAAGCAAGAAGGCAAAGCGTTAAGTCTAGGGAGTTCTCAGGAAATAAGGAACATAAGCTAATCAATCAATCGGGATTTAATATCATAAATCTGTTCTAGAACTAGAATCACGAAAGTATAAGAAACCAACTTTCGTTGTGAATCCTATCTACATCTAACAACCTAGCAAACCAACTTTCGTTGCGAATTCTAGAGTTCTAAACAAGCATTAATCTCAAGTTCTTTCGTTCACAATTCCTCTAAACCAAATTTCTTTGCGAGTAGATCAAATTGCTCATCTAGGTTCTTTCTAGCTAATCAACCAACTGTCGTTGTGGAAATCAACCTAACATCATAAATCTGGATAGCTACTTCAGATTAAGCATTAAGAACAATCCTAGATGAAGAACTAACAAGTATGAATCCCTACAGATTTATCAACCTATGATTCCATGAAATCCCTAATGAGAATCCCTAAACCTAACAGGTAATCTACTCAGACATAATCATCGAAACAGAAAACATCATGAATAGAAAACCAAATATCATAAAATCAAGTAAAGAACTGGGGTTCGAAATCAAGTCTCTTTCGAGAACAGGATCAGCCCCTCAACTCTCTCTGAAATAAAACAAAACTTAAGAATGAAAGCGTAGCCTAAACAGGTGGCTGTAAAACCTAATTATAATGCTAATCACGTTTTGGGGCTTCTTTGTAAATATCAGGAACTTCTGGACTTTGTTGCAATTTCCACATTCTTCATTTTATCCGCCGAGAATAACTTGTGACGACCTTGCATCGACCGATGCACTATGTGTGTCGATCGATGCAGGTCTGTGAAATGGGCAGTGAACTCTTCCTCTCGGGTCAATACTCCAAAATGCTCCAGAATGCTCCATAATGTCCAAATCCGCTCCAAACGTGTCTAGACCTATAAACATACTAAAAAGACTCCAAAACATAACACGAGACTCGATAAATAAGACATATACCATGATTAAAATCCTTAAAATCCATGGTATATCAGTCTTCCAAAGGAGTCGTGCATCTCCTAGATCCTTTTTGCAGTTTCTTCTGGAGCTAAATCAAGTTTCGTGCACATCCTCTCCAAGCTTCGTCCATTTCTTGTTTCAGGATTTTGCAAGATCTTTCTAGTAAGAAGAAAACCGTTGTACTTCTCTTTTGAAATTTCTGCGATGTCTATAGAGATTATCCATCTATCAAGTGTGGGATGTTTTTTACTTTCCAGCTACATTCGTCCTTATTCTGGAGATTCCGTAAGTGGAGCTTCTGTTCTTTCTTCCTTCCTTCATTGAACTATTGTAGTTTACTTTTTTATTATTCAATCTTCCGTTATTTGGACTCTGAAAGAAGTGGGTATCAAGAAAGTTCTCGCCCCATCCTAAGTGGATTGTGACCTTAGCTCTTTCTCTGGAGTCGTTTCTAGTTCATTTTCCTTTTCTTATTCCGACTTGCAATCTTTTTTTGCTATGTGGTTTCTCAGGGTGAGTCTTATCTTTATCTTATCTTGTATTTCCTCCTTTGACTAGAGAATAGAGATGAGGAAGTAGAGGCTTTTCCGGATGTCATTCTTTAACACCTCTAGGCCCGACTAAGGATTGTCGTTTGATCATATTCTTGTTTGATTGTTGGTCAAACAATTGTATGAAGTCAAAAAGGTTTCGGGGTGTAAGGTTTGGAAGAACAACTCCTTACTCATTCCTTCTTCCATTCCTTGTATTCCAAGAAGAAGTGTGTGACTTCGAAAGAGTTGATCATCCCTTCTAAGTGCCTTCCGTGTTCCATTTGGGTTTTGTAAGTTAAGTTCCGGGGATCCTTCCTTTTGGAATTCGGGACGAATACGAATTCCTGTATTTCGGTCGTCAGATTGAAATTCGATTTCCCAGAAAACCGTAGAGATCCACGGAAGGTAAGAATCACTCCGATACGACTTACCGTTTGAAAGTTATGATCCTTTTTCTAAAATGTGTCTGTCTAGGATGGATCTATGATTAGTCTATCCATGTCTGTGTTTTGGATGGGCAAGAGGATTCCGCTTGACCCGAATCTTTGCAGAGACTTCTTAGATACATAGATCTAGCTTTCGGTTGAAGTAAAACCGATCTAGATATTTATATCATGGATAGCTGTGTGATTCTTCCGCAATCTTGATTGCAGTCCATTCCCACCTCGATATTGTTCATCGTCATCGTCAATATGGCCAATGTGAGGTGGTTTTTACTAATTAATTTCATGCATGTTGTTATACTTCGTAATGTTTGGATTAGGAATAAATATGCCTCGTGATTGTTGCGTGTATCAAAGTTAGAAAACTACGGACTAAAAGATACAATATTCGTTCCTTGATAGTTGATTGAGAGACATCATAAGTTTAAATGTCATGTGTGTTGGAGTTGTAATGTGAATTGCATGATGTAAGGTGACGTGTTGACGGCTGTGTGGTGTGTACGGGCACCACACGAGGGTGTCCAGTGTGGTGTGTACGGCGGTGGGGGGGCATCCACTGTGGGACGTGGTGCGCGGGCTGCTGGTTTTCCCTAACCTGCATCACATACCGACCTTACATATTGTTTGCTATGACCGTGAGCTGATGAGTGCTGAGTCTGTGTGGTGTGTATAGACATCAAACGAGGGGCCAAAAAGTGGCTGATGACATGGTGTCAGAGCACCACTTACCGAGGGTGTTGACGGATGACGTGGTGTCAGAGCATCATGTTGGAATTGTGTCCAGTAATCTCGGTACTGTCTCTAGAAAGTAAGAGTATGTCAATGATCAGACATAAGTCATATAATGCTGGGGGTCATGATGGCTTGCTAGAGTCCGCTCATGATCTATAAGTCTTGGACTTATTGCCTTTATTATATGATCCCATATGGGTCACACGCCTAAGCTAACGGGAAAATACGAAGGAACGGTTTAGCAGAGGTACGGTAAAAGTGCTAGGCATTTACGGTACTTGGAGAGACTAAAGGGCCTGATTAAATCCAAGGGATTTAATCAGAACTGAGAATTGGGCCCAAAAGCCCATGAGAACTAAAGGGAGTTTTAATGAATAAAACTTGACCTAAAAGCTCTCTAATTCTTCAGCCCTTTTGCGCCACCTTTCCTCTCTCTCTGCGCCTCCTCTCTGTCTGGTCTAGCAGCCAATTCCCGAGCGTGCGTGTGTGAACCTTTGGAGGATTCATCCCTCGGTGTATCTCTCTGATCTCTGACCTGTTCTATTCCTTCCGCTGCAACAAACATGTAAAAGGTGAGATCATCTAATGTTTCTATTCAAGAGAACCTAGATCTGTATGTTTAGGTTGATATGAATCTGTAAATTGAATCAGGATCAACTAAACAATTCCTACAGTGGTATCAGAGCCATTGGTTCTTAGGATTTCTTGTTTTAGATTCATGTTTAGGTTGTTTGATCTGTTTAGAAGTGTTTTTGAATCAATTACTGATAAGATAAAACACTTAAGAAACTGAATTGAATCCTGAACAAACTAAAGAAATCGCAAAAACAAGCTATATGACTTGTTGTTTGCGATCGGCCGAGATGATCAACGATCGGCCAAGCCGTGATCGGTTGAAGGCCGGTTGGATCACACGACCGTGAGGCGCAAGGCAGGTCGCTTACGTCGCGTCCCGTTGCCTTCGTCGTCCTGCACCGCAGTCGAGACCGAGGGCCGAGTGGATCATCGCGATCACACGCCTCGTCAAGTCCCGATCGCACGACCACACCGTCCCGAACGTCCCGATGGATCGTCCCGTCCGCAGCTGGGCATCGCCTCGATCTCGGATCGATTGGCTCGCGGCTGAGCGGCTGGACGATAGTTTCTTGGGAAGGAAACTAGGTCACGACCAACTCGGTTTGGTTCGTGACCAATTCGGTTCGGTTCAAGGCTCGGTTTAAAATTTTAATTAAAATTGATTCGTTCTGGTTTAATAAACAGATTTTAATAATTTTATTAAATCTGGTTAAACCGGGATAAGAAATCCAATGTCGAAAGAAATATTGGATTTAGTGCCTAAACCAGGAATTTCTAATTTGATTTGGTTGGACCAAATAAATTGAGAAAATCCGGTTTAGTAAATAACCGGTTGACAATTGTGGTCATCGTAGTAATTAAAACTTGGTTAGACCAGTTTTAATGAACCAGACCGGTTATGTCAATTAATTGGACAATTGGGTCATGTCTTGGACATGGACCAATTCTTGGGCCTCGGGCCAAGAAGTTAAAACAATTGGGCCAATTATTTGAGTCTTTCTTCAGATTAATTTAAAATTTATTTTATAAAATTATAAAGTCGATTTTAAATTAAAGTTTCCGAAATTTTGAAATTAGAAAGTTTCTTAAAATAGAAGTTTCTGGATTTGCGGATTTTGGATTTTAAGAAATTTCTAAAGTTAGAAAGTTTCCGGTTTTAGAAAGTTTCCAATTTTAGAAAGTTTCCAAAAATAGTAGGTTTCCAGAAATAGAAAGTTTCCCGAAATAGTAATCTTCTATTTTGGGAATGAAATTTTAATAAACCTACGAACCTCATATAATATCAAGCGTTGGATGTCTTGTCCATTCTATGTCAGCTGTCGAAGCCCATTCAATTGTATTCATGGCCTTACAGTGTGAGGGTGTCTGCTTTTGCGTGGATAAGACGGTTTGTGATTCATAAATGTCATTGGGAGTCCCAGACATTAATGATTACATGACTGTATAGTCTGGTTTTCTTGACTGGGCCATCGGGAGTCCCGGGCCTTGAGACATCAGAGTGGATTGGGCCTCGGGCCCAGATTCACAACCAAGAGTTATATCACGGATATAATTAGCCGATTTAGGGCTTACCGATATAAGCTAAGGTTGGGTGACGGCCAGTGGCCCACTTTGATCTTAGTTATATGTGGATCTTGGAATCATTATATTCTATTGAGGGTAACTTATGTTATTGAATATAATGCGTGATTAATCATACTAAATTTAGTACGAGATTAATCATATTGAACATATCAACTAAAATCCTTTTATCTTAATTTTCAGTTATGACTGGCACAAACAATCAAAACACTTTCTCGATCCGGTCTGTCCTTAAGATGGACAAGCTGAACGGATCAAATTTCTTGACTTGGTCGCGGAACCTGAGGCTAGTCCTCAGACAGGAGAGAAAGGACTATGTCCTTGAGAGAGCTCTCCCCGTGAGGATCGGGTCCAACGCTTCTCATGCAGTATATGATGCTTGGAATAAGCATTATAATGATGCGGTAGATGTGCGTGGTCTGATATTGGCTACCATGGACTCAGACTTGCGGAAGCAATATGAGAACATGGAGTCGCCAATAGAGATGATCAGCAGCCTGAAATTGAAATTTCAGGAGCAGATAAGGGTGGAGAGATACCAGTTGGTTAAGTCTCTCACTAGCTGCAAGCTACCAAATGATAATCCAGTGAGTCCTCATGTCAGTAAAATGATGGGTTACATTGATAACCTGAGGAAACTGGATTATCCAGTTAGCCAAGAATTGGCAACTGAGATCATTCTGCAGTCACTGCCGTCAAGCTATGATAAGTTCAGAAGGAACTATATCAAGAAAGGCTTAACGAAGACGCTGACTGAACTGCATGATATGCTCAAGACAGTTGAGCCAAACGTGAAGAGTACCCTGTACAATCTCATGAATGAGAAGGGTAGGTTTACTAAACCTAATGCTGACAAGGGTGAAGACAAAGTTGTCCAGATTTTGAATCATGGCAAGCGTGTGTCTTCTGAGCCCGAGTCAGATACCTCTTATGTTGGTAAGTGCTGCTACTGTAAAGAGATTGGACATTGGAAGAGAAATTGCATTAAATTTATGGAAGATGATGAGGAGTTGAAGTTGATGTATGAGACTACTTCCTCAGGTATTCATGTTATTACTTCAAGTTCTACCTTATAGGTATTGGATACTGGTTGTGGCACTGATATTTGTTATAATATGCAGAGCCTGGGCAACAGTAGAACTTTGAAGGAAGGGAAAGTGAAACTACATGTCTGGAAGGAGCTTGGGATGCTGCCTCAGTCGTAGGGTTTTTCACTTATAGATCCCTTTGAGGCTTGGTTTTGTATTAAGTAATTGCTACAATGTACCTGCTTTAAAGCAGAGTTGTCTTTCATTTTCTTGTAAGAATTTGAATGTTTTTCGTTTTGATAAAAGACAAGTTTTGTTCTTTTGATCTTAATGAAATATTAATTGTAGCACCCTATTCATGGAATGGGTTTTATATCTTAAACCAAAGAGTGCCTAAATGTAACATAAATACCGAATTGGTTTAAATCTGATGAATTAAACCTGATTTTTTCTTGGCATAAAAGTCTTGGTCACATAGAGTAAGTTGATAGGTCGAGTTTTAATCCCTATACTAAACTGCAAGTGTACAGCAATGTCAAAGTAGTATATAGGGTTATCGAATCCACAGGGACACTTGGTCTCAAGAGAATCAAACCGTAGGGAATGAATACTAGAAATAAGCAATGTGATTGTATTGAAAATAGTGCAAGAAAGTAAATCAGTAGCAGAGATTATTGGTTGTGAAAGCAAGTAATTAAAAGCGTCAAACCTAGGGTATTCTCAGGAAATCAGACTAGCAAACAGTTCATTCAGCAAGGATCTAATTAAGCACCAGTTCTAGAACTCAAAACACAGATATAGAATTAACCAAATTCCTTTGCGATAATTCTCTAAGTCTAAGTGCAGCAAACCAAACTTCCGTTTGCGAGAACTAACAGATTAAACTAGCAATAAGTCCAAGTTTGATATGTTCACAATTATCCTAAACCAAACTTTCGTTTGCGCAAAGTTTAATTGCCCAATTTAATTAGTTCAGATTCCTAAACCCCACTTCCGTGACGTATTTAGCAACCTAAGATCTAGATTCTAATTGATCAGGTTAGAACTAGCTTTAAGCACAATTAAATTGAAGAACAGATATAGTTTGAATCCTTGACTGAAATTGAACAAGTCTAGCAAGTCATGAAATCCTATGTGAGAAACCCTAAGCCTAACTAGGAATCTACTCAGACATAGATAATGAAAACATGATCATATGATAAGTAAATTGCATAAAAGAATAAGAGTAAAAGGGGTTCGAAATCTTCTCCAAATACAGATGATGAATCAGGTTCAGATCAGCCCCAAAAGCTCTAAAAATCCTCTGCTCTTAATTATAAAGTGTATGGTAAAAAGTATAAAAGCTCTCCTAATAAAAACTCTAAAAACTCTATTATATAGGCATAATCTCGGCCAAGGGCTTCTTTGTAAATATCAGGAACTTCTGGATCAAAGTGCAATATCTTGATTCTTCTAAACCGCCGAGTTTTTGGCCCATCTCGCTGGTGCAACGATCGTTGCTAGAGTGCAACGATCGACACCTTTCTCTGTTTCGGACAGTGAACTCTATCTCTCGGCCAATCACTCCAAAAATCTCCAAAATGCTCCATAATCTCCAATTTAGCTCCCAACCTGATTATACCTGTAAAAGACTCTAAACAAAGACAAAAGACACTAAAACACATCTATATCATGGCCTAAAACTAGTAAAAACCATGATATATCAACTCCCCCACACTTAGCCTTTGCTTGCCCTCAAGCAAAACATAGAACTAAAACATGGTGAAGAGGTTTGAAAACTCTTCAGAAACTCATTTCATCTTAGAAGCTACAATACTCAGATTCCCCTTAGTAAACCACTGAAAGAATCAATCACAGGATATCAAGACCAACATGTACTTCCCCCACACTTAGCAACTGTCCTAGGTAAACTCCACAATCACATTCAAGCATTCAAATTCTCCCTACTGACTTCTGCAAGTATTTAAGTGCGGTCTCACCTAAGGAGTATCGATCTAAAGGCACATGGATTCTTACCTAATCAGCTCTAGACCACCATACTATCTTTCTCTAGTCCCTTTCTTCTCTTTCCCTTCTTTAACAACTGATTTTTCCCCACTGGGTATCATTTTATTTTTTTTATCAGTGTTCTTCCCGTTATGGGGTGTACTTTGGACACATTCCATGGATCACATGAGAGATAATAGTGTTTGCTACTATTCTCATGACCACTTCGGAGTTACTAACTCATCCTCAGTTTATTAATTTTTTTTTTTTTTTTTTACTTTATAGAAGGGGAGAAGGGGACTAAATAGGACAGGTTTACAGGCTGTGTCAGAACTAACAGGGAATCCGACATAAAGTATACCAAGCCCTTAGGTGAGAAAATCTAAGTCAGTATTAGGGGTGAAGTCAGTAAAAGGATCCTCTGATACCTGAAGTGATGTGGGTGTTCCCAGTAGGTTGATCCGTGTCTGGGTTTTCTAATAGTCAGAGATAGATCCTGCAATTCATCCCAATGGTTACTTAAGTTCCTGCAAGTCTTGTAAATCTCCTCAGAAAATCATAGTTCCTTACTTAAACAATTTTGACTCAATAAAACAAAAAATTTTGAAAAACGGATTGACTCTTAAGAAAACAGAAAGATAAACGTCAGTAGCACCTCCCCCACACTTAAGACACACTGTCCCCAGTAGTGTCCAGCGAAGGATCGGTAAAAGGAAGTAAAAATAAATTGAAAAGGTGAGTTTATGTCTGTCGGGTTACCTCTGTCGCGCGAGCAACGACCGTTGCACTATGTGCATCGACCGTTACCTGGCGATTTTTCGTGTATGGTCGATCGTTGCTCAGGACCGCAACGATCGCTGCAATGCGATTCCTTTCGTGTTGTGACGATCGATGCTGTAGTGCATCGATCGCTGCACTGCGATTTAATCCGAGACCTGCAAACATGACTGCACCAGAAACAAAAACAAACGTAAAATCCTAACAAAAACACCAAAAATTAAAAAGAAAAACACTAGTACCTAATGGTGGGTTGCCTCCCACCCAGCGCTTGTTTAAGGTCAATAGCTTGACCGGACGCGCAAGGGTTTTCAAGCTCCGGAAGATCTTGACAGAGACTTTTTCTGTCTCTGTTCAAGTCTCCTCATCCATGGTGGAGAATAGGCTGTTGCAGAATGCTTCAGTCCAAGAAAAGATGGAGTAAAATGCGCTCCAGGATCTATTATCACAGTCTCATTCAGCTGCTCATCATCTGCTTCCAAGATCTTGAAAGTCTGTCCATCTATCAGTGGCTTCCGCAGCCTTTCCATCTCATATCGCAGTGTTTCATCTCCCAGGTGGAGGTCTATTAGACTCTGTCTAACATCAATCACAGCTCCTGCTGTAGCCAAGAATGGTCTCCCAAGCAATAAAGTTTCATCCGGATCGCAGGCATATTTCAGCACAAGGAAGTCCGTTGGAACTAAGTAGTTTCCAACTCTTACCGGAATATCAATAAGGAGTCCTTCAGGAACTCGCATGGACTGATCAGCCAGGATAAGACGTGTCCTAGTAGGAGCAAAATCCAACATACCCAGCTTCTCTGCCACAGTGTAAGGCATTATGCTCCCAGCAGCTCCTAAATCACACAGAGAACGCCTAAAACTATCTTCAAAGATAGAACAATCAAGTACAAAGACTCCAGGATCAGGTAGTTTCTTTGGGACC
The DNA here is from genome assembly GCA_030180135.1 of Orychophragmus violaceus. NCBI lineage: Eukaryota > Viridiplantae > Streptophyta > Magnoliopsida > Brassicales > Brassicaceae > Orychophragmus > Orychophragmus violaceus. Next base: position 46,367,367 of record CM058235.1, on the reverse strand, counting down.
TTAGTTAACAGAACATCACTAATATGCTGAGGAACTACTATCACCCATTCTCTCAGCTCTTCATCCAATGGCAACATCTTGTTCAAATATTTCTGAACACATGGATGATAAGGTGGATCAGATGATGGAATTTCTTCCAAGTCTTCACTACTCTTCTCTAGCCTTTTCAGCTCTTCAATCTCTTGTTTAATCACTTCAGAAACCTTGGGACAGTGCCAAATAGCTTGTGCATAAACATCTTCTGGAGTGATTTCAGATGTATCAGGGAATAGGCGGGCTAGTTCTGCATCAATCTCATTTTCATCCCACGGATTCTCTGCTTGTTCACGACCTGCATCGATCGATGCCATATGTGTATCGATCGTTGCATCGCGATCATCACAACTTCCACCCGAGAGTTTTTTCACAGAAATCCGAAAATTCTTCCTCAGTCACCAACTCAGCTGTACTTAGCTCAAATTTCTCCCCTAGATAAGATCCATCATTAATCATTACAGACCAGGCCTTAATATGAGTGTCTGCAACTCCTTTTCCTTTTAGTGAGCTGGACATCTGATTCACCTGGGTGTCCAACTGCTTCATGTGAGTACTCAATGTCTCAAACTTCCCATTGAGGTCTTGATAGACAGCGTCCAGCTTCTTGTTGTTGTCTACAGAAAGCTTGGTTTGACTCTCCATCAGTTGTTCCATCATAGCTTCCATTTTGCTCTCATGGGCTGTAGGTGCAGGAGGAGTATGATAAGATGTAGACCCATAGGCTCTCTGAGTACCTTGTCCATAGGTCTTTTGAAAACCACCAGATTGTCCTCCATTTGAGAATCTGTTCCCCTGTTGATTGTTGAATCTATTACCTTGGAAACCGGAACCTCCTATGAAATTCACATCTTCTTCCTGAGTGTCCACCTCAGTTTGAATCACCTCTACATCTTGGGCAAAGTGGACAGCTTTCTTATTTGTCAGAAGATTGTAAACTGTATCCAATCTGGATCTTATGTTAGCCATATCAGAATTCTCTACGGTTCCACCAGATCTCTTTCTCCTTTCATCCATTGTTTTGCAACTGTTGCTGCCAATCAGGTTCTCTATCAACCGTTTAGCTTGTGTAGGAGTTCTGGTGCTGAAATTAGCATCACTGGAATTATCCAGAGCAGTCTGATAAGGGAGATCTATGCCTCTGAAGAAAATACCAATCAGCTGTACTTCTGTGAATCCGTGATGTGGACAATCACGCTGATACTGCTTAAATCTCATCCAGGCAGTCTTCAAGGGCTCCACAGCTCCTTGGGAAAAGGTGAGTATGTCCTGTCTGGACTGATCCGAGCGTGCATCATCATAAAAGTGACGCAGGAACTCACTCTTTAAGGCTGTCCAAGTAGTATACTGACCAGGTGCCAGTTGTCTCAGCCATGCACTAGCGTCTCCAGCAAGACTGTGCGGAAATAGCTTAAGGAACAGATAGTCCGGGCATACTCCTTCATACTTCATGCCAGTGACTATGTCCTCAAACTTGTCAATGTGATCCATAGGCTGCTCTGATTGAAGACCATGGAAAGCAATCTGTCTCATCAGTTGGTAGTAGATGGTTTTTACCTCAAAATCATTCCTCTCGAAAGCAGGAAGCACTAGAGCTGCTCGGTTTGCATGAAACTCATCAGGTCTATTGTAATCAGCTAGTGTCCTCTCATGAACTACCATCTCTCTACCTTGAGCTTGATCTTGCGGTTGTTGCTCAGGTTCAGGGGGGTCAGGGATTACATTTCCCTCAGCATCAACCCGATGCCCAGCAGCATTGTACGGGTTGTTATCTTGGTCCCTCAGGGTACCTTCAGCATCTGGTATCAAGATCAGACGTTCTCGAACCATTCTCTCTCTCTTTTCTCTTCTGATAGTCCTCTCTAGACGTCCAAGTTCCTCTAGGTTGAGATTAACTAAGCTCGAGTTCGGATTACTTCGAGTGTTCTGCGTTGGCATAAACTGTCTGTAATCGTCCAGCAACGATCGATGCTATCAGTGCAACGATCGATTCAATCTCAAATCGCTCAGTGACGATCGATGCAAAGGGTGCAACGATCGATGCAAGGCGAAATCGGTACCTGCGACAGAGAGAAAAAGAGAAAAAGTCAGCAAAAATAATAAAATAAAAAAAACGAAAAACAAAAACGAAAAACGAAAAATTTCTAGTAAAACCCTAAGTTCGGTCCTATCGAAGACTCAAAGAGTTCCCGGCAACGGCGCCAAAAACTTGATAGGTCGAGTTTTAATCCCTATACTAAACTGCAAGTGTACAGCAATGTCAAAGTAGTATATAGGGTTATCGAATCCACAGGGACACTTGGTCTCAAGAGAATCAAACCGTAGGGAATGAATACTAGAAATAAGCAATGTGATTGTATTGAAAATAGTGCAAGAAAGTAAATCAGTAGCAGAGATTATTGGTTGTGAAAGCAAGTAATTAAAAGCGTCAAACCTAGGGTATTCTCAGGAAATCAGACTAGCAAACAGTTCATTCAGCAAGGATCTAATTAAGCACCAGTTCTAGAACTCAAAACACAGATATAGAATTAACCAAATTCCTTTGCGATAATTCTCTAAGTCTAAGTGCAGCAAACCAAACTTCCGTTTGCGAGAACTAACAGATTAAACTAGCAATAAGTCCAAGTTTGATATGTTCACAATTATCCTAAACCAAACTTTCGTTTGCGCAAAGTTTAATTGCCCAATTTAATTAGTTCAGATTCCTAAACCCCACTTCCGTGACGTATTTAGCAACCTAAGATCTAGATTCTAATTGATCAGGTTAGAACTAGCTTTAAGCACAATTAAATTGAAGAACAGATATAGTTTGAATCCTTGACTGAAATTGAACAAGTCTAGCAAGTCATGAAATCCTATGTGAGAAACCCTAAGCCTAACTAGGAATCTACTCAGACATAGATAATGAAAACATGATCATATGATAAGTAAATTGCATAAAAGAATAAGAGTAAAAGGGGTTCGAAATCTTCTCCAAATACAGATGATGAATCAGGTTCAGATCAGCCCCAAAAGCTCTAAAAATCCTCTGCTCTTAATTATAAAGTGTATGGTAAAAAGTATAAAAGCTCTCCTAATAAAAACTCTAAAAACTCTATTATATAGGCATAATCTCGGCCAAGGGCTTCTTTGTAAATATCAGGAACTTCTGGATCAAAGTGCAATATCTTGATTCTTCTAAACCGCCGAGTTTTTGGCCCATCTCGCTGGTGCAACGATCGTTGCTAGAGTGCAACGATCGACACCTTTCTCTGTTTCGGACAGTGAACTCTATCTCTCGGCCAATCACTCCAAAAATCTCCAAAATGCTCCATAATCTCCAATTTAGCTCCCAACCTGATTATACCTGTAAAAGACTCTAAACAAAGACAAAAGACACTAAAACACATCTATATCATGGCCTAAAACTAGTAAAAACCATGATATATCATAAGTCGGATTCAGAAATCCCATAGTCATGGACTGTTGAGCTCATTTGATAAAATATCTTATGAGACTTGAATTCTGTTTACTAGACCAAAAGATAAAGGGCCTATCTTAGCCGAGCTAGAGAAAAGCCCAAAGGCTTATTGGACCTGGAACATGCTCATGTATGTGGCCCAATGAGCAGTAATGCCAGAGAAAAATCTCCTGTACTTCATTGTCTCTACTGATTACTTCAGTGAGTGTGACTGTGTTCATTTGATGAGACACAAGTCGGAATTCTTTGACATGGTCGAAAGAGTTCCAGAATGAAGTATAGGATCTGAATGACAAAAGTATTAAGACTCTGGATTAAATCACGAGTGAGAATACTTAAGTCATTGATTGTGTGATCATCTTAATGAGTGTGAAATCGTTTCACAGCTCATTTCTCCTGAAAACCTGAAGGTGTTTCTGTGAGAAAGAATCAGATCTTATTAGAAATGATTAAAGATGAGTCACACGAATCTTCCATGATATTATTTAAGAATAACGCTCTAAAATATCTAAGTTTATGCTGAAATAGTTCCACAAATATCGGTTGAAAGACACCACGTTAATGTGGATTGGAATCGATCCAAATTTGTCTTTACTGAGTATTTGTAGTTGTGCTACTTCGCTGGTTGTCCTAGAGAAACTAAGGCTTGTTACTTTTACGTCCAATCTGTTTTCTAAGAAGGGAAGTTATTTTCCAAGAAGAACAGTGGGAGTAAAAGCATAACTCGAAGTTTTCTTAGGGAAACCAAGGCTCGGTACTTTTACGACCATTCTGTTTTCTAAGAAGGGAAATTACTTTCCAAGAAGAACAGTGGGAGTAAAAAGTATTTTTACGACCATTCTGTTTTCTAAGAAGGGAAGTTACTTTCCAAGAAGAACAGTGGGAGTAAAAGTACAACTCGAAGAAATTCGAGAAATACAGGAGGCTGCTTTACCTATTGAGGGAGAGCAGCGAAAGGATTTACAGATTTCTGTAGAATCTACACCTGTGGAGCCTGAAGTTCGCAGATATGAATGAATCAGTTACTAATCCGAGAGTGATTCCTCGTCATTAGTTGAACCTGATAATCATTGAAAGTTCGCATGATCTGATGATCATTGAAAGCGACGAATCTGCGAAATTCAAAGAAGCGAAAGTGAGCCCAGACTCCGAAGAATTACATTTTGTGTAAGTTGGCTTCATCGATCCATTCATGGATGGAAGCAAACATATCGGAGTTGGAATCTTCGTTCTGTTGAAGTAGTCAAGGTTTTGACTTAAGCAGGAACGAAATGGAACTGTGCGTTTACTAATAGATAAGTGGGAGCAATATTGCATTTCTCAAAGTGTATGTCGATGACATACTGATTCTCGGATATAACGTCCCAACGCTGTAGTCGGTAAAGGACTAGCTTGGGAGTTGGTTTTATGATTGACATGGGTAAAGCCACGTAGTTCTTGGATTTTGGATCTAAAGATAGAGATCCAAAAGAGCTGGTAGGACAAAGTCAGGATTCTTAAATTGACAAAGTCCTACACGTTTTGAGCAATCCAAGAAGGGTTTTATGCCAATGTCACATGGCATTAAGTTAAGCAAGATACAGTATCCTAAGATAACTGCTGAGCTTAAATGCATGGATGAGATTCCATATGCGTCGGCAATTGGATCTATCATGTATGCCATGAAACATACTTGTTTGATGTTGCTTTAATGTTAAGCAAGACAAATAAAGACCAGTCAAATCCAGCAAAGAATCAAGTTTCCTAAAGTATGTCCTAAAGTATTTGAGGAATACTAAAGATAAGTTCTTGATTTACGGAGAAAGTAAGGTGCTACAAGTCGATAGAGTCTGAAAGGAAAGTTTCCAACAGACAAAGATGATTTCCGGTCACAGTCCGGTTATATCTTGTGTTTGTTTGGCGGTGCACGGCACTGTTGCTGACTCCATGACTTAAGCTGAATCTTTCGCAGCTTGGGAAGCGGCGAAAGAGGTTGTTTGGAAAGAAGAGTTCATCACTGAACTTGATGTGATTCCAGCATAGATGAAACTAGCTGCACATCAGAGGTCCAAACACCTTGAGGATAGGTATAACCTATTCCGTGAGATAAATGACAGAGATGTTAAGTAGATCAGCAAGTTTCAACGAATGAGAACGTTGCTAATCTATTAACGAAGCCACTCCTTAGGCCTAAGCACGAGTCGCGGACTGTTGCTGTAGGATAAGTGAAATTAAGATGTAGTCTTAATTTCAGTGGGAGTTATTAAAGGGCTTTATTTAGTTATTGATATGTTCTTGTAAAACATTTGAGATGTTTAATAATGAAATTATTATTTCAAGATTATTTTAACTGTGATGAAATAATCGTTCCAAAATGATATGAACCATTTTATAGGTCATCGAAGTAAATGACTTGATCTTGAGTCATCGAAGTCATTTAGCTTGATCATGAGACCCTATATTTGATAAATGGCTTATATCATCCTGTCCCTAGTCGAAGGTTGTTGAAATTGGAACACCAACAACCGTGTGAGACTGGATTGGTACGTGACTTATGACAAAGTCTCAGTGTGTCATAGATGCGCGGCATCAAAGTCAGTACATAGGTGTATGTTTGGGAACATACGACCGGACGAGACCCGCTTATAAGAACTCTTCAGGATATTTATATCTGTGTCATAAGAGATTCTTACTACGACTATAGAGTATAGTCCTTAGACCTGAGTTCGCATGCATGTGACTGCACATGAACTGATGCGCTTTGATCATTGTCTAACGCTGTCGTTATGCGATAGCTATAAGGACCTTGTTTGGGTGTATTACGAAATGAGTAGTTTACAGTGATGGAACAAGACGGGATTTGTCCCTTCAATATAAATGGAGTGAATATCTCTAGGCCAATCGGAGATTTGAATACTGGAAAATGCATGGCCATGCTCAAACGGACTGTCCCGAGTCGTTTGGATTGTCAGTATCAAATCAGAGTCCGATGAACAAGATTAGGCTTTATAAGGATGACACTAATCTTGCCTTATGACTAATCGAGATATTGAGACAAAAGGATTATGAATACAGAGATTCCAGTACAAGTGGGAGATTGTTGGAATTGTGTCCAGTAATCTCGGTACTGTCTCTAGAAAGTAAGAGTATGTCAATGATCAGACATAAGTCATATAATGCTGGGGGTCATGATGGCTTGCTAGAGTCCGCTCATGATCTATAAGTCTTGGACTTATTGCCTTTATTATATGATCCCATATGGGTCACACGCCTAAGCTAACGGGAAAATACGAAGGAACGGTTTAGCAGAGGTACGGTAAAAGTGCTAGGCATTTACGGTACTTGGAGAGACTAAAGGGCCTGATTAAATCCAAGGGATTTAATCAGAACTGAGAATTGGGCCCAAAAGCCCATGAGAACTAAAGGGAGTTTTAATGAATAAAACTTGACCTAAAAGCTCTCTAATTCTTCAGCCCTTTTGCGCCACCTTTCCTCTCTCTCTGCGCCTCCTCTCTGTCTGGTCTAGCAGCCAATTCCCGAGCGTGCGTGTGTGAACCTTTGGAGGATTCATCCCTCGGTGTATCTCTCTGATCTCTGACCTGTTCTATTCCTTCCGCTGCAACAAACAGGTAAAAGGTGAGATCATCTAATGTTTCTATTCAAGAGAACCTAGATCTGTATGTTTAGGTTGATATGAATCTGTAAATTGAATCAGGATCAACTAAACAATTCCTACACATCATGTGCCGAAGGAATGTCAAACCGGTCCTTTGTCATAAATTAAGAAACATATATATATTATACTATATATATATATATATTAATTGCTTCCAGACGTTTAATTCTAGTTTCGGCATTAAATCATTTAATGATCGTATGATTTTTGTTGGTCCAAATCATTCTCACAGAGTTATCCCTATTATTCACCCTCCACTTCCTTTCAATAGCATGAGTACATTACTAGTTGAGTTGGTGGATTTGAACAGAAAAACATAGAAGGAAATGTCGGCTAGCCTTCGAGCGTAGACGCTTGTCATGACGTCGTCGTTTCCGGTTAGCCGAAGACGGGTCGTTACACATCCGATTCTCAATCTCTTAATACAAGTAAGTTTCAAGTTATGCGAAGCTTCTTATTTCGACTCTGAATTCGCTTTTGTGTTTCTTATAAATTAATATTCAAAGTTTTGTTTTGTTGGAAAAGCAGTTGGAAAAGGGGATTTGGGATCAAAAGGTCCACAACAAAATCAGGGGTGAAGCAAAGCCAAGTAAAACACCACCGGCTAGAGGGAAAAAAAACGGAGGTGTTCTGAAGATTCTAAATCGACTCAGTGGGAATGTAGTGTTATCAGTGAGACATTTTTTTTTATAACTAAGCTAGCTTCATATATATAATTTGACCAATTCATATGTGACTATATTTCATATGTTTAGATATATTTTTATTCTTGAAATATGTTATTGAATATCGGTTTTTATTGACATATAGAATATAACCATTTCTTCTCCTCAAAGTGAATCCTTTTCTTTTCAGCAAAACAAATAAAAAGGATATTCTGAAAGTTTCTATGAGTTCTTTTCTATAAATTCAAAAACTTCTAAAAAAAATATAGAAAATTTTCTAAGTTTTCATGAACTTATTTAAGTTGTTAAAATAATTTCCTGAAAGGTTTTTTTTTTAATAAACAAGTGATGAACAGTTTTCTTAAAATATTTTATGCTGTCAAGTGAAAATTTCAAATCATGAATAACATATTTGGAGGGATCCTAAATAAACTTCCGAGTAAAATAACATATTATGAACAGTTTCGTAAAAATCATTTAATTATATTTTCGGTAAAATTAGATAGTTACGAATTGATTATTTTTCTTTTATTTTTTGTACCAAAATTTTAACAAAACTAAATGGAGGTGATACTGGAAAAGTAGAAAAGAAACACATACGATATTTTAACGAAACTAGAAAACATACTTCAAGAGATAGCCAAAATACTAAAACGGATTTTGAACATGAGAAAATTGTCATGGCCCAATTCTAGAGTATATGGAATTGGGTGAAATGGGCTGGAAGCCCAAAGCCCATTCCATAAATCCTAGATCTCCTCTCTCAGATTCCTACAAAAGGAGGTGCATCCTATTAAAGAATGCACTTATTTTCAAAAGGCCAAACCCTACTCGTGATCGGAGTACCAGCTCACCGCCAACCGGAACCACCACCGACCGCTAAAGCAGCTACCGGAGCCGCCGTTCGACCGCCACCAGAGCCGCCGTTCGACCGCCACCGGAGCTCCGCCATTCGCCGCCGAGAACCGCCACCGGAAAACCGCCGTTCGCCGGAAATTCTGTCCGATCGACGTTTTCAATCCCGAACCATGAGCCGTCGTCTTCTAGACTCGTTTGAGTGTTGTTATCCCCGTTCTTTGTGTTTTTAAGATATGTTACCATTGAAACTGGGTCACGTGAAGAAGGATTTTCCGGCGCGTGCCAAACATCAGTCGCTTATGTGCTATCGGTGTGGACGACCGGGGCACATATCTAGGGATTATAGGAACCCTGGAAAAGGAGAAACAGGTGGAATACTGCCGTTGCCGCCGCCACCACTGAGGTCAAGAAGCTGAACCGATCACTGGTATGTGACTCTTTTTGTGTTATTTCTTGTGAATTCGTTTGGTCAAAGTTTAGTAGCTTAGTTTTAACAAACCATGTAGGAGTGGTTGTGGTTGAGGGAGTAGCCGCCCACACCTTGTTTGACACGGGAGCTATGCATAGCTTTGTGAACCCAATGCTATCTAGTTAATGGACCTTCAGAGGAACGTTCGTAACATGAGCCATCAGAGTCAAGACCGTTGGATCGGAGCGAATGACAGCCTTGGGAGTCTTCAAAGAGGTTCCAGTAACGATAGCCAGAGTGGATTTACTTGGGGAGCTAATGAAGATGGAGTTCGTCCTAGTACAAGAGATCATCTAAGGTGAACAATACCTCAAGATTCAGAGTGCAAGCAGCAAGAGATCATATGGAAACAAACGTAAAAGGAAAATTACAGTGAGCAGATTGTATTGAAAACCCTGCTAACGTTTTTAGGTAAGTCATCAGTAGAATATGTTGCAAGAGCATGGCTCTGCCCTCGATATGTGACTGGCAAGACATTTACTGGAAGATGAGAACTTAAACTTTAAAGAAGGAATAAGCAGTCAATCAGAAAATGAACTGATACCTCGTCTGAAATGCCAAAAGGTCTGGGTCTCTTCATTACACTTCCAGAACTGCCCTCTGATAATCCATTACTAGGCTATTAGACACTGTAAGGAGGAAAATATATATACAAATTATGAAGAGGAATGATACACGGAAGCAAATCTACACATTAAGATCATTACAAAAGTTGCAACGGAGAAATTTCACACATAAAAAGGTCATCTGACATTAATTAAAGTATAATGCTTCTTTGACATCAAACAAAAGTACACATATGAGTATATGTTATATCATACGCTTCTCTATTATACACAAAGCATAGATGAGATTAAATAGCAACCACCCAACTAATGGCAATCTAAACAGGCAGTGATAGGTCGAGTTTTAATCCCTATACTAACTGCAAGTGCACAGTGATGTAGTTGTAGTATATAGGATATCGAATCCACAGGGACTCCGGTCAACGATAGATTAAGAACGATAAAGATTAAACTAGGTAAAAGTAATGAGAAACTAAAAGCAAGCAGATAAGTAAATCAGTAGCAGGAGTGGTTTGTGAGCAAGGAAGCGAAGCTTTAGGTCAAGGGAGTTCTCAGGAAATCAGGAACACATGCAATCAATCAAGCGGGATCTAATTAAGAACTGTTCTAGAACTCAAATACAGATATAGAATTAACCAACTGTCGTTGCGAGAATTCTCTAAGTCTAAGTGCATCAATCCAAATTCCTTTGCAATTACTAACAGATTAAACTAGCTTTAAGATCAAGTTCGATATGTTCACAATTCAATTAAACCAAATTCCTTTGCGAGTAATTCATTTGCTCATCTAGGTTCTTTCTAGCTAATTAATCAACTGTCGTTGTATCAATCAACCTGACATCATAAATCTAAGTGGCCAGTTCAGATTAAGCATTAAGAACAATCCTAGACGAAGAACTAGAAAGTATGAATCCCTAACAGATTGATTAACCTAATATTCCATGAAATCCCTTGTGAGAATCCCTAAACCTAACAAGTAAACTACTCAGACATGTTCATCGAAACAGAAGACATCATGAATAGAAAACCAAATATCATAAAATCAAATAAAGAACTGGGTTCGAAATCAACTCTCTTTCGAGAACAAGATCAGCCCCTCAACTCTCTCTGAAAATAAAACTTAAGAATGAAAGCGTAGCCTAAAAAAGTGGCTAAAAACCCTAATATATAGTCTAAAACACGTCTGGGGGCCTTTTTGCAAGTCTGGGAAGTTTCTGGGCAAAAACTGTAATTTCTCCAAAATGCAGATTTTTGGGTGCAGAACTGCGTCGACCACTGCATAACTGCGTCGATCGTTGCACTGCGAAAACGCAGCCAGTGAACTCTGTGAAATCTCTAAATAGTGCTGAATTGCTCCAAATGCTCCCAAAACGTCCAATTAGGCTCCAAATGTCCTTAAACCTGTAAAACACCTGAAAAGACTCCAAAACACATAGAAAGACTCGATAACAAAGATATATACCATGGCTAAAATCCCTAAAATCTATGGTATATCAACTCCCCACACTTAACTCTTGCTTGCCCTCAAGCAAGTAAAGAACCAAAACATAAGAGAAGAAGTTTGAAAACACAGAAACTCATTTCGTCTTAGGAACTTTCGCATTTCACATTCACTTAGTAATCCACTGAAAACTTTCCTACAGAACTCAAGACCACAATGTACTTCCCCCACACTTAGGAACTGTCCTAAGTAAACTCCACAATCACATTCACGCATTCAAATTCTCCCTACTGACTTCTGCAAGTATTTAAGTGCGGTCTCACCTAAGGAGAATCGATCAAAGGGCACATGGACTCTTACCTTGTCAGCTCTAGAACACCATACTATCTTTCTTTGGTCCCTTTCTTCTCTTTTCCCTTCCTTAACAACTGATTTTTCTCCACTGGGTATCATTTTATTTTTTTATCAGTGTTCTTCCCGTTTTGGAGTGTACTTTGGACACATTCCATGGATCGCACAGGAGGTAATAGTGGTAGCTACCACTCCCGTGGCCACTTCGGAGCTACTAGCTCATCCTCAGTTTATTACTCCCTTTTTTTTTACTTTATGGAAGGGGAGAAGGGAACCAAATAGGACAGGTTTACAAGCTGTGTCAGAACTAACAAAGGAATCCGACTCAAGGTATTCCAAGCCCTTAGGTGAAAAAATTAAGTCAGTATTAAGGTGAAGTCAGTAAAAGGATCCTCTGATACCTGAAGCGATGTGGGTGTTCTTAGTAGGCTGATCCGTGTCTGGGGTTTTCTAACAGTCATAGAGGCTCTGCAATTCTGTCCAATGGTCACTTAGTTCCTGTTCAAGCGAAAAGTTTTCTCGAAAAAACACAGTTTCATACTGATTTTGACTCAATAAAACAATTGAAAAACAAAGGACTGACTCTAAGAAAACAAAAGCGTGCGTCAGTAGCAACCTCCCCCACACTTAAACTACACTGTCCCCAGTGTAATCAAGCTCAGGATCGGTGAGAAAAATAATCAAATCTGAAGAACAGTCCGAAAAGTTGCGGATTACCTACCTGTCGTCGTCCTGCGTCGATCGATGCCACAAGTGTGTCGATCGATGCAAGGCGAATTTTGCCCGCGGTTATGAAATAACCGATGTCTGAACCACAATCGAATCGGTTAACCATACATCGCAACTGCATCGACCGATGCACTATGTGTGTCGATCGATGCAGTGCGACTCTGCCTGTTTCTCTCGGCTCTGAACACACTTAAACAGAAAAATCAAAATAGCAAAACCAAAACGAAAAATGAAAACAAAAGCGAACCTAACAGTGGGTTGCCTCCCACTCAGCGCTTGTTTAAAGTCAGTAGCTTGACTATTGGAACAGAGATTTGACTCATGGCGGCTTCAACAGAGACTTGGAATGTCTCTGTGAATATCTCTTCATCCATGGCGGCGTATATGCATTATGATCATGAGGTCTCCCAAGGAAAAAGTAAACAGAACAAGGGCGGGAGCGAAGCTTGGGTGGTTTGCTGCGTTTTCCTGCATTCAAAGCAATGCAGTTAGTAGGTTTAAGCTTAGATGATTTAAGCCTTGCCTTTGCAGGAAATGAGATGTATGGAGCTTTCTGCTTATGAACAGTTGCAGGTACTGAAGATGTTAGAGCAGGTTCAAGTGGAACCGCCATCTTCTTCTCTCCAATTGGAACCTCTGGTTCCACCTCAACACTGAAGCTCTGTCCATCAATGGTGGATTTCTGCAGCTTATCCATCTTGAACCTCAATGTCTCATCTCCCAGGTGGAGGTCAATCAATCCATGTCGCACATTAGTCTCAACTCCAGCAGTAGCTAAAAATGATCTTCCAAGCAGCAGAGGATCACCAGGTTCAATCTCATACTTCAGCACCACAAAGTCTGTTGGAATCAAGTAGTTTCCAACTCTGACAGGAATGTCCTCAAGAACTCCTTCCGGATTTCTCTTTGAACAATCAGCTAGGATAAGAGAGATCCTAGTAGGCTGGAATTCCATCTTTCCCAATCTCACAGCAACTGAGTAAGGCATTAGATTCACACAAGATCCAAATCACACAGAGAACGCTTGAATCTGTCCTTAGAGATGGAACAGTCTAGCATAAAGGCTCCTGGATCTGGAAGCTTCTCTGTAACCTCAATCAGCTTCTTTTCCATCACTTTCATGCTGTTAGCCACTTCTAGCTTCTGTTTAGAAGGTTTAGGAACCTTAAGATATGGCACAGGGGGCTTATAAACTCGTTTTGGGACTGTTGCAAGTTTCTGGTCCCGTCTGCGATCTGTGTCGATCGATGCATAGGGTGTGTCGATCGACAAAAGGCGATTATGTTCAATTCCATCAGACGGATCGGGGTTGCATCGATTGACATCAAGTGTGTGTCGATCGATGCATGTCTCAGACAAACAGTATTCATCCAGGAAATCCGAGATTATGCTTTCTTCTTCTCCCAGCAAGTCAATCCCATCTCTTATGGTCACAGCATTGATGTACAGCTTCTGTTCAGCTTTCCCAGCTCCATTCTGCCTTTGCATTGCTCCAGTTGTTTGTTGAACTCGGACATCTAGCTTCTTCACATGAGTGCTCAAAGTTTCAAACTTCCCATTCAGATTTTTATGCATAGCATCCAGCTTCATGTCTAAGTCTACAGCAGTCTTAGTCTGATCTTCTAGCAACTGCTCCATCATGGCTTCCAACTTATTCTCATAAGCACTAGCAGCAGGTGTCTAATAAGAATTACCTTGCTGAAAAGGTTTCTGATAACCAGCATTCTGTCCATATACAGAAGAGATCTGCTTGCTTGTTAAAGCACTCTTCTGTCCTCCATTAAAGAACTTGTTACCTTGCTGATTACCAAACCTGTTTTCTTGGAATCCAGAGCCACTGATATAGTTCAAATTTTCTTCCTGCTTTTCCAATAACTGCTCCATCATGCTTATCAGCTTATCAGATTGCGTATTTTGAGGAGGAACATGCTGATATGATGGAGATTCATAATCTCTGGTGAATGAATAAGAACCATAGCCTCCGCAGAATGAGTTATTCTGCTGATTTTCCAACATCCGTTCCATCATTCCCATCATTCCCTTACGCACTATGTCGATCGATGCAGAGCAGTGTCGATCGATGCAAGCGCGAAGATGTGACGATCGACACACAGGACCGTGTCGATCGATGCAAGGCGATTACAGGCGTACCTGAAGCGCAAGAACAGAAAAAAAAAAAATTAGTAACAACAAAATAAAAACGAAAACCTAGTCTAAACCCTAAGTTCAAATCTATCGGAGACTCGGCAACGGCGCCAAAAACTTGATAGGTCGAGTTTTAATCCCTATACTAACTGCAAGTGCAGCCTTAGGGTTTTAATTAAACAGAAATTGGTTGAGAATCAGTGGCTGGTTCGATTTAAGTGACATTTCCATTTCTGAAATCGGTTAAGTAGTTTCCATATTTTATATAAAAAAAAAAAATCGATTGTCTTTGTTTCTTTTTTATTTATTTATGTTCTATCTTTTCTCTTGTACGTTTGACCCATTGTTAAGTGTGAAGGATACATGGCCGAAGAACAGCCCAACCCACCGAACGATCCACCGGATCTCAACCAGCTCCTCGCTGCGATCCAAACCATCAGACAGACACTTGGTGCCCGACTGGACCGGCTGGAGCAACACCGAACGCTCGACCAGCATCGACCAGGCGGTTGACAGGCTCGACCAGACGAGCCACCGTTCGACCAGCAGCGTTCCGACTGTCCACAGCCTCGGCCAGGAGAGCATCGGTACGGACCAGAGGCGCCACATCCCCGGAATTACCAGCAACGTCGACCAGGACAGTACCGCGGATGAGTTGAACGACCAGGACGCTTCCAAGACGTCCGACTGGATGACACGGACGACGACATGGACGAGTTCGAGGATGGACGCTACGGACCTCAACCACCATACCAGCGCGATCCAATTCACCGTGGACGCATACGAGAACAAGAGGTACAACGTCCATATCCTAATGATGTTAAGCTAAAGCCTCCTACATTTGCAGGTAAGGTAGACCCGGAGGCGTATCTAGACTGGGAGCAGAGGATGGAGCATATCTTCGACCATTACGGATACCCCGAAGCCAGGAAGATATCCCTAGCAGTACCCCAATTCACAGGACATGCACTATCATGGTGGGACCGGGACGCTGCGGAACGAAGGCGCCATCGGTACGAACCGATCGCTACATAGACTGACATGAAGTTCCAGTTAAGGCGCAGGTACGTTCCTGCTCATTTCCACAGAGATTTGCAGAAACGTTTTCGTAAGTTGATGCAGGGAACTAAGACAATGGAAGAGTACTTCGAGGAGTTCGAGCAATTGCGGAATAGGCTTGAGCTAGACGATTCAGAAGAGACTCTGATGGCCCATTTCGTGGACGGACTGAATGAGAGGATCGCTAGAAAGGTAGAAATTCACCCTTATCATTATATGCCCGAGTTGTTGCACTTGTGTATACAGGTTGAGCATCACAACAAGCGGAAGTCCGTGACCACAACCCGGCCTAGGACCAACACGCCCTGGACTGCACCGGGTCCATGTCTGAGTAGATCTCCTTTCTTAGGTTTAGAGATTCTCGTTAGGGATTTCATAGATTGTTAGTTTAATTGATTAATTTGGATTCTTAACATCTATGTTGTTCTTAATGCTGAATTCTAGACTGATCACCTAGGGTTTAGATCTGAGATAAATAACAATAGCACGAGAGTGTGAGTTATAATCTGAACCAAACTTAGTCTGGGCAATTTGACTAGATACAAAGAGATTTGGTTTAGAAGAATTGTAAACCGATAGAACATGTTCTTAATGCTTGTTTAGAACTCTAGGATTCGCAATGAGAGTTGGCTTTCAAGGTTGTTAGACATAGTTAGTATTCACAACGAGAGTTGGTTTGCTATATTTCTTTGTTTCTTTTTTATTTATTTCTGTTCTATCTTTTCTCTTGTACGCTTGACCCGTTGTTAAGTGTGCAGGATACATGGCCGAAGAACAGCCCAACCCACCGAACGCACCACCGGATCTCAACCAGCTCCTCGCTGCGATCCAAACCATCAGACAGACACTTGGTGCCCGACTGGACCGGCTGGAGCAACACCGAACGCTCGACCAGCATCGACCAGGCGGTTGACAGGCTCGACCAGACGAGCCACCGTTCGACCAGCAGCGTCCCGACGGTCCACAGCCTCGGCCAGGAGAGCATCGGTACGGACCAGAGGCGCCACATCTCCGGAATGACCAGCAACGTCGACCAGGACAGTACCGTGGATGAGTTGAACGACCAGGACGCTTCCAAGTCGTCCGACTGGATGACACGGACGACGACATGGACGAGTTCGAGGATGGACGCTACGGACCTTGACCACCATACCAGCGCGATCCAATTCACCGTGGACGCATACGAGAACAATAGGTACAACGTCCATATCCTAATGGTGTTAAGCTAAAGCCTCCTACATTTGCAGGTAAGGTAGACCCGGAGGCGTATCTAGACTGGGAGCGGAGGATGGAGCATATCTTCGACCATTACGGATACCCCGAAGCCAGGAAGATATCCCTAGCAGTAGCCCAATTCACAGGACATGCACTATCATGGTGGGACCGGGACGCTGCGGAACGAAGGCGCCATCGGTACGAACCGATCGCTACATGGACTGACATGAAGTTCCAGTTAAGGCGCAGGTACGTTCCTGCTCATTTCCACAGAGATTTGCAGAAACGTTTTCGTAAGTTGATGCAGGGAACTAAGACAATGGAAGAGTACTTCGAGGAGTTCGAGCAATTGCGGAATAGGCTTGAGCTAGACGATTCAGAAGAGACTCTGATGGCCCATTTCGTGGACGGACTGAATGAGAGGATCACTAGAAAGGTAAAAATTCACCCTTATCATTATATGCCCGAGTTGTTGCACTTGTGTATACAGGTTGAGCATCACAACAAGCGGAAGTCCGTGACCACAACCCGGCCTAGGACCAACACGCCCTGGACTGCACCGGGTCCATGTCTGAGTAGATCTCCTTTCTTAGGTTTAGGGATTCTTGTTAGGGATTTCATTGATTGTTAGTTTAATTGATTAATTTGGATTCTTAACATCTAGTTCTTCATCTATGTTGTTCTTAATGCTGAATTCTAGACTGATCACCTAGGGTTTAGATCTGAGATAAATAACAATAGCACGAGAGTGTGAGTTATAATCTGAACCAAACTTAGTCTGGGCAATTTGACTAGATACAAAGAGATTTGGTTTAGAAGAATTGTAAACCGATAGAACCTGTTCTTAATGCTTGTTTAGAACTCTAGGATTCGCAATGAGAGTTGGCTTTCAAGGTTGTTAGACATAGTTAGTATTCACAACGAGAGTTGGTTTGCTATATTTCTGTGATTCTAGTTCTAGAACATCGATATTTGAATCCTGTTAATTGATTGATTTGATTCCTTGATTTCCTGAGAACTTCCCTGAACCTAACACCTTCGTTAATTGCTTACACCTCTCTTTAAATTACTTACTTGTTTATTGCTTTCAATTTATTTGCTTAGCTTAATTCAATTATATATAGTCTATCGCGTGAAACTAGAGTCTCTGTGGGATTCGATACCTTTTATACTATAATCACATAATTGTGCACTTGCAGTAGAATAGGCTTAAAACTCTGAGCCTATCAAGTTTTTTGCGCCGTTGCCGGGGACTCTTTGAGTTCGCCGATAGATTTTGTACTAGAATTTAGTCTAAGTATTTTCTTTTCTTTGTTACTAATCTCTTTTCGCGCTTTTCTTGTTTATGCAGGGAAACACGACCAAGAGAACTTAATGTCGATCGACTCCAACCTAGTGTCGGTCGACACCTTTCGCGGAAGCAACCAAGAAGACTAAGAGATCTATAAGGATGATGTATCCGAATGGTTTTTTCAGCTCAGGGATTGACAGCTCGCAGGTAGCTGGGCTGAAGAAGCAAGTTGACTCTCTGCATAGTCTTGTACTTGGAAAGTATGCGCAACAAGCTGTCAACTACGTTGGAGGGAATGGATTCTACAGTCAGAAATCTGCTTGTCAGAAGCCCTTCCAGCAACAGAGTAACTCCTTCTCGAGGAACTATGGTGCTTCCTCTTACTAGACACCTCCTGCACCTACACATGAGAGCAGATTGGAAACCATGATGGAGCAGCTTCTTGAAGGACAAAAACAGAACAATTCCTTCACAAGGAACTAGGTGATTCCTCTTATCAGACACCTCCTGCTGCTAATGCTCATGAGAGCAAGATGGAAGCCATGATAGAGCGGTTTATGGAGGGTCAGCCAAAGGTTACAGTGGACTTCAACAAGAAGATAGATGCATTATATGAAGATCTGAATGGGAAATTTGAGTATATGAACACTCATGTGAAGCAGCTAGATGTTCAAGTTGCTCAGACTACTGCAGCTATGAAAAGAGAGGATGGATTCCTTCCAGGGAGAACTGAGCAGAATCCAAGGCTACATGTCAATGCTATCCATGTCCAGCATGAAGAAGAGGTTGTTCCACAGCTGATTGGAGGAAATTTGGAGGCTGGATTCGTGAGCTGCAGAGATGAGAAACACGTTTTTGAAACTGCAGATTTAGTGTCGGTCGACACCCCTCTTATTGTCGGTCGACACGCAGTTCTGACGGCAATTTCAAGTCCTCATGACAAACGGAAATCTACCAAGGTTGACACTGAAGGTCAACATCAATTCAATGTCGACCGACACCACTTCTGTGTCGGTCGACGCGACGATCAGGCAGACCCAATTTTGCCCAAATCTGATGTTTTTGCTAAGGAAAGGGTCTACAAACCTCATATACCGTTCCCAAGAGTTCCTATAAGGTCTAAACATGAGAAGAATGTGATCAAATGTATGGGAGAGATGGATAAGAAGTTGATTCAGATTTGAGAGAAGCTTCCAGACCCAGGAGTCTTTGTGTTAGACTGTTCCATCTCTAAGGACAGATTCGAGCATTCTCTTTGTGATTTAGGTTCTGGAGTAAATCTCATGTCATAATATGTGGCTAAGAGATTAGGACTATTATATTTCAAGCCTACTAAGATCTCTCTTATCCTATCTGATCAATCAAAGAGATATCCAGAAGGAGTTCTTGAGGACATACCTATCAGAGTTGGAAATTACTCAATTCCAACGGACTTTGTTGCCCTAAAGTATAATGTTGAGCCAGATGATCCTATTCTGCTTGGAAGATCATTCTTAGCTACTGCTAGAGCTGTGATAGATGTGAGGCATGGTCTGATTGATCTACACCTGAGAGATAAGCCTTTGCAGTTCAGGATGGATAAGTTGCAGAGATCCACCGTTGATGGACATAGCTTCAGTGTTGAGATAGAACCAGAGACCGAGATTGGAGAGGAGAAGATGGCGGTTCATGCAGAGCCTGCTCTAACATCTTCAAAGCCTATACCTGCTATTAAGCAGAAAGCTCCACACATCACAGCTAGATCACATGTGACAAAGCCAAGGTATGCACTCTCTGCCCATAAGTATACTAACTCTGATGCGGATTTTGCAGGGAATAGAGTCAGGAAACGAAATGTTCCACCTGACCTTGCTTTAATTCCCTCATTCCTTGGACGTTCTCATGCTCCTATTGCATATTTACCACCTTAGATGAGGAGACATTCACAGAGATACTCAAAGTCTCTGTTGAAACCACCATGAGTCTGATTCTCCGACAATTAGTCAAGCTAATGACTAAAAACAAGCGCTGAGTGGGAGGCAACCCACTGTTCAGTTATTTTTTCTTTTATTTTTCGATTTTTGTTTTTTGTTTCTTTGATTTGTGTGTTTTGGTGTGTTAGAAACGTGATGAACAGGTTTGCAGACAGCAGTGTCGGTCGATACGCCTTTAGTGTCGGTCGACACCAAACTCGAAAACACGGACCATAATCGAAGACGCTCGATTTGGATCATATTAGTGTCGACCTAAGCCTCGTGTCGTTCGACATTGGCTATGTGTCGGTCGACACTAAGTACGCTAGCAGGTAAGGTTTCTTATTTTCCGACATTTTCGTTGATTTATACCTTGTTCTCCCAAACCCAAGCTGCTATAACACTGAGGACAGTGTTGTTTAAGTGTGGAGGAGGTAGTTACTGACCACCGTTTGCTTTGTTTTCTTAGTGCCAGTCTTTCTGTTTTCACTAGTTTTCAAAATTGTTTTATTGAGTCAAAATTTGTAAGAAACTGTGATTTTTCGAGGAAAATTTTTGCTGGAACATGAACTAAGTGACCATTGGACAGACTTGCAGGACCTCTATGACTATTATAAAACCCCAAACAGATCAACTTACCAAGGACACCCATATCTAACCAGGTATTCAGAGGATCCATCACTAGTCTCACACTTAATCTTGACTTTAATTTCTCACCTAGGGGCTTGGAAATCTTTGGGTTGGATTCCTTTGATGTGTTTGGCATAGCCTATGATCCCATTCTAAATTATGGTTTTTGATTTTCCCCCTTTGAAAGTAAAAAAAAGGAAGATAAAAACCGAGGATAAGCTAGTAGTTTCGAAGTGGTCACGGGAGTGGTAGAGACCCCTATTACCTCATGTGTATCCATGGAAAGATCCAAAGTTTAAACCCCAATAAAAAGGGAAGAGCACTGATAGAAAAAAAAAATGATACCCAGTGGAGAAAAATCAGTGCTAAGGGAGAAAGGAAAAGAAAGAAACCAGAAACCGACAGTTTGGTGGCCAGACACTGAATAGGTTGAGTCCATGTGTCCTTTGATTAAATACTCCCTCTGTGAGACTACACCTAATTGTATACAGAGGCTAGTGTTGTGAACTTGAATGTCCTAACTTGATTGTGGAGTTTACTTGGGACACTTGCTAAGTGTGGAGGAAGTATATTGTGGTCTTGAATTCTGTAGGAAAGTTTTCAGTGGTTTACTAAGTGAATGTGAATGCGAAAGTTCCTAAGACGAAATGAGTTTCTGTGATTTCAAACCTATTTTCTTATGCTTTGGTTCTTTACTTGCTTGAGGGCAAGCAAGAGCTAAGTGTGGGGGAGTTGATATATCATGGTTTTATAGGTTTTCAACCATGATATATGTGTATATATTGAGTCTTTAACCTTGTATTTGGAGTCTTTAGAGTCCTTTGCAGGTTTAGGTACGTTTGGAGCTTATCTGGAGATTCTGGGAGCTTTTGGAGTGATTTGGCAGCATACATGGATTTCACAGAGTTCACTGGGTGCGTCTGCACTGAGTGTCGGGCTACTGATAGGTCGAGTTTTAATCCCTATACTAAACTGCAAGTGTACAGCAATGTCAAAGTAGTATATAGGGTTATCGAATCCACAGGGACACTTGGTCTCAAGAGAATCAAACCGTAGGGAATGAATACTAGAAATAAGCAATGTGATTGTATTGAAAATAGTGCAAGAAAGTAAATCAGTAGCAGAGATTATTGGTTGTGAAAGCAAGTAATTAAAAGCGTCAAACCTAGGGTATTCTCAGGAAATCAGACTAGCAGACAGTTCATTCAGCAAGGATCTAATTAAGCACCAGTTCTAGAACTCAAAACACAGATATAGAATTAACCAAATTCCTTTGCGATAATTCTCTAAGTCTAAGTGCAGCAAACCAAACTTCCGTTTGCGAGAACTAACAGATTAAACTAGCAATAAGTCCAAGTTTGATATGTTCACAATTATCCTAAACCAAACTTTCGTTTGCGCAAAGTTTAATTGCCCAATTTAATTAGTTCAGATTCCTAAACCCCACTTCCGTGACGTATTTAGCAACCTAAGATCTAGATTCTAATTGATCAGGTTAGAACTAGCTTTAAGCACAATTAAATTGAAGAACAGATATAGTTTGAATCCTTAACTGAAATTGAACAAGTCTAGCAAGTCATGAAATCCTATGTGAGAAACCCTAAGCCTAACTAGGAATCTACTCAGACATAGATAATGAAAACATGATCATATGATAAGTAAATTGCATAAAAGAATAAGAGTAAAAGGGGTTCGAAATCTTCTCCAAATACAGATGATGAATCAGGTTCAGATCAGCCCCAAAAGCTCTAAAAATCCTCTGCTCTTAATTATAAAGTGTATGGTAAAAAGTATAAAAGCTCTCTTAATAAAAACTCTAAAAACTCTATTATATAGGCATAATCTCGGCCAAGGGCTTCTTTGTAAATATCAGGAACTTCTGGATCAAAGTGCAATATCTTGATTCTTCTAAACCGCCGAGTTTTTGGCCCATCTCGCTGGTGCAACGATCGTTGCTAGAGTGCAACGATCGACACCTTTCTCTGTTTCGGACAGTGAACTCTATCTCTCGGCCAATCACTCCAAAAATCTCCAAAATGCTCCAAAATCTCCAATTTAGCTCCCAACCTGATTATACCTGTAAAAGACTCTAAACAAAGACAAAAGACACTAAAACACATCTATATCATGGCCTAAAACTAGTAAAAACCATGATATATCAACTCCCCCACACTTAGCCTTTGCTTGCCCTCAAGCAAAACATAGAACTAAAACATGGTGAAGAGGTTTGAAAACTCTTCAGAAACTCATTTCATCTTAGAAGCTACAATACTCAGATTCCCCTTAGTAAACCACTGAAAGAATCAATCACAGGATATCAAGACCAACATGTACTTCCCCCACACTTAGCAACTGTCCTAGGTAAACTCCACAATCACATTCAAGCATTCAAATTCTCCCTACTGACTTCTGCAAGTATTTAAGTGCGGTCTCACCTAAGGAGTATCGATCTAAAGGCACATGGATTCTTACCTAATCAGCTCTAGACCACCATACTATCTTTCTCTAGTCCCTTTCTTCTCTTTCCCTTCTTTAACAACTGATTTTTCCCCACTGGGTATCATTTTATTTTTTTTATCAGTGTTCTTCCCGTTATGGGGTGTACTTTGGACACATTCCATGGATCACATGAGAGAAAATAGTGTTTGCTACCATTCTCATGACCACTTCGGAGTTACTAACTCATCCTCAGTTTATTATTATTATTATTTTTTTTTTTTTTTTAGAAGGGGAGAAGGGGACTAAATAGGACAGGTTTACAGGCTGTGTCAGAACTAACAGGGAATCCGACATAAAGTATACCAAGCCCTTAGGTGAGAAAATCTAAGTCAGTATTAGGGGTGAAGTCAGTAAAAGGATCCTCTGATACCTGAAGTGATGTGGGTGTTCCCAGTAGGTTGATCCGTGTCTGGGTTTTCTAATAGTCAGAGATAGATCCTGCAATTCATCCCAATGGTTACTTAAGTTCCTGCAAGTCTTGTAAATCTCCTCAGAAAATCATAGTTCCTTACTTAAACAATTTTGACTCAATAAAACAAAAAATTTTGAAAAACGGATTGACTCTTAAGAAAACAGAAAGATAAACGTCAGTAGCACCTCCCCCACACTTAAGACACACTGTCCCCAGTAGTGTCCAGCGAAGGATCGGTAAAAGGAAGTAAAAATAAATTGAAAAGGTGAGTTTATGTCTGTCGGGTTACCTCTGTCGTGCGAGCAACGACCGTTGCACTATGTGCATCGACCGTTACCTGGCGATTTTTCGTGTATGGTCGATCGTTGCTCAGGACCGCAACGATCGCTGCAATGCGATTCCTTTCGTGTTGTGACGATCGATGCTGTAATGCATCGATCGCTGCACTGCGATTTAATCCGAGACCTGCAAACATGACTGCACCAGAAACAAAAACAAACGTAAAATCCTAACAAAAACACCAAAAATTAAAAAGAAAAACACTAGTACCTAATGGTGGGTTGCCTCCCACCCAGCGCTTGTTTAAGGTCAATAGCTTGACCGGACGCGCAAGATTTTTCAGGCTCCGGAAGATCCTGACAGAGACTTTTTCTGTCTCTGTTCAAGTCTCCTCATCCATGGTGGAGAATAGGCTGTTGCAGAATGCTTCAGTCCAAGAAAAGATGGAGTAAAATGCGCTCCAGGATCTATTATCACAGTCTCATTCAGCTGCTCATCATCTGCTTCCAAGATCTTGAAAGTCTGTCCATCTATCAGTGGCTTCCGCAGCCTTTCCATCTCATATCGCAGTGTTTCATCTCCCAGGTGGAGGTCTATTAGACTCTGTCTAACATCAATCACAGCTCCTGCTGTAGCCAAGAATGGTCTCCCAAGCAATAAAGCTTCATCCGGATCGCAGGCATATTTCAGCACAAGGAAGTCCGTTGGAACTAAGTAGTTTCCAACTCTTACCGGAATATCAATAAGGAGTCCTTCAGGAACTCGCATGGACTGATCAGCCAGGATAAGACGTGTCCTAATAGGAGCAAAATCCAACATACCCAGCTTCTCTGCCACAGTGTAAGGCATTATGCTCCCAGCAGCTCCTAAATCACACAGAGAACGCCTAAAACTATCTTCAAAGATAGAACAATCAAGTACAAAGACTCCAGGATCAGGTAGTTTCTTTGGGACCTTAGTTAACAGAACATCACTAATATGCTGAGGAACTACTATCACCCATTCTCTCAGCTCTTCATCCAATGGCAACATCTTGTTCAAATATTTCTGAACACATGGATGATAAGGTGGATCAGATGATGGAATTTCTTCCAAGTCTTCACTACTCTTCTCTAGCCTTTTCAGCTCTTCAATCTCTTGTTTAATCACTTCAGAAACCTTGGGACAGTGCCAAATATCTTGTGCATAAACATCTTCTGGAGTGATTTCAGATGTATCAGGGAATAGCCGGGCTAGTTCTGCATCAATCTCATTTTCATCCCACGGATTCTCTGCTTGTTCACGACCTGCATCGATCGATGCCATATGTGTATCGATCGTTGCATCGCGATCATCACAACTTCCACCCGAGAGTTTTTCACAGAAATCCGAAAATTCTTCCTCAGTCACCAACTCAGCTGTACTTAGCTCAAATTTCTCCCCTAGATAAGATCCATCATTAATCATTACAGACCAGGCCTTAATATGAGTGTCTGCAACTCCTTTTCCTTTTAGTGAGCTGGACATCTGATTCACCTGGGTGTCCAACTGCTTCATGTGAGTACTCAATGTCTCAAACTTCCCATTGAGGTCTTGATAGACAGCGTCCAGCTTCTTGTTGTTGTCTACAGAAAGCTTGGTTTGACTCTCCATTAGTTGTTCCATCATAGCTTCCATTTTGCTCTCATGGGCTGTAGGTGCAGGAGGAGTATGATAAGATGTAGATCCATAGGCTCTCTGAGTACCTTGTCCATAGGTCTTTTGAAAACCACCAGATTGTCCTCCATTTGAGAATCTGTTCCCCTGTTGATTGTTGAATCTATTACCTTGGAAACCGGAACCTCCTATGAAATTCACATCTTCTTCCTGAGTGTCCACCTCAGTTTGAATCACCTCTACATCTTGGGCAAAGTGGACAGCTTTCTTATTTGTCAGAAGATTGTAAACTGTATCCAATCTGGATCTTATGTTAGCCATATCAGAATTCTCTACGGTTCCACCAGATCTCTTTCTCCTTTCATCCATTGTTTTGCAACTGTTGCTGCCAATCAGGTTCTCTATCAACCGCTTAGCTTGTGTAGGAGTTCTGGTGCTGAAATTAGCATCACTGGAATTATCCAGAGCAGTCTGATAAGGGAGATCTATGCCTCTGAAGAAAATACCAATCAGCTGTACTTCTGTGAATCCGTGATGTGGACAATCACGCTGATACTGCTTAAATCTCATCCAGGCAGTCTTCAAGGGCTCCACAGCTCCTTGGGAAAAGGTGAGTATGTCCTGTCTGGACTGATCCGAGCGTGCATCATCATAAAAGTGACGCAGGAACTCACTCTTTAAGGCTGTCCAAGTAGTATACTGACCAGGTGCCAGTTGTCTCAGCCATGCACTAGCGTCTCCAGCAAGACTGTGCGGAAATAGCTTAAGGAACAGATAGTCCGGGCATACTCCTTCATACTTCATGCCAGTGACTATGTCCTCAAACTTGTCAATGTGATCCATAGGCTGCTCTGATTGAAGACCATGGAAAGCAATCTGTCTCATCAGTTGGTAGTAGATGGTTTTTACCTCAAAATCATTCCTCTCGAAAGCAGGAAGCACTAGAGCTGCTCGGTTTGCATGAAACTCATCAGGTCTATTGTAATCAGCTAGTGTCCTCTCATGAACTACCATCTCTCTACCTTGAGCTTGATCTTGCGGTTGTTGCTCAGGTTCAGGGGGGTCAGGGATTACATTTCCCTCAGCATCAACCCGATGCCCAGCAGCATTGTACGGGTTGTTATCTTGGTCCCTCAGGGTACCTTCAGCATCTGGTATCAAGATCAGACGTTCTCGAACCATTCTCTCTCTCTTTTCTCTTCTGATAGTCCTCTCTAGACGTCCAAGTTCCTCTAGGTTGAGATTAACTAAGCTCGAGTTCGGATTACTTCGAGTGTTCTGCGTTGGCATAAACTGTCTGTAATCGTCCAGCAACGATCGATGCTATCAGTGCAACGATCGATTCAATCTCAAATCGCTCAGTGACGATCGATGCAAAGGGTGCAACGATCGATGCAAGGCGAAATCGGTACCTGCGACAGAGAGAAAAAGAGAAAAAGTCAGCAAAAATAGTAAAATAAAAAAAAAAAAAAAAAAAAAAAAAAAAAAAAAACGAAAAACAAAAACGAAAAACGAAAAATTTCTAGTAAAACCCTAAGTTCGGTCCTATCGAAGACTCAAAGAGTCCCCGGCAACGGCGCCAAAAACTTGATAGGTCGAGTTTTAATCCCTATACTAAACTGCAAGTGTACAGCAATGTCAAAGTAGTATATAGGGTTATCGAATCCACAGGGACACTTGGTCTCAAGAGAATCAAACCGTAGGGAATGAATACTAGAAATAAGCAATGTGATTGTATTGAAAATAGTGCAAGAAAGTAAATCAGTAGCAGAGATTATTGGTTGTGAAAGCAAGTAATTAAAAGCGTCAAACCTAGGGTATTCTCAGGAAATCAGACTAGCAGACAGTTCATTCAGCAAGGATCTAATTAAGCACCAGTTCTAGAACTCAAAACACAGATATAGAATTAACCAAATTCCTTTGCGATAATTCTCTAAGTCTAAGTGCAGCAAACCAAACTTCCGTTTGCGAGAACTAACAGATTAAACTAGCAATAAGTCCAAGTTTGATATGTTCACAATTATCCTAAACCAAACTTTCGTTTGCGCAAAGTTTAATTGCCCAATTTAATTAGTTCAGATTCCTAAACCCCACTTCCGTGACGTATTTAGCAACCTAAGATCTAGATTCTAATTGATCAGGTTAGAACTAGCTTTAAGCACAATTAAATTGAAGAACAGATATAGTTTGAATCCTTAACTGAAATTGAACAAGTCTAGCAAGTCATGAAATCCTATGTGAGAAACCCTAAGCCTAACTAGGAATCTACTCAGACATAGATAATGAAAACATGATCATATGATAAGTAAATTGCATAAAAGAATAAGAGTAAAAGGGGTTCGAAATCTTCTCCAAATACAGATGATGAATCAGGTTCAGATCAGCCCCAAAAGCTCTAAAAATCCTCTGCTCTTAATTATAAAGTGTATGGTAAAAAGTATAAAAGCTCTCTTAATAAAAACTCTAAAAACTCTATTATATAGGCATAATCTCGGCCAAGGGCTTCTTTGTAAATATCAGGAACTTCTGGATCAAAGTGCAATATCTTGATTCTTCTAAACCGCCGAGTTTTTGGCCCATCTCGCTGGTGCAACGATCGTTGCTAGAGTGCAACGATCGACACCTTTCTCTGTTTCGGACAGTGAACTCTATCTCTCGGCCAATCACTCCAAAAATCTCCAAAATGCTCCAAAATCTCCAATTTAGCTCCCAACCTGATTATACCTGTAAAAGACTCTAAACAAAGACAAAAGACACTAAAACACATCTATATCATGGCCTAAAACTAGTAAAAACCATGATATATCAGCTACACTAAGCTGAGTGTTGCCCGACGCTACTAAAAGATGAAATTCTAGCGCGTCAAAAATACATTTTTGGAGATTTGCAATATTTACCCAAAAAATTCCCATATTTACAAAAAGGCTCAAAACGTGTTTTAGCTATTAATTAGGTTTTACAGCCACTTGTTAGGCTACACTTTTGATACGCTTGGTTTGATCAGAGATTGAGTTTTGGGGCTGATCTTGTACTCGAGAGAGACTTGATTTCGAACCCCAGTTTTTATATCTCTTTTATGCTATTTGGTTTTCTATTCATCATATATGTTGTTTCAATTGCCATGTCTGAGTAGATCTCCTTGTTAGGTTTAGGGATTCTCGTTAGGGATTTCATGGATTGTTAGTTTAATTGATTAATTTGGATTCTTAACATCTAGTTCTTCATCTAGGTTGTTCTTAATGCTGAATTCTAGACTGATCACCTAGGGTTTAGATCTGAGATAAATAACAATAGCACGAGAGTGTGAGTTATAATCTGAACCAAAATTAGTGTGAGCAATTTGACTAGATACAAAGAGATTCGGTTTAGAAGAATTGTGAACCGATAGAACCTGTTCTTAATGCTTGTTTAGAACTCTAGGATTCGCAACGAGAGTTGGCTTTCTAGGTTGTTAGACATAGTTAGTATTCACAGTGAGAGTTGGTTTGCTATATTTCTGTGATTCTAGTTCTAAAACATCGATATCTGAATCCTATTAATTAATTGATTTGATTCCTTGATTTCCTGAGAACTTCCCTGAACCTGACACCTTCATTAATTGCTTACACCTCTCTTTAAATTAATTGCTTGTTTACTGCTTTCAATCTATTCGCTTAGCTTAATTCGATTACATATATTCTATCACGTGAAACTAGAGTCTCTGTGGAATTCGATACCTTTTATACTATAATCACATAACTGTGCACTTGCAGTAGAATAGGATTAAAACTGTGAGCCTATCAAGAAGCTGCAAACTGGTTGAAGCAGATTCCACCAGGTACTCTTACTACTCGGGATGCTACTAAGAAGAAGTTCCTTCAAAATTTCTATGATGATGCTAGATCTGATCAGCTGAGAGAGGACATTCTACAGTTCAAACATGGTCCTACATAAGATCTAATGGCTGTTTGGATACGTTTTAAGATGTATTAGCATGACTGTCCACATCATGAATTCTCTGAAGTTTAGCTGCTGGGTATTTTCTTTAGAGGTGTGGGTTGGTGGTATCAGATGGCGTTAGATGCTTCCAACAATGGAAATTTCAACACAGAGTCTCCAGAGAAAGCTAAAGAGCTGATTGAAAACTTGGTGACTAGCAATATCACCAAGAATGCTGGTCTACAGAAGAAGCGATCAAATGGAAAAGTGGATGGAACTCAGATCGCAGAGATGAAGAAACAGTTGGATTTCGTTCACAACATTCTAGTTGGGAAGAAGGATGTCCAATTTGCTGCCAATGTAGAGACTTTTGAACCAGTTAATGAGTCAGATAATGTCAATTACATAGCTAGAACTGGTTTATCAATGTCATAGATATGGAAACCATCAAGGACATACTTCTAGTTACACTCCAAAACCTGCATTTCAGAGACCCTTCCAGCAGAACAACTCATTGTTCAGAGACTATGGTTCTTCATCATATCAGACTCCTCCATAATACAATGAGTTGTCTAAGATTAAGGCAATGCTGGAACATATTATAGTAGGTCAGCAGAAGAGTACAGTGGACTTCAATGGAAAGATTGATGCTCTGTACCTAGATTTGATTTGAAAATTGAATCTCTGAGCACCCATGTGAAAATCTAGATGTTCAAGTTCAACAGACTGTTGAAGCTATGCAAAAGAAAAATGGATCTGGAAGGACTGAGCAGAATCATGAGTACGTCAATGATATCCTTGTAGAGAGGAAATTTGAGCTGGTACAGGAGGAAGGAGACATCAGTGCTACTAATCTCGAAGTTATAAGAACCTCTAGCGATGCAGACTCTGTGTCGATCGACACACATTATCCGTGTCGGTCGACACACATTATCTGTGTTGGTCGACACAAAGGTTAATTAACGATTTTTTGAGTCAGAGATTTGAGAGACGGGGTGGCGACCTTGATCGACACAGCAAGCTTGATGCAACCAAGCATCGATCAACACATTCCTAGTGTCGATCGACACATACCTAACTTGAAGGAAATATCTGATTTTGAGAAGCTAGCATCGACCGACACTCATCATGCATCAGTCGACACTCAATCCAGACGAGCGTAGGAACCTGCAAAGGTGCCTGAACGAGTCTATAAGCCTCTTATACCATTGCCTAGAGCTCCTTAGAGGTCCAAATAGGAGATGGATGAAGCTAAAGGAATGGCAGTGATGGATAAGAAGCTTGTTGAGATTCCACTAGTTGATGCCTTAAAGAAACACCCTTCTCTCCATAGATATACGAAGAAGGTGATCTCCACAGATGGAGATTTGAAAGAAGAGTTGTTGATGGTTTCTAAACACGTCAGTGAAGTGCTACAGAACCAGATTCCAGAGAAGCTTCCAGACCCAAGAGCCTTTGTGCTAGACTGTTCAATCTTCAAAGTCAACTTTAAGCGTTCTCTGTGTGACTTGGGATCTGGTGTGAATCTCATGCCATACTTTATGTATGTGAGATTGGGATTGATGGATTTCCAGCATACTAGGATATCTCTAATCCTAGTTTATCGATCAAAGAAGATTCCAGAAGGAGTCCTAGAGGAAATTCTTATCGGAGTTGGAAACTATCTGATTCCTACAGACTTTGTGGTGTTGGAATATGAGATTTAACTTGATGATCCTTTGTTGATTGATAGATCCTTTTTGGCTACAGCTGGAACAATGATTGATGTGAGGCGCGGTCTGATTGATCTCCACCTGGGAAATATGCCTTTGCAGTTCAAGATAGATAAGCTGCACAAATCCACCATTTATGGACATAGCTTCTGTATTGAGGTGGAGCCAGAGATTCAGATTGGTGAAGCTAAAGTGTCTGATATTGGAGAGAAGAATATGGTGGTTCATCATGAATCTACTCTAACATCTTCAGAGCCTGCAATTGCTCCTAAGTAGAAAGCTCCAGACATCACACCTCCACCAAAGCTAAGGTATGAACCTTCTCGACTTAAACCTCCTAATCGCATTCATGTGAATGCAGGGAAACGCAGTATCCCACCCACGCTTCGCTCTCACCCTTGTTCTTCTCCTTCATTCCTTGGTAGATCTCATGCAACTACTGATTATACACTACAATGGATTAGGAGACTTTCACAGAGGAACTCATTGTCTCTGTTGAAACCCCCCAAGAGCCTAATCTCCTAACCATAGTAAAGCTAATGACTAAAAATAAGTGTTTGGTGGGAGGCAACCCACAGATGAGTCTTTTTATTTTACTTTTGGTTTTGTTTGCTTTGATTTTTCTTGTTTTGGTGTGTTAAGGATGTGAGAACAGTCACAAATGAGAAACATCGATCGATGCGACCTTTGCATCAATCGATGCTATAGCTGAACATTAGCATCTCTCGACACCATTTGTGTGTCAATCGACATATCTGTATACATGTAAGTGTTCTGCATTTTCACATTCTGATTATTTGTTCTCCCGAACTCAAGCTTCTATAACATTGGGGACAGTGTTGTTTAGTGTTGGGGAGGTAGTTACTGACACACCATTTTATGTATTCTTAGAGTCATTTGAGTCGTTTTATTGAGTCAAACTTTGAGTAGTAGACTAAGACTTTTTGAGAAAATCACCACATTCTCAAGAACTTAAGTGACCATTGGACAGACTTGCACTAGATCTGTGACTATTAGAAAACCACACACGGATCAACCTACCAAGGACATCCATATCACTTCAGGTATTCAGAGGATCTATTACTGACTTCACCCCTAATTTGACTTACTTTTTCTCACCCAAGGGCTTGGTATACTTTGGATCGGATTCCTCTGACAGTCCTGAAAGTCTTGTAAATCTGTCTAAGTATGGTTCCATTCTCCCTTCCCTTCAAGCAAAAAAAGAGAGAGTAATAAATTGCTGATAATCTAGTAGATTTGAAGTGATCACGAGAGTGGTAGAGACCCCTATTACCTCTTGTGCATCATGGAATGTATCCAAAGTAATACCCAAATAAAAAAAGAAGAGCAACTAATAAAAAAATGATACCCAAAGGGGAAAAATCAGATGTTGAAGTGATAAAAGGGAGAAGAAAGGAACCACAAGTTGAAAGTCTTGTGATCATGTACTGATTGAGTAAGAGTCCATGTGTCTTTTGATCGATACTCCCTTGGTGAAACCGCACTTAATTGATTTTAGAGATAAATATGGTGAATTTTGAATGCTCTGATTCTGATTGTGGAGTTTACTTGGGAGAGTTGCTAAGTGTGGGGGAAGTACATTATGGTCTTGATTTTCCGCAAGCTTGTTTTCATGTGGCTTACTAACGGAATGTGAGTGTGGTGCTCATATGATGAAATGAGTTTCTGAAGTTTTCAAACTTCTTCTCATGATCTTGGTTTTTTGTTTGCATGAGGGCAAGCAACGGCTAAGTGTGGGGGAGTTGATATATCATGATTTTTATATGTTTTAACCATGATATATGTCTTTATTATTGAGTCTTTCATATATTTTAGAGTCTTTTAGAGTGTTTAACAGGTTTTAGCACGTTTGGAGCATATTTGGAGAATATAGCGCATTTTGGAGTCATTTAGAGAAGTCACGCTGAGGAAGAAGAGGTCGGAGGTGATAGTTGGAGTTAGTGTGATCGACATACCTTTGGTGTCGGTCGACACAGTTCGATGCAAAATCTTTGGTTTTTACCGTAAATTCTTCGGCCTAAGATATCGATCCATAAAGCCTGAAACTCACACCACAAACGAGTGTCGACCAATGCACCATTCGTGTCGGTTGACACAACCCAAATTTAGGAAGCCCTTCCCGATTATGAAGACTTTGGAAAATTACAGCTTGGCCCAGAAGTTTCTCATAATTACAAAGAAGCCCCAAAATGTGTTTATACTTTATATTAGGATTTTAAAGCCATTGTTTAGGCTAAGTTTTATTCTACATTCAGAGAGTTTTAGAGAGAGATATTTGGAGCTTTTTGGGGCTGATCATATACTCGACATAAAATGGATTTTGAATCCCTTTATTTATCCTATTGATCTCTTTATGCTTTCTATTTCATACATGTCTTTTGTTACGATCGCCATGTCTGAGTAGTTTACTATTAAGGTTTAGGGATTCTCATTAGGGATTCATGGAATATTAGGTTAATCGATCTATAGCGCTTCATACTTTCTAGTTCTTTGGCTAGGTTGATCTAAACGCTTAGTTTGAACTGGCCACTTAGATTATTGATATTATGTTGATTCTCGCAACGAAAGTTGGTTAATTAGCTAGAAAGAAATTAGATGAGAATTTTTCTATTCGCAAAGAAATTTGGCTTAAGGAAATTGTGAACGAATGAACCTGAGATTAATGCATGTTTAGAACTCTAGAACTCGCAACGAAAGTTGGTTTGCTAGGTTGTTAGACTTAGTTAATAATTGATATAGCATGGTTTTTAGGACTTTTAACCATGGTTTATGTCTTCTTATCGAGTCTTTTAGAGTCCTTTTATGTGTTTTTATAGGTCTAGACACGTTTGGAGCATATTTGGACATTATGGCGCATTTTGGAGCATTTTGGAGCAATTTCCCGAGAGGAAGAATTCACTACCGATTTCACAGACCTGCATCGATCGACACAACATGTGCATCAATCGACACAAGGTCGACACAGACAATTGTCGGCGGTTAATGAAGAGTTTTGGAAATTTCGCTTTTGGCCAGAAGTTTCTCGTAATTACAAAGAAGCCTCAGCCGAGTTTAAATCATTATATTAGGATTTTTAAGCCATTGTTTAGGCTACGCTTTCATACGCTTTCAAACGCTTTCATACTTACGCATTATTTTACTTAGAGAGTTTTAGAGGCTGATCAGATACTCGACAGAGAGAAGATTTCGAACCCCTGTTTCTTATTCTGTTTTATGATATTCAGTATTCTATTCATCATGTCTTTTGTTTCATCTGCCATGTCTGAGTAGTTTACCAGTTAGGTTTAGGGATTCTCATAGTGGATTTCATGGAATTATAGGTTGATCAATCTGTAGGGATTCATATCTTTTAGTTCTTCATCTAGGCTTGTTCTTATTGCTTGATCTGAATTGGCCACTTAGATTATTGATGTTAGGTTGATTTCTGCAACGAAAGTTGATTAATTAACTATAAAGAACTTAGATGAGCAATTTGACTATTTGATATATCATGGTTTTTACTAGTTTTAAACCATGATATAAGTGTGTTTTAGAGTGTATTAGTGTTTCTTTAGAGTCTTTTGCAGGTTTTATTAGGTACACACACGTTTGGAGCAGAAGTGAAGATTAAGGAGCTATTTGGTGTATTTTGGAGATCTAACCCGAGAGACAGACTTCACTGTCCAGAACAGAGGACTGCGTCGATCGTTGCACACCTGCATCGATCGATGCACAGCGCGAATGGGCCAGACTCGCGAGAGTTAATGAAGTTATGAGATATTGCGAAGTTGCCCAGAAGTTCCAGATATTTACACAGAAGCCCCAAAACGTGTTTTAGCTATTAATTTAGGTTTTTAGATCACTTTTTAGATACGTTTTCATTACGCTATTATCAAGCTTTCAACATACTTTGAGCTGAGAGTTTTAGAGAGATTTTTGGGGCTGATCTGAACATGTACTTCATCTTGTATTTGGAGAAGATTTCGAACCCCTTTACTTCTTTGATTTCTTATATGCATTTCATTTATACATTGATTATGTTTTCATCATCTATGTCTGAGTAGATTCCTAGTTAGGTTTAGGGTTTCTCACATAGGATTTCATGACTTGCTAGATTAATTAATTCAGTTAAGGATTCATAACTTATCTGTTCTTCAATCTAAATTGTGTTTAATGCTAGTTCTAACCTGATCAATTAGAATCTAGATCTTAGGTTGCTAAATACGACACGACAGTGTGGTTTAGAATCTGAACTATTTAGGTTGAGCAATTAAATTACTCGCAAAGGAATTTGGTTTAGTTTAATTGTGAACATATCAAACTTGGAATTAATGCTGGTTTAATCTGTTAGCAAAGGAATTTGGATTGCTAGAGAATTTTCGCAATGACAGTTGATTAGTTTTATATCCGTGTTTTGAGTTCTAGAACTGTGCTTATTTAGATCATGATTGAATGATTTATCTGCTTGTCTGATTTCCTGAGAACGCCCTAGACATAGCGCTTTAAGTTAATTGCTTTCACAACCAATCTTGCTATCTGATTTACTTTCTTGCTTGCTTTTAGTTACATCACATTGCTTTCATTTTATTTAATCTCGACTGTTCTAATATCTATCGTTGACCGGAGTCTCTGTGGATTCGATACCTAAGTACTACAATCACATATATGTGCACTTGCAGTAGTATGGGACTAAAACTTCTAGAGCATATCAAGTTTTTGGCGCCGTTGCCGGGGACTCTTTTGAGTCTCCGATAGATTTGAACTTAGGGTTTTTACTAGGATTTTTATTTTTTGTTTTAGTTACTAACTTTTTCTCTGTTTTCTCTCTATCGCAGGTACGACATTCGCCTAGCATCGATCGTTGCATATTCTGTGTCGATCGTTACCAGGCGATTCTGAGTTGAGTCGATCGTTGCATCTCTTGCATCGATTGTTGCACTGCGGTTACAGACGGTTTATGCAAACGCGTGAAACCAGAAGTAATCAGAACTTGAATCTCGTCAATCTCGGACTTGACGAACTTGGACGACTAGAGAGGACCAATAGAAGAGAAAGAAGAGCAAGAATGTTTCAAGAACGTCTGATTATGATACCCCGATGCTTAAGGTACCCTGAGGGACCGAGATAACAATCCGTACAATGCTGCTTGGCAACGGATTGATGCTGAAGGGAATGTAATCCCTGATCCTCCTGGACAACAATAGGAGCAGAACCAAGGCCAAGGACAGGCCCATGGTAGACAGATGGTTGTTCATGAAAGGACATTAGCTGACTACAATAGACCGGATGAGTTTAATGCTAACCGGTCAGCTCTTGTGCCTTCTGGTTTTGAGCGGAATGATTTTGAGATCAAGACCATCTACTATTCTTTGCTGAGGCAGAATGCCTTCCATGGTTATCTCAATGAACAGCCTATGGATCACATAGATGAGTTTGAGGACATAGTCACAGGTTTGAAATACGATGGAGTGCATTATGAATATATGTTCCTCAAGATTTTCCCCTACTCTCTCGCTGGAGATGCTGCTGCATGGCTGAAACAGCTTCCACCTGGGAAGTTTGTTACATGGGATGCTTTGAAGAGTGAGTTCCTGCGACATTTCTATGATGATGCTCGTTCTGATCAATCTAGACGGTGTTGGGAATGTCCTGAAATCTACTGTACTATCTCTAGAAAGTATGATAAATGTCGAGATCAGACATAAGTCATAAATACTGGGTGATCATGATGACTTGCTAGAGTCCGCTCTTGATCTATAAGTTTAGGACTTATTACAAGTATTGTATGATCCAGAAGGGTCACACACCATAGCTAACGGGAAAGTTAAATGGAATTAATACGGTAAGATGCAATGGCATTTACTGTATTGGATCAGAGAATTGGGCCAGACAAAATGCAGGCTTTTGTCTGATTTGTGTCTTGGGCCCAAATAATTAATGAGCCATTAGTCATTTGACTTGGGCCCATTAATGAGAGGTTAATGATTTCGAAAACCCTAAGGGATTACACTGAAGGATGTTTTGGTTAATTCTGATTCAATTCTCAGATTCAGATTATCCTAAACATGCTGATCTAGGTTCTTCTTGAATAGAAACAATGATAGATCTCACCTTATACATGTTTATGCAGCGGAAAGAGAAGGTATATCAGAGATCAGAGAGCCACCGAGTGATAACTCCTCCAGAGGTTCACACACGCACACCAAGCAGGAAGAGAGGCTGCTAGACCAAGGGAGAGGAGGCGCAGGAAGAGAGAAGAAAATCGCAGGGGGGCTAGGGTTAGGGAGAAAGAGATTTGGGTTTTAGTTTATAAAACCCTTCTCTTTCCCTTTTGGGCTTTTGGGCCCAAATACCAATCTGATTAAATCCCTTGGATTTAATCAGACCCATTTATCTCTCTCTAAGTACGACAAATGCCTGGCACTTTTACCGTACTTCTGCTAAGCCGTTCCTACACATTTTCCTGTTAGCTTAGGCGTGTGACCCATATGGGATCATATAATAAAGGCAATAAGTCCAAGACTTATAGATCATGAGCGGACTCTAGCAAGCCATCATGACCCCCAGTATTATATGACTTATGTCTGATCATTGACATACTCTTACTTTCTAGAGACAGTACCGAGATTACTGGACACAATTCCAACAATCTCCCACTTGTACTGGAATCTCTGTATTCATAATCCTTTTGTCTCAATATCTCGATTAGTCATAAGGCAAGATTAGTGTCATCCTTATAAAGCCTAATCTTGTTCATCGGACTCTGATTCGATACTGACAATCCAAACGACTCGGGAAAGTCCGTTTGAGCATGGCCATGCGTTTTCCAGTATTCAAATCTCCGATTGGCCTAGAGATATTCACTCCATTTATATTGGAGGGACAAATTCCGTCTTGTTCCATCACTGTAAACTACTCATTTCATAATATACCCAAACAAGGTCCTTATAACTATCGCAGAACGACAGCGTTAGACAATGATCAAAGTGCATCAGTCCATGTGCAGTCACATGCATGCGAACTCAGGTCTAAGGACTATACTCTATAGTCGTAGTGAGAATCTCTTATGACACAGATATAAATATCCTGAAGAGTTCTCATAATCGGGTCTTGTCCGGTCGTATGTTCCCAACATACACCTATGTATTGACTTTGATGCCGCGCATCTATGACACACTGAGACTTTGTCATAAGTCACATACCAATCCAGTCTCTCACGGTTGTTGGTGTTCCAATTTCAACAACCTTCGACTAGGGACAGGATGATATAATCCATCTATCAAATATAGGGTCTCATGATCAAGCTAAATGACTTTGATGACTCAAGATCAAGTCACTTACTTCGATGACCTATAAAATGGTTTATATCACTTTGGAACGATTATTTCATCACAGTTAAAATAATCTTGAAATAATAATTTCATTAAACATCAAATGTTTTTACAAGAACACATCAAATAACTAAATAAAGCCCTCAAACTCCCACTCAAATTTAGATTACATTTCAATGTCTCTAATGCCTACAGCTTCAGTCAGAAACTCGAGCTTAGGCCTTGGGAGTGGCTTCGTCAACGGATCAGCGACGTTATCATCTGTCTGAACTCGGCTGATCTTGACTTCCTTTCTATTAATGATGTCACGTATCAAGTGAAATCTTCTTAGAACATGCTTGGATTTCTGGTGTGATCTCGGTTCCTTTGCCTGAGCTATAGCACCATTGTTATCACAAAACAGTGCTAGAGGCTCAGCCGCATCTGGTATCACACCTAGTTCAATAATGAACTTTCGTATCCAAACAGCTTCCTTCGCAGCTTCTGAGGCGGCGATATATTCAGCTTCTGTAGTGGAATCAGCAACGGTGTCTTGCTTGGAGCTTCTCCAACTGATTGCACCGCCATTCAGACAAAAGATATAACCGGACTGTGACCGGAAATCATCTTGGTCTGTCTGGAAACTTGCGTCCGTGAATCCACTGACTTTAAGCACATCACTTCCACCGTATACCAAGAACTTATCCTTAGTATGTCTTAGATACTTCAGGATATTCTTGACGGCAATCCAATGGTTCTCACCTGGATTTGACTGGTATCTACTCGTCATGCTCAATGCATAAGCAACATCAGGACGAGTACAGATCATGGCATACATGACAGATCCTATTGCAGATGCATAAGGAATATTCTTCATGCGCTCAAGCTCAGCAGCCGACGTAGGGCTCTGCTTCTTGCTTAGCGTTGTGCCATGTACCATTGGCGTGAAGCCCTTCTTGGAATCTTTCATGCTGAATCTTTGTAGGACTTTGTCAATGTATGAATCTTGACACAAGCCTATCAGCCTTCTAGATCTATCCCGGTAGATCCTGATTCCAAGCACGTATGCGGCTTCACCCATGTCCTTCATGGAAAAACAACTTCCAAGCCAGTCCTTTACCGACTTCAGCATTGGAATGTCCTTTCCGAGAAGCAGTATGTCATCGACATACAGAATAAGAAATACTATCTTGCTCCCACTAGTTTTCTTATACACGCATTGTTCTTCTTCGTTTCTGATGAAGTCAAATTGCTTGATCGCTTCATCAAAACGAAGATTCCAGCTCCTCGATGCTTGCTTCAATCCATAAATGGATTTATGAAGCTTGCATACTTTCCCAGCATTCTTTGGATCTATGTAACCGTCAGGTTGCGTCATGTACACATCCTCTTCCAGAATACCATTCAGGAAGGCGGTTTTCACGTCCATCTGCCAAATTTCATAATCATGAAAAGCTGCAGTTGCTAGTAGAATCCGAATAGATTTCATCATAGCCACTGGTGAATAGGTTTCATCGTAATCCACACCGTGAACTTGTCTGAAACCTTTTGCCACCAACCTGGCTTTATAAATCTGGACATTTCCATCCACGTCAATCTTCTTCTTGAAGATCCATTTGCACTCGATGGCTTTTACACCAGCGGGTAAGTCAACCAACGAAAACACTTGGTTGACCGACATGGAGTCCATTTCGGAATCAGTGGCCTTGCGCCACTTAGAGGAATCTGGGCCCATCATGGCTTGATTGAAGTTCGATGGTTCATCACCATCAATGATCAAAAGATCATGACAGTCAGTCACGAGGAATCCTTGATATCTCTCGGGTTCGTGACGGATCCTCCCGGATCTTCGAACTTCAGGTACTACAGGTTCAGGCTCTACAATTTCTTGTAGGTCCTCCTGCTGCTCTTCCTCATTAGGTTGAGCAGTATCATGTTCATCTTGAATTTCTTCAAGCAGTACCTTACTCCCACTGTCTTTCTTAGAGAGAAACTCCCTCTCAAGAAAGTTACAATCCCGGGCAACAAAGATCTTGTTCTCGGAACGTAGATAGAAGTAATAAGCCTTGGTTTCCTTCGGATAACCAATGAAGTAGCATTTATCAGACTTTGGTGTAAGTTTGTCTGAGATTAATCTCTTGACATAGGCTTCACAACCCCAAATTCTTAGATAAGACAGCACTGGAGCCATTCCAGTCCATAATTCATATGGTGTCTTTGCTACTGCTTTCGATGGCGCTCTATTTAGAGTGAACACTGCTGTTAGCAGAGCATATCCCCAAAGGGATATTGGAAGGTCTGTGTGACTCATCATAGATCGAACCATATCCAATAAGGTCCGATTTCTCCTCTCAGACACACCATTCCATTGAGGTGTTCCGGGAGGAGTGAGTTGGGACACGATCCCACACTCTCTTAGATGATCACTGAATTCTTGGCTTAAGTATTCTCCTCCTCGGTCGGACCGAAGAGCCTTAATGCTTTTGCCAAGTTGGTTCTGTACTTCATTTTGGAATTCTCTGAACTTCTCAAAAGATTCAGACTTATGTTTCATTAAATAAACATATCCATACCTACTGAAATCATCAGTGAAGGTAATGAAGTACTGATAGTTTCCTCTTGCATTTGTGGACATTGGGCCACACACGTCAGTGTGTATCAGGCCCAATAAGTCACTGGCCCTCTCGTTAGGTTTATTAAAGGGGGCCCGTGTCATTTTGCCCATCATGCAGGATTCGCATTTCTCACATGACTCAAAGTCAAATGAGCCAAGAAGTCCATTCGAATGGAGCCTCTTGATGCGTTTCTCGCTGATGTGCCCTAAACGACAATGCCATAGAAACGTTCGGTTCTCCTCATTAGGTTTGAACCGTTTGGTATTAATGTTATAAATTGGCGCGGATTGATCGAGTATGTAAAGCCCATTCGTAAGAGGGGCAGAACCATAGAACAAATTGTTGCGATTGAAGGAACATAATTTATTCTTAACTGAAAAATCATAACCTTCCAAATCCAACAAAGAAATTGAAATAATATTTCTGCTTATAGCAGGTACAAAATAACAATTATTGAGTTCTAAAATCAATCCCGAAGGTAAAGACAACAAGTATGTGCCTACAGCTAGTGCTGGAACTTTCGCTCCATTCCCAACTCGTAGCTCCACTTGTCCTTGCTTCAGCCTTCTACTGTTGCTGAGTGCCTGCATATTAGTACAAATATGAGCCCCACAACCAGTATCCATAACCCATGAGGTATTATCAGAAGTAGTTGTATTAACTTCTATAACAAAAATACCTGTCGAAGAAGTCTCGAGAGTCTTCTTCTTCAATTCCTTTAGACCTTCTTGGAATTTCTTACATTCTCTCCTCCAATGCCCTGGTTCTTTACAGAACCTGCATATGTCAGTTGGCCCAGCCTTGGACTTGGGCTTGGGCTTTGGCGTGTCCTTGTCCGCGACTTGGACAGCCTTGGCCTTTCCCTTATCCTTAGCAGAGGATTTCTTAAACCCCTTGCCCTTTTGCACCATAAGCACATTGGGGTCCTTGGCGGTTTTCCTCAAGTTGGGCTCTGCAGTTTTGAGCATTCCGTGAAGCTCAGGCAATGTCTTACTCAAGCCATGCATGTTAAAGTTCAGAATGAACTGATCATAGCTTGCAGGTAATGACTGCAGAATGATGTCGCAGGCAAGTTCCTGGCTGATAGGGCAGTCGAGTTTCTGAAGATGATCGAGATAACCCATCATCTTCAAGACATGAGGACTCACTGCCGCATTCGCAGCCAACTTACAGTCTAAGAGGTTCTTAACGGTCTGAAACCTCTCAGTCCTTGCTTGCTCCTGAAAAAGCGATTTCAGGCTTGCCATTATCTCAATTGGTGACAATACACTCTCGAACTGCATTTGCAGCTCAGCAGTCATTGTCGCCAACATAAGGCAATACACATCATTTTCATCTGACGAATGCTTTTCCCAAGCATTATGCAGAGTCCTGGCGGCATTGTTAGCAGGCCTCTCGGGGAGAGGATCACGAAGGACATAATCCTTCTTCTCCTGCTTGAGGACCAGCCTCAAGTTCCTTGACCACGTCAGGAAGTTCGTTCCAGTCAGCTTCTCCTTCTCGAGAACAGACCGGATTGAGAATGTGTTTTGTGTGCTTGTAGTAGTCATAGCTGAAATATATAGATAAAAAGGTTATTAGTTAAAATGTTCAATATGATTAATCTCGTATTAAATTTAATATGATTAATCATGCATTATATTCAATAACATCAGTTACCCTCAATAGAATATAATGATTCCAAGATCCACATATAACTAAGATTAAAGTGGGCCACTGGCCGTCACCCAACCTTAGCTTATATCGGTAAGCCCTTTGTCGGCTAATTATATCCGTGATATAACTCTTGGTTGTGAATCTGGGCCCGAGGCCCAATCCACTCTGATGTCTCAAGGCCCGGGACTCCCGATGGCCTAGTCAAGAAAACCAGACTATACAGTCATGTAATCATTAATGTCTGGGACTCCCAATGACATTTATGAATCACAAACCGTCTTATCCACGCAAAAGTAGACACCCTCACACTGTAAGGCCATGAATACAATTGAATGGGCTTCGACAGCTGACATAGAATGGACAAGACATCCAACGCTTGATATTATTTGAGGTTTGTAGGTTTATTAAAATTCATTCCCAAAATAGAAGATTACTATTTTGGGAAACTTTCCATTTTTGGAAACCTACTATTTTTGGAAACTTTCTAAAATTGGAAACTTTCTAAAAACGGAAACTTTCTAACTTTAGAAATTTCTTAAAATCCAAAACCCGCAAATCCAGAAACTTCTATTTTAAGAAACTTTCTAATTTCAAAATTTCGGAAACTTTAATTTAAAATCGACTTTATAATTTTATAAAATAAATTTTAAATTAATCTGAAGAAAGACTCAAATAATTGGCCCAATTGTTTTAACTTCTTGGCCCGAGGCCCAAGAATTGGTCCATGTCCAAGACATGACCCAATTGTCCAATTAAATGACATAACCGGTCTGGTTCATTAAAATTGGTCTAACCAAATTTTAATTACTACGATGACCACAATTGTCAACCGGTTATTTACTAAACCGGATTTTCTCAATTTATTTGGTCCAACCAAATCAAATTAGAAAATCCTGGTTTAGGCACTAAATCCAATAATTCTTTCGACATTGGATTTCTTGTCCCGGTTTAACCAGACTTAATAAAATTATAAAATTTGTTTATTAAACCAGGACGAATAATTTTAATCAAAATTCTAAACCGAGCCTTAAACCGAACCGAACCGAATTGGTCACAAACCGATTACGGTTGTGACCTAGCTCCACGATCACCATGCCCAGCCGTAAGCCGCACGCAAAAACGATCCGAGATCGAGACGGCAGCGGACGGGACGATCGGGACCATGCTCGGGACGCGGACGGGTTGCTCGGGTCAGGCGGGAG
Organism: Orychophragmus violaceus; assembly: GCA_030180135.1. Taxonomy (NCBI): domain Eukaryota; kingdom Viridiplantae; phylum Streptophyta; class Magnoliopsida; order Brassicales; family Brassicaceae; genus Orychophragmus; species Orychophragmus violaceus. The sequence goes on along the minus strand of CM058235.1, from coordinate 46,323,611 downwards.
AGCCGCGATCGTTCCACGCCAAGCTTCAGCGATCGGGACGATCGTGCAAGCTGCAGGAAGCGATCGGGACGCGACAGCATGCTGGACTCGCCGGGATGATGCAGGAAGCGATCGCGATCGCATTGATCCGATCCGCTCGATCGTCCCGTCCGGCTGCCGCTCTCACGCTTGCGATCGGTTGATCATGCGATCGATCTTATGATTGATCCATGCATCCAAACCATCGGCTGATCACAAAACAAGTCATATAGCTTGTTTGCGATTTGATTAGTGTGTTTAGGGTTCAATTCTTGTTTCTTAAGTGATTTATCTTATCAGTAGTTGATTCAAAAACACTTCTAAACAGATTAAACAACCTAAACATGAATCTAAACAAGAAAAACCAGAACCAATAGCTCTGATACCACTGAAGGATGTTTTGGTTAATCCTGATTCAATTCTCAGATTCAGATTATCCTAAACATGCTGATCTAGGTTCTTCTTGAATAGAAACAATGATAGATCTCACCTTATACCTGTTTATGCAGCGGAAAGAGAAGGTATATCAGAGATCAGAGAGCCACCGAGTGATAACTCCTCCAGAGGTTCACACACGCACACCAAGCAGGAAGAGAGGCTGCTAGACCAAGGGAGAGGAGGCGCAGGAAGAGGGAAGAAAATCGCAGGGGGGCTAGGGTTAGGGAGAAAGAGATTTGGGTTTTAGTTTATAAAACCCTTCTCTTTCCCTTTTGGGCTTTTGGGCCCAAATACCAATCTGATTAAATCCCTTGGATTTAATCAGACCCATTTATCTCTCTCTAAGTACGACAAATGCCTGGCACTTTTACCGTACTTCTGCTAAGCCGTTCCTACACATTTTCCTGTTAGCTTAGGCGTGTGACCCATATGGGATCATATAATAAAGGCAATAAGTCCAAGACTTATAGATCATGAGCGGACTCTAGCAAGCCATCATGACCCCCAATATTATATGACTTATGTCTGATCATTGACATACTCTTACTTTCTAGAGACAGTACCGAGATTACTGGACACAATTCCAACATACACATCCCATGCGATTTCTCTGGAGTGGAGTCGACCATCTCTCTCTCAAACACTCTCTCTCTGATCTTCCATCCGGTCTAGCAGCCTGACGTTGCTTGTAAGAGTGTGGATACCAAAGGAGGAGCAGGTTGTTCATCTGTTCTAAGCTGATCTTGTCATTACCATCAATAATCCGCTGCAAAAGGTAATGTCACAGGTTTGGTTTTATGATTCGTTTTGCAAGAACCTAGATCTGTTAAGATTATGTGTTAGGTTGAAATATGGGAATTAAACCTTGAAAAACACTATAATCCTTCAGTGGTATCAGAGCCTAGGCATTAGGTTTCTTGTGAAATTGGATCATAGGTTGTTTAATAGTTTTTTGAATCAATTGAATGAATTAAAATTGATTAAAGTTATTAAAAACCTAATCGCTTTGTATGGTCTCGTAATGATCATGCCGTGATGCGTGTGATGCCTACGATCGCGATAAACCACGTGATCGTTGATGGGCAGGCCGTGGTCGATGGCAAGGGACGGATCGGGATGGATCGGCCGGTTGCGATGATTGATCGTTTGCGATCGTGAGCAGCCGCAAGGTCTCGAATGGTTCATGGGCCATCGATTGCGTTAATGGGCCGAGTTGGATCATGGATCCGATCGTTTGGCCCGTTAAATTTTACGTCCCGCGAATAGTCAATCGGTTAAACCGAGCTTCGCGGTTCGTTGCCCAAAACCACACCGATTAAACCGGTCCAATTTAATTGGCGGTTAATCGTGTGTTTAAAGCCTTAAACCGCAAGTTAGGTCAAAATTGGCTAAAACACTAGGTGTTTCTTCCCGGTTTTGGACTTAACTGAACCGATCCAATTTAATTGGTGGTTCAAGCGGTTAACCCAAATCGCGGTTTGCTGGAAATTATTTAATACATAGTATTATTTAATTTCTGGTTAAACCGGATTGAAATTCAAAAATTGAATTTTAACCTAAACCGAAGGCTGGTCTAAGTTTGATTTGGTTGGACCAAATAATTTAGAGCTGGTCTGGTTTAGTAAATAACCGATGGTTTTGATAGTTAATTTGGTCTTGGACCAGAATTAATAAACCGAATCGGTTATGTCAAATTATTGGGCCAACTGGAATTCTATGGTCTTGGGCCAAGAATTGGGCCTATAATTTGTGACCCAACCCAAAATATTTATAAAATATTAAATTAGAAATTTCTATTTTTAGCATGTTACTAAATTTAGAAAGTTTCTAAAATAAGAAAGTTTCCCAAAATAGTAATCTTCTATTTTTGGAAATAAAACTTAAAATCCTCAAAAACAATATCAAGCTTGGATGTCTTTCCAATCTTGTCAGCTACTTAACGCTTATTCGATTACAGATATGGCTTACAGTGTGAGGTATCTGTTTTCGCATAAGTAAAGTAGTATATAGTCACTAATTTCATTGGGAGTCCCAGACTTTAGTGATTATTTGGCTGTAAGAGATTGGTTTCCTTGACTGGGCCATCGGGAGTCCCGGGCCTTGAGACATCTGGTGATATTGGGCCTTGGGCCCAATTCACAACCGAGAGTTATTGGTTATAACTAGCTGTGTGTATGCTTACCAAGTAAAGCTAATTCTGGGTGACGGCCAGTGGCCCACTTTGGATTTAGCTAAACATGGGTCTCGGAATCATTGTATTCTTATGAGGTTAAATAAAGAAATTTTGAATACAATGCGAGTTTTCTTATAAGTTGTTAAGATTGCTCTTTTATGAACTTAATAACTAAATCTCTATTGTCTCATATTTTCAGCTATGTCAAGCACAACAACACAAAACACTTTCTCGATCCGGTCTGCCCTTGAGAAGGACAAACTGAACGGATCAAACTTCCTGAACTGGTCCAGGAACCTGAGACTTGTGCTCAGGCAGGAGAAGAAGGCTTATGTCCTTGAAAGAGCTCTCTCTCCTAGACCTGCGAATAATGCCGCACAATCTGTGAAGAATGCTTGGGATACGCATTCTTCAGATGCTAATGACGTGATTTGCCTAATGTTGGCGAAAATGGCTCCCGAACTGCAGATGCAGTGGGAAGGCCTGACTTGTCCCATGGAGCTGATGGCAAATCTGAAAGCGTTGTTTCAGGAGCAGGCTCGTACAGAGAGATTCCAAACTGTTAAGAATCTCTTGGACTGTAAAATGGCTAAGGATGCAGCAGTGAGTCCACATGTTCTGAAAATGATGGGTTATCTCGATCATTTGACTAGGCTCGACTGTCATATAAGCCAAGAGCTTGCTTGTGATATCGTTCTGCAGTCTCTTACTCCTGCATATGACCAGTTCATTTTGAACTATAATATGCATGGGTTGATAAAGACTTTGCCTGAGCTACATGGTATGCTCAAGACTGCAGAACCTAATCTGAAGAAAGCCAAGGAGTCGTCTGTACTCATGGTGCAGAAGGGCAAGGGTTTCAAGAAATCCGCTGCAGACAAGGGAAAGAGCAAGGCAGTCAGCAATGAAAACGCCAAGCTCAAGCCCGTGTCCAAAGCTGGGCCTTCTGACATCTGTCACTTTTGTAAAGAGGCAGGGCATTACCGCAGGGACTGTAAGAAATACCAGGAAAGTCTGAAGAAGAAGAAGTCCTTGGAGACTAAATCTTCAGGTATTTTTGTTATTGAAGTAAATACTACTACTTCTGATAATACCACTTGGGTATTAGATACTGGATGTGGGGCTCATATTTGTACTAATATGCAGGCGCTCAGCAACAGTAGAAGGTTGAAGCAAGGGCAAGTAGAGTTGCGGGTTGGCAATGGAGCGAAGGTTCCAGCACTGGCCGTTGGCACTTACTTGTTGTCTTTACCTTCTGGATTGATTTTAGAACTTGAGAATTGTTATTTTGTACCTGCTATAAGCAGAAATATCATTTCAGTTTCATTGTTGGATTTGCAAGGATTTGATTTTTCTATTAAGAATAAATTGTGTTCCTTTAATCTCAATGATATGTTCTATGGCTGTGCCCCTCTTATAAATGGGCTGTACATGCTGGATCAATCTGCTCCAGTATATAACATAAATACAAAACGGTTCAAATCTAACGAAGAAAATGAAACGTTTCTCTGGCATTGTCGTTTGGGGCACATTAGTGAGAAACGCGTCAAGAGGCTCCATTCAAATGGACTCTTGGGCTCATTTGACTTTGAGTCTTGTGAGCAATGCGAATCTTGCCTAATGGGCAAAATGACACGGGCCCCTTTCAATAAACCCATAGAAAGGGCCAGTGAACTATTGAGCCTGATACATACTGACGTGTGTGGCCCAATGTCCACAAGTGCTAGAGGAAACTTTCAGTACTTCATTACATTCACTGATGATTTCAGTAGATATGGATATGTCTACTTGATGAAACATAAGTCGGAAACCTTTGAAAAGTTCAAAGAATTCCAGAATGAAGTACAGAACCAGCTTGGTAAAAGTATTAAGGCTCTTCGGTCGGACCGAGGAGGAGAATACTTGAGCCAGGAATTTCGTGATCATCTAAGTGAGTGTGGGATTATCTCCCAAATCACACCTCCTGGAACACCTCAGTGGAATGGTGTGTCTGAGAGAAGGAATCGGACATTGTTAGATATGGTCCGATCCATGATGAGTCACACAGACCTTCCTATATCCCTTTGGGGATATGCTTTGCTCACCGCAACGTTCACACTGAATAGAGTGCCATCAAAGGCAGTAGCAAAGACACCATATGAGATATGGACTGGAAAAGCTCCAGCAATGTCTTTTCTCAGAATTTGGGGTTGTGAAGCCTATGTCAAAAGATTAATCTCAGACAAGCTTACACCAAAATCTGACAAATGCTACTTCATTGGTTATCCTAAGGATACCAAGGCTTATTACTTCTATCTGCGATCCGAGAACAAGGTATTTGTTGCTCGGGATTGCACTTTTCTTGAAAGGGAGTTTCTCTCTAGAAAAGATAGTGGGAGTAAGGTACAACTTGATGAAATTCAAGAAGGATAGGAACCTGTTCAACCTAATGAGGAAGAACAGCAGGATGAATTACATGAAGCTGTAATAGAACCTGAACCTGCAGTACCTGAAGTTCGAAGATCCGGAAGGATCCGTCAGGAACCTGATAGATATCAGGGATTCCTTGTGACTAATTGCCATGATCTTTTGATCATTGACGGTGATGAACCCTCGAACTTTGAAGAAGCCATGATGGGCCCTGACTCCTTAAAGTGGCGTGAAGCCACTGAATCCGAGATGGACTCCATGTCTGTCAACCGAGTGTTTTCACTGGTTGACTTACCCGCTGGCTCTAAAGCCATCGAGTGTAAATGGATCTTCAAGAAGAAGATAGACGTGGATGGAAATGTCCAGATTTACAAGGCCAGGTTGGTGGCAAAAGGTTTCAAGCAAATTCATGGTATAGACTATGATGAAACCTATTCACCAGTGGCAATGATGAAATCAATTCGGATTCTCCTAGCGACTGCCGCTTATTATGACTATGAGATTTGGCAGATGGATGTGAAAACCGCCTTCCTGAATGGAATCTTGGAGGAGGATGTGTATATGACACAGCCTGACGGTTACATTGATCCTAGGAATGCTGGGAAAGTATGCAAGCTTCACAAATCCATTTATGGATTGAAGCAAGCATCGAGGAGTTGGAATCTTCGTTTTGATGAGGCAATAAAGAATTTTGACTTCATCAGAAACAAGGAAGAACAATGTGTGTATAATAAAACTAGTGGGAGTAAAGTGGCGTTTCTTATCTTATATGTCGATGACATATTGCTTCTTGGAAATGATATTCCAATGCTGAAGTCTGTTAAAGACTGGCTGGGGAGTTGTTTTTCCATGAAGGACATGGGTGAAGCCGCGTATGTTCTTGGAATCCGAATTTTTAGAGATAGATCTAAAAGGCTGATTGGACTTTGTCAAGATTCTTATATAGACAAAGTCCTGCATCGATTCGGAATGGATAAATCCAAGAAGGGGTTCACGCCAATGATACATGGTGCTACACTAAGCAAGGATCAGTGTCCTAAAACACCTGATGAGCTTAAGCGCATGAGTAGGATTCCTTATGCTTCGGCTATAGGATCTATCATGTATGCCATGATCTGTACTCGTCCTGATGTTTCTTATGCACTAAGCATGACGAGTAGGTACCAGTCTAATCCAGGTGAGAGTCACTGGATTGCCGTAAAGAATATCCTGAAGTATTTGAGGAATTCTAAGGATAAGTTCTTGGTTTACGGAGGAAGTGAAGTGCTTGAAATGAGTGGATTCACGGATGCAAGTTTTCAGACAGATAAGGATGATTTCCGGTCACAGTCTGGCTACATCTTCTGTCTGAATGGCGGTGCAGTAAGTTGGAAGAGTTCCAAGCAGAGCACCGTGGCAGATTCCACAACTGAAGCTGAATACATCGCTGCTTCAGAAGCTGCGAAAGAAGGAGTTTGGATAAGGAACTTCTTGATTGAACTCGGTGTATTCCTAAATGCTACAGAGCCACTAGCACTGTATTGTGACAACAATGGTGCAATTGCTCAAGCTAAGGAACCGAGACATCATCAGAAATCCAAACATATTATGAGAAGGTATCACCTGATTCGTGATATAGTGAATAGAGGCGAAGTGATGGTCAGCAGAGTTCCCACTGATGAGAACGTGGCTGACCCGTTGACAAAGCCACTCCCGAGACCTAAGCACGAGTTACATACTGCTGCTGTAGGAGTTAGAGATATTCAAATGTAATCTCTTTTTGAGTGGGAGTTGTGAGGGCTTTTGTTTTAGTTATTTTAATTGGTTCATGTAAACATTTTAAAATGTTAATGAAATTTTATTTCTGGATTATTTTTTTAACTGTGATATAAAATAATCGTTCCAAAATGATTCATGTCATTATATATGGGCCATCGAAGTACATGAGTAGACTTGATCCTGAAACCCCATATTTAACGAAATGACATAAATTATAGTGTTCATAGTCGAAGGTTGTTGAATTGGAACACCAACAACCACTTGAGACTAGATTGTGTTGAGACTTATGACCAAGTTTCGAGGGGTCATAGATGCGCGGCATCAAAGTCGACACATAGGTATATGTAGGGGAGCATATGACCGGACATGGCCCGCGGATGAGAACTCTACAAGATATTAATATCTGTGTCATAAGAGGTTCTCATATACGACTATAGAGTATAGTCCTTAGACCTGAGTTCGCATGCATGTGGCTGCACATGGAGTAATGCGCTTTGATCATTGTCTAACGTTGTTTCGTAACTGGGAGCTATACGGACCTTGGTTGGGTGCATTATGAATTTTGTAGTTCATAGTGATGGAACAAGATGGGATTTGTCCCTGCCGTTTAACGGAGGTAATATCTCTAGGCCAATCGGAGACTTGATAGCTGGTAAGAGAATGGCCATTCCCAAACGGACTTGCCCAAGTCGTTTGCATTGTCAGTATCAAATCTGGTCCGATGAACATGGTCTGGCTATATAAGGATGACACGCATCTTGCCTTATGCCAGATCGAGATATTGAGACAAAAGGACTAGGGAATGTAGGATTCCAGTACAAGTGGGAGATTGTTGGGAATGTCCTGAAATCTACTGTACTATCTCTAGAAAGTATGATAAATGTCGAGATCAGACATAAGTCATAAATACTGGGTGATCATGATGACTTGCTAGAGTCCGCTCTTGATCTATAAGTTTAGGACTTATTACCAGTATTGTATGATCCCGAAGGGTCACACACCATAGCTAACGGGAAAGTTAAATGGAATTAATACGGTAAGATGCAATGGCATTTACTGTATTGGATCAGAGAATTGGGCCAGACAAAATGCAGGCTTTTGTCTGATTTGTGTCTTGGGCCCAAATAATTAATGAGCCATTATGGGCTCATTAATGAGAGGTTAATGATTTCGAAAACCCTAAGGGATTACACATCCCATGCGATTTCTCTGGAGTGGAGTCGACCATCTCTCTCTCAAACACTCTCTCTCTGATCTTCCATCCGGTCTAGCAGCCTGACGTTGCTTGTAAGAGTGTGGATACCAAAGGAGGAGCAGGTTGTTCATCTGTTCTAAGTTAATCTTGTCATTACCATCAATAATCCGCTGCAAAAGGTAATGTCACAGGTTTGGTTTTATGATTCGTTTTGCAAGAACCTAGATCTGTTAAGATTATGTGTTAGGTTGAAATATGGGAATTAAACCTTGAAAAACACTATAATCCTTCAGACGGGACATCCTCACATTTACTCAAGGACCGACAGAGCCTCTTAAGACTGCCTGGATGCGATTCAATAAGTACCACTGCCCACATCATGGATTCACTGAGGTAACACTGCTTGGTATCTTCTTCAGAGGCATAGATCTTTCATATCAAACTGCGCTGGATAACTCCAACAATGGAAACTTCAACACCAGGACTCCCGAGCAGGCAAAGCAGCTGATAGAAAACTTAGTGAGCAGTAATAGCCGCAAGACTACTGATGAGAGGAGGAAGAGGTCTGGTGAAAAGGTAGAGAACCTGGAGATTGCTGATATTAGATCTAAGTTGGACACAGTTTGTAATCTTCTAGCTGGGAAGAAAGTTGTCCACTTTGCCCAAGATGTTGATGTGATCAATGCTGAAGAAGATGGGCAGGAAGAGGATGTGAATTACATAGGTGGATCTGGTTTCCAAGGTAATAGATTTGGTAATCAGCAGGGAAACAAATTCTTCAATGGTGGACAGAAGAGTGCCTTCACAGGCAATCACAACTCTTCTGGCTTTGGACAGACTAGTGGTTTTCAGAAACCTTTTGGACAAGGTAATCAGAGAACCTATGGATCATCTTCTTACCAAGCACCTACTGTAGCTACTACTCATGAGAGTAAGATGGAAGCTATGATGGAACAGTTGCTGGAAGGACAAACCAAGATTGTTGTGGACTGCAACAAGAAGTTGGATGCTGTCTATGAGGATCTTAATGGGAAGTTTGAGTCTCTAAACACTCATGTGAAGCAGTTGGATACTCAGGTGAGTCAGATCTCTAGTTCTGTTAAGGGAAAAGGAGTAGCAGACACCCATATTAAGGCTGGTCAGTGTACATTGATGATGGATCACACCTAGGTGAAAAATTTGAGCTAAACACAGCTGAATTGGTAGAAGAGGCTGAAATCTCGGATTTTGAGGAAAATCTCTCGGGTAGAAACTGTGAAAACAGTGATGCATCGATCGATGCACCTTTAGCGTCGATCGTTGCAAGTCATGGACAGACAGATTTTTTCTGATTCTTATGGCATTGATGCAGAGGCTGATTTAGAGCTTAACCGTTTGTTCCCTGGAGTGTCTGAGATGACTCAGCAGGAGATTTATGCACAGTATATTCGATTATATCCTAAGGTATCTGAAGTGATTCAACAAGAGATTGATGATCTTAGACAGCTGGAAAAGGTTAGTGAAGAGTTGGAAGAAATTCCATCATCTGATGATCCACATTATCACCCCTGTGTGCAAAGGTACTTGAAGAAGATGATGCCTATGGATGAATAGCTGGAAGATTGGGTTGTAGTTGTTCCTCAGCAGATAAGTGATGTGCTATTGACTAAGATTCCTAAGAAGCTGCCGGACCCTGAGATTTTTGTACTGAGTTGTTCCATATTTGAAGATAGTTTCAGGCGCTCTCTGTGTGATCTGGGAGCAGCCGGAAGTCTCATGCCATATTCTGTGGCAGAGAAGCTGGGTATGATGGATTTTTCGCCTACTAGGACTTGTCTTGTCCTAGCTGATCAGTCAGTAAGAGTTCCGGAAGGAGTTCTTGAGGACATTCCAGTAAGAGTTGGCAACTACTTGGTTCCAACGGACTTCTTGGTGCTCAAGTATGAGAGTGAGCAGGATGATGCTTTGATTTTGGGCAGACCATTTTTGGCCACAACTGGAGCTGTGATTGATGTGAAGCACAGTTTGATTGGTGGGCAGGCCTTCACCATTGTGGATGGATATCTGGAGCAGGCAAGCGATACTTTAGATCTAGGCCCTGGAGAGCATCACACTCCATCTTTTCTTGGACAAGTTCATTCTGATACAGCTTATTCTCCGCCATGGATGAGGAGATTTGCACAGAGGCAATCACAGTCTCTGTCAGGATCTCCAGCAAACTGATCTTGTTCGTCCGGTCAAGCTAATGACCTTAAACAAGCGCTGAGTGTGAGGCAACCCACTGTTAGGTTTAAGTGTTTTTCTTTCTTATTTTTGGTGTTTTTCTTATGATTTCACGTTTTTATTTGTTTTTGCTAAGTTTCAGATACAGAACTCGAGTCTGGAGATGTGTGACGATCGTTGCTCTATGTGGCCTAGAGCAGATAAGCAGTTGATTCCAACAATGGTTGGTGTGGCATGACACTTAAGCCAACCAAGTTTGTAGATTATTCGACTTGTAAGAGTTTGGGCATCGATGAGCAGGTTCTTGCACTGTGTAAAGGCATTGGTCTAGGGACAATGCCTATGCAGCCTCATGAGATGTACCCTGAGTTGGTGAGACAGCTGCTAGCCACTTGCAGAGTGATTTACCCTACCCCGGACAGCAGGAAGGCTTCAGGAGGTTTCTTTACCTTCATGTGCTTGGGATGCAGGTATCGGATTCCCCTTCTTGATATCTGCAGGATTTATGGATTCAGCAATGAGCCGACGCGCATTGGTATGTCACTTGAGTGGGATGTGGATGAAGCTCAGTATTTCTGGGAGTGTATTGGCACTGGTCGATACAACTAGAGGACCACACCGGTGATTCAGGTTAGGCATTCGGTTCTTAGATACGTCTTGCGCATCTTGGGATCTACTCTTTTGTGCAAGTTTGAAGCCAACAAGATGCGTAAGAACAAGATGGAGATGCTGTTCATTGGACTGAGGGACCAGTTTGAGGATTCAGTTCTGGGAGATCCCACTAAGGGACTCAACTTGGGAGCTGTCTTCTCTCACCATTTATGCGAGCTGCAGAAGAAGCCATTTGATGGTGTGGGCACTGAGAGAGTAGGGAGTCTGCTTACTCCCATTTTCAGACATTGCAGGATTCCCTTGGAAGGTACAGAGTGCAATGATAGCATGGAGTTCCTTGATTTCAGCCATCTGCAGAGCGCTACTTGGCTCAAGGAGGGACGCGTTTGGGTTTATTATGATCCTGCCACTGAGAAGCGTGGTGTGGATCTTCCTGCTGCTGGTCTTACACAGATTGATACGCTGGATGCCTTGAGATTTCAGTCCCTTATGAGCGATCAGCGCAGAGTTCCTACGATGGCTCATCCGCTGGGAGAGCCTTCTACGAGAGCTTCTACTTCTACTGAAGACTATCTGGGAGTGGATGCGTGGCTGCACTTGCAGGAGACAGCCGTAGATACACCAGCCAGGACCTTCACGACGTAGACGACGATCTCCGACTCCTGGTTCTTCGAGTGGTATTGATCCTCATGCTGGGATGGGTGACGAGTGAGAGTAGTGACTTCTCTAGACATTCGGTTCTGTATTCTCTTATTTTTTCTTTTTCTTCTTGCATTTTTCTTTTGATTTTCTTATGCTACTTATGTTTGGATTGTGTGTTTGCATTGAGACTATTGGTTGCTTTGATTTTGCCTGTTTTCAGTGTTTTTCAGCTTGCAGGTTCGAAATTTTAGATTTTCTTACGGACTAACCTGCTAACAAGCTGACTGATCGATTAATCGTAGTGCGTCGATCGACACACCACTGTGTCGATCGTTACAACACGAAAGAAATCGCATTGCAGCGATCGTTGCGGTCCTGAGCAACGATCGACCCCCAACGAAAAATCGCACAGCAACGATCGACGCACCTAGTGCAACGGTCGATGAATGTGCGACAGAGGTAAAAATCCGACAGAACTCAACACATCCATTAACAAATTTTTCTTTCTTTTTACCAATCCTTCGCTTGACACTACTGGGGACAGTGTGTCTTAAGTGTGGGGGAGGTGCTACTGACTCCTATCTTTCTGTTTTCTTAGAGTTAGTCAGTTTTTCAAAATTTATTTTATCGAGTCAAAACAGTTTAAGTAAGAAACAATGATTTTTTATGAAGATTAACAGCACTTGCAGGAACTTAAGTAACCATTGGGATGAAGTTGCATATTATCTATGACTATTAGAAAACCCAAACACGGATCAGCCTACTGATAACACCCACATCACTTCAGGTATCAGAGGATCCTTTTACAGACTTCACCTTAATACAGACTTAATTTTCTCACCTAAGGGCTTGGAATACCTTGAGTCGGATTCCTTTGTTAGTTCTGACACAGCCTGTAAACCTGTCCTATTTGGTTCCCTTCTCCCTTTCCATAAAAAAAAGAGTAATAAACTGAGGATTAGTTAGTAACTCCGAAGTGATCTCTGGGAGTGGTAGCTACAACTATTACCTCCTGTGCATCCATGGAATGTGTCCAAAGTACACCCCTTAACGGGAAGAGCACTGATAAAAAAATAAAATGATACCCAATGGGGAAAAATCAGAATGCTAAGGAAGGGAAAAGAGAAGAAAGGGACCAGAAAAAGATAGTATGGTGGTCTAGAGCTGACAAGGTAAGAGTCCATGTGCCCTTTGATCGATATTCCTTAGGTGAGACCGCACTTAAATACTTGCAGAAGTCAGTAGGGTGAATTTGTTGGATTATATGTGTGTTCATGGTTCAATTAACAGATTGCAACCTAGCACATATAACTCAGATCTAGGTTCTTGCAGAACGAATCACAAAACAAACCTGATCATTACCTTTCAGATTGCAGCGGATTGATGGATGGTAATGATGAGATCAGCTAGAACAGATCAGATGCCTGTTCCTCCTTCAGTATCCACACTCTTACAAGCCGGGATGGTTGCTAGACCAAAGCAATGGATTGATCAGAGAGAGAAGAGAGACGGCTCACGTTTTTGGTCGCTAACTGTTGGAGTCGAAATTCTGAGACAACTCCAATAAATATCGACTCTGTCATAAACCTAAACCGATGTCTCGGTTTCGCAACTGTGTCGACCGACACATACACTTGTGTCGATCGACACAAGTCATTTCTCTCGATATGGGCCCAAGTGATTAAACTAACGGCCAAACTCTCTGCACAAATATAGTAAATGCCTTGCATCTTACCGTATTCATTCCATGTTAACTTTCCCGTTAGCTATGGTGTGTGACCCTTTGGGATCATACAATACTGGTAATAAGTCCTAAACTTATAGATCAAGAGCGGACTCTAGCAAGTCATCATGATCACCCAGTATTTATGACTTATGTCTGATCTCGACATTTATCATACTTTCTAGAGATAGTACGGTAGATTTCAGGACATTCCCAACAATCTCCCACTTGTACTGGAATCCTACAAAGGACATTCCCAACAATCTTCCGATTGTACTGGAATCCTACATTCCCTAGTCCTTTTGTCTTAATATCTCGATCTGGCATAAGGCAAGATGCGTGTCATCCTTATATAGCCAGACCATGTTTATCGGACCAGATTTGATACTGACAATGCAAACGACTTGGGCAAGTCCGTTTGGGAGTGGCCACTCTCTTACCAGCTATCAAGTCTCCGATTGGCCTAGAGATATTACCTCCGTTAAACGGCAGGGACAAATCCCGTCTTGTTCCATCACTATGAACTACACAATTCATAATACACCCAACCAAGGTCCGTATAGCTCCCAGTTACGAAACAGCGTTAGACAATGATCAAAGCGCATTACTCCATGTGCAGCCACATGCATGCGAACTCAGGTCTAAGGACTATACTCTATAGTCGTATATGAGAACTTCTTATGACACAGATATTAATATCTTGCAGAGTTCTCATTAGCGGGCCATGTCCGGTCATATGCTCCCCTACATATACCTATGTGTCGACTTTGATGCCGCGCATCTATGACCCCTCGAAACTTGGTCATAAGTCTCAACACAATCTAGTCTCAACAGGTTGTCGGTGTTCCAATTTCAACAACCTTCGACTATGGACACTATGATTTATGTCACTTCGTTAAATATGGGGTTTCAGGATCAAGTCTACTCATGTACTTCGATGGCCCATATATAATGACATGAATCATTTTGGAACGATTATTTATATCACAGTTAAAATAATCCAGAAATCATTAGATTTCACAAACATAAAATGCTATGATTTCATGAACCATTCAAAATAACTAAGTAAAGCCCTTTACAAACTCCCACTGAAATTAAGACTACATCTTAATTTCACTCATCCTACAGCTACAGTCCGCGACTCGTGCTTAGGCATAAGGAGTGGCTTTGTTAATAGGTTAACAACATTCTCATTCGATGAAACTTGCTTATCTACTTAACACCTCTGTCATTTATCTCGCGGAATAGGTTATACCTATCCTCAAGGTGTTTGGACCTTTGATGTGCAGCTAGTCTTAACTACGCTGGGAATCAAATCTAGTTCAGTGATGAACTCTACTTTCCAAACTACCTCTTTCGCCGCTTCTCAAGCTGCGAAATGTTCAGCTTAAGTCATGGAGTCAGCTACAGTGCCTTGCACCGCCAGATAGACACAAGATATAGCCGGACTGTGACCAGGAAGTATCTTTGTCTATTGGAAACTTGCCTTTCAGACTCTATCGACTTGTAGCACCTCACTTTCTCCGTAAATCAAGAACTTATCCTAAGTATTCCTCAAATACTTCAGAATATTCTTTACGGCAATCCAGTGATTCTTTCTTGGATTTGACTGGTCTTTACTTGTCTTGCTTAGCATTAAAGCAACATCAAAACAAGTATGTGTCATGGCATACATGATAGATCCAATTGCCGTCGCATATGGAATCCTATCCATGCATTCAAGCTCAGCAGATATCGCAGGACACTGTATCTTGCTTAATGAATTGCCATGTTATATTGGCATAAAACCCTTCTTGGATTGCTGATTACGTGTAGGACTTTGTCAATTTAAGAATCCTGACTTTGTCCTACCAGCACTTTTGGATCTCTATCTTTAGATCCAAAATCCAAGAACTACGCTGCTTTACCCATGTCAACCATAAAACCAACTCCCAAACCAGTCCTTTACCGACTGCAGCATTGGGACGTTATATTCGAGAATCAGTATGTCATCGACATACACTATGAGAAATGCAATATTGCTCCCACTTATCTTTTAGTAAACGCACAGTTCCGCTTCGTTCATGTTCAAGTCAAAACCTTGACTACTTCAACAGAACGAAGATTCCAACTCCGATATGTTTGCTTCCATCCATGAATGGATCAATGAAGCTAACTTACACAAAATGTAATTTTTCGGAGTCCAGGCTCACTTTCGCTTCTTTGAATTTCGCAGATTCGTCGCTTTCAATGATCATCAGATCATGCGAACTTTCAATGATCATCAGGTTCAACTAATGATGAGAAATCACTCTCGGATTAGTGACTGATTCATTCATATCTGCGAACTTCAGGCTCTACAGGTGTAGATTCTACAGAAATCTGTAAATCCATCCGCTGCTCTCCCTCAACAGGTTGAGCAGCCTCCTGTATTTCTCGAATTTCTTCGAGTTATACTTTTACTCCCACTGTTCTTCTTGGAAAGTAACTTCCCTTCTTAGAAAACAGAACGGACGTAAAAGTAACAAGCCTTGGTTTCCCTAGGACAACCAGCGAAGTAGTACAATTACAAATACTCAGTAAAGACGAATTTGGATCGATTCCAATCCACATTTACGTGGTGTCTTTCAACTGATATTGGTGGAACTATTTCAGCGTAAACTTAGATATTTCTAGAGCGTTATTCTTAGAGAATATCATGGAAGATTCGTGTGACTCATCTTTAATCATTTCTAATAAGATCTGATTCATTCTCACAGAATCACCTCTAGGTTTTCAGGAGAAGTGAGCTGTGAAACGACTTCACACTCATTCAGATGATCACACAATCAATGACTTAAGTATTCTCACTCGTGATCTAATCCAGATTCTTAATACTTGAGTCTTAATACTTCTGTCATTCAGATTCTATACTTCATTCTGGAACTCTTTCGACCATGTCAAAGAATTCCGACTTGTGTCTCATCAAATGAACACAGTCACACTCACTGAAGTAATCAGTAGACAATGAAGTACAGGAAATTTTCTCTGGCATTACTGCTCATCGGACCACATACATGAGTATGTCCAATGTCCAATAAGACTTTGGGCTTTTCTCTAGCTCGGCTAAGATGGGCCCTTTGTGTTTTGGTCCAGTAAGAAGAATTCAAGTCTCATAAGATATCCATTCAAATGAGCCCAAAAGTCCATAACTATGGGGTTTCTGAATCCGACTTACTCTATGTGACTAAAACATTTATGCCAAGAAAAATCAGGTTTAATTCATCAGATTTAAACCAATTGCGGTATTTATGTTATATTTTAGGCACTCTATGGTTTAAGATATAAAACCCATTCCTTGAATAGGGTGCTACAATTATTATTTCATTAAGATCAAAAGAACAAAACTTGTCTTTTATCAAAACGAAAAACATTCAAATTCTTACAAGAAAATGAAAGACAACTCTGCTTAAAGCAGGTACATTGTAGCAATTACTTAATAAAACCAAGCCTCAAAGGCATCTACAAGTGAAAACCCTATGGCTGAGGCAGCATCCCAAGCTCCTTCCAGACACGCAGTTCCACTTGCCCTTCCTCCAACGTTCTACTGTTGCTCAGGCTCTGCATATTATAACAAATATCAGTGCCACAACCAGTATCCAATACCTATAAGGTATAACTTGAAGTAATAACATGAATACCTGAGGAAGTAGTTTCATACATCAACTTCAACTCCTCATAATCTTCCATGAATTTAATGCAATCTCTCTTCCAATGCCCAGTCTCTTTACAGTAGCAGCACTTACCAACGTAAGAGGTATCTGACTCGGGCTCAGAAGACACACGCTTGCCATGATTTAAAATCTGGACAACTTTGTCTTCACCCTTGTCAGCATTAGGTTTAGTAAACCTACCCTTCTCATTCATGAGATTGTACAGGGTACTCTTCACGTTCGGCTCAACTGTCTTGAGCATGTCATGCAGTTCAGTCAACGTCTTCGTTAAGCCTTTCTTGATATAGTCCCTTACGAACTTATCATAGCTTGACGGCAGTGACTGCAGAATGATATCAGTTGCCAATTCTTGGCTAACTGGATAATCCAGTTTCCTCAGGTTATCAATGTAACCCATCATTTTACTGATATGAGGACTTACTGGATGATCCATCGGTAGCTTGCAGCTAGTGAGAGATTTAACCAACTGGTATCTCTCCACTCTTACCTGCTCCTGAAATCTTAATTTCAGGCTGCTGATCATCTCTATTGGCGACTCCATGTTCTCATATTGCTTCCGCAACTCTGAGTCCATGGTAGCCAATATCAGACCACGCACATCTACCGCATCATTATAATGCTTATTCCAAGCATTATATACTGCATGACTGGCTTTGGATCCGATCCTCTCGGGGAGAGCTTTCTCAAGGACATAGTCCTTTCTCTCTTGCCTGAGAACTAGTCTCAGGTTCCGCGACCAAGTCAAGAAATTTGATCCGTTCAGTTTGTCCATCTCAAGGACATACCGGATCGAGAAAGTGTTTTGATTGTTTGTGCTTGTCATAGCTGAAATTTAGAGATAAATAGAGTTTTAGTTATTAAGTTCATAAAAGAGTAATCTTAACAACTTATAAGAAAACTCGCATTGCATTCAAAATTTCTTTGTTTAACCTCATAAGAATGCAATGATTCCGAGACCCATGTTCAGCTAAATCCAAAGTGGGCCACTGGCCGTCACCCGGAATTAGCTTTACTTGGTAGGCATACACACAGCCAGTTATAACCAATAACTCTCGGTTGTGAATTGGACCTGAGGCCCAAATTCACCAGATGTCTCAAGGCCCGGGACTCCCGATGGCCCAGTCAAGGAAACCAATCTCTTACAGTCAAATAATCACTGAAATCTGGGACTCCCAATGAAATCAGTGACTATATACTACTTTACTTACGCGAAAACAGACACCTCACACTGTAAGCCATATCTGTAATCAAGTAAGCGTTAAGTAGCTGACAAGATTGGAAAGACATCCAAGCTTGATATTGTTTTTGAGGATTTTAAGTTTTATTTCCAAAAATAGAAGATTACTATTTTGGGAAACTTTCTTATTTTAGAAACTTTCTAAATTTAGTAACTTACTAAAATTAGAAATTTCTAATTTAAATATTTCATTAAATATTTTGGGTTGGGTCACAAATTATAGGCCCAATTCTTGGCCCAAGACCATAGAATTCCAGCTGGCCCAATAATTTGACATAACCGATCCGGTTTATTAATTCTGGTCCAAGACCAAATTAACTATCAAAACCATCGGTTATTTACTAAACCAGACCAGCTCTAAATTATTTGGTCCAACCAAATCAAACTTAGACCAGCCTTCGGTTTAGGTTAAAATTCAATTTTATGAATTTCAATCCGGTTTAACCAGAAATAGAATTATTTCCAGTAAACCGCGATTTGGGTTAACCGCTTGAACCACCAATTAAATTGGATCGGTTTAGTTAAGTCCAAAACCGGGAAGAAACACCTTGTGTTTTAGCCAATTTTGACCTAACTTGCGGTTCTGGCTAAAGTAGACAATGAACCACAATCGGATTGATCGGTTCATTGTCTCGGTTTAGGGAAAGATGAACCACGAAGCTCGGCTGAACCGATTGGCTACTCGCGGATCATCTGCATCGCCTTCGTATCGATCGATACTAGCGAATATCAGCTCGGGTCAATCGGGTCATCAGGACCGCGAGATGTCAATCGGATCGATCGATATCGACCGATACCTCGCTCCCTCGTCGATCGACATGGGCATCGCCTTCGTATCGATCGATATGAGTCTTTCATGTCGATCGATACTAGCGTGTATCAACTCGGGTCAATCGGGTCTTCGGGTCAGCGACATAATCGATCCGATATGCATATCGACCGATATCGCCCCCTCGTCGATCGACACAAGTGTCCAAATCGCACACCGATGGCTTTTCAATCGGATTAATGCGATTTCTTTTAGGTTTTTTGAGATTCTTAATCAAATTTCAACATTCAAATTTGATTCTAATCAGTAAAACAACCTAAGAATGATCCAAATTTACAAGAAACCTGAAACCTGGCTCTGATACCACTGTTGGATTATATGTGTGTTCATGGTTCAATTAACAGATTGCAACCTAGCACATATAACTCAGATCTAGGTTCTTGCAGAACGAATCACAAAACAAACCTGATCATTACCTTTCAGATTGCAGCGGATTGATGGATGGTAATGATGAGATCAGCTAGAACAGATCAGATGCCTGTTCCTCCTTCAGTATCCACACTCTTACAAGCCGGGATGGTTGCTAGACCAAAGCAATGGATTGATCAGAGAGAGAAGAGAGACGGCTCACGTTTTTGGTCGCTAACTGTTGGAGTCGAAATTCTGAGACAACTCCAATAAATATCGACTCTGTCATAAACCTAAACCGATGTCTCGGTTTCGCAACTGTGTCGACCGACACATACACTTGTGTCGATCGACACAAGTCATTTCTCTCGATATGGGCCCAAGTGATTAAACTAACGGCCCAACTCTCTGCACAAATATAGTAAATGCCTTGCATCTTACCGTATTCATTCCATGTTAACTTTCCCGTTAGCTATGGTGTGTGACCCTTTGGGATCATACAATACTGGTAATAAGTCCTAAACTTATAGATCAAGAGCGGACTCTAGCAAGTCATCATGATCACCCAGTATTTATGACTTATGTCTGATCTCGACATTTATCATACTTTCTAGAGATAGTACGGTAGATTTCAGGACATTCCCAACAGAATTTGAATGCGTGAATGTGATTGTGGAGTTTACTTAGGACAATTGCTAAGTGTGGGGGAAGTATATGTTGGTCTTGATGTCTGCAGGTGAAATCTTTCATGTGGTTTACTAAGGGGAATTTGAGTGTTGTTGCTTCGAAGATGAAAAGAGTTTCTGAAAGTTTTCAAACCTCTTCACCATGTCTAGTTCTTTGTTTTGCTTGAGGACAAGCAAAGGCTAAGTGTGGGGGAGTTGATATATCATGGTTTTTACTAGTTTTAGACCATGATATAAGTGTGTTTTAGAGTCTATTAATGTTTCTTTAGATTCTTTTGCAGGTTTTATTAGGTACACGCACGTTTGGAGCAGAAGTGAAGATTATGAAGCTATTTGGTGTATTTTGGAGATCTGACCCGAGAGACAGACTTCACTATCCAGAACAGAGGATTGCGTCGATCGTTGCACACCTGCATCGATAGATGCACAGCGCGAATGGGCCAGACTCGCGAGAGTTAATGAAGTTATGAGATATTGCGAAGTTGCCCAGAAGTTCTAGATATTTACACAGAAGCCCCAAAACGTGTTTTAGCTATTAATTTAGGTTTTTAGATCAGTTTTTAGATACGTTTTCATTACGCTATTATCAAGCTTTCAACATACTTTGAGCTGAGAGTTTTAGAGAGATTTTTGGGGCTGATCTGAACATGTACTTCATCTTGTATTTGGAGAAGATTTCGAACCCCTTTACTTCTTTGATTTCTTATATGCAATTTATTTATACATTGATTATGTTTTCATCATCTTTGTCTGAAAAGATTCCTAGTTAGGTTTAGGGTTTCTCACATAGGATTTCATGACTTGCTAAATTAATTAATTCAGTTAAGGATTCATAACTTATATGTTCTTCGATCTAAATTGTGTTTAATGCTAGTTCTAACCTGATTAATTAGAATCTAGATCTTAGGTTGCTAAATACGACACGGCAGTGTGGTTTAGAATCTGAACTATTTAGGTTGAGCAATTAAATTATTCGCAAATAAATTTGGTTTAGTTTAATTGTGAACATATCGAACTTGGAATTAATGCTGGTTTAATCTGTTAGTAATTGCAAAGGAATTTGGTTTGATGCACTTAGACTTAGAGAATTCTCGCAACGACAGTTGGTTAATTTTATATCCGTGTTTTGAGTTCTATAACTGTGCTTAATTAGATCCTGACTGAATGATTTATCTGCTTGACTGATTTCCTGAGAATGCCCTAGACTTAGCGCTTTAAGTTAATTGTTTTCACAACCAATCTTGCTATCAGATTTACTTTCTTGATTGCTTTTAGTTACATCACATTGCTTTCATTCTAGTTCAATCTCGATTGTTCTAATATCTATCGTTGAGCGGAGTCTCTGTGGATTCGATAGCTAAGTACTCTAGGATTCGCAACGAAAGTTGGCTTGCTAGGTTGTTAGACATAGATAATATTTGCAACGAAAGTTGGTTTGTTATAAATCTGTGATTCTAGTTATAGAACTGTTCTTAATTTGATCATGAATGATTGATTAGTTTATGTTCATGATTTCCTAAGAACTCCTGAAACCTGACGCCTTCGTTAATTGCTTACTTTCATCTCACTTCACTTGTTTACTTGCTTTCTTGTTTACTGCTTTACAATCTGATTCGCTTAGCTTAATTCGAATTACTTATTATCTATCGTGTGAAACTATAGTCTATGTGGGATTCGATACCTTTTATACTACAATCACATAACTATGCACTTGCAGTAGAATAGGGATAATTCTTGACCTATCAAGTTTTGGCGCCATTGCCGGGAACTCTTTGAGTTCGCCGATAGATTCAGTATTAGGATTTAGACTAAGCATTTTTCTTATTTTTCTAGTTTATTCATGTTTTTGTTTCTTTGGTGTTGCAGGAATCGCATTGTGTCGACCGACACATATTACGCATCGATCGACACTTGCTCGCGATTAGCATCGATCGACACTACATTGGGCATCGATCGACACAAAGCGCGACCAGTGATACCGAGCACTTAACGTTTAGCAGGTTTTTCTCTATGGAACATGTGATTCTGATTCGCGGTGAGGAAGGCATTTTACGAGACCAAGAGGGTCACATACGCAACGCGAAGGGTCAGAAACTGGATGGGGAAGGAAACCCCATCATACCAGATGTTTCCGTGGGCGCGGAACATCCACGACAAGAGATTGGTCGCGAAAAGACACTTGCTGATTACAATAGATCGGATCTATTCTATGCTAATCGGTCTGCGATTCGACCATCTCCGTTTTCCAGAGCTGAGTTTAGGTTGAAACCAGAGTACTACGCATTGGCTGGGCAGCATCAGTTTCATGGTCTTTCTAGCGAGCATCATATGGATCATATAGATACATTTGAGGAATTGGCTAGCAGTATCAAGGCTGAGGGAGTCTCTTCAGATTATCTTTTCTGTAAGCTCTTCTCATTCTCTCTTAAAGGAGAAGCAGCTCACTGGTTGAAACAGCTACCACCAGGATCTTTGACCACTTGGGATGCAGTCAAGAGTGGGTTCCTTAGACACTTTTATGACGATGCTAGATCCAAACAGCTTAGACATGACCTCTTGACATTCGAGCAGGGGCCTACAGAGGCCCTGAAAGCAGCTTGGACGCGTTTCAAGATGTACCAAAGAGATTGTCCGCATCATGGTTTCTCTGAGGTTCAGCTGCTGAGCACATTTTTCAGAGGTTTGTACTTTTGGTATCAGAAAGCTATGGACACAGCAAGCAATGAGAACTTCTATACCAAGACTCCAGAGGGAACTAACGAGCTTATTGAGAACTTGATAACTAGCAATAGTGTCAAGAATGTTGACAAGGAGAGGCAGAGATCTGGTGGCAGAGATGATAGCTTGCAGATAGCCGATGTGAGGGACAAGCTTGATTCTGTCCATAGCATCCTAGTTAGGAAGATACAAATCCGATCTGATGCAGTAGCTAAAGAGTTTGTAGAGGTGAATTATATAGATGGAGCTGATTATCATGGGCAGACATATAGAAGTCAACAAAGACAAGCTCTGAGATCGAATGATTATGGCTATTCATCTCACCAAGTTTCCCCATCCAATGAACAGACAAAGATTGAGTCCATGCTTGAGCAGCTACTTCTTGAACAGAATAAGATGACACAAGATCTGAATGGAAAGATGGACTTCATGTATCAGGATCTGAGTGGAAAATTAGAGACTTTGACAAGCAGAGTTGATAATCTGGATGCTAGGATAACGCAAGTGGAAGCCAGTATACAGACAGAACATGTTAAGGCAGCTTTGGCAGAAGATGGAGCTGAGCAGAATCAAGATACTAAGGCTTTGGAGCTGAAAAATCTGAGACATTCTCGAGGTGAAGATATTGTGTCGATCGACACAGATGTGTTGGTCGACACAACTTTCGAGTGCCAGCATCGATCGACATCACTTTAGCATTGATCGACACCATGGGCGTGAGCAGCCAGTCTCTCCAGAAAAGCCGATTGTAGCTGAAGAAAGAGTCTACAAACCGAAGATTCCTTTCCCTAGGAAGTCCAAGTAAGAGATTCAGTTAGAATATTGCATGGAGATGATGAGAGATAAGCTAACTGAAGCCCAATTGATTGATGTTGTTAAAAACAATCCTATGGTAAGGAGATGTGTTACAGACATAATTTATAGTAACATGACTGAAGAAGAAGGTGTCTTGATGGTCTCAGAAGTGTGCGATGTTGTTATTGATGGTAGGATTCCTGAGAAGCTAAAGGATCCAGGGGGTTTTATGTTAGACTGTTATATCTATAAAGACAGATTCAAGAGGTCTTTGTGTGATCTTGGCTCAAGTGTAAATCTCATGCCATACTTTGTGGCTGTG
Organism: Orychophragmus violaceus; assembly: GCA_030180135.1. NCBI lineage: Eukaryota > Viridiplantae > Streptophyta > Magnoliopsida > Brassicales > Brassicaceae > Orychophragmus > Orychophragmus violaceus. The sequence continues at coordinate 46,299,814 of CM058235.1, read as the reverse complement.
AGATTGGGACTGATGGATTTCTAGCCCACTAGGATCGCTCTTGTACTAGCCGATCGATCAAAGAGATATCCAGAAGGAGTTCTTGAGAACATCCCTCTCAGAGTTGAAAATTACTTTATTCCAACAGACTTTGTGGTGCTGAAGTATGAGATTGAGCCAGATGATCCTATTCTGATTGGAAGATCATTTTTAGCCACTGCTGGAGCATTAATTGATGTGAGACGGAGTTCGATTGCTCTCCACCTGGGAGATCAGCCTTTGGAGTTCAAGATGGATAGGTTGCAGAGATCCACCATTGATGGACAGAGCTTCATTGTTGAGATAGAACCAGAGACTGAGATTGGAGAAGAAAAGATGGCAGTTCATTCTGAACTTGCTCTAACATTTTCAGAGCCTGCAACTGCTTTTAAGCAGAAAGCTCCAGAATTGACCACTTAGATTATTGATGTGAGGTTGATTTCTGCAACGAAAGTTGATTAATTAACTAGAAAGAACTTAGATGAGCAATTTGACTATTCGCAAAGAAATTTGGCTTAGGAGAATTGTGAACGAAAGAACCTGAGATTAATGCTTGTTTAGAACTCTAGGATTCGCAACGAAAGTTGGCTTGCAAGGTTGTTAGACATAGATAATATTCGCAACGAAAGTTGGTCTGTTATAAATTTGTGATTCTAGTTCTAGAAATGTTCTTAATTTGATCCTGAATGATTGATTAGTTTATGTTCCTGATTTCCTGAGAACTCCTGAAACCTGACGCCTTCGTTAATTGCTTACTTTCACCTCACTTCACTTGTTTACTTGCTTTCTTGTTTACTGCTTTACAATCTGATTCGCTTAGCTTAATTCGAATTACTTATAATCTATCGTGTGAAACTAGAGTCTATGTGGGATTCGATACCTTTTATACTACAATCACATAACTGTGCACTTGCAGTAGAATAGGGATAATTCTTGACCTATCAATATTCGCAACGAAAGTTGGTTTATTATATTCCTGATCATAGTTCTAGAACCGTTCTTAATTTGATCATGATTGATTGATTAGCTTATATTCATGATTTCCTGAGAACTCCTTTGACCTAACGCTTTTCTTGCTTGCTTAGAAACCGTCTACTTTATATTTTTGTTTGATTTATTTGCATATTTACTGTTTTGCTTAGCTTAATTCGAAGCTTTATAATACATCGTAAGATTTTTGAGTCTCTGTGGATTCGACCCTTATATACTACAATTGCATATCGGTGCACTTGCGATGTAGCTCTAGGGATAGTAAAACTCGATCATATCAGACAGCTCGAGTATTATCATCAACGATTGTCAAGAAGTAACGAGCACCACTTAAAGATTGTGTACGATAGGGACCCCATAAATCGGTATGAATCAAAGAGAAAGGAGCTTCAACTTTATTATAACTTTCAGAAAATGAATCTCGAGGATGTTTTGATCGAATACAAACTTCACAAGACTGTTCCAAAACACCAACACTAGTAGGAAAATAGGCAACACCAGAAAGAGATGATAACACTCCAGGCAACGGACGACCCAATCTTTGAAGCCATAAGTACCGACCTGAACACTTGGATACATGCCCATCTTGAATCACCGCCCCTTTGTAGTGATAGATCCCCTTGTGCGCCTCACCCACACTAATCAAAGTCTTTAAATTGAGATCATGATCATATAAAACATCTTTGTAAATGTTACACTTCCATCAATATCAGATAAGAGTTGCGCAACAGATATGAAAGTAACAGTCAAATGAGGCGCATGAAAAACATTGTGTAATACAAGTTTTCCACCAAGATGTAAAGTGCCATGATTCATATCCCAAGATAATTCCTCATTCGGTAATTTGATCGGACATGGATCGATTCTTACAATATTAGTGAGCAGAGAATCATCACCAATCATATGGTGTGAAGCTCCAGAATCAATAATCACATCATATCGCTTATTCCCCAAATAAGAGAAGTTTATCTGTCTTACCAGAGAAGTTTATCTGTCTTACCAGAGAGCTTGTCTGGTTTCTGTGCACTCATTAAGGTCGCCAACGAAGCCCACTGTTCCTGAGTGAAATTTGGAATTCCTAGAGCTGAAGGCGCATCAGAGGTTTGCGTGAGATTCACCCGAGCAATAGCTCCGTGACCCTTTCCTCGATTTGCAGACTTTGCGCCTCTGCCCCGTCCTAGCGATTTCTCAGTCCACCAATCTGGAAATCTGTGGAGCTGGAATGATTCATGGATGTCGATGATGAGACATTTGCAGAAAACCTAACCGGTGATGGAGATGGTCGAGTAGCATTGAGATGTCGCTCCTCCTGAACAAGAGTAAGCATTGTCCAGATTGAGATTTGTATCACGACTCAATAAATTGGAATGAGTTGTTCCAAACCTCGTACCATCCAAGCCCATCAAAACTGATGAACCCGAATCTTTTCACAATGAGCTTGATACTTTACCATTGCGTTACATGCTCCATCGTCACAACAACACTTGAAACCAGCTTTGAAATCTGCTAGATCGTCCCAAAGAACCTTCAATTTTCCAAAGTACTTCTCGACAGACTGACCATCTTGTCTACAAGCCGCCAATTCAGACCGTAGATTATGATCTCTCATTCCGTCGCTAATAGAGAAACGCCTATGCAAGCCATCCCCACATTAACTTCGCGCTGTCAACAAGAGAAACAGACGAGTGCAGACGTGGTTCAGTCGAGCTATATATCCAGCCAATTATCATTGAGTTCACCATGTCCTACTTCTCGGCTTCGTCCGAGTCCTTTGACGGTCTCTTCAGTGACCCAGTAAGAAAACCCACATTCCTCGTTGTTCTGAGGGAGTTGAACATGAGCTTAGTCTATCGTTCGTAGTTGGCTCCGTTGAGAAGAATCGACGTCTATGCTTGTACAGTATTATCTGAAGCATGATAATAATATGGAAACTTAAGTGATTCTCTGATTGTACTCTCTAACGCCATCGAAATAAACTTGGAGATCTTAATTTAGTTTTTCTTACTCTGATATCATGCTAAGGAAAGGGAAAAAGTTACGTATATTGATCAATTGATATACATAATATATATACAATTGAATGCAATCCATTGAGTATCACAACAAACATGATATACTCTACGATATTCTTTAACTACTCTTAACAAAATATATTGTATAGATATTCAATCTAATACTATGATATGTTGAATATTATACACGGAAATTACTTGCGAAAGAAAGGATCATCGTCATTTAAAGCAACCTATATAAAGAAATCACACAATATTTTCAGCACTCATATTTTACTATGTTTAGTGGTTATGATCCAAAAGTATGTGGGTCTGTCTAGGCGTGTTTGAATTCGAGTCTTGAAAAAAAAAAAGTTACTAGGACATATTATGATTACAAGTTTATAACCCAATTTATCAAATTGTAAAACCACAAGTGATTTAACGTGTTTAGTCTTCATTGTCACTACGACAGTAGCCTAACACGAAGAAGAAGAATATGAGTTACCCATCGTAACAGCTCCTGCAGCTGACTCCAAGACTCTGAGGTTCTTATTCAAGGACATAGCTTCACCAAAGATGAAAACAGAGCTGAGCGACATTCTTTTTAGGCTTGAGTCTAAATCTCGTAGCCCATGTTATAACCTAGACCTTGAATTTCTGAGCCCATTCATTCAACTATCTCGTCTATAACTAATGCCCATGTTTTAAAATACATCTTTCCAACAAATTTTTAAAACACATACTATGAAAAGAATTTCTTATTGTTGGGAAAAAAAAAATTCCTTATATTTTTGAAGAATTATAATAATTTTTTAAAAAATTAACATAAAATAAAATAATATATTAATCAAGGTTTATATGTTTGTTTTCATTAAGGATTATGTTTTAGCGTTCATTTCTTCGTTTAGTATTATGTTTTATTATGTCTTACCACCAGATATTTATGCACAATATGATTTGGTTTTGTAACACATTTGTTTAGCTGCGTAATTTTTTGTATGGATCCATGTTTGAGACCATTTTAGCGCGCAATGTGGAAACCTACTTCAGATGTTCTTTCATCGGGTTTAAATGCTGTATATCGCATTTATGGATTCATAAGATCTGAAAATTATCTCCAACATATTTTTTTATTTAATATAATATGTATATCTACCAAATTTATTTTTTAACAAAGAAAATGGTTTCTTTACTATTTACAAAAGATATTTTCTACGCTGTAAATAATTAATAAAATAGTAAAACTAATTTATTTGTTAATACCCCACACAACGCAGATCAAAAATATAGTATATATATAATACTATAGTTTAAGTAGAAGCTAGATCCAGTGAAAGTTATGCTATATGCATCTCTGAGCTGTAAGGTTAGTCCATAAATCATGGGTTGTTGTCGTTAAAAGAAGAGAAATAAAGAACGTTATATATAGACAAGGACCAACCAAAACAGCCCCTTTCTATGAACTCCCTCCCCCAACTAAAATGCCATCTGTACTGTACACTTATGATTTCTTGATCACTCTCCTATTTTGTTTTATATATATGTGGTGTACTATATGAAATCACTCTCCTATTTTGTATTTTTTTTTGTCAACCTACACGACTTGTTTTGTTGGATATATATGAAATCACATAGAGCTGGTTTTAACTACATAAGTACTATATGAAATCACATAGAAAACTACGAGGAAAACAAATTTGAAATGTGGTCGACCTTTGGTTAACAAAACAAGAAAATTATTATTCGTATACGGAAATACACGACTTTTTTTTTGTCAACCTACACGACTTGTTTTGTTGGATGAAAAAATTACGTGTAGATAATCAAATTCGAGCTATAACGGCGGCATTTTAACTACATAAGAGCCCGTGACGGAGCGTGATGTGATAAACTTCAGAAAAAATCACATTTTTGGTACAATATATATTGTTAACAAAGAAAACTAAAGTTTAAATTTAAATAACTTGATACATATTCAATAGACAACCCAAAACTTGTTTGACTCGAAAAATACTACTATACTACCAGTGCTGATCCTGAGTTTTATAACCGCAAGATAGAAAAATAAAAATAAAAAATAGGATGTTTTACATGCTCTTTTTATGTTGTTTTATTTTTATAAATTTTTATATAAAATAAGGACAGTAAATCATGTGTTATTTTGCATGTGTTAAGACTGGCCTGACTACTAGATATATTTGTTATGTAACGATTCATATAAATTTTCTAATAAAAAGACAAATTATGTATCATGCTTTTACGTGAAGAAAAGGAAATTTGACTATTTTATAATTGATAAACTCATTAGGTTTCACATTTTTAACTGTCATTCCGCTATACTATGTGTATGTTAAACGATATCTAAATTTGAAATATCATTAATATAATATGTAATTCGTATATGATTATTTCGAATAAACTCTATTTTATCAAAAATGTTATTTTATTGCACTATCCATTTAAAGTATTCTAGTTCTAAGTAAATGCAAATCCCATGTCATGTTATTTTTGCCTACAGTTTTTCTTTACACATGCAGGCACCACGGTTATACGAAAAGACATTTACATCAAAGTTCAATATATTTGGAACACGACATAAGATAATTCCATGGTGAAATAATATAAACATTCTCATATAAGAGTACCAAAAACCGGAGTCGGGTACAAATCTAATGCAAATTAATCACAAGTACCTAATTAAGTTAATTAGTGTATATATAATGACATGAATATATATATATATATATAATGACATGAATATATATATATATAATGACATGAATATATATATATATATATATATGTGTGTGTGTGTAAGTGAGTATATAGGTTCTTTCATAGTGTACGTAGTGCTGTTTACCATTGGCTCTGTTTGTATCACTCGAGCTGTTTTCAATTACCTGCCAAGCCTTAGAGCTGATTCAACATCTAATCTCCAAGCAAACCCACCCGGTCCCATTCTACATACATCACACGGCACCGTCATCTTCACTTCCAAGTTCGATTGTATCTTCTCCTTCCTCCACGTCGAGGGGTCATACCGAACCCTAACCCTGCAGGTCGCCGAACCGTATAACTCCACCATGCACGCCATCTCCTCCATAAGGTCCATCGCCACCACCAGCCACACTTTGATATTCACCTCTGAATCTGGATCTCCTAACATTCTCCGGTACGCCCGATTAACCCAATAGACCCGGTTTGATCCATCAGAAACTAACCAAGGACACGTGTCATCATCTTGCATCCTCATCACTCTCTCTTCTCCCTCGTTGATACGAATTAGCTCTAGCTTGGGATACCCTCCCAAGTCAGTACACGTGTCATTCACACACTCTACCGTCAGCCAAGACTCCACCACCGTCCGATCTAAAGATGATAATATCGTTAAACCTGGTTTTGGATCCATATCACTCGGATCCATAGGTTTCTTACCAGCTTGATCTCTATCTTTCTCCGGAAGCAACTGAAGCGTGACGACATCGCTCCTATCATGACCGTCTATCTCTTTATCAAGATCCGTCTTTATGGTCTCTCCATCACCAAAACCTTTCTTTTTACTACTTATCCTACCTTTATAATTACTATCACTACTAATGTTTTTATTCCGAACCCTAACATACTTTCTTTTAGATCTTCGGTTTCTTCCAAGGAATCTGCAACTCTTTGCGTCGTCGGAAGATTCCCCGACAGGTGGTTTTGGTGCGATCGGACGGAACCGTTGCATTATCTTGCTTATAACGGTCTTGTCCTGATCCGTTACACCATCGCAAACAGAAGTTTGCCGCCGCTTTCCGTAGTCTTCCATGACTTTACTCTACTCTACCTTGATCTTACTCTCTCTCCGGCCGGTAGGGTTAAAAGCTTAGGTGTTCTTTTATGGTGTTTTGACATAATAAAAAAAAATGGGCAAAAATGTTATATGTTGAGAGTTTGAGAGATAGAAGAGGAAAGTAAGGATATCAACACGTGGCTAGGGCAAGTGTTTTAGCAAATGAGAATAAATCATTTGATGATTGGTTCCATATTTGTTATGGGTCCCCTCATCAACGATGCATTTCAACGTATTAATATTGACAACAAAATTTCATACACGAATTGTTTTTTTTTATTAACCTGGGATATCCAAATTTATGAAAAGGTTTAGACTAATTTTTAAGGAGAAGTGCACCACATAGATAGATATTCTTTCCGAATATTCAAATAGATCGAAAGCAATTGGGTCATATTCATGTGGGTGTCCAACTAAATGTGTTTTAGTTTCACATAACAGGTGAATCGAACTTAAAATGTGTTAGCGTCCCAAATCTCTTTCTTCACTTGATCACAAGTCCTTACACAAAAGATGTAACTAAATGAACAACCAATCAGCCATATATAATACTATACGTATTAGAACTACTACAAAATGAATTATTTATTACTCAATACATATAAAGTTGTAAGTTATCCATACAATGTGAACAGTGCCCGTCCTGAGTTATTCGGGGTTCTTTTTTTTTTTTCATCTGGAAAGAGTAGCCAAATAAGAGTTCAACACCCTGTAAAACAAGGAATTACAAAAACCACACCAATAATGTAGATCATCTATGCCCTAAGTAAGGACCTAAAGATAACCTACAAAGCCTCTCGAAGAATCTGATTATGTAGCCAAGAAGGTCCGCCGATCGCCAGGTATGAACGATGACGTCCATCTCGTGTTACGCTTACAGCTATCTCCTTTGCCACCACATTAGAGTCACAGCTTTCCTCTTCGAAGTAGCAGCTAATAAAGTCATCCTGCAACTTTGATATCGAAGAAGTGAATGCTCTGTATCTTGGCCATAGTCTTGGTTTCGTGCAAGCTTCTACCACCATGTTGGAGTCAGTAGCAATGATTACATCTTGTATCCTGAGGTCTTTTAGGCTCTGTAATGCCCATATTATGCATCTCAATTCTGCTGTTAGTCTATCCGGAGAGCAAGTGAAAGCTTCTCTTGCATGATATAACACATTACCAGTGTGATCTCTCGCTACCCATGCACCTCCGCTGTGTAGGGACTTGTTACGCCAGCTAGCATGCACATTGCACTTGATCAAACCCTCTGTTGGGACTCTACTAAATAAAATATTAAATAATCAAAAACTCATTTTTGCAATAAAATATTACAATATCCTTTTTGAACTAATTAAAATATTACAATATTCTAAAAACTAAAAAAGTCTATCAGTTCTTGAAAATAACTCATTTTGCATTTTTTTTCCTTTAAAATCATTCATTAAATTTTTATTAAGATTTTTGATTATTGTTGTAGTAACATTTCGTCAAATCGTTAATCAAACTTTAATCTTCAACTTCCTTAATTTTTGTTTTCTCTGAAAATTTGCATTTTCAAAAAGATTCACATACATGCTTTAAAATGGACACATAATCGGTTAGTTTCTTTTATAATTAGACTCAGATTTTTTTAATGGCCCAGAATATTACTATTTTCTACCTTTATGTGTTTTTATGAAATGATATTTTGTTAATTATAACAAATAACAAACATATAGAATGTGTTAAAAAATCTTTAAAATTCAGGGGCCCATACATTTTTTTTTTTATGTATTTGCTTAGGCTCAGGCCTAAATGGGAATGAACGACCGTATGTTTTAATATAAACCGAAATCTATACGATCAACCGTCAACCGATCAAGCATGTCTTTTCTGGTCAATTCGATCATGCATGTCTATAGTTATACATATTATCAATATATATCTATGTGTATATATATTCACGTTAATTTTTAAATAATATAAATAGTCCATAATGTAAATGTAACAATCCATGCATAAGAAAGAAAAACTATCCATACGTATATGTATACACACGTGTTCAGAATTATTTCGAGCCAAACAAGTACAAATAAAAAAAAAAAAGTAAAAGTCTCTTTCGCTCTCTGACACGGAACTCGATGAAGAACCCATGGAAGCTTGATCAAGCTTCCGGCTTGAAACCTCTGTCTCCTCCCGGCGGTGAACTCCCTTCCTCTGTCCTTCCTCTCCCTCCTGAACCCCCAGACCCCTCCATCCCCTTCCCTTTGTCTCTGTTCCCTCCTTTATCCTCTTCTCCCTCCTCAACTTCCTCCAAACCTGGTCTGCTAACTGCTCCTGTAAAGAAGCCAGCAAATCAGCCCTTCATTGCTCCTGCTAAGTCTTCTATCAAAGATCTACCCCTTCCTACTCAGTTGAACTCTCAAGAAACCATCATCTCAAAAACTGGATCTAGAAGTACTATTCATGAACAGTACACTATTCTTCATCCTAAGAAAAACTCACCCATAAGAACTAATTCAGCTTCAAATCAGTGTTACTCTTCCCCTCTCTCTCCTCTTGTCACCCCTTTTTCCAAAAATCCGAATCCTCTAAACCCAGCTTCACACCCGACAACTGCTCAGGCTTCAAAAACGCCTAAGTTGACAAAACCTGCTGCTCCTATTGATGCAGATTCTCTGCCTCTTCAGCATGATAAAACTTCACCTACTGTTCAGCCTGAAGTCCAACCACAGTCTCACCCTTCTGCTGCTCATAACAGTTCTCCTACTGCTCTACCTGAAGTTCAGTCTCAGACGCCCCCTGCTGCTGCTCATAAACCTTCTCTGGTTGAGAAAATTCGTCAGTTTGAAGACAAATCTTTAAAGCGACTAGCCCCTGTTTCTTATACAGCAACAGGAAGGCCTTGTGTTCTCATTCCAGATGAAGTGTTTGAGAAAGGTGCCCAGATCCACAAAGATTTCATCATTTGTTACTTCAATGGTCGCTCTCCCCCTTTTAGTCAAATCCAAAGTGTTCTTAACCACTTGTGGGGTAAAGGGAAGAAGTTGGAAATTCATAATAATCCTCACAATCGTACTATGCTGGTTAGAATCCAGAGTGAATATCTAAGGACTAAAATACTTGAGAAGGGGTTGTGGTATGTTGGTGATTCCTTGTTTCACACAGCCCAATGGTCCTCTACCCTCTCATCTCAATCTCCATCTATGGACTCGATACCTATTTGGGCGCACTTAACAGGAGTTCCCCTGGATTTACGTCATCAAGATGGGTTGAGCTTCGTTGCTGGTCTTGTAGGTGATCCTAGGGAAACAGATGAATTCACCAAAAACTTGGTCAGCCTCACCGTTTCTCATGTAAAGGTAGCGGTTGATCTCACTAAAGCCTTGCCGGATATTGTTGAATTCAGTCGGAAGAGTGGTGAAGTGGTGGAGGTTTTAGTCTCTTACCCATGGCTCCCCCCTAAGTGCTCTCACTGTGGTGAAATGGGTCACATCATTAGGAACTGCCTCCTTGCTCCTTTGCCGCAGAAAAATGCTGGTCCTTCTAAAAGCCCTTCTAAGGGAGCTCCAAGCATGCCTGTTGATAAGAAAAGTGACAAAGTTGATCAGGAAAAGACAGTGATTAAGGAACAGAATTCTTCTTCAGTAGTTGAGAATCAGAAATCTCAATCAGATATGCAAATAGATGTTGTTTCTCCTATCACTAAGTCCCCTGTTTCGGGAGTGGTTTTACCTGAGGTATCTACTGTCGACCCTTCACAATTGAAGCCTCAGGTTAATCAGGTTAATCCGAGTTCTGTTTCCTTTTCTGCTCCTTTTTCCGTTGATCCACAAAAAGCATGTCCCCCTCCAAAAATTCCTTTCTCTTCTCAAAAAGCTATTTTTTCGATACCTAAGGTGGCTATCTCTCCTTTTGATTCAAGTCCACCTGATGTTCGCATTGGTTCCCTTTCCAACAAGCGCTCTCGTTCTGATTCCTCTGTTGACGTTAGCTCCTTTCCTTCCTTTTCATCTCAGCTTGCTTTTTTCTCTTCTGGCACATCAGTACCAACTCCTGCCAATTCTCTTCTGTCAATTTTACCAGCCCCATCTCCTTCTAAATTTTCAACTTCTAACCCTTTCTCTAACTTGTCTTTAGCCGAGTCTCTCCATTCATCCGGAGAGGTCTCACCTTTTTAATTATCTATGAGTGCAAAACTCTTTTTTTGGAATGTTCGGGGTATTAATGAACCGGACAAGCATAATGATTTTTGTCAATGGCTTCTTAGCCATAATCCCATTTTTGGCTCACTTTTGGAAACCCATATCAAACTACAAAATTTGGATCAGCTTATGCTGAAACTATGTCGGGGCTGGCACTTTTGCTCTAATCATGACAGTGATGATGATGGCCGTATAGTGGTAATATGGAAAGACCCAGCTAAGGTTCAAGTGTTACATCAGTCTCGCCAAACACTCTCTTGTGCTGTCAAGCTTCCTAATGCTGAGCAGTTTGTTTTTACTTCAGTATACGCAGCAAATACAAGAAGTGAAAGGTCTGGTCTGTGGGAGGAGTTAGTTAACCTTCACCACTCCCTCTCGCTGGGCACATCTCCATGGTTTATAGGGGGTGACTTTAACCAGATTATGCATCCTGCTGAGCATTCAAACCCTGGTGTTAATGCAATGGATGGTCATATGCTAGCCCTCAAAGACTGTTTTCTCCAAACGGGTGTTTTTGATTTGCGCTATCAAGGCCCTCGCTATACTTGGTCAAATCACCAACCTTTCTCTCCTATTGCAAAGAAACTTGATAGATTTTTGGCAAACAACCCAGCTTTATCTGCCTTCCCTCAGAGTACAGCCTTTTTCCTTCCCCCAAACATATCTGACCACAGCCCATGCCTAATTGACTTATCCCACCTCCTTCCTAAACATGGCACTAAACCTTTCAAATTCCCTAACTACCTCACCAAGCACCCAAACTTTCATCAAGTGGTTATGGAAGCTTGGTTTCAAGCCGGAAGCATTGTTTCGACTCTCACGAGACTTTGTTGGAAGCAAAAGCTTATAAAGAGTGCACTAAAAGTTCTGAATAAAGAAAATTTTTCTAAAATCCAAGAGAGAGTTAGTGAGGTTAACCTTTTGTTGTTAGATGCGCAGGTACAGGCTCTAAACGATCCCTCTCCATGGCGGTTTCAAATCGAAAAGGATCTACATGAAAAATGGTTGTTTCTCCGGGTTATTTAAGAAAGCTACTTCCAACAAAAATCAAGGATTCAATGGCTGAAGAATGGGGACCAAAACACCCCATACTATTACCGTGTGTGTCAGTCGAGACAGAGCTACAACGCAATCAGATCCTTCCTACTTCCTTCTGGTGTTCTAGTCTCAGACCCCACTGAAATGAGCCTCATTGCCATCTCTCATTTCAAGAGTGTTCTGGGTCCTGATTTCCTGCCAACAGTTACTCATTCTCCTCCCGACTGGTTCCAAAACCTCACTCCCTTCTCGTGCTCGTTGTCGCAGCAACAAGTTTTAAGTGCTATCCCTCTGCCGAATGAGATTACTCGTGTTCTCTTGAAAATCAACCCAGGAAAGGCTCCAGGGCCAGATGGTTTGTCGTCAGGGTTTTACAAGTCAACGTGGGACATTGTAGGAGCTGAAGTGGTTAATTCAATACAAGATTTCTTCTACAGCTCCTTCATGCCATCAACCACTAATGCTACTATATTAGCACTTGTTCCCAAGCACCCAGGAGCTTCTTCAATCAGTGACTACAGACCTATCTCATGTCTCAACACTCTCTACAAGGCAGTTTCTCGTCTGTTGGTAAAACGGTTAAAACCGATCCTCCCTTCTCTGATTTTACCAAACCAAACTGCTTTTGTTACAGATAGGCTGCTTATTGAGAATACGTTACTAGCTGGTGAACTTGTCAACGGCTATCACAAATCCTCAGGCCCCAAAAGGATCACCATCAAAGTTGATATAGCTAAAGCCTTCGACACTATCTCTTGGGACTTTTTATTTAATTGTCTTCAGGGTCTAAGGATACCAGTTGATTACATAGGATGGTTAAAGGCTTGCATATGTTCTGCTAACTATACGATCGGTTATAATGGGACGGTCAATGGATACTTCAAAGGCAAACGAGGACTAAGACAAGGCTGCCCACTTTCTCCGTATCTATTTGTCATTGCTATGAATAATCTATCACTATTATTGAATAAAGGAGCAGAAGAAGGAAAGTTTGGGTACCATTTCAAGTGCGAAGCTTCCAAGTTGACACACCTTTGTTTTGCTGATGATCTACTCATCTTCACGGATGGGGAGCTTGCCTCTGTTCAAAACGTTCTTCAGATCCTCCACGACTTTGAGCTGAGATCAGGATTGGCAGTCAGTCGGCAGAAGTCTTCTTTTTTCGCATCCGGTTTGTCGCAGCAAGAGATACAAACCTTAATGGTCTCAACAGGCATGCCTAACGGTACTCTCCCTGTCAGGTATTTAGGTGTGCCATTATGTTCTAAGAAACTGACAGCGGCTAATTGTGAAATGCTTATTCAACAAGTAAAGAGTCGCCTTACTAGTTGGAGTGCCAAGGCTCTCTCTTTCGCAGGTCGCTTGCTCTTAATCAAAACGGTAGTGGCTGGCATCACAAACTTCTGGTGCTCTTCCTTTATACTGCCAAAATCTGTAATTAAGCGGATCAATTCAATGTGTGGCATTTTTCTGTGGAAAGGAAACTTAGACGCTCATCATTCAGCTAAGGTCTCATGGGAGTTGGTTACCAAAACGAAAGCTCAAGGTGGATTGGGGATTAGAAATTTATTTCTATGGAACACTGCTTGTAGCATTAAGTTAATTTGGCTACTGTTTTTCCAATCGGGTTCGGTATGGGTGGCATGGTTCATAAAGGAAGTTCTCAATGGTGACATATCAAATTTTTGGACAATCAAAACAAGTAGCAGAAACTCTTGGTTGGCTAATAAACTTATCAAGAGTAGGGACAGGGTGTATACCTGGATAAGAATGGTGGTGGGAAATGGAGAGAAGTGCAGATTTTGGGTTGATAACTGGACACCGTTTGGGTGTTTGGAGTCTTTTTTAACTGCCGGCAGTAACTTCAGGATGGGTCTTTCATCAACGGCTACCCTTGCAAGCCTATTCAGTAACGACCGATGGCTCATACCTCCTGCTCGCAATGACAACCAGGTTATCTTCTTAACATACCTCACTACAATTCATCTCAATGATCTAGAGGACACTTATGAGTGGAGAATTGATGGCAAAACTTATCTAAAATACTCTACTGGCCTCGTCTATACCAAACTCTGTGGTGAGATCAGTGATGTACCTTGGGCGAAGATAATCTGGATCAAAGGTGGAATTCCGAAACACAGTTTCCTTGCGTGGTTGTTTATGCAGAACAAATGCCCAACTCGAGATCGATTGTTAAACTGGGGGCTTCAAACTGACGCGAACTGCCTTCTCTGTAATTCAGTACCTGAGACGCGGAACCATCTATTCTTCGAGTGTGCCTTCTCTTGGGCTATCTGGTCTTCTATAACATTAAGAATTGGCTTCCATCCGCGGCAACAATGGAATGAATTGGTTGATCAACTGCAGACAATGAACGGCAACAAATATATGCAACGATTGGTCCTTCTAAGCTGGCAGAGCTTGATTCATTGGGTGTGGGGAGAAAGAAACGGTAGGTTACACAGGGGAAACTTCCGATCGGTGGATGTGATTAAGAGCTTGATAGAGAGGCAGATTAAAGAAAGAATCCTAAGCTATCGTATGGACTCTCCGGTCTCATCGTCGGCTATGCTGCAAATATGGTTGGGAGCGACGACAACAGGGACATGATCGGCTTCAATCTATGATTATGATCTGGGATTGATAAGTGATCGAGTCTCTGTAATCATCGAGTCGGTGAAGACGATGAGATTATGCTTCTTTGGTTTGTTGATTCACAAATGACTTGGGCAGATTTTGTGGTTTTGGGCTAATATTGTGGAATGGGCCAATTGGGTTTCACAAACTATAGCCATTATGGCTTGTAAACTTTTTTATTTCTCCTGCTTTTAAATATGAAAACCCTTTAGATAAAAAAAAAAAAAAAACAAGTACAAATAAAATAATTAAAAAAAGGAACCAATAGTAAGACGACTGTTGAGTTTTAAATTTGAAAAGCACGACAAGATAGAGATATAAGCGTATCTATCGTGATGTGGGCTTTGAGATTGTGGACCAAACACAGTGCTGGACCAATCAGCCACAACCATCTATTCCACCACTATCGAAAAGCTATAGTCCACATGGACTTTCTCCTCACCAATAACGTCACTCTTCCATTTTTCCCAACCACATATTGTATATTTAGATAAATATAATTTAATAAGACCGTTACTGATAGGTCAATATTTTTTTTTTTTTGATAATCGTGAAGATTTCAAAAACATTTTAGATCAAACAATTAATTCTATAAAATTTTGCATCCAGATACACGTTTGAAAATTTATTCTAAATTTAAAGAGCAGCTAGGTGGTCATAAAGATTCGAACATGAATGATAGAAAGATATTACCACTGGGATACAAATTCCTGGTTAATCCATATAGAGATATAGATGCTAACATATGATATGATTTGGGTTTTATTCTTTGATTCATTATAGATTAAACAGTTGAAAGTTTAGGATATTGCATAACAATGACAAAAATGGTTAAGCATAATTCAAGAGGAGGCTAAAAGGGGTTTAGTTTTCATTTGAATATCACGTTATAGTATTATAACTCAAGTATGTTACAGTTGTACACTAAAAGTTATGAACAAACAAGTTACGGCCTTACGGGTTAGCTATTTTGAAAAGCAAATTCAAACTATGACAAATTTTATGTCTAGCTCTCTTAACCGGAATCCTACCAGAGGCGGGATGATTGAATTGAGTTCTAGTTCGTGTTTCATGTTAGAAAAAAAACATATTTGCTTAATTACAGCCCCAAAAAATGAATTGAAATTGAAAGCCACGCCTTATAATATTTAATCTAGTTATGTGTTTAGGTTCTTTCTATCGTAGGCTCAGTTTTTATTATCACAAAAAAAAACTGAACGTCTTTTTTAATGAACTTGATTATGTGAAATTGTGAATATGGTGAACGATTTATAAGGTGGATGTACAGCAAGGTCAACCAAAGCTTCAACGAAATCTCCTCTTATAGTTTGACACTATACTATTTATGAGGCTTGGAGCGAGAGAAACAACCGGATTCTTACACACTTTGCACAAACAAAATGTTGCCCAAGTTCTTAAGCTCATCGATCTCAGTACCATTAGGAACAAATAATTTTCTTATGTAGATTGCTTCACTATGCTAAAAACATGGTTCTAAGGCATTCTTCAAACTAAAATTGATCCTTCGTGAATTCGTGAAGAGTTGAAAAAAAAGAGATTTTTTTTTCTGACACCACCACTAGCTAGTAGAACACTGTTGGTAAACTATGTTTAAACTTTGAATAACTGTAACAACCCTAGTTTTGTCGAACATTGTATCTTTTTAAGAAAAACAAAAACTCTTTCACCAAACATTTTTTTTTTACAGTAAAGCAAATAACTCATGTGAAAGCTTGGCTTTTTGGTTTGTGTTAAATTTATCGATTTTTAGCTCAAAATTAATTGATGATGAATAGATGAAATTATTAGTTTGTCATGTTTCTAACATATTAGTTTAGTCTCGTCTTATTTTAAAAAAGAATATTTGCAAAATATAAAATTAAAATATGAAAAACACTTGTAAGTATTGAGTTACACTTTCAGATTAGTGTAGATTCTTGGCTGTTTATTTAGTAAATCTATCCAAATAATGGAGTTTCACTTGACAACTTTGAGATTGCTCATTGTTTCAAGATAAATTTGGATTAGAAAATCATTAATTGTTATAATAATTATATATAAAGTAGATTTAACCTACGTTGCATGGAAACAGAAACGGGTACGCAGAAACGAAACGTTTGGAAACGCGAAAACGTTTTTTTTAAGTAGGAAGCGAAACATTTTGAAAACGTATGTACATATATATTTATAAGAATAGTAAGAATATAATGAACACCAACCATAAAAAAGTTCAACATAATATTTGAAACAACATAAGTCCACCCATATTTTTAGGAAAAAAAAAATTAGAACAACACAAACTTTAGTTGGAAAAAATCTATAAATACAAACGAGCATGAATTATTTTGACATAATTTTCAAACGATCAACATTAATATGAGAAAAATATATGGTAATTGGTACAATCGTCTTATTTTATGCGTTTTCTGATAGTTTTTTTAGGGTTCAAATATGATTTAGACACTTTTCATAATCTTTTTAGTAGTGACGTTTTTTTTCCTAAACAAATTATCAATTATCAATTAAATTATTATATTTTTGAATTATTTACAACTAAAATAGAAAACAGAATTTCTACACATTCCAAAAACAGATATGCCGTTTTCGTTGTGTTTTTAAAATTAGATATGTGGTATCGCGATTCCAAATCACAATTTTTAAGAATAGCGTTTCTACGCGTTTTCATTTTCGAAACGTTTCCAAAACATGAAACGGTCATGACCGAGTTTCCATGCAATATACTCCCTCTGTTTTTGAAAGAGTGTCTTTTATAGGTATGAATGTGGACAGTTTTTTGTTTAAAAATGACCCACATTCATTTTTAGAAAAGACACTCTTTCAAAAACGGAGGGAGTATGATTTAACACACTTTAGAGTTTCGAGAGGTACATATGAAGAATGCAGGCATGCAGCAGTGCTAAACAAATACTATAAACATTGGTAAAATAACATTTTGTTACTTATTGGGAAAATTACGGGTATTGTACGTAATTCTATTAGTGGTCGATATTTATTTTCATATTTTAGTTGTTTCCAGAAATAGAGACACGTGATAGGCTACTATTCGTTTTTCTCGTCAATCAAAAATTCTATCACTTGTTATTAAAATTCCACCAGCTGCGTCTCATGAACGTGACATCAACGTACGGTTAGATTCATCTCACACTGACACTTGAACGGCTCAGATCTAGAAACGTGGGACCCAGCCAAAACTTCCCCAGGTATGGCATGACGTCATTAATAATTTAAAACGACAATTAAACAGATTTCAGAATGTCTGGTAGCTGATTGGTTAATGTCTTCTCGCTCGAGATGCCACGTGTATTATTTTTTCCCTGTGCGTGTTTGAGTGTTCCATAACCACTTTATTTATTCGCTCTCTTCGATAGATCTTTTTGGCTTTTTATATTGTTTTGTTTTTTTCATAAAACTTTTTGCTTAGCCAATGAGATTTCTCCATATGTCGAGATTCAAAAGACCACGAAGATTTTTCGATCTGATGCAAATCATCATTATTGGCTACCGCAGAATGGGTATATCTAACATGCGCATATTGCATGTCGACACATCTTTATAACATCATCTCATCTATATATAGGACTCATTAATTATTTTTTTATTATTATAATATTAATTAACTTAAACCGATCAAAATCGGAGATAAACGGTTACAAAACCAAAGAAAAACCAGAAGTAAAAACTGAACAATTGGACGAAAGGAGAAGCTCAGACCAACCAAACAGAAACCGGTTAGGTTAAACTTTCTAGGTTCCAACCCTAGCGCCGTCACCTTCCTCGCCGGCGGCTAAGGTAGTGAGGATGTCGAATCACGCCGTTCCCCTTCCCGATCAACCGCAGAACCGACCACGGCGACCTATCCAAGGATCGTCGGACCTTTCCCGCTCACCACCTTCCGACTTCTCTGGATTCAAGCCTCGGGCTCTCCCACAGACTGAAACCGGCGGTCTCCGGAGACCCTGTCTTCCCATCTCCGGCGAATTCAAGTTATGTCGAGCTTCTTTTCCTCCGATCCGCCTCGAACTTACCTAACACCGTTCTCGGAGTAGTCGTGGAGACCTCACCTAGCACCGCCACTTTCCTCGTCAACACGCCGCGACCCCATCCTCGCCTCCCACGGTGGCTTCCGCTGCTAAACGGTCTTGTCTCCGACGCCAGCACCTTCCTTAGCTCGCCGGTAATCTCTTCTGGCCTCCTAAGCTTGATGGCTTACGGCAATCTTCGAATAGATCCGGATCCGCCTTTTGGTTCATGTGCCTTCCTTAGCTCGCCGATGTCCTCTGTCGGCCGCCTAAGCTTGACTACAACGGAGACCACCAAGTAGATTCGTTTCTCCCACCGTTCGCTCCACCGCGAGAGAACACCCACCACGCACATCCAGTCCATATAACACGAAGCACCCTCCGATCTCCTTCAACCGTAACACGGCGACTTAGTTAGCTCACAAGAAACAATCGCCGGAGATCCCTCCTGACGACGACGGAAACCGTCGAAGCCGGAAGTATCTCCACCACCACATGAAAGAAGAAAAAGAAGAACTTTTGAGAGAGAAAAGTTTAAGCGCGTGGGGCTCAAACCCTTTTTGTTCAGGGGAAAAAAATAGGACTCATTAATTAGATACCATAAGATTTTATTACGTAAATAGCTGAGATTTTTTTCAGGTATAAGGTTCCAAATCGATTGGTGGAGTACATTAATTGTTACTATGGATTGCAGGCGGTTTCTAGAAAATACATGTTAGTTTCTATGGCATGCTGAAGACATTATTATGAAAAATAAAGATGTTATATATTTTTATTTTTTCCAAACTTGGATTATATTGATTCAACAAAATTGGGTTACAACAGTGGAATAAAAAACCTATAGAGCTATACATCAAGATGTGGTTATAACCATTATCATCAACATATACAAAAATATCCATCTAAAACAATTAGAGCACAAACCGTATTACAAAATGAGATGAGATTTAGTTTGAAAAAGTTGACAGAGGGTTATCCTTTTTCATTTTCAAAGAGTTGATGAAGTCAAGTAGGGTGCTCTCTAGCGACGTAGGATCGAAAGAGTCCACACCTGGTCACGATTTGAGCAATGAGTGAAGACCCTCTCTTATTATCCGAGTATGAGAGAGAGAGTTTCCAACCTGGAAAATCCTTAAGTGCTTCCTTAATTACCGACGCTTGAAACATGAAAGCTGGCCATAACCTAGGAATTCATAACCCCAACCAATTCTTTCGATTCCAGACCAAAAATGATGTTCTTTAATCTATGATATCTCATGCTTTCTATAGACCAAAGCAAGGAATGAATTTTTACCTCCTCTAGTGATTTGAAACCTCCGAAACTCATTATGTTATGTAACTTGACAACGCCATACGAGTCACGAAGAACCCATGCGCAACCACAATAGTCTGTTTGTCTTGACCAAGAGAACCCGACGTCACATTTGAGCCAAGGATCAGGCGGTCGTTTCCATTAGACTTTATGGGAATGTTCGAAACTATTGGCTGATCTAAAGTGTTCTCCCTTGCTTCGAGTAGTTGAGCAGTATGCCAGATCTCAGTTTCCGAGTTGATTAAATCCACCAACACATCCGACTCTGCTCTTCTTCCTTAAAAAGAGAGAGCGTTTATGTTCTTCCATATCTGCCAAAGAATCCAAGGGAAACACCTACTATTCTCTTTAAATACTACCTTTCGTTTTTTGCATTTTCATTAAAAACAAATGTTTTCAAACACAAAGAAGGATTCAAAGCCGTCTTTAGGAGAGGGGAAACCAACAACTGCCCATGTCTGTCTAGCAACTGAACAAGTGAATAACACATGGTTCATTGATTCTTCTTCATTCCCACAGATTTGGCATATCTGATCCACTTTGAGTCCTCTTTTGTCCAACTGTTCTATTACTGGTAATGCTCTACTCAAAGCTCTCCATACAAATTTTGCTCTCAGCTATCAATAAAGAATCCAAGCCTGTTTCGCCAATCGAGCCTGGTTAAAACATTGGATATCTTTGAAACCAAGACCTCCCAAGCTCTTGGAAAGACATAGTTTATCCCAACTTACCCAATGGATTTTTCTCTTATGTTCCAAGGAATTCCACCAGAAATCCGCCATAGCACTTGTGAGCTTGATGCAAGTAGCAACATGTAGCTTAAAGCATGTCATTGCGTATACTGGGAGCACCAAAGTCACTTCCTTCAATAAAATTTCCTTGCCTCCAAGTGATAGACTCCTAGCAAACCAACCTGAGAGTTTATCCTTTATTTTATCTTGGATGAAGGCAAGTAATTCGATTTTAGAGCCGCTAAAACATTCATGGAGTCCCAAGTAAGTACATGTACCTCCTTCTTGCTGAATTCCCGTGATGACTTTTATTCTCATTCTGATGTCATTTGGAACTTTTTAACCAAATGTGATCGCCGATTTGTTAAGGTTTATACACTGACAGTGGCATCTCTGTATCTCTTTAGAATCTTCATGATTGAAATGCAGTGGTCTTCATTGGCTTTAAGCATGAATAAGTTATCTTCGGCGAAGAACAAATGGTGGAATGATGGGTCTTCATCTGAGAACTTGATTCTATTGATTGTTTTGTCATGTTCTGCTTGGTTCAATAGGTGAGACAGCCCTTGTGTACATAGAACAAACAAAAAAGGGGACAAGGGGTCCCCCTGTCTGAGCCCTCTGCTTGAGGATATCAAACCATATTGCTGATCATTTATAAGGACATAGAAGGTTACTGAAGAAATGCAGAACATTACCAAGGTCACCCATTGATGATGGAAGCCTAGAGCAACAAGTAAGGCCTTTATGTAGCTCCATTCGATCCGATCGAAAGCTTAGGACATGGCAGTCTTCATGGCCATGAACTCCTTAGAGATTATTGGATGAGTCTTCAGGGCATGAATCATTTCGTGTGCCACTAAAATGTTATCTGAGATGAGACGCTCGGAAACAAAAGCATTATGCGTCTCAGAAACTATCTATATGAGAAGGGTTTGAAGACGACTGATCATGATATGCGAGATGATCTTATACATGACCGTACATAGACTGATTGGCCTTAAATCCGACATATGTGTAGGGTTGTCATCTTTGGGAATAAGAACAACAATGTGTAGTTCCATTCTTTTGGGAAACAACCATAAGTGAATAAGTCCAGAACCTCTTCCGTAACTTGATCCCCAACCACATCCCAGTATTTCTGGTAGAAGAGACCATTCATGCCATCAGTTCCTGGAGCACCTGAAATCTTAATAGAGAAGACATTTTCCTTTACTTCTTCATTTGGCAATTTTTTGAATCAGGAGGGAGTTCATTGCCTTTGAACTTTGGGTCTGAAGTCTTGAAAGAGGTGTTGAAAGTCACAACCACCCGAAGAATGATACATAAATTTAAAGTACCTCACATCAATATTGTTGGGATAGTGTCCTGAAATCACACTTGTACTCACTCCTGATGATAGTTGTGTGTCGAGATCAGAAATTCGTATAGTACTGGGCGGTTGCAATGTTTTGCTAGAAGCCTCTTGCAATCTGTAAGTTATGGACTTATTACTAGTACTATATGATCCTATAGGGTCACACACCTAAGCAAACTGGAAGCTACGACATGGGAATGATCATTATGGTAATGATCATATTAATGTGTATTGGATACACATTATAATCGATAAAATGGTGTTGTGTCGATCGACACAGCTTGTGTGTCGGTCGACACAGTTCAGGTTTTTCGAAAGGCTTTTCGAATTAAGACTTGATTAAGTCTGGCCCGGTTAATTATGTTTTAGGTCGAATATAACAAGTAAGTTTCGACCTAAACAGGGGGTGGTTGACTTTTCTTGACAGAAACAATAGAAACACCAGAGAGAATCGATTCCCGTTGATCCGGCACTAGCATCCCGTTTCCAGCGAACGTGCGTGTGTATCTGGTAGAGGCAAGGCGTTTGCGTTGCTCCACTGATCTCGTTCACCATCTCAATTCCGCTGCCAGAAAGGTAAGAACGAGGTTGGTTTTCATTCAATATATCAACCCCTAGATCCAGGGGGATCCAACAGTGGTATCAGAGCGTGTTAGGGTTTAGCTATTGAATCTGGTGAAATTAATTCGAAACTTGATGTTGTTGGATTGAATTTTGCCTGTTAAAATCGTTTTATTGAATGTTAATCTCGGATTTTGTTCATGTTGAAAACGATGATACTGTTGAAATCGCACTGTGTCGATCGACACAAAGCGTGTGTCGGTCGACACGCCGCGAAACAAAAACGTAAAATTTTAGGGTTTGTCGCAGGGTGTCGATCGACACAAAGCGTGTGTCGGTCGACACAGAGCGAAAACTCGCAAATAAAATTTTAGGGTTTATCGTAAAGTATCGATCGACACAAAGCGTGTGTCGGTCGACACAAGACGAAAATACGCAAATAATTTTAGGGTTTCGATATGAGATCGAGTACCCGTATTCCTGCTGTGTCGGTCGATGCACTGGGTGTGTCGGTCGACACAGGCAAAGCGATAAGATAGACCGGCTCAATTGGATTGAACTGGTTATCTCGCATGGTTAATTTTAATTAACCAAATTGGTTCTGGTTTAGTAATGTCGATCGACACACAGTGTGTGACGATCGACATGGACTATTAAACCGAACCGGTTCAATTGGATTGAATCGGTTAAGTAAATTCGATCCGGTTTGACCGGTTATCGAAGATCGTTTTGAAATGGGTTGCGTCGACCGATGCCAATGGTTGGCGTCGATCGACACAACATTCGCAAATATACTGGTTGGACCACAAATTTGCATATACCAGAACAGTTTAATCCTAAAAGTTCTAGATGAACCTAAAACTATTAAAACTGAATGTTTTAAATAAACTAATTAATTCTTGGATGTATATTGGATATGCATCAAGATAAAACGGTTCCTTTCCTCAACTAAATATCAAGTTATCTTGATGTCTTGCCCAATCTTGTCTACTGTCAAGACTCGTGTCGTTTGTTGGATAATCTTGGAGTCCTCGATATCCACTGCAACGTGAGTAAGGCAGGTGAACATTGACAGACTTGCAGTGCAACTGTCGGTGATCACAAGACAGAAAATGGATTGGTTATACTTGACTGGGCTGTCAGAAGTTCTGGGCCCAGAGACATCAGAGTGGATTAGATATAGTTTGTCTTATCCACGACCAAGAGTTGTACTGAGTGCAATTAGCAATGATTTGCTTACCTAGATAGCTAAAATTTGAGTAACGGCGAGTCGCCCACTCGAATTTTAGTAATCTGAGGATCTTGGCTCATTGTATTCATCCGAGGAAACATAGTTTTGAATACAATGCGAGTTTTTCTTATTAGATAAGAATTCTCATTTCTTGAGCATTATAACTAAAATCTACCTCTTTTGAATTACAGCTATGTCTGTCTCAAATCACATCAACACTTTCTCACTAAGATCCGTCCTTGAGAAGGACAAGTTAAATGGATCTAATTTCTTGGAATGGTATCGGAACCTGAGAATAGTTCTCAGGCAGGAGAACAAGGAATATGTCCTTGAAAGAGTTCTCACCGAGAGGCCACGTTCCAATGCCCCGCAAACAGAAAAGAATGCTTGGGATAAGCATTCAGCTGATGTCAAAGATGTTAATTGTCTAATGCTGGTGACTATGAACTCTGAGCTGCAGAAGCAATATGAGAACGTGATGTCACCCATTGAGATGATTAACAGCCTGAAAGCTTTGTTTCAGGAGCAAGCTCGCACAGAGAGATACCAGACGGTTAAATCTCTCATGGATTGAAAGCTGGCTAAGGACAGTCCAGTAAGTCCTCATGTCCTTAAAATGATGGGTTACATTGATAACCTGGGGAAACTGGACTGTGCCATTAGCCAGGAGCTAGCCACTGACATGATTCTGCAGTCTTTGCCGTCGTGTTTTGATCAGTTCATCATGAACTACAACATGCAAAACATGACTAAGACATTGACTGAGTTGCACGGCATGCTAAAGACAGCAGAGCCGAATCTCAAGAAGGCAACTCCCAGTGTACTTATGGTACAAGGGGGTAAAAGGTTTAAGAAACCGAAAAAGGACAAGGGAAAGGCCCAGGTTGTCGAGACTGAAAGTCAAGACAAGCCCAAGCCCAAGACCAAATCCGTGCCTTCTCATGAGGATAAGTGCAACTACTGCAAGCAGTTGGGGCATTGGAAGAGAGACTGCAAGAAGTTCAAGGAAGATTACAAGAAGCTGAAAAAGACGTATGATGCGTCTGATTCAGGTATTTATGTTATCGAACTTAATGTTATGTCTTCTAGTTCTACTTCGTGGGTATTGGATACCGGCTGCGGTGCTCATATTTGTACAAATGTGCAGGCACTAAGAAACAGTAGGACGCTGAAGAAAGGACAAGTGGAACTACGGGTCGGGAATGGAGCTAAGGTTGCTGCACTGGCCGTAGGCACCTACGAGTTGTCCTTACCTTCGGGCATGGTTTTAATTTTAAATAATTGCTACTTTGTACCTGCGATTAGCAGAAACATAATTTCAGTTTCCGTTTTGGATTTGGAAGGTTTTGATTTTGCTGTTAAGAATAAAGTTTGTTCTTTTAATCGTGATGGTACATTTTATGGTAGCGCCCCATTAGATAATGGGTTATATGTATTAGACCAAGAAATGCCTAACTTTAACATAAATACAAAGCGGTTTAAGTCCAATGACGAAAACCCGACTTTCTTATGGCATTGTCGTTTGGGCCATACCAATGAGAAACACATCCAAAGGCTCCATCGAAATGGGCTTCTGGGCTCATTTGATTTTGAATCATGTGAGAAATGCGAATCTTGCTTGGTGGGCAAAATGGCTAGAGCCCCTTTCAACAAACCAAATGAAAGGGCCAGTGACTTATTGGGCCTTATTCATACTGATGTATGTGGGCCGATGAGTACTGTTGCCAGAGGAAATTACAAGTACTTCATTACCTTCACTGATGATTTCAGTAGGTATGGATATGTCTATTTGATGAGACACAAGTCAGAATCCTTTGATAGATTCAAGGAATTCAAGAATGAAGTACAGAATTAACTTGGCAAAAGTATCAAAGTTCTGCGATCGGATCACGGAGGAGAATACTTGAGTCAAGAATTCAGCGACTATCTGAGCGAGTGTGGAATTATTTCACAACTCACTCCTCCTGGTACACCCGAATGGAATGGAGTGTCGGAGAGGAGGAATCGAACCTTATTGGATATGGTTCGGTCTATGATGAGTCATTCAAATCTTCCATTATCCTTTTGGGGATACGCTCTAGAAACGTCTGCATTTACACTAAATAGGGTACCATCTAAATCAGTGGAAAAGGCACCACATGAAATGTGGACTGGGAATGTTCCTAGTCTGTCTTTCCTGAGGATTTGGGGATGTGAAGCTTATGTCAAACGATTAATCTCTGACAAGCTTGCACCCAAATCAGATAAATGCTAATTCGTTGGTTATCCTAGGGAAACCAAGGCATAATACTTTTACAACCAATCTGAGAACAAAGTATTTGTTGCTCGGGACTGTTCTTTTCTTGAGAGGGAGTTTCTCTCTAAGAAAAACAGTGGGAGTAAAGTACATCTTGAAGAAATTCGAGATGCACAGGATACTGCTCAACCTGCTGAGGAAGAGCAGCAGTTGGATCCACAAAGTTCTGTGGAACCGGTGCCTGTGGAGCCTGAAGTTCGCAGATCCGGAAGGATCCGTCACGAACCCGAGAGATACTATGGATTTCTCGTGACCGATTCAAATGATCTGATGATCATTGAAAGTGACGAACCAGCTGTTGGAATTGTGTCCAGTAATCTCGGTACTGTCTCTAGAAAGTAAGAGTATGTCAATGATCAGACATAAGTCATATAATACTGGGGGTCATGATGGCTTGCTAGAGTCCGCTCATGATCTATAAGTCTTGGACTTATTGCCTTTATTATATGATCCCATATGGGTCACACGCCTAAGCTAACAGGAAAATGTGTAGGAACGGTTTAGCAGAAGTACAGTAAAAGTGCTAGGCATTTACTGTACTTAGAGAGAATAAAAGGTTTAGCCACTGTGCATCGATCGATGCATAAGGTGCAACGATCGATGCAGTGCGCAAACACCGACGAGTTAATTGGTATTTGGGCCAAATGGCCCAAACGGAACAGGACGAGTTTTGTGTCATAAAACTCGAGTTTCAGACTGATTAACCCTAACACTTGAGCCGTAAACTCTCTCTCTCTGCGCCGAGTTCCCCTAGTAGTCTAGCAGCTGTTTCCTGTGAAAGCGTGTGTGAACCTTTGGAGGATTCATCCCTCGGTGTTTCTCTGATCTCAGACATACCATCCATTTCCGCTGCAACAACAGGTATAAGGTGAGATCATCATTTGTTTCTATTCTGAGAAGAACCTAGATCGCATGTTTAGGTTGATATGAATCTAATAATTGAATCAGGATCAACTAAACGTTCCATCAGTGGTATCAGAGCTATTGGTTCTGGTTTTTCTTGTTTAGAAACTTGTTTAGGATTGTTTAAAAGTGTGTTTTTGAATCTATCTACTGATACGATTAAAACACTTAAGAAACAAGAATTGAATCCTAAACAAACTGTTTAAAATCGCATGACCAAACTATATTGATTTGGTATGCGATCTAAACTGATTTTGCATCGACTGAGATCGCATTGCATCGATCGTTGCAACCTCGAGAGATTGACCACGATCGCATGGATCGTTCAAACGATCGCATGGATCTCGCGAGAATCTCTCGGCCAAACCTGATAACCGTTCGTGCACGCGTGAGAGCATCGATCGATGCAGGATCGATGAACGATCGTTGCAGGATCGATGCTGTGAGCATCGATCGATGCGGTTAGGGTTTTGGCTCGGTTTAATTTAATTAAAATTGATTCGTTCTGGTTTAATAAACAGATTTAATAATTTTATTAAGTCTGGTTAAACCGGGATAAGAAATCCAATGTCGAAAGAAATATTGGATTTAGTGCCTAAACCAGGAATTTCTAATTTGATTTGGTTGGACCAAATAAATTGAGAAAATCCGGTTTAGTAAATAACCGGTTGACAATTGTGGTCATCGTAGTAATTGAAACTTGGTTAGACCAGTTTTAATGAACCAGACCGGTTATGTCAATTAATTGGACAATTGGGTCATGTCTTGGACATGGACCAATTCTTGGGCCTCGGGCCAAGAAGTTAAAACAATTGGGCCAATTATTTGAGTCTTTCTTCAGATAAATTTAAAATTTATTTTATAATATTATAAAGTCGATTTTAAATTAAAGTTTCCGAAATTTTGAAATTAGAAAGTTTCTTGAAATAGAAGTTTCTGAATTTGCGGGTTTTGGATTTTAAAGAAATTTCTAAAGTTAGAAAGTTTCCGTTTTTAGAAAGTTTCCAATTTTAGAAAGTTTCCAAAAATAGTAGGTTTCCAAAAATAGAAAGTTTCCCGAAATAGTAATCTTCTATTTTGGGAATGAATTTTAATAAACCTACGAACCTCAAATAATATCAAGCGTTGGATGTCTTGTCCAGGCTATGTCAGCTGTCCAAGCCCATTCAATTGTATTCATGGCCTTACAGTGTGAGGGTGTCTGCTTTTGCGTGGGTAAGACGGTTTGTGATTCATAAATGTCATTGGGAGTCCCAGACATTAATGATTACATGACTGTATAGTCCGGTTTTCTTGACTAGGCCATCGGGAGTCCCGGGCCTTGAGACATCAGAGTGGATTGGGCCTCGGGCCCAGATTCACAACCAAGAGTTATATCACGGATATAATTAGCCGATATAGGGCTTACCGATATAAGCTAAGATTGGGTGACGGCCAGTGGCCCACTTTAATCTTAGTTATATGTGGATCTTGGAATCATTATATTCCATTGAGGGTAACTTAGGTTATTGAATATAATGCGTGATTAATCGTATTAAATTTTTAATACGAGATTAGTCATTTTGAACATAATAACTAATAACCTTTTTATTTATATATTTCAGATATGACTACAACAAGCACACAAAACACATTCTCGATCCGGTCTGTTCTCGAGAAGGAGAAGCTGACTGGAACGAACTTCCTGACATGGTCAAGGAACTTGAGGCTGGTCCTCAAGCAGGAGAAGAAGGATTATGTCCTTCGAGATCCCCTCCCCGAGAGGCCTCTTGCCAATGCTGCCAGGACTCTGCACAATGCTTGGGAAAAGCATTCGTCAGATGAAAATGATGTTTATTGCCTGATGTTGGTGACAATGACTCCTGAGCTGCAAAAACAGTTCGAAAGTGTATTGTCTCCCATCGAGATAATGACAAGCCTGAAATCGCTTTTTCAGGAGCAGGCTAGGACTGAGAGGTTCCAGACAGTTAAGAACCTCTTGGACTGTAAGTTGGCTGCGAATGCGGCAGTGAGTCCTCATGTCTTGAAGATGATGGGTTATCTCGATCATCTTCAGAAACTCGACTGCCCAATCAGCCAGGAACTTGCCTGCGACATCATTCTGCAGTCTTTACCTGCAAGCTATGATCAGTTCATTCTGAACTTTAACATGCATGGCTTGAGTAAGACACTACCTGAGCTTCACGGAATGCTCAAGACTGCAGAGCCCAACTTGAGGAAAACCGCCAAGGACCCCAATGTGCTTATGGTGCAGAAGGGCAAGGGGTTTAAGAAATCCTCTGCTAAGGATAAGGGAAAGGCCAAGGCTGTCCAAGTCACGGACAAGGACACGCCAAAGCCCAAGCCCAAGTCCAAGGCTGGGCCTACTGACATGTGCAGGTTCTGCAAAGAACTGGGGCATTGGAGAAGAGATTGTAAGAAATTCCAGGAAGGTCTAAAGGAATTGAAGAAGAAGACTTTCGAGACTTCTTCATCAGGTATTTTTGTTATAGAAGTTAATACAACTACTTCTGATAATACCTCATGGGTCATGGA
The DNA here is from genome assembly GCA_030180135.1 of Orychophragmus violaceus. Classification (NCBI taxonomy): domain Eukaryota; kingdom Viridiplantae; phylum Streptophyta; class Magnoliopsida; order Brassicales; family Brassicaceae; genus Orychophragmus; species Orychophragmus violaceus. Next base: position 46,270,170 of record CM058235.1, on the reverse strand, counting down.
TACTGGTTGTGGGGCTCATATTTGTACTAATATGCAGGCACTCAGCAACAGTAGAAGGTTGAAGCAAGGACAAGTGGAGCTACGAGTTGGGAATGGAGCGAAAGTTTCAGCACTAGCTGTAGGCACATACTTGTTGTCTTTACCTTCGGGATTGATTTTAGAACTGAATAATTGTTATTTTGTACCTGCTATAAGCAGAAATATTATTTCAATTTCTTTGTTGGATTTGGAAGGTTATGATTTTTCAGTTAAGAATAAATTATGTTCCTTCAATCGCAACAATTTGTTCTATGGTTCTGCCCCTCTTACGAATGGGATTTACATACTCGATCAATCCGCGCCAATTTATAACATTAATACCAAACGGTTCAAACCTAATGAGGAGAACCGAACGTTTCTATGGCATTGTCGTTTAGGGCACATCAGCGAGAAACGCATCAAGAGGCTCCATTCGAATGGGCTTCTTGGCTCATTTGACTTTGAGTCATGTGAGAAATGCGAATCCTGCATGATGGGCAAAATGACACGGGCTCCCTTTAATAAACCTAACGAGAGGGCCAGTGACTTATTGGGCCTGATACACACTGATGTGTGTGGCCCAATGTCCACAAATGCAAGAGGAAACTATCAGTACTTCATTACCTTCACTGATGATTTCAGTAGGTATGGATATGTTTATTTAATGAAACATAAGTCTGAATCTTTTGAGAAGTTCAGAGAATTCCAAAATGAAGTACAGAACCAACTTGGCAAAAGCATTAAGGCTCTTCGGTCCGACCGAGGAGGAGAATACTTAAGCCAAGAATTCAGTGATCATCTGAGAGAGTGTGGGATCGTATCTCAACTCACTCCTCCTGGAACACCTCAATGGAATGGTGTGTCTGAAAGGAGAAATCGGACCTTATTGGATATGGTTCGATCTATGATGAGTCACACAGACCTTCCAATATCCCTTTGGGGATATGCTCTGCTAACAGCAGTGTTCACTCTAAACAGAGCGCCATCAAAAGCAGTAGCAAAGACACCATATGAATTATGGACTGGAGAAGCTCCAGTGCTGTCTTATCTCAGAATTTGGGGTTGTGAAGCCTATGTTAAGAGATTAATCTCAGATAAGCTTACACCAAAATCTGATAAATGCTACTTCATTGGTTATCCACGGGAAACCAAGGCTTATTACTTCTATCTGCGTTCCGAGAACAAGATTTTTGTTGCCCGGGATTGTAACTTTCTTGAGAGGGAGTTTCTCTCTAAGAAAGACAGTGGGAGTAAGGTACTGCTTGAAGAAATTCAAGATGAACAGGATACTGCTCAACCTAATGAGGAAGAGCAGGAGGAGGCCCTACAAGAAATTGTAGAGCCTGAACCTGTAGTACCTGAAGTTCGAAGATCCGGGAGGATCCGTCACGAACCCGAGAGATATCAAGGATTCCTCGTGACTAACTGTCATGATCTTTTGATCATTGATGGTGATGAACCGTCGAACTTCAATCAAGCCATGATGGGCCCAGATTCCTCTAAGTGGCGCAAGGCCACAGATTCCGAAATGGACTCCATGTCGGTCAACCAAGTGTTTTCGTTGGTTGACTTACCCGTTGGTGTAAAAGCTATCGAGTGCAAATGGATCTTCAAAAAGAAGATTGACGTGGATGGAAATGTCCAGATTTATAAAGCCAGGTTGGTGGCAAAAGGTTTCAGACAAGTTCACGGTGTGGATTACGATGAAACCTATTCACCAGTGGCTATGATGAAATCTATTCGGATTCTACTAGCAACTGCAGCTTTTCATGATTATGAAATTTGGCAGATGGACGTGAAAACCGCCTTCCTGAATGGTATTCTGGAAGAGGATGTGTGTATGACGCAACCTGACGGTTACATAGATCCAAAGAATGCTGGGAAAGTATGCAAGCTTCATAAATCCATTTATGGATTGAAGCAAGCATCGAGGAGCTGGAATCTTCGTTTTGATGAAGCGATCAAGCAATTTGACTTCATCAGAAACGAAGAAGAACAATGCGTGTATAAGAAATCTAGTGGGAGCAAAATCGTATTTCTTATTCTGTATGTCGATGACATACTGCTTCTCGGAAACGACGTTCCAATGCTGAAGTCTGTAAAAGACTGGCTTGGAAGTTGTTTTTCCATGAAAGACATGGGTGAAGCCGCATACGTTCTTGGAATTAGGATCTATCGGGATAGACCTAAGAGGCTGATAGGCTTGTGTCAAGACTCATACATTGACAAAGTCCTACAAAGATTCAGCATGAAAGATTCCAAGAAGGGCTTCACGCCAATGGTACATGGCACAACGCTAAGCAAGAAGCAGAGCCCCACGTCGGCTGCTGAGCTTGAGCACATGAAGAATATTCCTTATGCATCTGCAATAGGATCTGTCATGTATGCCATGATCTGTACTCGTCCTGATGTTGCTTATGCATTGAGCATGACGAGTAGATACCAGTCAAATCCAGGTGAAAACCATTGGATTGCCGTAAAGAATATCTTGAAGTATCTAAGACATACTAAGGATAAATTCTTGGTGTACGGTGGAAGTGATGTGCTTAAAGTCAGTGGATTCACGGACGCAAGTTTCCAGACAGACACAGATGATTTCCGGTCACAGTCCGGTTATGTCTTTTGTCTGAATGGCGGTGCAGTAAGCTGGAGAAGCTCCAAGCAGGACACCGTTGCTGATTCCACTACAGAAGCTGAATATATCGCCGCCTCAGAAGCAGCGAAGGAAGCTGTTTGGATACGAAAGTTCATTATGGAACTAGGTGTGATACCAGATGCGGCTGAGCCTCTGGCGCTATTTTGTGACAACAATGGTGCTATAGCTCAGGCAAAGGAACCAAGATCACACCAGAAATCCAAGCATGTTCAAAGAAGATATCACTTGATACGTGATATCGTTAATAGAAAGGAAGTCAAGATCAGCCGAGTTCCGACAGATGATAATGTCGCTGATCCGTTGACAAAGCCACTCCCAAGGCCTAAGCTCGAGTTCCTGACTGAAGCTGTAGGCATTAGAAACATTGAAATGTAATCTAAATTTGAGTGGGAGTTTTGTGAGCTTTATCTTAGTTATTTGATATGTTCTTGTAAAACATTATTTTATGTTTAATGAAATTATTATTTCAAGATTATTTTAACTGTGATGAAATAATCGTTCCAAAATGATATGAACCATTTTATAGGTCATCGAAGTAAATGATTTGATCTTGAGTCATCGAAGTCATTTAGCTTGATCATGAGACCCTATATTTGATGGATGTTTTATATCATCTCGTCCCCAGTCGAAGGTTGTTGAAATTGGAACATCAACAACCGTGTGAGACTGGATTGGTACGTGACTTATGACAAAGTCTCAGTGTGTCATAGATGCGCGGCATCAAAGTCAGTACATAGGTGTATGTTTGGGAACATACGACCGGACAAGACCTGCTTATAAGAACTCTTCAGGATATTTATATCTGTGTCATAAGAGATTCTTACTACGACTATAGAGTATAGTCCTTAGACCTGAGTTCACATGCATGTGACTGCACATGGACTGATGTACTTTGATCATTGTCTAACGCTATCGTTCAGTGATAGCTATAAGGACCTTGTTTGGGTACATCATGAAATGAGTAGTTTACAGTGATGGAACAAGATGGGATTTGTCCCTCCAATATAAATGGAGTGAATATCTCTAGGCCAATCGGAGATTTGAATACTGGAAAACGCATGGCCATGCTCAAACGGACTTTCCCGAGTCGTTTGGATTGTCAGTATCAAATCAGAGTCCGATGAACAAGATTAGGCTTTATAAGGATGACACCAATCTTGCCTTATGACTAATCGAGATATTGAGACAAAAGGATTATGAATACACAGAGATTCCAGTACAAGTGGGAGATTGTTGGAATTGTGTCCAGTAATCTCGGTACTGTCTCTAGAAAGTAAGAGTATGTCAATGATCAGACATAAGTCATATAATACTGGGGGTCATGATGGCTTGCTAGAGTCCGCTCATGATCTATAAGTCTTGGACTTATTGCCTTTATTATATGATCCCATATGGGTCACACGCCTAAGCTAACAGGAAAATGTGTAGGAACGGTTTAGCAGAAGTACAGTAAAAGTGCTAGGCATTTACTGTACTTAGAGAGAATAAAAGGTTTAGCCACTGTGCATCGATCGATGCATAAGGTGCAACGATCGATGCAGTGCGCAAACACCGACGAGTTAATTGGTATTTGGGCCAAATGGCCCAAACGGAACAGGACGAGTTTTGTGTCATAAAACTCGAGTTTCAGACTGATTAACCCTAACACTTGAGCCGTAAACTCTCTCTCTCTGCGCCGAGTTCCCCTAGTAGTCTAGCAGCTGTTTCCTGTGAAAGCGTGTGTGAACCTTTGGAGGATTCATCCCTCGGTGTTTCTCTGATCTCAGACATACCATCCATTTCCGCTGCAACAACAGGTATAAGGTGAGATCATCATTTGTTTCTATTCTGAGAAGAACCTAGATCGCATGTTTAGGTTGATATGAATCTAATAATTGAATCAGGATCAACTAAACGTTCCATCACCAGCGACCTTCACGGAAGCAATGATGGGCCCGGACTCCGAAAAGTGGCTTGGAGCCTCTAAGTCTGAAATGGGATCCATGTCAGAAAACCAAGTATGGTCCTTGGTCGATTTACCTAATGGTGCAAAAGCCATTGAGTGTAAATGGATCTTCAAGAAGAAGATTGACGTGGATGGCAATGTACAGATTTACAAAGCGAGGTTGGTGGCTAAAGGTTTCAAGCAAATTCATGGTATTGACTATGATGAAACCTATTCCCCAGTCACTATGCTTAAATCCATTCGGATTCTTCTAGCGATTGCCGCTCATTATGATTATGAGATTTGGCAAATGGATGTCAAAACCGCATTCCTGAATGGTATTCTGGAAGAGGATGTGTATATGACACAGCCTGAAGGTTTTGTCGATCCTAAGAACGCTGGGAAGGTATGCAAGCTTCATAAATCCATTTATGGATTGAAGCAAGCATCTCGGAGTTGGAATCTTCGTTTTGATGAATCAGTTAAACAATTTGGTTTCATCAAGAACGAATAGGAACCATGTGTTTACAAGAAGACTAGTGGGAGCAAAATTGCGTTTCTTGTACTGTATGTCGATGACATACTCCTCCTCGGTAATGACGTTCCGTTGCTTCAGTTCGGAAGTTGTTTTTCCATGAAAGACATGGGAGAAGCCGCATACATTCTTGGAATCAGAATCTACAGAGATAGATTGAATAGGCTGATTGGATTGTGCCAGGACACTTATATTGATAAGGTGTTGCACAGATTCAGGATGCAAGATTCCAAGAAGGGCTTCATATCGATGTCTCATGGCATGAGTCTCAGCAAGAAGCAGTGTCCGGCGACACCTGCTGAGCGAGAACGCATGAATAGGATTCCTTATGCTTCTGCAATAGGATCTATTATGTATGCCATGCTATGCACTCGTCCAGATGTGGCTTACGCGTTAAGCATGACGAGTAGATACCAATCTGATCCAGGTGAAGTTCACTAGACAGCTATCAAGAATATTCTCAAGTATTTGAGACATACTAAGGATAAATTCCTTGTGTATGGAGGAAGTGAAGAACTTGTGGTGAATGGATTCACCGATGCGAGTTTTCAGACGGACATAGATGATTTCCGATCACAATCTGGATATGTCTTCTGTCTAAATGGCGGTGCAATGAGCTGGAAGAGCTCTAAGCAGAATACCGTAGATGATTCCACAACGGAAGCTGAATATGTTGCTGCTTCGGAAGCGGCAAAGGAAGCTGTTTGGATTAAGAAGTTCATGACTGAGCTTGGTGTGGTTCCTAGTATCTTGGAGCCAGTGGCTTTATTTTGTGACAACAATGGAGCCAATTCTCAGGCGAAAGAACCCAGGTCACACCAAAAGTCCAAACACGTGGAGAGGAGATATCACCTGATTCGTGATATCGTCAATAGAGGTGATGTGAAGATCAGCCGAGTTCCGACAGACGAGAATGTCGCTGATCCTCTGACTAAGTCACTCCCAAGGCCTAAGCATGAGAGTCATACGACTGCTGTAGGCATTAGAGATCTTAAGATGTAATCTTGATTCTAGTGGGAGTTTTAGTTTTGTTTTAGTTATAATAAGACGCTCTTGTAAACATTCTTTTGGAAATGTTTAATGAAATTTGATTTCAGCATTATTTATTGTGATCTAAATAATGGTCCCAAAATAAGTTTATGACATATTATAGGTCATCAAGTTGAGGACTTGATCATGAAACCCTATAAGTTAATAAATTATTTTGTCCCTAGTCGAGGTTGTAGAATTGGGACACTGACAACCGTTAGAGACTAGATTGTGAGGTGACTGTTGGCTAAGTTTCATGGGGCCAATGATATGATTATCGCAGTCAGTCACATAGATATATGTTAGTGAACATATGATCGGACATGACCCGCAAATGAGAAGTCTACAAGATAGTTATATCTGTGTCATAAGAGGTTCTCATTACGACTATAGAGTATAGTCCTTAGACCTGAGTTCATCATGCTTTCTTGCATATGAATTGGTACACTTTGACTTTGTAAAACGTCGACCCGTAACTGGCGACTATAACGGCACTGTTCAAGTATATCATGAAGTGTGCGTTGAAACAGGGATGGAGCAAGATGGGATTTGTCCCTCCTATATAACGGGAGATAAATATCTCAGGGCCTATCGAAGATTTAATACTGAGAAAATGTGTGGCCGCACTCAAACGAATTGTAGTTCAGTTGTTTGTAATGTTCAGTATGAGATCAGGAGTTCGATAAACACGATGTTGGCTTAATAAGGATGACACCAATCTTGCCTTATGCCAAATCGAGATATAGAGACAAAAGGATTATAGGAATTGATGATTCCAGTACAAGTGGGAGATTGTTGGGATAGTGTCCTGAAATCACACTTGTACTCACTCCTGATGATAGTTGTGTGTCGAGATCATACATTCGTATAGTACTGGGCGGTTGCAATGTTTTGCTAGAAGCCTCTTGCAATCTGTAAGTTATGGACTTACTACTAGTACTATATGATCCTATAGGGTCACACACCTAAGCAAACTGGAAGCTACGACATGGGAATGATCATTATGGTAATGATCATATTAATGTGTATTGGATACACATTATAATCGATAAAATGGTGTTGTGTCGATCGACACAGCTTGTGTGTCGGTCGACACAGTTCGGGTTTTTCGAAAGGCTTTTCGAATTAAGACTTGATTAAGTCTGGCCCGGTTAATTGTGTTTTAGGTCGAATATAACAAGTAAGTTTCGACCTAAACAGGGGGTGGTTGACTTTTCTTGACAGAAACAGTAGAAACACCAGAGAGAATCGATTCCCGTTGATCCGGCACTAGCATCCCGTTTCCAGCGAGCGTGCGTGTGTATCTGGTAGAGGCAAGGCGTTTGCGTTGCTCCACTGATCTCGTTCACCATCTCAATTCCGCTGCCAGAAAGGTAAGAACGAGGTTGGTTTTCATTCAATATATCAAACCCTAGATCCAGGGGGATCCAACAAATATCCCCTTTACCTGCCTCTGATCTATGAATAACCTTATGGCCGTCTTCCAGCTGGTCTAATCGTTTCTTTTTCCTATTAGCTTTCACCTTGGCATGGAAATTTTTAGTGTTAAGATCACCACTTTTCATCTCATGTTCTCTACTCTTTTGGTGCCAGAATTTTTCTTTATCACGGTATGATTCAACTAAGGAGATTTTCAGAGATGTTACACACCCTACCCTTGGAAAGTTTGAAGATTGTTTCAACTCCAAGTCCCTTTGCACTTGATGGATTCTGTCCAGAGAGTGCATCGGATTCCTTCTCTTCCATGTGCTGAGAGCATTCCTACATCTTCTCAGTTTATCAGACACTGAGGCTTGAGATTCAGTTACTCGGTTCTTACAACTATCAATGATAACTTCTTTTACTAGAGGTTTGTTGAGAAAACTTTTGTGGAATCTGAAATTACCCTTGTAAGAAGCCTTGGAAGCTACCAGACTTAGCAAAACTGGCCTATGGTATGATCCCCTTTTCTCCAAAAAAACTTTGATTATAAGCTGGGAAGAGAGCATACCATGCCTTATTCAGGAAGCACATGTTTAGTCTACATTGAACCCCAAAATCTCCTCTCGTTCCTCCCCAAGTAAGGTCAATGCCCAAAGATGGAGGCTCAAAAACTTTACAAGCTCGAATCATGTCTGAAAAGTGTGTGAAGGTAGATTCAGCTTCTTAAACCCCAGATTTCTCTGCATTGTGGAGTATATTGTTGAAGTCTCCAATGAGACACCACGGCTCTTGTCTTGATACACCTATTATGGTGACTCTTTCCCAAAATTTTGCTTTGTTCTTCATCATAGGATCTCCATATATACAAGAAAGAAAAAAACCAGTCACTGCCCACCTGTACATGAAGGTCGAGCAGGTTCTTGTAGGCCTGAGCAGTTCGGGTCGGGTATTATGACCGACCCTTATCCAACCTGAATTACCCGACCCTTACCCGTACCCGATATTGAAATTACCCATTTGGGTAGTGATTTTTTTTAGTGCGTAAGGGTACGGGTCGGGTATTACCCGAAATACCCAAAATACCCGTTTGAATAATTAAAATTATAGTTTTCATTAAATTATATAAATATAAATGAAATTATATAATGAATAAAAGTTTATTTATTGAAAAGATGTAATAATTATATTGTTAGATATAGAAGTTTATTTTATTTTGTTATTATTATTATTTGATTAGTTTATTTGATTATAAGTTTCTATTAAAAAAAATTAAAAGAGTTCGGGTATCCGAACTACCTGAACATTACCCGTACTATTTAAAGTTTGGGTAATTAATGGGTAATGGTTTTAACTACCCGACCGAACCTTACCCGACCCGTACCCAACCCTTATCCGTTAATTACCCGAATGGATATTAATTTTTAATACCCAAAATATCCGATCCGACCCGTACCCGCCACTATCCGACGTACCTGCAAACGCTCATGCCTAGGTTCTTGTCTGTATATTTAATATTTACAATCACACTACTCTTCTAGAGGAGTGCCAAACCACCACTCTTACCTATAGGTTCAACAATATATATTATGTCGTAGCCTAGCCATTCCTGCAAGTCCACCAATACGTTCATGTGGTTTATAGATTCCATAATAAAAGGGATCTCAGGGAAGTGTTCTTTACTCAGTTCCTTGAGATGTTGAATTGTCAAGTCAAAGACCCGTTCCAAGCCTCGACAATTCCAAGCCAGAATACTCATTATGGGCGGGACGGTCCCTCCTTTGGGACCACCTCCGGTGGACTACACCTCACAGCTTTTGTTGACCCCTGAAGATAATACGTGGCTCTGCACTTTCCCAGGTCAGACATACTTTGGCAATCCGGATTTAGGAGACGACCCATGAGACTGAGTTGATTTCTTTCCGTAGAGCCGAACTGAGGAAGATCCCACAGATCGAAGGGAACATCATCTTCCTCAAGGTTAAGCAAAACCATGGCTCTGTCCAGAGTATAAGACATGAACCTGGAGAGAGTCTTCTTATCTGACGGCGCTATCGGACGGCGGCCAAGATTCTCGGGAGGATTTAACGATCGATGTGAAAATCTAGATCTCGAAAGTTTGAAGATGGTTGGGTTAACGAAGAACAAAACCAAGAAACACTAAATTTCAAACCAAATCAGACCAAAAAGGCAGTATTAGCCCTAATCTCAACAAAGTGAAAGCCAATAGTTGAGATAGAGAGTTTTAAGCTAAAAAAAAAGAGTTTTCAATCAATATTGGTATTAAAAATGATGTTTAGGAAAAATGACAAAGATTTTATATATATTACTCGTGAAACCGCACTAAAATTTAAAAACTATCTTATTAAAATATAAACATTATCTTTACTAATCCGGTTTCGCCATGTGATAACTTTAAGAAATATTGCTATGAATGCATATACACCTAGCCTAGCTAGTCAAATATATATATATATATATATATATATATATATATATATATATATATATATTTATATATATATTTATGTATGTGTTATTAACGTGAGCAACAAGACATTTCATTTGGCTAAGGCCCAGATGCAAAACGAGAGAAGATCAATGGGTCACTGCAGCAAGGATCATCCTATTTCTCAGTCAACAGGATCTTCAGTCTTGGTAAAAAAGCAGAGCTGTGTACGGTTATGTTCATGGACAAGATGAAGGCCAATAACAAATTCACCCGCTGGAGGATAAGATTAAATGAGCTGTTAATCTTATCATAATCACTGCTTTACCATTTTGTATCACTCTAGAACTATATGTTAAACTCTATATATGCCTTGTCTTTGTAAAACGTTAATGTATCTCGGCTGCCATGGTTGCAGCCATCTCCTCTTGTCTTTATGAATCAATAAACATTACTGTTCTTGCAGACAAACATTACAAGCTTTTCCATTTCTCTTTTACTCTTGCTCAATAAAGCTCTCATGAGCTATTTCCTTTTACTTATTTTTATCAATCTGTCATCTTCTTCAATAATTTTTTATGAGCTCTATCCTCCTATGTTTTACAAATGATTTCATGGTATCAGAGCTTAGTCGGTTTCTATGGGATTCATGGGTGTGTGCTTCACCAGCTTCCAAGTCGTTATATCCTTGTTCAGCTCAGTTTTGTTCTGCTTTCTTTGCTTATGCTCACCTTGTCATCATCTCACATTCATCTCCAAGTCAAGTTTTAGATTCATTTCTCCAAATAAATCATCATGATTTGGAGGATCCTCAAGAAGATTGATATGAAGAAGAGGATGCCATCAATCTAACAGAAGATTCAGAGATGTCAACCCAAATATATCAACAGTTTGGTGGATTCCCGGTTGGTTTGGTTTGAAGAAGAAACAATGCTCTGGCCCAGCTTAAAGGTACTGGGTTATTTAACAGGTTTGGACAAGTTCACACAACTAGTTACAAGGTTCTACTGATGTTCCTACCCTTGGTTTGGTACAAACTCGATGTAGAAGAGACTCTCACCTCGAATTTGCAGGGGGATATTAACATGAGCAACAAGACATTGTATTTGGCTAAGGCCCATATGAAAAACGAGAGAAGATCAATGGGTCACTGCAGCAAGGATCAGCCTATCTCTTAGTCAACAACATCTTCAATCTTGGTCAAAAAGCAGAGGGATGTACGGTTACGTTCATGGACAAGATGAAAGCCAAGAACAGATTCACCTGCTGGAGGATAAGATTGAATGAGCTGTCAATCTTATCATAATCATTGCTTTACTATTTTGTATCACTTTAGAACCATCTATTAAACTCTATATATGTCTTGTCTTTATAAAACGTTAATGTATCTCAGCTGCCATTGTTGCAGTCATCTCCTCTTATCTTATGAATCAATAAACATTATTGTTCTTGCAGACAAACATTACAAGCTTTCCCGTTTCTCTTTTACTCTTGCTCAATAAAGTTCTTATGAGCTATTTCCTTTTACTTCTCTTTATCAATTTGTCATCTTCTTCAATAAGCTCTTATGAGCTCTATCATCCTCTGTTTTACAAATGCTTTCACATGTATGTGTGAGTGTTTATACACATCGTATATATACATACATACCGCATGTACTTTTTTGAACAAGAATACTGCATGTATTTGTACTAAAAGCTTTAGATATATGAAACTAAAACATAAGATGAGATTGTCCAATAGTTATAGACAGAAACACGTGTCAAGACCATGCTATCTCGAGAATATCTATACTATTAAAACAGGTGACTGACCATGGTACATAAATGTTGTTTCCGAAATTTGCCCTAGATATTATTAGGATTTGTAACCTTCATTAAGGGTAATTAGGGAATACAACATTATCTCTACAATTCATGTTTCCAAACAAGACAATTACTAAACATGTAGCCAAACAACCAAAATCTAATGGGTCCCACTTTCCTAATTAATTAAAATCAAAACAAATTAATTGATAAATATAATGAATAATTTATACATCAACTATTATATATAAATTAAGATTCTCTAATTTATGATTTAATTCAAAATATATTTATAATATATTTTAATATATTTTTATTTTGTTTCAAATATATATATATATACACATATTACGATTGATGTTTTTATGATTGTACTTTTTAGCAGGTTTTTCCAAACTATGATCTTACGATACAACACAGATTAAAATATATAATGTGAAATCGTTATTTTAATCTCTTAATCCTTACGATATATCTCCTCCAAATAACACATAATTCATTTAAAAAAAAACTAAATTGCTAACCCACTGTTTATAATGTTGGTTAAACAATTATAATCAAAATTAGATTACATAATTAAAAATCTAAACTATTATTAACAAAATGAATAAAAAGTAAAATTTGTAAAGAAAATTTAACCCGCACTTTTTAAGTGCGGGCCAAATCTAGTTTAGCTTAAAACACACATCGGATTCTTCTCTTTATATATTCACTGTCACTTACCCATATTGGTACGTATGAATACGTGTAGGTTGGTGCATATATATACTAAGTACAATAATATACTGTCCCAATACAGTTCATGTATATTAACCAACCATATATTAATAATTATACATAATATATATATGTACTTAGTATACTGTCCCAATACAGTTCATGTATATTAACCAACCATATATTAATAATTATACATATATATATATATATACATATATATATATGTATTTATGCATATCTCTCTATCAGACCATCTATAGGTGTAGATAGTCGCAATGCAAACTTTTGCTTGTGAAGTTCAAATATTTGCTTGTACTTTTTTTTTTTTGGACAAACGCTTGTAATAGTTTAGTTAGAATATATTTCTTATGATCGGTGAAATTACTGGTGATATTCTATCTATTATATATACCCCTCGAAATGATAGGTATATAAATGGAGACTTGTTCTGTCGCTGTGGGTTCAATTTGACGCTGAAATTCATCTTTCTATTTCACGGCTCAGCGACAATTTCTCTTTGTTAATAAGGTGTCGGTGTCGTTGGCGCTTGAAATAACACAGAGCCCAGAAACAAGTAAGAATCAAAACAAAAGCAAAAGCCAAGCATTGACATTTTTATTGAAAGCTTGGCCAATCAATATTTGACATTATGACAATTTCTATTATATATATATATATATCTATTTATTTAAGGTTATACACCTAAATTTATTTTGAAAAGACTTGATTTTCAAGATCTTCCCATATATATATTATAAATTCGTTTATCTTTGGTATTACTTATTAATTTCACAATTAATATATAAAAGAGCTAGAAAGTGATTAAGATTTGAGATTATGAACCTTAAACACATCTTCTTTATGATGATCTTAATTAATCTTACCCTCTAGCATCTCTAACTCAAAGCCAAAGAGTTAGAGCTGCAGTAGTGTCCAGCCTCCATGCAAATCCACCAAACTCCATCTTCCACACATCGCACGGCACCGTTTTAACATACTTCGTCTCTCGCCACGTGTACTCGAGCCTCACCTTACACGTGAAGTTTCGGTACTCGAAAAATGTCGCCGTTTGATCAACCACCAACCACACAATAACTTCCGGCAACAACGACGATGGCTCTCTCTCAAGTCCCCCGTCTCCGGTTACAATCCTCCGGTAAGCCTCGTTCACCATCACCACACGGTTCGAAGCGTCCGATACAAAAGCAGGATACGTATCTTTATCTATAGCATCCACGATCTTTTCGTCCATACACCCTACCGCATGGGAAGTGGAGCCACCGTTTACGGACTCCACCGTCACCCACGTTTCCACTGGAACTTGACGTATCGTGTCATCGCCGCCGTTGAGCTTGAGCCACGTACCGGTTTTACAGGTTTCATCTCCGATTAATGTTTTCACCGTTGGATCGAGATTAGTATTATCCAAACTCAACGGCGTAGATCTCTCCGGCATGAGCTTTAGCGTCTCGAGATCTTCCCGGCCGGTCTCTGGATCTGTTGAGCTAGATCTAACGCCGTCCTTAGATCGACATGTGGCTTTATTGTTTTTAGAAACCCTAACGTACTTTCTCTTCGTCCTTCTCGTGCTCGTGTCTCCAACGAATGGTTGACCAGTCGTCGTCGGCTTTGGGGCGATCGGACGGTACTTAAGCATGAGAGTATCAACGGAAGTCGTATCTTGGGCTTTATAACTGGCGCATCTTAGCGTCCGCCGTAACTCGTGATCTTGATCCATCTCTCTCTCTCTCTCTCTCTCTCTCTCTCTCTCTCTCTCTCTCTCTCTCTCTCTCTCTCTCTCTCTCTCCTCCTAAGCTCTTCAGTACTCTCTCTTTCTCTTCCCTTCTTTTCTTTCTGTGTCTCTCCGGTGGCCAAAGAGGTTAACATTCGGGTATAGGAGAACGCCACGTGTCTAGGGCAAGCATACGAAGTCACTTGAATCAGTACGGTTGTGTGCATTTACCATAATTTTATGTCTTTTTGAACTTTTATTTTCCGATAGAATGAAAAATTAACAAGAAAATTTTATTCTTTTTAACTATAAATTGGAAAATACGTTTCTAACCAAACACTTTTAACTTTTTTTTAAAATATCAGGATATGTTTGTCGTGCATTTAACTAGTTAAATAATGTCAATAGTAGGTGTTGATATATATGCGTTAGATACGGGTCATTGTTTTCTCGTGTGATTTATTGGCTGGTTAGAATTTAATTTGTTAGTAGAATGTCCTTAATATCAAAAGGGACATTCTACGACGGATTAAGGATACGCAAGCTCGCAATTACAGCCTTACAGGTCATATGCTGGCTCATATGTTTGACAAATTAATAAAAATATATTTGTTCTATATTTGGCTGATACGCATAAACTATATATATATATACTTAACATCATCCATTATGTTACACAAATATAGTGAAATGAATGGAATATAAGTTTGTCGGCAATCTATAAAGTCTATATACACAAATAAATAAATATACTTAGAGCACATACATTGGAGTTTCTTAAGGGAGAGTTTCTTAACTATTCACGTGGGTCCCACGTGGGGCCCACATGAATAGTTAAGAAACTGTCTCTTAAAATCTTTATCTAAGAGCATGTACACTAGTGAACCCCCCTTTTGGGGGTTCTTAACTATTTTTATTAAATTTTTTTTTTTTTTTTTTGCAGGTGGACGGAAAAAAAAACCAAAAAGCAAAAAAAAAAAAATCATCCAACCACACGTCGCCACGTCGCCATGAACAGTCAAGAGCTGGCTCTTAGGGAAGAGTTGTTAAGAACCAAGGTTCTTAATTTTAATATTTTTTTATTCTAATTGCCTATGAAACCGTGCCCATGAACCCCCAAGAACCTCTAGTAAACATGCTCTAAGGATCGATCCTTACACTGTTCACGCCACGTGTCACGTAACGATTGGTCCATTTTTTTTTTTTAATTTTTTTTTTTTGGATCTGAAAAAAAAAAAATTTAAAAAATTAATAAATTTTTTTTTCTAAGGACCCCTAGTGGGTAACACGGATGTATGTGCTCTAAGTATATTTATTTATTTGTGTATATAGACTTTATAGATTGCCGACAAACTTATATTCCATTCATTTCACTATATTTGTTTTTCTAGCATTTTATTATTGTTTCACAATATTTAATTTTATGTAGTATAATTAATGAAGATTTGTTTTTATGATTAAATTAATAAATACATGCATTATTTTTTGTGTAATTAATTACAAACATTCAAAATGAGTATATGAGTATTCAAATTTCACGTAAACAAAAAAAAAAATTACTCCATTAGTTATTAGAATACCAATTTTTCTTTTTACTTTAATTAGTTTGCAAAAAATATAAATTAATTGTTTCTTAATCTATGTGCAAAAACTAGAAAATCAAATATAGTGAAACACAAAGAATATAATTTAGATTAAATTAAGACTAATATGTAAATTTGTAAGAAGTAGGTGATTATTAATCGTCTAATTATATAATCCCGTCTAAACTTGTCTAGCTAGGGCTTACACTACAAGAAAACAGGGCTATTACCGACGGAATTACTGACGGAAAAAATTCCGTCAAAAATTACCGACGCAAAATCGACGACTTTCTGACGGGACGTTTTCCGACGGAATACCGTCGAAAATTTCCGACGGTTTTCTCATTCCGTCGGAAACACCCGACGGTAAACCGACGGTTTATTTTTCCGTCGGTTTTCCGTTGTATTTCGATCGGTTTAGCGTCGGTTTAATATAGCCGTTAAACTGACCGTCAGTGGAACCGTTGGGTCGACTAGAAACCGACCGATTTCCGACGGAATTCCGTCAAAAATTATGCTACATATACCTCATCCCTCCTCTCTTCCCCTCCACACCTATCCCTCCATAACTCTCTCTCTCTCTCTCTCTAATACTTCTAGTAACCAAGAAAAATGTCTTCTTCTAACTATTATAGATCGTGGATGGACGGAGTTATGATTGATGAGGCGACGAAGCTAGTGGACCGGGAATATGCACTTGGTATTGCAGAGTTTATGTCGCTAGCTTGCAATCAACCATATACGCTGAAAAATGGTATGTTAAAATGTCCATGTGCTAATTTCCGGAATTTTAGAAATCTTACGATTGGCGAAGTATGGTTTCACTTGTATTCAGTTGGGTTTATGTCGGGTTATAAGATTTGGTATCTTCATGGGGAAACTTCGGATTATTCAAGTAGTAGTAGAGAACCTCACGGTGGTACTAGTACTAGGGAACCTAATGTTAGTTCTAGCGAACCTTATACTGCCGATGTAGATTTTGGTGTAGGCACCATTCAGATGGTTAATGATGCACATAGAGAAATTATTCCAGAGGTAGGTGAATATCAAATTCCTAGGGTAGGTGAGGAACCAAATGTAGAATCTAGGAGATTTTTTGACATGTTAGATGCAGCGAAGCGGCCGCTTTACGATGGTTGCAGAGAGGGTCATTCGCCATTATCATCTGCTACAAGATTAATGGGCATAAAGACGGACTACAATCTGCCGGAAGAATGTGTGGATGCGATTTGCGAGTTTTTGAAAGATATTCTTCCAGAAGATAACCTTGCGCCGAGTTCATACAATGAGGTCGAGAAACTGGTTAAAGGGCTGGGATTACCATATGAGATGATAGATGTGTGCATCGACAACTGTATGATATACTGGCGAGAAGAAGAATTCCGTCTGGAATGCAAATTCTGTAAGAAGCCGCGCTATGAGGATACAAGGGGAAGAGCTAAGGTTCCGTTCAAGCGAATGTGGTATATGCCATTAACCGATAGGCTGAGGCGGTTATACCAGTCAGAGCGAACTGCGGGGGGAAATGAGATGGCATTCTGAGCATAGAAGAGAGGCAGAGATTGCACATCCGTCAGACGCTGAAGCGTGGAAACATTTTCAGAGATTATACCCAGATTTTGCTTACGATCCACGTAACGTGTACCTCGGATTATGCACAGATGGTTTTAACCCGTTTGGAAGGCATGGGAGACAATGTTCGTTGTGGCCAGTGATTCTAACTCCTTATAATCTACCGCCGACTATGTGCATGCGTCGAGAGTTTCTTTTCCTCTCCGTACTTGTTCCCGGTCCAGAGCACCCGAAAAGATCACTTGATGTATTCTTGCAGCCGTTGATACATGAGTTGCAAATGTTATGGCTGCCCGGTGTTGTAGCATACGATGTTTCATGCAAGGAAATTTTTTTGATGAGGGCTGCATTGATGTGGACCATTAGCGATTTTCCGGCTTATGGTATGTTATCAGGATGGACTACACATGGGAGGTTAGCATGTCCGTATTGTCAGGAAAATACCGACGCATTCCAATTGAAGAATGGACGTAAATCGTGTTGGTTTGATTGTCATAGAAGATTTCTACCGCATGATCATCCCTACCGGAAAAACACTAAACATTTTACGAAGAAGAAGAAAGTGTTTGATGATCCTATTCTCCAAGAAGCTGGGTCGACTACCTTGGGCCTCTTAGAAGGATTTGGTGCATTAAGAAGTCGTGAGTGTGGTGGGAACGGGCATGAGAATATATACGGAGCTGGTGTAGTCCACAACTGGCACAAGCAAAGCATTTTCTGGGATTTACCGTATTGGAAGGACCAGTTACTAAGGCATAATCTTGATGTCATGCACATCGAGAAAAATTTCTTCGATAACATTATGAACACTGTGCTCAACGTGCAAGGGAAGACGAAAGATAATGTGAAGTCTAGGCTTGATTTACCTGAAATTTGTGATCGGCCTGAACTTCATCTTCAGACGAACGGAAAACCGCCAATTCCAGCATATTGGGTAGACTCGAAGTCAAAAGAAGAGTTGTTTAAGTGGATTATGCTACAAGTTAAATTCCCTGACGGGTATGCATCAAACTTGCGTAATTGTGTGGACACTGACGGAGGAAAGTTTATCGGAATGAAGAGTCATGATTGTCATGTGATGATGCAGCGACTCCTGCCGTTTGCGTTTGCTCATCTCCTTCCTCGAGATGTCCACAAAGCAATTGCAGCTGTTGGATCTTTTTCAGGGATATATCCACTAGGACACTCACTGTTGATGGGATCAGGAGTCTGGAGCAAAATATTCTAAAAATCTTATGCAATCTGGAAAAGATATTTCCACCGTCTTTCTTCGACGTTATGGAACATTTGCCTATCCATCTACCGGGTGAAGCTAGACTTGGTGGACCGGTACAATATCGGTGGATGTATCCGTTCGAGCGCTATATGTTCCACCTTAAAAAGAAGGTGAAGAATCCCGCTAAAGTGGATGGTTCTATTGCCGCTCAATATAACAACGAAGAGACTGCGACCTTTGCTGGCTACTACTTCCCTTCGCAAGTACGCACAAGGAGCAGGCGCCCAGCTAGGAACAATGACAGGGGAGAAAGGCAAATTTATCGGTCAAGCGTTCCTAACATTTTTCAACAGGTTGGGCGGTTAAGTGGGAAAGTAGGCAAGCGGCAACTAACACCTCAAGAGAATACACATCTCCACAAGTACATTCTAACCAACTGCGAGGAAGTATTTCAATATGAGAGGTATACATGCTAGCTAGATTTATAATTTTGTATTACACTTGCTTTACTTATTTATATTCTTTTAACTTTTTGTAGGATATATATGGAAGCTCTCCAATATCATCATCCGGAATTGGACGAGGGCGAACGTGAGGCTCGGAAACAAAAATACTTCAGCCGTTGGTTAAACTTTTATGTAAGAATTAGTTTCTTAAATCATATAAAACACTTACGAACTGGAGCAATATATATCTTTTAACTTTGATGTGATCATATTGTTAGGTCCGGGGGGAACTCAATGCTGGACGCATCGTCGATGATTGGTTAGTTGACATTGTAGAGGGCCTCCACTACACAGCAAAGTCTTATCCGAGATATTGCACTAGGGGGTATGCATTTAAGGTGCATGTAGAAGGGTCAACAAGAATTACTGCCGATCACGGAGTATCATCTGCATCCGGAGAAGTTGTTTACTATGGTATTCTTAAAGAAATACTAGAAGTAAAATACATAGGAAAGCTTGGAATGCGTTGTGTAGTTTTTCTATGCGACTGGTATAACCCGATCGTAGGGCAAGGTGTTGTGATCGACGAGTTCGGTGTGACGTCGATTAATTCGAGCAAAAAGCTAAGAAACTGCGATCCATTCATTATTGCTTCACAAGCAGATCAGGTAAGTAATTGTAAATAATTATTTTGGATTTCAAACTCTGAATAAAAAAAATTATTAATATAATATTTACGCAGGTGTGTTACATTCCATACCCTCGACTAACTTATAAAAATGATCCATGGATCACCGTTACAAAGATAAACCCTCGAGGGAAGGTGTACGGAGTTGAAGAGCGCGAAGTAGAGCCCTTACAAACAAGTGGTTCTGGTGTGATCGCTCCGGTAGAAGAAACGCTAGAAGTTAATTTAGTTGTCGACTTTAGTCAATTCGGGGACATTGTTCTTCATTCAGAATCAGAAGAAGAAAGAGGCGAATTTGATGATAGTGACTCAATTTCGTCCGACTACAATACAGAGAGTGATGAAGAATAAAAATGTATTATGAATTTAATATTTATGATTGTTCTTAAATATATATAATGTGTTATGCTTTAAACATCAATAATATTATTTGAGGGTACAAAATATATGTAATTTTAGACTGTTATAGATATATAGAATTAGTATGTAATTTTAAACAAGTAATACTAAATGGATCAACTGGTTAAGAGTACAAAATACATGGTTCGAGGTGGGGGTTCGAACAAGGCCTTCCTCGGTTACATGTTTCTTAATTTCCGACGGATTATCGTCGGTTTGTCGTCGGTTATCCGTCGATTTACCGTCGGTTTGTCGTCGGTTTACCGTCGGTTTATCGTCCGAAATCCCGTCGGATGACAGCAGTAAATCTCTCGAGTAAATGGCATTTAGTCGGTAAATGTCATGTCCGAATTAACTCGATTTCCGACGGATTTCCGTCTGATTTACCATCGAAAAGTTTTCTATATATACTCGGCCAAAACATGAGATTTTCATTCAAATCATAGACACAACAACTCACCAAATGGATTTCGTTTATTTCTCTCCCGAAGCCCGTGAAACGGCAATACGCCAACTTGGAATGCCGGGTCGGAGTCATCTACCTAATCTCGACCCAACCAGGCAGACTCATCGGGGGATTTGGTTCGGGTACAACACGGTTATTATATCCGTGACCAGTGAGATCATTCAGACACGTTGGTCTGGCGGCTATCTGACGTACTACCAACTCCCGACGTCCTTCAAAGAAGCATGGTTCAGTGACTTTCTCGTAAGTAATTTCCTATTCTTATAAATTATTATATTAATGTAATTATAATTAAAGTATTTATAAAATTAATTACAGGAATACTTCACCTGCTCTACGGACAATTTGTTCCGCGTCTGGCGGGAATTCCACAGGACTGCTAGGCGGGTTTTCCAAACTAAAATGTGGCGGTTGAAGCTAGTCTGGCAAAGAGGAGAAGGAAGACCTCCGTGGATTCCTGCAAGGTCTTGGAGATTGCTGGTGAGCCAATGGCGCGAGACGGACGTCGGAGATTGGTTTACTAACCAATTCCCGAACTACAATAGATTTTAAATTATGTTGTTTTTAATTTCTTGCAATGTTTTAAATTTCATGCAGTTTGTAAAATATGTTTTTAATTAAAGTAATTAAGCTATGTTATGTTTTGTTTTTAAAAAAAAAAAAAATCAGAACCAAAGCATAATTACATATACAATTAACATGTTTTAGTAAACGATTAACACAAACTGGCTCAACTGGTCTAATGCGAGAGAACAATTGGTTTAGGTGGCGGGTTCGAAAAGAGCTCGCCGCATTAATTTTTTTTTTTAAATTAAATTTCGACGGAAATCCGTCGGTAATTATTTTCAGACGGTAATCCGTCGGTAATTATTGACGGATTTTCGACGGTTTAGGGTTTAGGGTTTAATAATGATTAGGAAGAATCGCAAAACACATCACTAGTCAATGTAATGTTAGAATATATTATAATTCTTTAGTATCTGATCTATTTTGACATTTTTTGTTCGGGTTGAAAAATTAAAAACACGTAGGACCTAAACATTTCGAATTGTACATTAACGTTTAAGAAGAAGTTTATGTCAAACACTATCTGACTATGATTTTCCTAATATTCTTCAATTTGAGACATGTAATTATAAACTTCAAGCTTAATGGTAAACTAATGTGTTACCAGAAATAAAATGTCCAACCCTAAAACCTAATTGAAACCCTAAACTCAGTTCCCTCGGAATTCCGTCGGAAATTTCCGACGGCTATTCGTCTGTTAACCGTCGGTTTTCTGCATTTAACCCCTTTGGTTAAGTGTCTCGTCAGTAATTAAAACCGTTTCCGACGAATTTCCGTCGGAAATCATGTCGAAATGTTTTGTATAAATATGTACGGACCAATTGAAACCCTAAACCCTGTTCCCTCGTAAATCCGTCGGAAATTTCCGATGGTTATTCGTCGGACTTTCGTCGGTTTACTGATTTAATCGGTCAAAATCTAAATTAACTGCCCTCTCTTCCCCATGCAACGCTTTGGTAAGTGTATAGTCAGTAATTAAAACGATTTCCGACGGATTTCCGTCGAAAATACTGTCGCAATATTTTGTATAAATATGTACGGAGTTGTGTTTGGTTTTTCAAACATTTCATATAAGATTCTCTTTCCAAAAAAAAATGGATAACGTTTTTCTAACCCCGTCGGAACGTTCTTGGATAATTACAGGGATATTATCTCAACCGGGACGAGATCATCTTCCTGTGCTGGATCCTTACCGCCGAAACCGGACCATTTGGTTCGGTTTCAATGCTGCAATTCCCGCCGTTATTAGCGACGTAATAGAGGCTCGGTTTGAAACTGGTTACCTAGCTTACTACAATGTCCCGAGAAACGTTAAGGAGTTATGGTTCGAAGATTTTCTGGTATATAATTTATATTTTTTGTCTTATTTTTACAAATTCTACAATTAATATTTATTCACTTATTAAATTGCAGGCTTATTTTAATTTTGATCCGCGAGTAGTCTTCGCGGTTTGGGTGGAATTCCACGTGGTGGCTAGGCGTGTTTTCCAGACCAAAATGCGCCGGGCCAAACTGCGATGGTTTAGAGGACAAGGAAGACCGTTATGGATGTCGGAGGGGGATTGGAACCGCATGGTTCAGCTTTGGGAGGAGACTGACATCGGAGAATGGTTCGGGAACGATTCCCCAAATAATGACTGAACAATTTTATAAATATGCTATTTATTTTCATGTAATGTTTAATTTATGCAACTACTAAGTTTTTAATATATGATATGTTTTTATTTTTATTTTAATAATCAAAACAATATCAGAACAATAACTAAAATTACAATGTAATTATAAACAACTAACACTAAATCGATCAACTGGTTAAGGGTACTCTATATATTGGTCGAGGTCGTGGGTTCGAACCGAACCTTCCACCAATTATATGTTTTTCATAAACGGTTATAGATATATAGAAGTACCATGTAATTATAAACAACTAACACTAATTGGATCAACTGGTTAAGGGTACACAATATATTGGTCGAGGTTGGGGGTTCGAACAGAGCCTTCGACCAATTTTATGTTTTTTAAACGGTTATAGATATATAGAACGACTATGTATTCATAAACAACAAATACTCAATGGATCAACTGGTTCGGTTACACAACATTGTTAGAGGTTGCGGGTTCGAACAGAGCCTTCCTCGTTTAATTAGTTTTTTAATTTCCGACGGATAACCGTCGGTTTTCAGATAACCGTCGGTTATCCTTCGGAATATTTGGCGCCTTAAACCCGAAATTTTTCGAGTTAACCGCCAATTTTTGACGAAAACAATTGAACCGCCTAGAATACCGACGGAAAACCGACGACAAATGATTTCCGACGGATTTCCGTCGAAAATCAATTAATATTCTCCCGATCTAACTTCTTCTTCCTCATTTCTCTGTAACTTCTCTCTCTCTCTAATCGCGACATCGGACCCTCTCTCTACGATTCCGCCGGATTATCGCCGTTTCTCCTCATATCCGACCGCCACCAACACCACAAACATGTAAGTTACCCTTTTAACCGATTGATTTTGCATAATTTTGTTTAGATTTGTAGAAATGGTTGCATGTGTTGGATAAAACGGTAGTATAGGTGTTGACTAATGGATAGAACAATAGTTACTAGGATTTAGGCTTGTTTGACTTAGATTGATTGTGAATTTCTTGTTGAAGTTTCTTCAAAATCTTTAAAACAGTTTTTGGTGTAATTTTGGAATTTGTTTTTGTTTTTTAAACGTTTTTAAAATTCTTATGGGTTCTAAAATGTTTTTTGATTTTTATAAAATTTGAAACATTTTTTTTGTAATTTATTATCAATTTTACAACAGATTAGGAAATTTTATTGTTGATTTTTTAAGCGTTTCTAAATTTTTTTATGAGTTCTAAAACGTTTTCTAATTTTTATAAAAATTTAAAATCGTTTTTGTAATTTATTTTGATTTTTTAAAGTTTTAGAAATTTTTACTGTTGATTTTAAAACGTTTTTAATTTTTTTTTTAGTTCTAAAAAGTTTTTTTTTATTTTTTAAATCTTAAATACTTTTTTTGAAATGTATTGTGAATTTTAAAACGTTTTAAAAGTTTATTTTGTTGATATTATACACGGTTTTTATGAATTCTAATTTTTTGATTGATATGCAGGGATGATTTTCTGGCGTTTGAGATGCACCTCATGAACGACAGTCCACTAAATAAGGTGCATCAGGAACCGGTCCAGCAACAACAACCGAGAGCCCGACGGTCTCGGTCGACTCAGGTGATACCCACACCGGATCCGACACAGGCAGGACCGTCTGAGACTATGCCGGAGGCTAGTGGGAGTCATTCCGTGTCTCAGGCGCCCCATTATGTTTTACCGTCAATTGCCGATGAGATATCGGCATTAGTCGATCAGCCGGGACGAGAGCTGCTCAAACGGCTCGACCCTTTCTACGAGACCAACCCGGGCACTTTCTGGTATGAAATTTATAACTTTAGATTCTCATTTACACTTTTTAGTATATACAATTTTTGTAACCCTTTGTTTTTCCTTGTCTTATTAGGTTTACGTTGACCGAGTCGAAGGTCACGAAGAGCATCTTGGGAATGATGTACAGCATGCTCAAGTTCGGGTACCCGACGTACAGGGAGATGCCTTTATCCGATAGACATAACTGGTTCCGCCAGTTCGCGGTAATACCTCCTCGTTAATTTTGTTGTATATATATATATATATTTTATTATTATTTTATATAATTTATTTTTAAAGTTTTTAATTCTAACAAATATTTATTTTTTTTGTTTTGAATAGCAAGAGTATACTTGGGATAGGAAGTATACGGTTATGGTGGAAGAGGAGTTCCACCAGAAGGCGTCGACGCATTACTCAAACGTCCTCAACACTTGGAAACAGAAATGGTGCCGTAATGAAGTTCCCAAGGGTATTGACAAAAAGGACGACACCTGGCAGGGCTTCATCCGTCATTGGAGTAAGCCTGCAACCGCATCAACCTCTACGACGAACTCCCAGAACCGTAGAAGTGAGAGGGATGGTGCCGGTCCCGCAACTCATAATGCGGGAGCAAGAAGCACCACATCAAGGAAGATAATCCTGGTAAGCAGTCTTTTTTTAACATTTTCAATATGTTAAGTTATTTTTAAATTTTAAGTTCAATATCTTTTTTGCAGAAACAAAAGAAAGGAGGGCGAGATCCGACTCATATTGAGCTCATCGAGGATGGCCACAAGAACAAGGAAACGGGCCAAATCCAAGATCCAATTGCTCGAAGGATTGTGGAGTCGACGAAGAGGCGTTTGGATGAGGTGGTTACCCAATCCGAAGGAATTGGTTCAACGGAAGAGATACCTGACGAGCAGATCAACCAAGTCTTCCTCGCGGTAAATTTTAAAATATTTAAAATTTAAAATATGTTAAACCCTAAACTCTAACTTAAAATTCATAACGTATTATTTACTTTATAGGAAACTGAGAAGAGAAGAGGACGAGTTTTTGGTTTGGGAAACTTGGCGGACAAAGTGTCGACACCGCATTCCCGTTTTCGTCCGGAAGAGGACTATGCCCAGATCTTAAGGGAAAAGGATGCGGAGATCGAAGCATTGAAGGCTAGTCAATTGCGGATGGAAGCCCGAATGGTAGAACAAGATGAAGCAAACGCAAAGAAGTTCGAAGAGATGAACCAACGGTTTGAGACCTTCATGCAACAACAAGCCAATCTTCCAAATGTCGGACCGTCGACCAAGAGCGGAGGGAAGGGGACAAAGAAGTTGAGGAAAAGGGCGACGTGAGAGTGATTCGCTCCCGTTGAATGTAATTTTTTTTATGGACGAATGTAGTTTTTAAAACATGTTTTGAATATTTAAATATAATTTTTTTTTGTTTTAATTAATAAATTTGCGAATATATATATATTTTTTAAATTATTAATTATCCGTCGGTAAACCGTCGATAAAACGCCCTCGGAATGCCGTCGGTAATCTTCCGTCGGAATACCGTCGGTAATCTTCCGTCGGAATACCGTCGGTATACGTCGGAATACCGACGGTATTATGCGTCCGAATACCGTCGGTATTATGCGTCGGAATACCGTCGGTATTATGCGTCGGAATACGGTCGGTATTATGCGTCGGAATACGGTCGGTATTATGGGTCGGAATACCGTCGGTATTATGCGTCGGAATACCGTCGGTATTATGCATCGGAATACCGTCGGTATGTACGTCGGTTTATAGTCGGTAAACCGTCAGAATAAACCGTCGGTTTACGGTCACAAAACCGTCGGTAAATGTGCGTCGATAAACCGTCGGTGATCGGTCGGTATTATATACGTTGGTATTCCGTCGGTTTTTATAGACGAAAAACCGACGGAAAGTTTTTACCGACGAAATAGAAATGACAGACTATTTTCGTCGGAAATCCGTCGGAATACGTCTTTTCCGACGGAAATCCGTCGATTTAATCCCTCGGTAATGGCCTGTTTTCTTGTAGTGTTATATTTTGCAGTCACGAGTTTTAGGAAGTACCCTGACTCATAAATTGTATTAATATATGTTTATTTATGTGCGCTTGCTTGAGTTCATGCAATCATGCCTGAATGGTCACTCAAATCCAAGGAAGAATCCAGGAAGGCTAGAAACGATTAATTTTGTACTGTATATTGGTGATGACTATCGTATTTTACAAAAAAAGACTCGTGTTGAGTTGATGCGTGACTGTTTTAAATCAAATATACAGAATAATCACAAAAGATTATTGTGATTTAACAAACAAGACTATCATAAATTGAATATATATTTGTATAAGATACTTTCAACTATATATAATATATTCTATAAATATGTGTATTTTAATTAATTTTTATAAAATACCGTTGACTATATTATTTCTATAAACAGCAATTTAAGAGAAGCTTATAATTTTTTTTAACATTATTTGTTCTCAATATTCATGTGGTATACGATAGGCTCTTAATTACATTTCTTCAATCCGCTCAACTTAAGTTATGTTTTATCTTAATTTTCAGTTTCTGTAATATATAAACTATATATGGACACCAAATGGTTCGATTTTACATGATATTAGTTATAGCTATATATGGCATGGTAGATTACTTATTAGCAATTGTTTATATAAAATATGACTGTAAATCTTCTAAAATATCTTTGGACTCGAATCCTAAACACAGGTATTGAGATTCGAGATACACAGTAATATACTAATATTAATCCTTGATTATAAGCAATGTATGCATATTTTATATTTATCCACATACAATCATGCACATAGGTCCATATGATTATTTAATTGGATGGTTATCCAAAGTACCCAAATAATTCTCGGAACTAAGATGTGTGATTTGATTGGTTTATTTCTCTATTATTATGAGATTAGTTAGTTATATGATAAAATGGTTGTGTGGGTTCCACGATCAGCATCTGTTGTTTTTTTTTTTACCTTATTTCAAGACTCTACCAATCAAATTGCACGAAGTGTCCTCCATTTCAAAATCGAAAAGCTGTCATTTCAGGGCACATTTTGGAAATATATACGCTTAACAGCTATCTTTATATATGTATCTATCAAATATACACGTGTCTCTATGTATGGAAGTGTAAAGCAATAAGCCAATAAGGCGTGTTTCTTTTTGGTTTGGACATCTTGGGGGGTGTATTGAACTTGGTATTTAGAGTGATTTGATTTTTTATAAGATTTTGAATGATTTTAATGGTTTTGAGTGATTTTAAAGGAGTTGTTATGATTTTGTATTAAAATCACCTACAATCTCATCTAAAACCATGAGATTTGAATCTTTGTATTTTTAACTAGGAAAATCACCTAAAATCCCTTAAACCCCTCTCTAGTCATTAAAATCTCAATATTTAAAACATTTTCAATAACAGTGGATTTGAAATGATTTTAGCAAATTCTTGTTTGAATAACAGTGGATTGTAAATGATTTTGAGTGACTTTACATAAATCTCAAGTTCAATAACACCGGATTTAGGAAGACATTTTAAAAGCATAAGTTGAATAACAGCGGATTTTAAGAAAATCTCAAAATCTCTTAAAATCCATAGTTCAATACACCCCGTACATTAATAAACAAGTTTTAAAACAACAAAATATTCGAACGAGATTCAAAGTTACCGGACTTCTTATTTTTTTTATTTTTTATTTTTAAAGTTTTTTTTTCTAAACATGATGACAAGCCAATAACATACTCACATTATTTGTTAAAAACAGTCGCAAAGTTTGTTTCTTTTAGCTACAGTGTTTTGCCACCCATGTTTTTGTCATCTTTCAACCAAATTTTTTCCTGTATATAGCAATAACCCCTAAAGTATTATTTTTTCTTTAACTATATTTTTCTTTCATAAAAACTGTTTATTTATTATTTACTATTTATTTTGGCATCGAACATATTATAATATAAAAGTTTTATCTTTACAAACTAAATTTTATTAACCCCAAAAATTAAGTCGAGGACGCGCAAATGTTTATTACATGCTCGTTCTTATTTTCTCCCTCGGGTTAACCATATCTTTCGTCATCGTTTCTGCTTTGAAGACCTTTTCGCCATCCGGCAATCTCCGTACGTGATAGGTCTTCCTCTTGGTTTATTGATCGTCATCGAAGCTGTGGTTAGCGAAGGTGGTCAGAAGTTGCCTCGACTCCACTTCATTTCGGCTGCGCAAGGTGTGGAATACTTCTCCGGAGAAGCGATTGGTGGTGCTACCGGATCTAATCAATTGGCCTTAGTAAGACGCCGGATTTGTTGCCGTACGAGGACAACGACTAGGCAAGGAGAGCACAGAGGTGGGAGAGGCAATCCGGATCTGTGCAATCGCATGCGGCAGAAGTCTCCAGAGAGGTTAGGAGGGTGTACATGGCGTATCGAAGAGGGTGCATGACGGTGATTGGTTAGACCACTGCATATGGGGAGAAGATCGACAATGAGAAGTGAGGTGGCCTTGTCGATTTTACTTTCTCAGCTTATCTCTTTGATCGATTTTTTTGTGAGTTTTGAGGCGGATGCGTGGAACTGAGTCACATACAGAGAAGTAGTTTTCAGCGAGGGAAGGTCATGGGTTTCGCATTTGCGGGATCTGCCGGGTGAGTCCATGATAATTTGAGAGGCTGAGATCGGAGAAGTCAGGAGTCGATGGGAGGGTAGGTCCTCTGATCCCCATAAAGGTCACTGAGTTCGGATCTTCAGTTGTGCCATGAAGGAGGACGAAGAGCGCCATAAATCATGCCGGTATCAGAGCCGTCGGCGACAAAGGTCAACGTCGCGATGAAGTACCAAAAAAATCTTAACCTAACCAATCTTTATGGTTTTGGTTTGGAATTTTCTATGGTCCATTGACTTGAGTTTTCTTTTTTCTTTTTTTTTACTTTTGATTCGGTTTCAATTTATCCCAAATTTATTTCGGTTTGTTATAATTTTAATAAATATTTAAAGAAAAAAAATTATATTAATCTAAAGGAAAACCCTTAGCTTAGACGGCCAACATAACACAACAACCTTGCACAACGCCTTAGTCTCATTCCATGTATATATATGAAAAAACAAAACAAAACAACACAACACAACAAAATCATAATTTATATGTCGTCTTTACGTTAATTGTCCGAAAAGCTAACTACATGAACTAAAGTTATTATGAATACAAACTAAACGATTGTGCGAAGCAAAAAAATGACACTGTTGCAAACTCTCTCTGCCATAATTCTCCATGAAAAATCAATGGTTTTGCTTTAGGTCATACAATGCTCTCCACCAGCCCTCTCCGTCAATTTCCTCCTATACCTCTGAATCCTCTTGATCATAAGCATTTTTCCTTATCTCAATTTCCTCTTTTATTACCCCTAAATCTGTTTCAAGCTCTGTCAAAGACATAAATTGCTCTGGCAATGGCGCATGTGCCTCTGCCCTTAGCCATGTTACTTACATATTGGTAATATTTCTACTACTGATGTTGAGATGATTCAAGCTCTTCACTTAAATCTAGATCTACAAAACACTGTTTATCAACCAAAATACACTATTATGCCACCAAAGGAGTCCTCTCCCATGAGGAAAAATCCTGCTACCGTATCAACCATGAAAACCTCTGCTTTACCACTGTTGTAGAATCCACCTCTTGTTTCATATGATATGATTCGACTACTATTCATTGTAAGAAGATTGAAGCTCATAAGAAGGTGACTTTCCAGAAGGAAGCTACTTCCTCAAAAGGTCTTATTGCTGGTCCCTCCCTTGTGGAACGTCTAAAGAAAACTCATGATATGTCCTTAAAGAGGCATGTTCCATTGATTCCTTCTTCTGATATGCCTCATATTCTCATCTCTAATGCTGTTTTTGAGAGAGGAGTTGAACTTCATAAATAATTTTTCATATGTTATTTCTGTTGGCGAACTCCTTCTTATAAGTTCATCCAGAATGTTCTGAACTATATTTGAAGAAATGGAAGAACTCTGGAGATTCACACTAACCTTTTCTCCAACTCAGTGCTTGCAAGCATCCATAATGATTTTAGCAAGTCAAAAGTTATGGAGAAAAAAAATCTGGTATGTCGGTGATTATGCTTCATGCTCATCAATGAACATCTCATCACTCGACTTCAACACCAGCTATGACATCCATTCCCATTTGGGCCCGCCTCTGTGGTGTTCCCTTTGACCTTTGTACCTTCGAATGACTAAGGTGGGTTGTTAGACTAATCGGTGAGCCAAAATAAATGAACGACTTCACAATGCCCCTCACAAACATGCTTCTTGTGTACATTAAGGTGGAGGTTAACCTTACTAAGCCTTTTCTTCACTTTGTTGAAATCTTTTGCTCTGATGATCTGATTTTTCCGGTGAGCGTCGATTACCCTTGGCTCCCACCAAAATATTTGCATTGTAAAGACCTTGGGCATACCGTTAATTTTTTTTTTTTTTTGAGAAATACTCCTTCGACTTATGTTGCACCGTCTTCTGCCCGAGGTCCTTCTTTCTCTTCTCCTCATAACTAAAGTTCCTTTAAAGCTACTCCACAAGCTACTATTGACTCCCAGGTTGTTGTTGTTGATATATGATATATCATGGTTTTAACCATGATATAAGTCTTTGTTATTGAGTCTTTTATGTGTTTTTGGAGTCTTTTAGAGTTTTTTACAAGTTTATGTACATTTGGAGAAAATTTGAATATTATAGCGCATTCTGGAGCTGTTTGGAGAAGTCACACTGAAAAGAAGAGTGAGAGTCGACATTTGAGAATTGTGTCGACCAATGCACCATTGGCGTCGATTGACCAAGACCCATAACAGAAGTAATCTCGGCGATTTAAGAAGACTTTGGTGAATTTGCAGCTTGGCCCATAAGTTTTTCATAATTATAAAGAAGCCCCAAAACGTGTTTAGACTTTATATTAGGGTTTTTAAATCATTGTTTAGGCTAAGTTTTACTTATGCTTTATTTTACATTCAAAGATATTTAGAGAGCTTTGAAGGGCTGATCCGATACTCGACATAGAGAAGATTTCTGAGCCTTGTTTCTTTATTTGTTTTATGATATTGAGTATTATATTCAACATGTCTTGTGTTTCATCTGCCATGTCTGAGTAGTTTACTTGTTAGATTTAGGAATTCTCATTAAGGGTTTCATGGAATATTAAGTTAATTGATCAATTGGGATTCATACTTTCTAGTTATTTGTCTAGGTTGATCTTAATGCTTGATCTGAGCTGGCCACTTAGATTATTGAAGTTAGGTTGATTGGTGCAAAGAAAGTTGATTAATATGCTGAAAAGAACCTATATGAGCATTTTGTTTATTCGCAAAGAAATTAGGCTCAAAGAAAGTGTGAATGAAGGAACCTGAGATTAATTCATGTTTAGAACTCTGGAACTCGCAACAAAAGTTGGCTTGCTAGGTTGTTGGACATAGTTAAGATTCGCAACAAAAGTGGATATATTATACTTCTGTGATTCTAGTTCTAGAACCGTTCTTAATTTAATCCCGATTAATTGATTAGTATGTATTCCTGATTTCCTGAGAACTCTCTTGAACCGACGCTTCGCTTGCTTGATTTACAAACCGCCTGCTTTACTTTCTGCATTGTTTACTGCTTTATTACTATTGATGCTTAGCTTAACTCGACACTTTACAGTCTATCGCAAGATTTCTTGAGTCTCTGTGGTTCGACCATATATACTACATTTGCATGTGCACTTGCAGTGTAACTTTAGTGATATTAAACTCTGAGTATATTAAGTTTTTGGAGCCATTGTCGGGGACTCTTTTGAGTCTTCGATAAATTTGAGTTTAGAGTTTAGACTAGGATTTTATTTTTATTTTACTAATTTTCTTTCTTGTTTTGTCTCATTCTTGCGTTTCAGGTTCGATAAAGAACAAGCGACACCAACTTGGAATCGATCGACACAGCTCGCGATACATCATCGATCGACGCATATCTAGCGTCGGTCGACACACTTCTCGTGGATCAGATAGTTCATGCCTGATCGCGCACTAAGGAGTAATTCAGACAAAGAGATCATGTTTCTTCAAAACCAGGAGCTTGCAAGGCTAGAGCGAACGAACATGAAGGCACATAAACCAGTGAAGATGTTGAATCCCAATGTTGAGGTGTTGATTCAGGATGAAGCTAGTGTTCTGAGGAATCCTATTGTGATGCGGATTGTTGACCCTGTTGTGCCTGTGGGAGCAGGACAACATTGAGGTGGTGGAAAAGGTGACAACATTCTCGTCCATGCACAACCTAATGCGCAAGCTAATGCACCAGCTGGGAAGACTCTTGCTGATTATAACAGACTTGATGAGTTCTATGCTAATAGGTATGCAGTTATACCTCCTCCCATTCAGAGGATGAATTCGAGCTGAAGACTTCCTACTACACTCTTGTGGGTCAACATCTCTTCCATGGACACCCACATGAGCACTCTATGGACCATATCGAGAAATTTGAGTCACTAGTCACATGGATGAATCATAATGGAGTGAGTTATGACTTCCTGCACTATAAGTTTTTCGAACACTCTCTTGGTGGGGAAGCTGTGAATTGGCTGAAGCAGATTCCACTTGGGACTCTGACTACTTGCTATGCCGTTAAGAGGAAGTTCTTTAGACACTTCTATGATAATGTTAGATCTAATCAGCTAAGAGAGGACCTTTTACAGTTCAAGCAGGGACCTACAAAGACTCTCAAATCCGCCTGGATCAGATTCAAGATGTACCAGCACCATTGCCCACATCATGGTTTCTTTGAAGTTCAGCTGCTGGGTATTTTCTTCAGAGCTGTGAATTGGTGGTATCTGATGGCTTTGAATGCTTCCAATAATGGAAATTTTAACACAAAGTCACCATAGCAAGCTAAGGAGCTGATTGAGAACTTGGTGACAAGCAATAGCAATAAGAATTCTGATTTGAAGAGGAAGCGATCAGGTGGAAATGTAAATGGAACTCAGATCGCAGAGATGAAGAAACAAACAGATCCTGCCCACAACATTCTAGTTGGGAAAAAGCAAGTCCAATTTGCTGCAGAAGTGGAGAACTTTGGACCAATTGATGAGTATGAGAATGTCAATTACATAGCTAGAACTGGTTATTAAGGTCAGAGATATGAAAATCAGTAGGGACATAATTCTGGTTACACTGCAAACCCTGCATTTCAAAGACCCTTTCAGCAAGACAACTTATTCTCCAAAGACTATGAATCTTCTTTATATCAGATTACTCTTCCACAAAATAAACAGTCTGATAAGATGATGGGTCTGTTGGAACAACTTTTGGAAGGTCAGCAGAAGAGTAAAATGTACTTAAATGAAAAGATATATGCTTTGTACCTGGATTTGAATGGTAAAATAGAATCTCTAGGTACCCATGTGAACAAGCTAAATGTTCAGGTTCAACAGACTGCTGGAGTAATGCAAAAGCAAAATGAATCTGGAAGAACTGAGCAAAATCCAGAAGCAATATGTCAATGATGTTTCAATGGAGAGGAAATTGGAGCTGGTACATGAGCAAGAAAACATCAGAACTGTTAATCTCGAAATTTCAGAAAGCTTTAACGATGTAGACGCTGTGTCGATCGACAAACATCATCTGTGTCGGTTAACACAAGTGGAGAAATGCGATTTTTTGAGTTTTGACATAGTTTTGGAGTATGGAATCACGGCTGTGGTTGACGCAGCAAGCTCGACGCATATGAGCATCGATCGGCACAATCCCAGTGTCGGTCGACACACACCTGTCTCTAATAATAAATGTGCTTATGAGAAGCGAGCATCGACCGACACTCAATCAACATCGTTCGACACTCACCACAGACGAGTTCAGGAACCTGCAACAGTTCCATAGCGAGTCTATAAGCCTCCTATACCATATCATAGAGCTCTTAAGAGGTCCAAATAAGAGCTAGATGAAGCTATATGCATGGCAGTGATGGATAAGAAACTGATTCAGATCCCACTAGTTGATGCTTTGAGGAAACACCCTTCCATGCAGATATATGCGAAGAAGATAAAGATTTCAAAGAAGAGGTGTTGATGCTATCTAAAAAGTTCAGTGCAGTGTTATAAAACCAGATTCCAGAGAAGCTTCCAGACCCAAGAGTCTTTGTACTAGACTGTTCCATTTTCAAGGACAACTTCAAGCGTTCTCTGTGTGATTTAGGATCTGGTGTGAATTTCATACAATTCTTTGTGGTTGTGAGATTGGGACTGATGGACTTCCAGCCTACTAGGATCTCTCTTATCCTAGATGATCAATCAAAGAGGATTCCAGAAGGAGTCCTAGAGGACATTCCTATCAGAGTTGGAAACTACTTGATTCCAACATACTTTGTGGTGCTGAAGTATGAGATTGAACCGAGGGATCCTCTGCTACTTGGTAGATCTTTCTTATCTACAACTAGAGCAACAATTGATGTGAGGCGCAGTGTGACTGATATCCATATGGGAGATAATCCTTTGATGAGTAAGCTGCATAAATACACCATTGATGGACAAAGCTTCATTGTGGAGGTGGAGCCAGAGATTCAGATTGGAGAGGAGAAGATGGCGGTTCATCCTGAGCATGCTCTAACATTTTCAAATCATGCAACTGTTGCTAAGCAGAAATCTCTAGACATCTCACCTCCAACAAAGCAAAGATATGATTCCTCTAGACTTAAACCTCCTAACCGTATTGTTGTGATGCAGGGAAACGCAGTATTCCACCCACCCTTCTCTCCCTTGGTAGAGTTCATGATCCTAATGCTTATACACCACCTTGGATGAGGAGACTTTCACAGAGGTACTATATGCCTCTGTTGAACCCCCCATGAGTCTGATCTCCCTCCCATATTCAAGCTAATGACTAAAAATAAGAGCTGAGTGGGAGGTAACCCACTGGTGAGTCTTTTTTAATTTATTTTTCGTTTTGGTTTTGGTTGCTTTTATTTTTCTTGTTTTGGGGTTTTAAGGATGTGAAGAACATATCATTGATGAACAGCATCGATAGACACATTTTATGTGTCGATCGACACACCACTCGCACACGCATCGATCAACACCTTCGCTGTGTCGGTCGACGCCCCATCCGTATACATGTAAGCGTTCTTACCTTTTCCATTTGTTCAGTTTGATTCTTGTTCTCCCGAGCTCAAGCTTCCATAACACTGGGGACAATGTTTTTTAAGAGTGGGGGAGGTAGTTACTAACACACCATTTTCTGTTTTCTTAGAGCCATCTGAGTTTTTTTATTGAGTCAAACCTTGAGCGGAAACAAGGACTTTTGAGGAAATCACCACATTTTCAGAAACTTAAGTGACCATTGGACAAACTTACAACAGATCTCTGACTATTAGAAAACCCAACGCAGATCAGCCTACCAAGGACACCCATATCACTTCAGGTATTAAGAGAAGCCACTACTGACTTTGCCCTTAACTTGACTTACTTTTTCTCACCTAGGGGCTTGATATACTTTGGATTGGATTCCTCTAGCAGTCTGGAAAGTCTTGTAAATCTGTCTGGTATGGTTCCCTTCTCACTTCCCTTCAAGCAAAGTAAAAAAAAGAGTAATAAACTGCGGATAAGCTAATAGCTTCAAAGTGATCACGGGAGTAGTAGAGACCCCTGTTACCTCTTGTGCTTCATGAAATGTGTCCAAAGTAATACCCCAATGAGGGAAGAGCAGTTGATAAAAATAAAAAATGATACCCAATGGGGAAAAATCAGCTGCTGAAGTGAGAAAAGGGATAAGAAAGGAATCAGAATCTGACAGTCTTGTAATCAGTTACTAATAGAGTAAGAGTCTATGTGTTCTTTGATTGATACTCCCTAGGTGAGACCGCACTTAATTGATTATAGAAGTCAGTATGGTGAATTTGATTGTAGAGTTTACTTGAGATAATTGCTAAGTGTGGGGGAAGTACATGTTGGTACTGATGCCCACATGTTTATTTTCATGTAGCTTACTAAGGTGAATCTGAGTGTAGTGCTCCAACGATGAAATGAGTTTATGAAGTTTTCAAACTTCTTCTCATGATCTTGGTTTTCTATTTGCTTGAGGGCAAGCAAAGACTAAGTGTGAGGGAGTTGATATATCATGATTTTTTATGGTTTTTAACAATGATATAAGTCTTTGTTATTGAGTCTTTTATGTGTTTTTGAAGTCTTTTAGAGTCTTTTACAGGTTTATGTACGTTTGGAGAACATTTGGATTTATGGTGCATTATGGAGCCGTTTGGAGAATTCACCATGAAAAGAAGAAGTGAGAGTCGACAATTGAGAGTTGTGTCGACCGATGCACCAGTGGCGTCGATCGACACAAACCCGGAACAGAAGTAATCTCGGCGATTTAAGAAAACTTTGGAGAATTTGCAGCTTGACCCAAAAGTTTCTCATAATTACAAAGAAGCCCAAAACGTGTTTAGACTTTATATTAGGGTTTTAAGCAATTGTTTAGGTTAAATTTTACTTACACTTTAGTTTACATTCATAGAAATTTAGGGAGCTTTGAGGGGCTGATCTGATACTCGACAGAGAGAAGATTTCAAACCCTTGTTTCTTTCTTTCTTTTATGATATTTGTGAAATATGAGATTCACACCAAGAATTTGTAATCATGGATTTGGACTTTTGGATATAAAAATGATATAGATTTCCTATGAATCAAAGACTTTATTGAGATTGATTGTCGAGGTAGAACAAACACAATCGAGTAGAGAGTACAAAGTATGATAATCGAGCTATCTAGTCGAAGTGTTCTTGATTAGGGTTTTGAATGAATTGAATGAATCGCCACTTCCTCTTTAAATACTCTCGACTTTGATTTTCTTGTTCCGATATTTTGGCCTCGCCGTGATAACGATCTCTGAGATTCGCGGGAATAAGTTGAACCGACGAAGACCATATCGTCTATCTCTACATCGTCTCCAGTCGAGCTCGAGCTCGATCACCTCTTACTTCGGCGTTGTCTGGGCCTTGTCGAGATGTTGGTCGTATGGGCCCAACAAAGGATGACGGTCGATCTCTCTGTCTTGATTATTGAGCGGGCTCATGATTATGGGCCCTTGTTTTGTTTGTCAACGGGCCGGATTTCTTAGAGGGAAATCCAACACCAACAATATCCCCCCAGCCCATTAATTTCGACGAGTCGAGATTAATGGGCGGTAGACGTATTTGAGAAGGCGCGTGTGCTGCCTCAACTCATTTATCCAGAGAATAATTTGATCGGCCGTCGATCCGGTCAATCATCAATGGTTGAGATGTCCCGAGTCTGATAAATCTTATCGGCCTCGATCCATGCATATGTGAATCAATCATCAGCCTGACGGCTTCCTTCATACCAACCTCGACTTTCGAAAAACGAGTCGCGCTCCCCTCATCAGCCCGCTTCAGCCCGAGTTGTTCAGGCTTCGCTTCAGATCGCCGAGGGGACTGGAGTAAGTAAGTATTCTGGTTTGTTCGTGCGAGGATTTTTAGTACTGTATTTCTCCTTTTTTATTGAGCTGACTCGAGACGGTTTTGCCTTCAGATCGACTTATCTAGGACGATAGCTCTACCTCCAGTACTCATTACGAAAAGATGTCACGGAGGGCGAGCAGCCGTAAGAACGGGAAGGATCCCATCGATCTGGCGAGGAAAATGAAGACCGGAGACTTGAGCAACACCCTCCTTTTCGCAATGGGAGAAGCTCCTCCTCCCCCTCCCTCGATCCCTCCTCTTAACCCTGTTCAAATCTCTCTTCCTCCGGCTACAGGGTTCGGAGAGGTGAACATGGAGGCGGAGGATTTACCTCCCTCATCGATCGGGCAAGAACTAGCCCAGGGTGTGTCCGGAGAGCATGCTTTATGCGATTCTCGGTCGAACGGCTCGAGGGGGTCGAACGGTCGGAGTCAGGGTGGTCCTCCTCCTCCGGCAGCAAAGCGTCAGAGGACCGACGCCGAGGTGAGCTCAAGGAGGCCGAGCCAAAGTGTGGAGGCGAGGCCTGCCTCTTCCGGATCCTCTGGATCTTTTAACTGGCGCTTCAGGCACCACAAGGAATGTCCGATTGCGGATGATCCAAAGGGTGTGGCCTATTTGCTGAGGCATTTTAAGCCCGCAGGCGTTCAGCTCCCAGTTGTTGGGGATATGGCTCTCAGTGACTCTTACACCGAGATGATGGCGGCTGCTGGGAAGGTAGTGGTTTCTTTCCTTCGCTTTTCTGATCTGTTTTATGCTTAGCATTCGTTTATTGTTATTATTTTTTGCGTAGGCTTTAAAGGCTGCGAACAGGTACGCGGCTAGGTCTGAGCGCGATCTGCGGGAAATACTACAAGCAAGTAAGCACGAGACTGTTAAGAAAATAGCGAGTGATGTTAAATCGCAGCTGCAAGGGGCCCTGGCTTGGGAAGAGCATCTGAAGAAGCAGCTCGTCAAGTTCGATGGAGTGGAGGCCCGTCTTATGATCATGGAGAACCAGTAGGAGGACCTTACTCAGAAGCTGAACATGGCCGTGAACCGAACTTTGGCCGCGGAGGGGGCGAGCCAAACAGTGGACGAAGCTCGTCGTTCCGCAGACATGCGGGCTGCGCAATATCAGGCCGGCCTGGAGAAGGCCCTCGCTGATCGGGAGTTTGACATGAAGATAGCCGCTCACGAGGCGAAATGGGGCTCAATGGCCAATATCTCGAAATTCTCGAGGGAATTAAGGCGAAGGAGGGCCATCGGAAGGTCGCTGTTAGCGCCGAGATCAGGCTTCAAGAGGGGTAGACCAATATTGCACTCATTGTTGAGCTGGCTTTCGGCGAGCTGGACTTGACTAAGGAGGTGCTCGAGCTCGCAGAGAAGAAACGACTGGCGACGGAGGAGATGAATGCAGCAGCGGTTTCTGATTTCAGCATCAGCAAGCTGAATCTACCGGCAATGTCAGATGACTCAGTGATTCTGGCCCGTCCTCTGACCCAAGTCACTCTTGCCCTTGATCAATGTGGATCGAATCTCCCGGCCGGAGTCAGCTCGAGAGTTAGCGACGGAGTCGAAGGTCATCTTGAGGACGGAGCAGCTGCCGACGGTCAAGGGGAGGATGGGGACGAGGCTTCGTCCCAGTCAAAACAGTTTTAAATGTTTTGTTGTTGTTGTCGTACGAAAGGGCTTTTAATTTTATTTTTTGAACCTTAGTTGCCCGTGGGGGCTTTTCTTTACTTTGGTGTTGCCTTGAATAAGATTTTTATTTGAACTTGAGGACATCGTGTCCTCTCTTTTTCTCTATGAATCGCTTCAATCTTTACTGTCTTAGCATAAATTTGACTGTTTAATGCCTTAGCATAGAATCAGTTATTGTGATAGCTCGGGCCTCTAAAGAGGGGTCAAATAAATGGTTTGGCTTGATTTGCCTTATGACTTTTTTTTTAAATCTTTTAGGTCGATTGTATTTGAGCTCGAGCTCTTCCTCAGTATTTTTTCGAGGTACGACTCTTTTGAGACGTAAAGGTCTAGCTCGGCTGGTATTTGAAATGTAATTCCTTTAAATAGATGACGAATAGAAGTAGACTTACATAGATTCGTTTTGAGTGTATGCGGAGGTCGTTTTGCGTGCGCAAGTGTCTCGTTTTATCTGTCTTGATACAGATTCGACCTCGTTGTTTTTTCTTAAAGGGAGGGGGTAGCCCCCCAATTCTTCTAATCCATATAAGGTTGGAAGAATCTTGAGTTTTGGAAGGACCATTTCAGTTTGTTTTGACGGAACCGTTTCAGGTCGCTTATTTTGGGACGATCATTTCAGTTCGTTCAATTTGAAGGGACCGTTTCAGGTCGCTTATTTTGGAACGACCATTTTAGTTCGTTCGATTTGAAGGGACCGTTTCAGGTCACTTATTTTGGGACGATCATTTCAGTTCGTTCAATTGGAAGGGACCGTTTTGGGTCACTTGTTTAAAGAGATCATTTCATATAACTTTAATTAGGAGAGATAATTTCATATCACTTCAATTAGGAGGAACCATTTCAGGCCGCCTAGAAGGGATAATTTCATATCGCTTGATTTTTGGAGAGATAATTTCATATCACTTGATTTAATTTAAAGGTGAAGAATTTCACGGCGACTCTAACTTTTACACGGGAAAGAGACATTGATCGAGAGACTTATTTTGATTTCACAAAGATAAGTTAGTATGACTTCGTTTGAAGTTGTCGAGCTCGGTAAGAGCTTTGTGTTGGGGGGCGGCTGCGCTCGAGGTCGAGCTGCCTACGTACCCTTTTAAGGGGATCAAGCTATTTCGTAGTTCGATTATGTTGTGTACTCCTTAGTGGAAGTACTTTTTGAGGTTGATGATGTTCCAGGATCATAGTTCAGGTTTCTGGGTTTCCACCGACTTGAGTCGGTAGACCCCGCCCTTCACAACATCGGTGACCTGGTAAGGACCTTCCCACTTTGCTCCTAAATTCCTAGCGTGTTCTTCCTTTTTATGGTCGAACACTTTCCGTAAGACGAGCTCTCCTACTTGAAACATTCAAGTTTTAATCCTGGAATCATAGTAGCGAGCTGCGGCTTGTTGGTAGTTCTGGATTCGAGCTAATGCGAGATTCCTCCTTTCATCGACGAGATAAAGCTCGTCCGTTATCATCTTGTTATTAAGCTCCTCTTGCCGTGGGCATTCTTCTTTGCGGATGCTTGACACGAGGATTTCGGCTGGTACTTTCGCCTCGATTCCATAAGCTAGCGAGAAGGGAGTCTCGCTAGTGGATTTGCGGGGGGTAGTCCGGTAAGCCCAGAGTACGGCTGAGAGCTCGTCGCTCCAGCTCGTTTTGCACTCATTGAGTCTTTTCTTAAGGATGTTCATGATTGATTTGTTAGCTGCTTCTGCCAGTCCGTTTCCTTGAGGACAACGAGGCGTTGAGTAGGTCACCTTTATGTTCCAGGTTCTACAGAACTCTTTGAACATGTTTGATATGAACTGAGGTCCGTTATCGGTGACGATCTCGTGGGGTAGTCCATGTCGGCAGACAATGTTTCGCCAGACGAACTCCTTAACGTGCACGTCTTTAACCTTTTGGTACGATTCTGCTTCAATCCATTTGGTGAAGTAATCTGTCATCACCAATAGGTGTGTGGCTTTCTTTTTGCCGGATGCGACTAAAGGTCCCACGATATCCATACCCCATCGCATGAATGGGTACGGCAAGGAGATCGAGGAGAGTTTCTCCGATGGTTGGTGGATAATCGGGGCGTGCTTTTGGCATTTGTCGCATTTCCTGGAAAAGGATTCGCATTCGGTGGCCATTGTTGGCCAGAAATAGCCTTGCCTTTTGATTCGTATGGCTAGAGCTCGTCCTCCGGAATGGCTTCCGCATGATCCGTCATGGGCCTGCGTGATCACGGCTCGGGTTTGCTTCTTATCGAGGCATTTGAGGTAAGGTCCAGAGAGACTTCTTTTAAAAAGTTCTCCTTGCATGACACAGTACCTCGCGCTCTGTGTCTTGAGTTTTCACGCTTCCCATTTGTCTTCAGGGACTTCGCCGTTTGTTATGTATCGAATGATCGGAGTTCTCAAATCTTCTACTTCGTCGGGCTCGGGTCCCTGACTAGTGGATGCAGCTTGGATAGGTCCATCCGGAACGTTTGCGACGTACACGGCATTTCTTGGGTCGAGATCATCATCTATCTCGATGATGTTGCGACTAGTCCCCTCGCGTGGTTCCTTGTGTTCGACGTTGTCCTTTTTGGTAGGCTCGTCTTCTTTCAAGGATAGAGCTTTTAGGGCTATGTCGATGCTTGGCTTTTCGATCCCTTCGACTGGTATGATCCTTTTGAGGTTAGGATCTGACGTCGATGCCAACGCATCAGCAGCGGTGTTTTCCCCTCGCGGTATCCTTGTTAGATCAAAGAATTCGATCTGGTCGGCGAGAGCATGGACTACCCGCAGGTATGCTTCCATTCGTTCATCTTTGGCCTCATAGTCGCCATGGTATTGGCTCGTGACCAATTGGGAATAACTGAAGGCGTCTACTTCCCGTGCTCCTATCGCTATTGCTAATCTGAGCCCGGCTATCAACGCTTCGTATTCTGCTTCATTATTCGATGCGGAGAAGCCTAGCCTGAATAACTGTTCTAATACTTCCCCCGTTGGGGAGACCAGTTTTA
Organism: Orychophragmus violaceus; assembly: GCA_030180135.1. Classification (NCBI taxonomy): domain Eukaryota; kingdom Viridiplantae; phylum Streptophyta; class Magnoliopsida; order Brassicales; family Brassicaceae; genus Orychophragmus; species Orychophragmus violaceus. Next base: position 46,227,360 of record CM058235.1, on the reverse strand, counting down.
CTCCGTCCCCGGATCCTTGCCTCGAGTAAGCTCCATCGACGTGGAGTTTCCATCTCTTGGTGGAAGCTGGGTCGAGTTCAATGGTTGGAGGGAGTTCAATTATGAAATCAGCCAGTACTTGCGCTTTTAAGCACGTTCGAGCCTTGAACTCGATGTCATACTCGCTAATTTTGATAGCCCATTTGACCAGTCGACCTGACTGGCTTGGACTGTGAAGAATGGTTCTCAGTGGTTGAGAAGTTATCACTATGATTGAGTGCGATTGGAAGTATGGTCGGAGTTGCCGAGCTGATGTCACCAATGCTAAAGCGAGTTTTTCCATGGCAGGGTATCTGGTTTCAACGTCGATTAAGGTCTTACTGATGTAATACACCGGCCGTTGTTCGTTTTGTTCTTCACGAACCAAGACTCCACTTACTGCTGCCGTAGAAACAGCCAGGTAGAGGTAGAGGGGTTCCCCTTCTACTGGTTTCACCAGTATAGGTTTTCGCTCAGATAAGAATTGAGCTGGGCGAACGCTTCTTCGCACTTTTCGTCCCAGAGGAACTTCTTGTTCGCTCTGAGCAAGTGATAGAAGGGTAGACATTTGTCAGTCGACCTCGAGATGAAGCGGTTCATAGCAGCTATTTTGCCAGTCAGACGTTGGACTTCTCGCGTTGTTTTGGGAGATTTTATCTCCATAAATGTTGCGATCTGTTTAGGATTCGCTTCGATCCCTCTTTCGGTTACTAAGTAACCAAGGAATTCTCCTGATGGGACCCCGAATGTGCACTTCGCTGGGTTGAGTTTCATCCCGTATTTATTGAGAATGATAAAGCATTATTTTAGTTGGGGGATATGATCTTCATACCTGGAAGATTTGACCAGCATATCGTCGATGCAGACTTCCATGGTTTTACCCAGGAGTCCTGAAAAAATCTTGTTAACGAGGCGTTGGTAAGTTGCTCCTGCAATTTTTAGTCCAAAAGGTATGACTTTGTAGAAGTACGTGCCTTGATCAGTTATGAACGAAGTCTTTTCTTGGTCCTCGGGGGTTCATTAGTATTTGGTTGTACCCCGAGAAGACATCCATGAAGGACAATAGTTGATGTCCGGCGGTGGCTTCGACAAGCCGGTCGATGTGCGGGAGTGGGAAGCTGTCTTTTGGTCCTATTATTACTGGTCTTCCTGTCATAACACTCCTTCAAGTGATCTTTAGAAGCATAATCGGCCTTATGAACATGACCCTTTTTCCGTTTCAAGAAATTTAAATCCCACATCACTCGGGCTCATCATTTGGATGAAATCAAATCTTATTCTTTGGATTCCAAAGCTGCAATCTCAATCCTTCATGCCGCAGCGAATGAGGATTCTACCCTCTGTTCTGCAGCTTCTTCTGATTTTGTCAAGCCAATGTCTTATAGGAAGATGGCTCCTGAATCAAATCAATGAGTGTTAAGATTCTTTTTTTTGGAATGTCAGATGCCTAAAAGACCCAAACAAATATTGGCCGTTTGTAGTTTTATCAATAGCCAAAAGCCTCTTTTTGGAGCTTTATTGGAAAGTCATATTAAATCACACAATTTGAACCAAATAATGTCATCCACCTATCAAAGATGGAGCTTCTTTTCGAATCACCTCTTTGATGATGATGGCCGTATACTACTTATTTGGAAGTCCCCTGTTGTTGTTAACATCCTCCATCAATCCCAACAATCAATAACTTGTCAAGTGAAGCTGCCCAACTACCACAAATTTGTTTACACGGCGATCTACGCCTCTAATGTAAGTAGTGAGCGCTCAGATCTTTGGGTCCAATGACTGGATATTCATCAATCGTTCTCTTTGACTCTAGGCCATGAATTGTTGGTGGCGATCTTAATCAAATTTTACATCCGACATATCACTCTTCTCAATCAGTTTACTCTTTCTCTCTTCAAATGTGTGAAGTCATGGATTGTCTCTTCTATATGAGCTTGTTTGACTTGCGATTCAGAGGAACTTTCTTCACCTGGGATGATAAGCAGCCCCTTTTGCTATTGCTGAGAAACTGGCAAAACTGTTTGTAAATTCCAGTTGGCTTGATATATTCCCTCACAATGTTGCCACTTTCCTTGCACCATGCATCTATGACATAACCCTTGTATCACTGATCTATCAGTTGAGTTGCTTCGTGAAGGAACCAAGATATTCAAGTTTTATAACTACCTCATTAAGCACCCATTTTTATCAATTTTTTGGAGGAGCTTGGTTTCTTTTGGGTCTAGTCTTTGATGATCTTGCTAACCTTTGCTGGAAATTGTGACATAAAACTGCCTAAAATAGCTTAATAGGGCAAAATTCTCTCAAATACAAAGAAGTGTGGGTGAAACTTTTTGTCAGCTTGAAGCTCTGCAATTTGATGCTTTGGAAAACTCATCTACTTTGATTTTTGATCATGTGTAGGACCCAGAGTGAACTTGCTTAAGGATGTGACCTCAACACTCCTTAATTTCAATGTGTTGCCTATGAAAGAGCATGTTGCAACTCCATCGGATCATTCTCTCTGGATTCATGCGTGTTTTTGGATGACATCCTAGCCATGGCTGTGCTAGATGTGAATCATTTCAGGTCCATCTTAGCTCTGGAAGTTTTTACTCGTTGCCCAGATTTTCCAAATTGGATATACTCTCTCACTGATTATAGATTTTCCTCGGTGAATCAAGGCATAATGTGTGTGGTTCCTTCTGATGATGACATTACAAAAACTCTTTTTGAACAAATCCTTAGAAAGCCACTGGAGCGGATGGGTTGTCCTCTGGTTTTTAAAAATTTGTTTGGGAGATAATAGGTCAAGATTTGGTTTGGTTTATCAAACATTTCTTCACTCTTGAATTTCTGCCTTCATATGCTAATGCAACTATCCTTGCACTGGTTCCTAATCATAGAGGTGCAATAATTATCACTGACTACATATCAATTTCTTGCCTTAAAACTCTCTATAAGGTGATCTCAAAGCTTCTTGTGAAAATTGAAGCTAGTTCTCCCTAACATGATACTCCTGAATCAAACTGTCTTTGTTCGTGGGAGGTTGTTATTGGAAAACGCAGTCCTAGCATCTGAAATAGTGAATGGTTATCACCCGGACAAAGGGAAAAGGAGGATATATATCAAGGTTGATATAGATAAAACATTTGATACAATGCTTTGGGAGTTTGTTATTAATAGTCTAAAGCGCATGTGAGTTCCTAATCAATTCATATGATGGTTATAAGCTTGCATTACTACTACAAATTTCACTATTGGATACAATGATACTATCAAAGGTCATTTTAAGGGTAAAAGAGGAATTCGCCAAGTTTGTCCTCTTTCTCCCTATCTTTTTGTTATTGTATTGAATTGTCTCTCTCTAATGTTAGATAAAGCGGCTCAAGAGGATGAATTTTCTTACTATTTCAAATGTGAACATATGAAACTGAGCCACTTGTTCTTTGCTGACGATCTCTTGATATTTCTTGAGGGGAATATGAATTCGGTCCTCAAGTACTTCACCGTTTTGAGGAGATGTCCGGTATTTCTATTAGTTTGTACAATACGAATTTCCTCTCTGCTAAACTCTCTCATGACACTCTTCTTATTCACTCCTTGGGGGTTTCTCTTTGTACAAAAAAACTATATATTATAAATTGTGAATTACTTTTTCAGCAGGTTAAAAGTAAGATCACGACTTGGTATGTGAGGTATATTTCCTTTGTGAGGCGCTTATTATTAATAAATACAGTTGTGGCAAGAATTACAAATTTTGTGTGCTCCTCTTTCATCCTTCTGAAGTGATGCATTGAAAAAATAAACTCAGTATGTAGCGATTTCCTTTGGAAAAGATCCTTTGAAGGAAGATACTGGGGTTAGTTGCTTTGAATATTATCACAAAGTCTAAATCAGAAAGGGGTTTCGGAGTTAGGGCCTTTCATCTTAGAACATTCTATGTGCTCTACGACTTGTATGGCTTATTTTCTTCCAAGCTGGATCATTTTGGGTTACGTTGTTCAAATGCGAGGTTCTGAAAGGCTCCCTAACCAATTACTGGACACTGTAAAAGAGCATGATACACTCATGGTTAGCAAACAAGCTTTTAACGTTGGATAATGTTGTTTAAAACTATATCAGAATGGAAGTGGGGAATGGTGAAACATGTAAGTTTTGTTGGGATAATTTGTCACCTTTCGGATGCCCCAACAACTACTATCGTGCAAGAAATAGCTCAAGGATGGGTATTCCTACTAATGTGACTCTAAGTGACATTAATTCTAACGAGGCTTGGAGACTCCTAGAGGCTAGAACAGATAACCATGTTGTAGTTCATGCTCACCTTACTACCACGACTCTGTCTGATATGAATGACTCGCTAAAATGGATTATGGATGGAATTCCTTGAAGCATAATTCAAACGGGTATCATATATGACACTCTTTGCCCTCATCAATCTACTATTGATTGGCACAAAATTCTGCTGGTTGGTGGTGCTTAACCGCTGCCCAACGAAAAAAATATACTTAGCCATTGGGACTTCGAACAAATATATTATGTCTTATGTGAAACTGTCCAAAAATCTTGTGGTCATATTTTTTTTTAATGTCATTTCTTGGCAATCGTCTAGCAGAAAGTCGCTTTGAAAAGCCAATCACCGTTACTAAAAGGATGGGCCATTCTTCTTCATTCACTAATGAACCTTCCATGCTCTGCTATTGACAAAAAGATTTTTTTCCTTTAGTTTGGCAATGCACAATTTACTAATTACTACATCATTGTGAGATCCGGGATTCACACTAAGAATTTGTATTCGTGGATTTGGACTTTTGGATATAGAAATGGTATAGTTTCCTATGAATCAAAGACTTTATTGAGATTGATCGTCGAGATAGAACAAACATAGTCGAAAAGAGAGTACAAAGTATGGAATCGAGCTATCTAGTCGAAGTGTTCTTAGACTAGGTTGGAATTGTCTTTGATGAGCCGCCACTTCTTCCTTTAAATAGTCTCCACTCTCATCTCTTCGTCCTGATACTTCGGCCTCGTCGTTGTAACGATCTCCGAGATTCGTGCGGATCAGTTGAACTGATGAAGACCGAGTTGCTCTATCTCCACGTCATCCTCAGCCGAGCTCGAGCTCAATCGTCTTCGGCTTCGGCGTCGTCTGGGCCTCTCTAAGGCGCTTGCTTTGCTTGGGCCCAACAAGAGAGTTGACTCTCCCGTTTATCTTTGATTCTGGAATGGGCTCGTAATTACGGGCCTTTGTCTTGTCTGTTAATGGGCCGGATTTCCTAGAGGGAAATCCAGTACCAACAATAGCCCCCCAGCCCATTGAATTCGAGAAGTCGAGGTTAATGGGCGGTGGACATTCTCGGGAAGAGGTGCGTGCTTTGGATGCGACGAATCTAATGATTATTCTCTTCCCATTCATAGATCTTATATCGACGGTTGAGATCGTACGGGACCGAAGGATCACAACTGCCTCGATCTTTTTTCGTGATTATTTACAAATTTCAAATCGAGCGGTTAAGATTGTGGGATACCAAAAATCCCACAGATCTCGAGCACGAGGTAGTTTAAAAGGGGAAGTTACCTAGCACGATTCCCATCACTGCTCACACTGCGAATCGTCAAGGTAACTTCCTCTCCTTCATTATATCCTCTTCTTGCCTCTTGCTCATATTCTCTTTTTCGTTGTTTCGAGATTTTCTCTCTCTAGAGATTTCGTTTTTCCTCTTTCCTTGAAGGAAACTTTCGATATTCCGAACTATCATGGTTCGAAAGAGTACAGCCAGGGTTAGTCCTTCTGTGGCGGCTGGTCCGGTTCGTCCTTATCCTCCGTCCAGTTTGACTGTTGACCAAATACGGAAATTGCGGACGAAGTGCCAGATTCCGTCGGAGGTGGAGATTCTTATCCCATCGCCGGACATGTCCCCGGAAACTGTCGTCGAAGGCCATTGTTGCGCTTCTTATACCTATTTCGATAAGTGCGGATTGTTTTTTCCAATCCCTCGCATTATCTCATGGGTTTTAGCTCAGCTCCAGCTGGCCTTTCACCAGATGACTCCGAATTTCGTTCGGTATGTCGTCGGGCTCGGGGTTAGAGCTGTCGAGGAAGGCATCAATTTTGGAGTCGAGGAGTTGATGAGGGTTTGTTCGGTAAAACATAACACTCGTTTTCCCGGAACTTACTACCTCTCTCCTCGCCATGGGAAGATCCTTGATGAGATCCCGACGAGGGATGTGTGAAAGAGTAAATACTTCTACTTCAGGGTCAACCATCACTCGGTCGAGGATTTTGATTACTCGGCTATCCCGACGAGATGGGCGGCTAGCGTTGGTCAGCTTATAGGGCTTAATAGTTTCCCTAATTGCCGCGGCGTCTTTTATTGATACCGAGCTGTTTGCTAATGACCTTTTTGGTTCCATTGCAGAGGCTCCTGAATCATTGCCTTTGGACCCGACTACATCGAGTTTGGTAGCTCGCCTACGGAGAGGAGATATTCGTTGGTGTAACTTCACAGATCAGCGAATCCGAGCCGCTTTAGGTCCTGCTGCTCGACGACCTCCTCTATACCAACCTCGTCTTTTGCGAGACGAATCACACCTCCTTCGCCAGCCTGCTTTGACTCGAGTCGTTCAGGCTCCGCTTCGGATTATCGAGCGGACTGAAGAAAGTAAGTGTTCCGGCTAGTCTTTCTGGGGGGAGGTCATCGCGCGTTATGCCCTTCGTTTGCCGGGCTGGCCCGAATCTGTTTCATTTGCAGATCGACCTGTTTCGGACGATAGTTCTACTGCAAGCACCCCTTCTCTTGAAAAGATGTCGCGAAGATCTAGCAGCTGTCGGAACGGGAAAGATCCCGTTGATTTGGCAAAGAAAATGAAGGCTGGCGACTTGAGCAACGCCCTTCTTTTTGCCATGGACGAGGGGCCTCCTCCTCCTCCTTCAATCCCTCCTCCTAACCCTGTTCGGGTTTCTCCCGTGGTTGCAGGATCCGGAGAGGCGGACGTGGAGGCGGAGGATTTACCTCCTATTCCGGCCAGTGAGGAGCCGGTCCGGGCCCCGTCTGAAGAGCCTGTCTTGCGCAACTCTCGGTCGAATGGTTCGAGAGGGTCAAACGGCCAGAGTCGAGGCGGTCCTCCTCCGGCGGCAAAGCATCGAAGGACTGACACAGAGGTGAGCTCGAGAAGATCGGGCCAGAGTGTTGAGGCGAGGCCTGCTTCCTCTAGGTCCTCGGGGTCTTTCAACTGGCGCTTTAGGCACCAGAAGGAATGCCCGATTGCGGACGACCCAACGGGTGTTGCCTATCTGCTAAGGTATTTTAAGCCGGCTGGTGTTCAGCTCCCGGCCGTCGGGGATATGGCTCTTGGTGGTACTTATACCGAGATGATGGCGGCTTGTGGGAAGGTAATGATTTCTTCCTTTTGTTTTGTTTCATGCTTAACTTTCTTCACACATTTCCTCTTTCTTTTGTAGGCCTTGGAGGCTGCGAATAGGTTCGCGGCTAGGGCCGAGCACGAGCTGCGAGAGATACCGCAGGTGAGTGAGCTCGACACCGTTAAGAAAACGGTCAGCGATCTGAAAGCGCAGCTGCAGGGGGCCTTGGCTCGGGAAGAGGAGCTAAGGAAGAAGGCGGGCGGCCTGGATGGGGAGTTACAGGGCGCTCTGGCTCGGGTTTCGGTTGCGGACGTGCGGGCTGCGCAACGCCAGGCTGATCTGGATAAGGTTCTCGCCGACCGAGAGTTTGATGTTAAGATGGCAGCCCAGGAGGCGAGAAAAGGGCTAAACGGTGAATATCTTAAGATTCTCGAGGGGATCGCAGCGAAAGAGAGCCGGAGGAAGGTCGCCGTGAGCGCTGAGATGAGGCTCCAGGAGGCCTTGGCTAATATCGCGCTTATCGCCGAGTTCGCCTCTGGTGAACTGGACCTGACCAAGGAGGTGATGGATTTGGCCGAGAAGAAAAGATTGGCCACGGAGGAGATGGACGCTGCGGCGGTGTCGGACTTCAGTATCAGCAAGCTAAATTTGCCGTTGATGTCGGACGACTCCGTGATCCTTGCGCGCCCTTTAAGCCAGGCGGCTACTCGCCTTGATCAGTATGGGTCGAACCTCCCGACCGGAGTTAATTCGCGAGTTAGCGATGAGGTCGAGGGTCAACTCGAGGAGGACAGGGCGACCGATGGTCAGACAGGGGATCGAGACGAGGCTTCCTCTCCTTCCAAGCAGTTTTAGTCCTTTTTATCTGTTTCCGCCCGAGGGGGCTTTTTAATTTAGACTTTTTGTTGCCCGAGGGGGCTTTTAATTTCTTTTCCAGACTTTGGTTGCCCAAGGGGGCTTTAATTTTCTGTTCGAATTCGAGGATATCGTGTCCTCTCTTTTTTTTTTTTATAAAAAATCTTTCATGCCTTAGCATAGATTTCATTGTTTTTATGTCTCCACATAGCCGTTGTGGCGATTCGAGCCTTTCTAGAGGAACCGAGCGGATAACTTGTCGTGTTGCCTTAGAAGGTTCGTTGCGATCCTTTAAGTCAGTCGCATTTGAGCTCGAGCTCTTTGCCAAGAATGGTTTGGGGCGCGACTACTTCGTGATGTAAGGTTCGAGCTCAATCGCTGGATCGAAGAGAGAAGTATTAAGTATGGAAACGAATCGAAGTAAACTTACAAAGATTCGATTTAGAGGTTGCATGCTTGAATGGCTGTCCTGGCCTCGTTATTTTGCTTGAGGGGTGGGGTAGCCCCCCGATTCTTTTAATCCGTATAAGGTTTTAGAAGAATCGTATTCTTAAGGGAGATCATTATGGATCTCTTTTTTTGGAACGATCATTTCAGTTCGTTCGTGGTGGGAGGACCGTTCTAGGTCGCTTCTTTTTGGGACGATCATTTCAGTTCGTTCGAAGCGGGAGGACCGTTCTAGGTCGCTCGTTTGAAGGGATAATTTCATATCACTTGGTTATAGAAGGGATAATTTCATATCGCTTTGAAGGGATAATTTCATATCGCTTTGAAGGGATAATTTCATATCGTCTTGTTATTTGGAAGAGGCCATTTCAGGTCACTTGGGAAGGATAATTTCATATCGCTTTGACTTAGAAGAGATAATTTCATATCTTTCGTTTCGGGAAGGGATAATTTCATATCACTTGTTTTGGGAGTGATAATTTCATATCGCTTTGCTTATAGAAGAGATAATTTCATATCACTTTGGTCTTTTGGGAGAGGCCATTTCAGGTCGCTCGAAATAGGATAATTTCATATCGTTTGCTTTAGAAGGGATAATTTCATATCACTTTGGTCCGTTGGAAGAGATAATTTCATATCAACGTAATGGCTCTAACAGGAAGAGACGTTTGATTAGAAGACTTATTTTTATTTCACAAAGATAAGTTAGTATGACTTCGTTAGAAGTTGTCGAGCTCAGTGAGAGCTTTGTGTTTGGGGGGTGGCTGCGCTCGAAGTCGAGCTGCCTACGTACCCTTTTAGGGGATCAAGCCATTTCGTAGTTCGATTATGTTGATGTACTTCTAGTGGAAATACTTTTTGAGGTTGATGATGTTCCAAGGTCGTAGTTCGGGCTTCTGGGTTTCCACCGACTTGAGTCGGTAGACCCCGTCCTTTACGATGTCGGTGACCTGGTAAGGACCTTCCCACTTCGCTCCTAATTTTCCAGCGTGTTCTTCCTTTTTATGGTCGAACACTTTCCTTAAGACGAGCTCTCCTACTTGAAACCTCCGAGTTTTGATTCGGGAATCATAGTAGCGAGCCGCGGCTTGTTGGTAATTCTGGAGTCGAGCTAATGCGAGGTTCCTTCTTTCGTCGGCGAGGCCGAGCTCGTCAGTTATCATCTTGTTGTTAAGTTCCTCTTGTCGCGGGCATTCTTCTTTGCGAATGCTTGACACGAGAATTTCGGCTGATACTACCGCCTCGATTCCGTAAGCTAGCGAGAAGGGAGTCTCGCCAGTGGATTTGCGGGGGGTAGTCCGGTAGGCCCAGAGTACGGCTGGGAGCTCGTCACTCCAGGTTGTTTTGCACTCGTTGAGCCTTTTCTTGAGTCCGTTCATAATCGCTTTGTTGGCTGCTTCTGCTAGCCCGTTCCCTTGGGGGTAGCGTGGCGTTGAGTAAGTCAGCTTTATGTTCCAAGTTCTGCAGAACTCTTTGAACGTGTTTGATATGAACTGAGGTCCGTTATCGGTAACGATCTCGTGGGGTAGTCCATGTCTGCAAACGATGTTTCGCCAGACGAACTCCTTAACATGCACGTCCTTAATTTTCTGGTATGACTCTGCTTCAATCCACTTGGTGAAGTAGTCTGTCATCACCAATAGATGTGTGGCTTTCTTTTTGCCAGATGGGACCAGCGGTCCAACGATGTCCATTCCCCACCGCATGAATGGGTACGGCGATGAGATAGAGGAGAGTTTCTCCGACGCTTGGTGGATAATTGGGGCATGATTTTGGCATTTATCGCACTTGTTGGAGAAAGATTCGCATTCGGCGGCCATTTTTGGCCAATAGTAGCCTTGCCTTTTGATTCGCACGGCCAATGCTCCGGAATGGCTTCCGCAGGATCCGTCATGTGTTTGTGTAATCACGGCTAGGGCTTGCTTTTTGTCAAGGCATTTAAGGTAAGGTCCGGAGAGGCTCCTTTTAAAGAGCTCTCCTTGTGTGACACAGTATCTCGCACTTTGCATTTTAAGTTTCCGCGCCTCCCATTTGCCATCGGGAACTTCGCCGTTTGTGATGTATCGAATGATCGGAGTTATCCAATCCTCGTCATTGTTAGGCTCAGGTCCCTGACTAGTGGGTGCGGTTTGAATTGGTCCGTCGGGGACGTTCGCGACGTATATGGTGTTTCTAGGATCAGGATCATCATCAATCTCGATGATGTCGCTATTAGTGTCTCCGGGACATTCTTTGCGTTTGACATCGTTTTCAACAGCGGGCCCGTCCTCTTTCAAGGACAGAGCTTTGAGAGCTATGTCGATGCTCGGTTTTTCTATCCCTTCGACTGGTATGATTCTTTTGAGGTTAGGATCTGATGTCGATGCTAACGCGGCTAGCGCGTCGGCTGCAGTGTTTTCACCTCGTGGGATTCGTGTTAGATCGAAGAATTCGATCTGTTCGGCCAATGTATGGACTACCCGTAGGTATGCTTCCATTCGTTCGTCTTTGGCCTCGTAGTCGCCATGATATTGGCTTGTGACCAGTTGGGAATCGCTGAAGGCATATACTTCTCGGGCTCCTATTGCTATCGCAAGTCTAAGCCCGGCTATCAGCGCTTCGTATTCTGCCTCGTTATTCGATGCGGCGAAGCCCAATCTAAACGATTGTTCTAATACTTCACCCGTTGGGGAGATTAATTTCACTCCGACTCCGGACCCTTGTCTTGAGGAAGCTCCATCGACGTAGAGTTTCCATCTTTGGGTCGAAGTCGGGTCGAGTTCTATAGTCGGAGGGAGCTCGATTATGAAATCTGCCAGTACTTGTGCTTTTAGGCATGTTCGAGCTTTGTATTCAATGTCGTACTCGCTGAGTTCGATAGCCCATTTGACCAATCGACTTGATTGGCTTGGACTGTGAAGGATGGTTCTCAGTGGCTGAGAGGTCATCACTATTATCGAGTGCGATTGAAAATACGGTCGGAGTTTCCGAGCCGATGTTACTAGCGCTAAGGCGAGCTTTTCCATGGCGGGGTATCTGGTTTCAGCGTCGATCAAGGTCTTACTGATGTAATACACCGGCCGTTGTTCGTTCTGTTCTTCGCGAACCAGGACTCCACTTACTGCTGCCGTCGAGACAGCTAAGTAAAGATAAAGGGGTTCTCCTTCTACTGGTTTCGCCAGTATGGGTGGTTCGCTTAAGTATGTTTTGAGCTGAGTGAATGCCTCTTCACACTTTTCGTCCCAAAGGAACTTTTTGTTTGCTTTGAGCAAGTGATAAAAGGGTAGACATTTATCAGTCGACCTCGAGATGAAGCGATTCAGAGCAGCTATTTTGCCGGTTAGGCGCTGGACTTCTCGCGTTGTTCTGGGAGATTTCATCTCTATGAACGTTGCGATCTGTTTGGGGTTCGCTTCGATCCCTCTTTCGGTTACTAAGTAACCGAGGAACTCTCCTGAAGGGACCCCGAAGGTACATTTAGCTGGGTTGAGTTTCATCCCGTACTTATTGAGAATGGTAAAGCATTCTTTTAGTTGGGGGATGTGATCCTCGTACCTGGAAGATTTTACCAGCATATCATCGATGTAGACCTCCATGGTTTTGCCTAGGAGTCCTGAGAACATCTTGTTGACGAGGCGCTGGTAAGTTGCTCCTGCGTTTTTTAGTCCGAAGGGCATGACTTTGTAGCAGTACGTGCCTCGATCTGTTATGAACGAGGTCTTTTCTTGGTCTTCAGGGTTCATCAATATTTGATTGTACCCTGAGAACGCGTACATAAAGGATAGCAGCTGATGTCCAGCGGTGGCCTCGACCAGTCGGTCGATGTGCGGGAGTGGGAAGCTGTCCTTTGGACATGCTTTGTTGAGATCCGTGAAGTCTACACAGACCCTCCACTTTCCGTTCTTTTTCTTAACCACCACGGGGTTTGCGAGCCAGTCGGGGTACTTGACCTCTCTGATCGATCCGATTTTTAATAGCCGATCGACCTCGTCATTGACGGCTTTGGCCCGTTCAGGGCCTAGTTTTTGACGTTTTTGTCTTACCGGTTTGTAGGTCGGGTCGACATTCAGCTCGTGGCTGGTTACGTCGATGTTTATCCCTTTCATGTCTGCTGAAGACCAGGCGAAGGACTCGACGTTCTTTTTGAGAAAAGAGACCAGTTCGTTCTTGACTGGCTCCGATAGGTCGATTCCTATGCCAACGAGTCTTTCGGGATGAGCCTCGTCTATGCAGACCTGAGTCGTGAGGTCCTTTAGGGGTCCTATTTGACTGGGGTCGTTCGACCTTTTGGTCTGCATGGTGGCGAGCTCGTCCTCTTTCTGTAATTGCTACGCAGGGGATTTCTCGATCTGTTTGAATCCGTTCATGTAGCAATGGCGGGAAATCTTTTGACTTCCGTGAATGGTTTTGATCCCTTTGGGTGTCGGGAACTTTACGCATTGGTGGTAGGTCGATGGTACCGCTTTCATGTCGTATATCCATGGTCGACCTAGGATTGCGTTATAGGGAGCTGGCCGATCTACTATGACGAACTCTGTCATTCTCCGAACTCCTCCAGCGATTACTGGGGCGAAGATAGAGCCCATCGAGTATGTCGTTTCACCAGCAAAACCTACTAGTGGCGTCTTTTCTTCTACAACCTCAGAGTCGTTGAAGTCCATCTTTTTGAACGCGTCGTAAAAGAGGACATCTACCGAACTCCCTGTGTCAATCATTATCCTTGAGAGTTCGACATCTCCCACTACTAGACAAACGAGGAGAGCGTCGTCGTGTGGTTTGTCGAGATTACTCGTCTCGCTCTCGTGGAAAATGATCTCGTGGTCTGGACCCAACATTGGGATCTTTCCCCTTCTGTCGGTCTCGACTCTTCTTTGAAGAGCTTTGATCGAATTGACCGAGTCGCGGCAAAGTTTGGAGCCACCGAAGATGAAGTCAATTCGTTTAGGGGGTATAGCCCGTACACCCCCCCCCCCCCCCCCCCCGCGCAGAGACGAGGGAGATTGATTCTTGAGCGTAAACTTTTGGCAGGAGCCGGAGGCGGGGATAGTGCTGAACCTCCCGGGGTACCGCTCAGGTTAAGCTCGCCGAGGATGAACTCGACTCGCTTCCGTGACCCTTGAGGGAGTGTTTCGGGAGATTCCGGCTCCTTTGACCGTTCCCGTTTGTTTTGAGAGTGCTTTTTAGAGTTCGACTCCTTGGTCTGTTTGTTTTCCTTTTTGTCGGACAGAGTTTCCTCCTCGACTTCAGAGTCTTTTTTGCTTTCGGACTCTTGTGTTTGAGCCTCTGCTTTAGCTCGAGTATAGCAATCCTCGGTCGAGTGCCCTCTCTTATTGTGGAAATCACAGAATTTTTCCTTGTCGAACTCGAATTTCTTCGAGCTCTTTGGGCTCTCGACCGCGTTGACGTTCCCTGACTTACGGGAATCCTTTTTCGAGTTTGAATTCTGCGGACCCGATGGGTTCCTTTCTTTCCTGTGTTTTTCCCTGAGGGCCGTGGTTTCGTCTTCGAGGCGAGCAAAGGCCGATGCGCGATGGAGGGCGTCATCGAGCGTTTGGGGTTCGCGGACCGTTATTTCCTCGCGGAATCTGGTTGAGAACCATAGTCCTCGTCTTAACGCTTCTATAGCTACCTCATCTCGTGGGTTCGCGATTTTGGATTTTATTTCCTTGAATCGGTCGATGTACGAGCGAAGTGTTTCGTCGGGTTTTTGAGAGACGCCAAATAAGGCTGCCTCGGTAGTCTTTTCCTCGATGAAAACAGAGTATTGTTTGAGGAAAGCCGTCATGAACTGGGTGAAGTTGTCAATGGACCTTTCTTCCAGTCCGGCAAACCATTCTAGGGCAGAACCTGATAGGTTTTCCGCGAAGAGCCTGCAGAAGGCTGGCTCCCTCTCCTCATCGGTGAGGTACACCCTTGCCATCGCTAGTCGGAATGCCCTTATGTGGGCTTTCGGGTCCGATTTCCCAGAGAATTCTGGAAACTTAGTTTTCTTGATCTCTCGGATTCTTGCAAACGCAATCCGATCTGTGAACGGCGTTTGTTGTGTTTCTTCGATCACTCGATCGATGTCAGGAGCCGCGCTCGTCGCCATGTGAACTTTTGAGCTCAGACTGTTAAACTGGGCTTTAGCCTGTTCAATGTATTGTCTAAGCATATCGTGTTCATCGCCCTCTGCGGGTGCGAACTGGACTTGTGCCTGTCCTGACGCTTGTTCTGGAAAAATGGGGTCGAGGAGATCGATCGTTGGGATCGACCTCGTCTGATCGACTTGTAGCGTTTGGAACTGAAATGAGTTTGATCCATTAAGGAGTCCCGAGCTCGAGGCGAAGGCAGAACCTCCTAGTTGCCTCGGTCGGGTGTTAGAGTTACTCGGGAAAGGTGGTGGCCCGGGTAATGGTCGGTTTCTTGATCCGGTTGGATCTGCGACCAATGAACTCGAACCAAATGGGGTCGGTACCGCGATAGGGGTCATTGTTGGGCGGAAGCCGCTATTTGACGTATTACCGCAATGTCCCGACGTTCCCGGAGGAGTTACTACTTGGGAGAAGTCCAAGCGAGTACACGGTGGAGGACTTATGGGAGTTCGCGTTTGTCTGCCCCCTTGGCTTTGACTGGCGAGCTCTTCAAGACGGGCGTTCAGGCGCCGCTCTTGTTCTTCGAGCTGCGCTGCCAGGGAACGGTTTGCGACCTCTTGGGCCCTTGCGCTTGCCTCGTTGTTTCTCGTTCGATCTACCAACAGGCTTAACATCGAACGGATCTCGGCAAGATCGCTTGGTCCTTGTCTCGGTGGAGCGGAAGGTAGTGGTGAATTGGGTCTGGTTACTCCAGATCCTCCTCCCGGGGTGGGTATTGAGTCGTTTCTCATCCACACCCAGTTTCTGCTCGGATCATTAGTTCCTGACAAAACGTTTGTCGGAGTCTGGCTTGTCGCGATTGTCTGAGCGACTGAGCCGGCTGGTGCCGCGGTCGTGGAGACTGAGGCGGAGCTCGTCAACACGCCGTCGGTCTGACCCATGTTCCTTACCCCGGTAGTGTTCTGAGGAACGTTGTCGACCGTTTGAGGGCGGTCGACTGGTGGTGTGGCGCTGGGAGAGCCAGTTTGGTCGGGATTCATCTCGATCTATCGGATCTAGGATCTGATTCTTAAGATAGGAAAGGCTATAGAATGTCCCCACAGTTGGCGCCAAATGTGAGATCCGGGATTCACACTAAGAATTTGTATTCGTGGATTTGGACTTTTGGATATAGAAATGGTATAGTTTCCTATGAATCAAAGACTTTATTGAGATTGATCGTCGAGATAGAACAAACACAGTCGAAAAGAGAGAACAAAGTATGGAATCGAGCTATCTAGTCGAAGTGTTCTTAGCCTAGGTTGGAATTGTCTTTGATGAGCCGCCACTTCTTCCTTTAAATAGTCTCCACTCTCATCTCTTCGTCCTGATACTTCGGCCTCGTCGTTGTAACGATCTCCGAGATTCGTGCGGATCAGTTGAACTGACGAAGACCGAGTTGCTCTATCTCCATGTCATCCTCAGCCGAGTTCGAGCTCAATCGTCTCCGGCTTCGGCGTCGTCTGGGCCTCTCTAAGGCGCTTGCTTTGCTTGGGCCCAACAAGAGAGTTGACTCTCCCGTTTATCTTTGATTCTGGAATGGGCTCGTAATTACGGGCCTTTGTCTTGTCTGTTAATGGGCCGGATTTCCTAGAGGGAAATCCAGTACCAACAATCATGTCTGAAAGAAATTCAAGATTGTATCGTCAAAACTTCAAATTGCTAGATTCAATTATTGTGATAATTTTTTTTTTTTTTGAATGAATGTAAAATTTATTCAATCCAAAAAACTGTTTGCATCTAGTGCTACACTTATTTGTTTATGAACATGAAAATGAACTAAACGAGGGTGTATAAAAGAATAAAAGAATCAGTCATGTGTCTCGGCTTTGAAACCAAATTCTCAGGCCATCCAGGTGATCAATCTTTCCCTCCTCCCTGAGGGCTTCTAACTTATTGCGAACCGCCTTGTCAATGACTCGAATAAGAGTTTTGTAATCTTGAGGAGGTTGCCCATGTTTTCGAGAATTTCTCTCACGCCATATGGTATGGACTGAAGCAGCAAATGTGTAGCGAAGAAGAAAAAGCTCTGTTTTTGGCAGAGAGTGATCTGAGGCAAGTGTGACTATGTTATCCCACATGCAGGTGTAGGAATGTTTTAGCAGTCCCTTCGTCAGTGATTCCCATATTTGAGATGAGTAATGACAAGCAAAAAAAAGATGTTGCCTGGATTCCAAATTGCTCGAGCACAGCGGACAAGAGGGATCCACATTAAGATTCCAAGTTAACATCCTATCACCTGTGGCCATCCTATCATGCATAGCGATCCAAAGTATAAAGGAATACCTTGGTGTGTAATGCTTAAACCAGATGCTTTTGTACCAGCATCGCTCTGTGTAAGTCTTCCTTACATGGAACCAGGTGTTCTTAGTGGAGAATTTGCTTTTGAAGTTGTTGTTTCTCTGTCTCCAAAGGGGTATGTCTCGCTCCGTTGAGTTGATACACTCAGTACGTAAAGTATTAAGCTCATCCTCAATTTCATTCAACACATGAGATCTATGTCTTCTCCTTCTGTTTCTCCGGAAAGCTTCTTTGACAGTAGCATCAATCCCAATCCCAAGATCAATGGGTCCACGGTCTCCCAGTAACTCACACAGCCTCCCTTTCTCAGACCAATGGTCATACCAAAAAGAGGTTTCGTCTCCTCTTCGGACCTCTATCCGATGGAAGTTCTTGGCCTTATCCCGCAGTTTTAGGATTTTGCGCCACATCCAAGAGCCTTTCATCGTTCTGTCCCCAACTGACCAAAAGGATCCTTTGCGAATCAAGTAGGCGTGAATCCACCGAACCCATAAGGAAGGTTGGGAGGATGTGATTCGCCAAATAAGTTTCAGTCCCATTACCTCATTTGTCTCTTTCAAAGGTCTGATGCCTAGACCACCTTCAGACTTCAGTTTACATATCTCCATCCAACTTATCTTTGCTTTACTTCCTTTTAGCTCAGGACCGGACCAGATGAAAGCTGAACATAATCTTTCGATTTCCTTCAGACATGACCCTGGGAGTCTGAATGCAGTCAGCCAGAAATTTGCGAGGCTCATGATAACCGATGATACGAGTTGGAGGCGGCCTGCGTAGGATAGGAATCTACCCGTCCACGATCTCAACCGTTTCCTGATCTTTTCTACCAATGGGAGGTAATCTGCCACTGTCATTCGCTTCGTTAATAGGGGGAGACCAAGATATCTTACCGGTAACTGACCATGGTCAAATGGGAAGGCTGCTTGAATCTCTTCCTGATTCTGAGTTGTTACCCCTGCCAAGAAGAGCTTCGATTTCTCCAAGCTTATCTTGAGTCCGGAGTACTGCTCAAAGGCTTCAAAAACAGAGAGTATTCCATCTATAGATATGCGCTGCCCATCCGTGAAAACCATAATATCATCTGCAAAACAGAGATGCGTTAATGATATGTTTTGGCACTTGGGATGATACCCAATCCTCTTTTCCGTGGCAGCCTTGTCAAGAAGCTTCGACAACACATTTATGCAAATGACAAACAAATACGGTGAGAGTGCACAGCCTTGTCTCAGCCCTCTTTCGCTCTTGAAAAAACCAGCAAGTTCCCCGTTGACTTGTACCGAGAAAGAGGCTGTAGATATGCAGAGATTAATCCATTTGATGAATTGCTCTGGAATGTTCATCGCAGCTAACACATTCAACAAAAATTGCCATTGAACAGAGTCAAAAGCCTTGGAGATATCTATTTGCATAGCACATCTAGGTGAGATTCCTTCTTTGTGATAATCCTTAACCAGCTCAGTTGCTAATAGCACATTTTCTACCAGGAGTCTATCTCGAACGAAGGCTGATTGGTTCCAGGTTATAATATTCGGAAGGATACCTTTGATTCTATTGGCAAGGATCTTGGATATGACCTTGTAGATAACGTTGCAGCATGAGATAGGCCTATAGTCTTTCATCTCCAGGGATTCTTCTTTTTTTGGTATCAGCGCCAGAATGGTAGTGTTGATACCTTTGGGAAGAAATCCCTTTATGAAGAAAGATTGAATTGCCACGGTAAAGTCCTTTCCAATTGTTTGCCATGCTCCTTTGAAGAATTCCACAGTATATCCATCTGGTCCCGGTGATTTGTTGCCTGGCATTTTGAATAAGACATCCCTGACCTCATTTTCTGTAACCTCTTTCTTCAACATCTCTGTTTCATCCTCACTACATCTATAATCCAGAAGATCCTGAAGTTCTACCACCTCCATACCACTGAAATTTTGAGGCTTATGACATAGAAACTCCCGAAAAAATCTCTCTGCCTCTTCTTTTATTTCAACATCTGTGTCTACCACTTTACCTGAAGCGCACTTGACCTATCGGATGGTGTTCTTTGCTTGTCGGAGCTTGATAGAGTTGTGAAAAGCTTTATGGTTTCGATCACCTACTTTCAGCCAATGAAGCTTAGATCTTTGCTTGAGAAAGTCCTCTTTAATATTACTTAAGCGTTGCCATCTCGCCTGTGCCTCTATCTCTGCCGTGAGGTTAGCTTCAGTTGGATCTAGCATAGTTGCTTCCTGACATTGGCAAAGCAACTCCAAGGATTGCTTTGACTGTTGCTGAATGCTTCCCAGTTTGTCTTTACTTAGCTTGCGAATAAGAGGTTTTAGGCCTTTCAGTTTTTTGGAGAACCGGAACATGGCTGAGGTTGAATGAAATAAATCATCCGTCTCCTGCCAGAAAGATTCCACCATAGGGACGAACTCGGGTTCAGATGCTATAACATTTGAAAATTTGAAGGGTCGTCGTTTCTGGACATCTCCTATCGACATATGGAACCTGCATCTCAGGTGATCAGAACAGCCTCCGCTTTCAAATACTGAATAAGCGTTAGTGAATTTGTGGAGCCAGATGTCATTAATGAGTATCCTGTCCAGCTTTTTGCAGATCAAACCATTTGATCTCTTATTACACCACGTAAATCGGGGACCATGGTGCTTCATATCCATCAAACTGCAGTGTCTGACCATTTCTCTAAACTCTTGCATACCCGTAGTAAGTAACGAGCCTGTGTGGTGATCCGAATGCTCCTCAACTTCTAGAGTTTCATTGAAATCCCCCATAATTGTCCAAGCTTTATTTCTGAACATTGGAGAATCATGATGCATCTTCAAGTCTCTCCAGAGTTCTCTTCTTTTCTCTGATGTGTTAGCTGCATAAACAAAAGTGCAGAGGATCTCCTCTTTGTTCTCTGCCATCCATACCGAGACTGTGATGAGTTGATCCGACTTATACACCGGCGTTACTCTAACCATAGGACTCCAAACCAACCAGATTCTGCCCCCACTACTCTCCTCATAATTTGCCATTGACGACCATCCTTTAAAAACAGAACTAATCAATTGTTCCGCCTTTCTTTCCTTAACCCGAGTTTCTAATATACAACCAAACTGCAACGACTTATTTCTGATCCACTTGCTTACCACTGAGTGTTTATTTTTCCTGTTGAACCCTCTCACATTCCAGAAAAAACCTGTCATTGAGAAGGGTTGCGAGTACTTTTCCGACTAGCTTGACTAGTCCTTTCTTTTAGTTGTGTGGAGGCACCATCCTGGAGGACCTTATGATTCGTCTTTGATAATCTCGGCAATGTTGGTCTCTGTGTACAGATCTCAGCCCTCTTGCCTCTATCCGTTTCAGAATTCGATGCTTCGTTTTCATGAGTCGACTTGTCATTTAGATCTTCCTCCTCATGACTGGTTAATTCCTGGTCCGAGTTCTCAGCCTTATCTTCTAGACTTGTGCCATCACTCTCATTATCCATTAACACCGCGTATCGTGATGGTGATGCTATTGTCACCCCACCATATTGAAGTGTTGGAGTTGACTTTCTCCCTGTTTTTGGCGAGGTCCAATCCTCCAAAATCTGGCCATCTTCCACTTCATCAGTTTCCCTCGATGCAATTTCCTCACTCCTTGCAGAGGTGCTCACCGTACCACTATTTGGCTCTTTAGCATTGTCCCTGTCTTCGACCGTCTCTTACCTACTTTCCTCAGTTACTATATTCACTTGCACCTCTGTAATCGATTCATTTCTCCCTGTGGCATTAGTCTGACTTTCTTGTTCTTCTTGCGCTGAATTTTGCTTTACTGGGCTCTACTTTTTTTTATTCGCAATGCAAACTGTGTCCAGATGTCCCCACTTGCCACAAGTTACACATCTTTGTGGTAACCAGGGGTAGGTGAACTCCACCAGAGATGAAACACCCTTCTTTGTATAGCTGATTCTCCTAGGGAGCTCCTTTGACAAATCTGCATTAACAAAAACCTTAGCTTTCTCCAAATCCAAGCAGGCAAGCGTGTCCGGATGCAATCGTATTGGAGCTCCGCCCGCACTGGCAATGAAGCTTATACCAGCCTCAGAATACATGGTCAATGGGACGTTCTTAAGATGGACCCAAATTGGAAGAGATTTCACTTCTGGAGGTTCTTCATCTTCTGCTATGGGAGACCATTTTGATACCAACATTGGAACACCCGCAATGGTCCACATGCCTCTCCGAGTGATTCTGTTCCGCATCTGGATATTATTGACTCTGAATTTCATCGTCTTAGCATCCACAGCGTACACATCAATCCTCTGCTCTTTATCACCCTGAGTCCAGATCCTGTTAAGAATCATATGTACCTTTGCGATATGAGGTGCTTCTGACAGGAATCGTCCGATCAAAAAGTTCTCCCATAGCGGCGTTTGATTCACCAGAATCTCATCAGGAATATCCACACACCCTTGCCCATCTTTCACTGTAACTTGCACATCGAATTGCTTCAATTGATTGCTAGCTTGAACAACCCCAGCCCAGGACCTTGCAGAGCCACCAGAATCACCACTTGCCGCCGCCGGTGAAGAAGGCGGCGACGTCATCAGCTTGCCGAAGCCCTAGAAACTTTTCGCTAAAAAAATCGCCTTAAGACCAAAACGCACCGTTTAGCATATGTTCTCTAATTTTCAATTAAAGACGATTATTTAGGAAAAATGAAAGTCAATTATTGTGATAATTGACAACACGATAAAAAATAAATTGTTGGGATTCGAGTAACTAACCCAAAATACTCATCTTTTCTACTATAACTTCGACTATCTTTGTGTATGCTTCATCCTCTTTGCATGCAGTTGATTCGATTGCCGATTGCCTCAAGACTTCGATCTTCTTACTGATCATTTACCTTCCCTATTTTTATTCAAATTTGGGTCAAATTATGTACTTGTTTTATTTTTCATGGATTTGGCCTATTAAACTCTGTCTAGTGAGTTGTATGGTTTTTATTTTTTCTCTTATGCGTTAATAAAGTACCTTTTGCTCACAATGTTTTTATGATTAATTATCATTATTATAATTTTTATTCCTTTTTATTATTATCTATATTTATTTCAAATTATATTTTTATGCAAACAAAAAAACAAATATCTTAAAATATTTGTAACTTTATTTTAAATGTGAGCTTCTGTATCACACTTACATGAATTCTTATTAAATAAATTACATAAGTAATTTTACCGAATTGATATTAAATAAACAACAACTTTTTCAAATGTTGTGGTTTAAAAAAATACTATCAATTGTACATGCATACATATGATTTATTTTTAAAAGATTTCTGATTTTTTCCAGATAACTGATATTTTAGTAAGCAAATTTAAATAACTAAAAAAATAAAGAAGATATTGTTCAATAACTCTAACTTTTAAATTTAAAATTAATTTTAAAAAGTTTTTATGATTTATCTTTGATCAAATATAATGTTTTTTGTCAACGAAAAATAAATATTTTGAATAAAGTAACTAGGTCATTTCATATCAGGTTTTTTTTTTGGGGTCGAATGCTTTTTATATAAAGCTCAAGCTCAACAAAAAAGAGTAGATGTCTTCAAGTAACATCGACATCAAGGCATAAAACGCAAAAATTACAACAAAATAAACAGAAACACATAGAGAGATAATGACAACATAGCACTTAAACAAATGAAAGTCTTAGAGAAGTCCTCGGATCTCTTCGACAATGGAGTTGTTAAGTAAGATAAAGTCTTGGGTACTGGATCGAACACTCAAGATTAGAACAACAACAAGTGCACAATTTCCTATCTCTAGAATGGCTATAGAGGCAATTAAACACCTATCAAATGAGCCTTTGATGACACCCTTTGCAAAACAACCATTTAAAGTAAATGATGAGTACAAGGGAGAAACGAACTCCATGAAGGAGAAAGATCCTCATAAAGAGGTAGGATAACAAAATCCTCATAAAGCGGCAAGGTTTTAAGATCTTCATATAGGCAAGGTCACATGATCCTCATAAAGATACAGTGTGACAAGATCCTCACAAAGAGGCAATGTGACAGAATCCTCATAAAGAGGTAAGGTGTCAAGATCTTCATAAAGAGGCAATGTAACAAGATCCTCATACAAAAGCAATAGTGAGCTAAGAACAAGCTTAGTGTTGGATATGGGTTTAGCACCCATCCAAAACTCATTGGAAATCTTGCATTAATCATTTATATCCGAAGTCGGCCCAAGAAGATAAGCCCGCGAAGGAGTCAATGGCCCAAAGAGAAGTCAGCATCCAAGCACTATAAATAGGACCCTTCGTCCTTCATTCTAGACGGATTGTAACTTGCGAGAGGCCGAGCTACTTCTATAAAGCTCCGACCTCAAGCATTGCTTAGTGAGCACGTCATTCGACGGACTCACACCTCGTACCATCCTGTTCATAGCTCGGTTCCGGCCTTAAGATCAATAAAGAATTATTTCGATCTCACTTTATATTTGTATTCCACCTCATAGTTCGGACATTTCAGGTCATAGCTCGTAATATTAACTAGGTCGGATTTCTGTAACAACAATTGGCGCCGTCTGCGGGGATCGATAAACTTCTTTACAATCTAAGACGAAGCTGAGATGACAGGACCCCTTTCAGCTAGCGACAGCTCCGGAAAGGTAGCAAGACAGCCGCCGAACTCAAAACCCCCAAATCCAAGCAAAGGGACGGACCTACCGCACACACATATCAGCTCATCAAATCCAAACCCCCTCACTCCCCTGGAACTCTCGAAAACCACCAGACCCAACACCGCATTAGCCTGTGTGAAGATGTCAACGGTCAACAACCCAGTCAATCAAATCGGGAACGCAAGCACGCCCAGATATGATGAACCAGCGACGACCATCGTACAAGTTCCCGACCAGGACCGACAAATCACCGTTTCTCTCATAAGAACTTTGATGACAAAAATTGACGCGCTAAGACAACGCAACAGCGAACGCTTCCAACAACTCGCAGACGCCCATAACATATGCCACGAACAGATCGACAACCTCTAGACGATCGAACAACAAACACCCCAAAACATGGAAGCATTCGTGGATACCTTCCCACACACAACCGTCAGGCCAGGCGAACGACCAACCATACCTCGGCTGACATCGGCACAAGAGCCCGACACACACGAAGAAGAACCAGGCAGCGGCAGCGAAATCAAGCTTTTGAAGGCACAGCTAGATAACGCCCCCTTCCCGTTTTCCGCTGACCGACGAGCTGACCGGCCAACAATCAAACAAGAACATGACTGATCGAACCCGAGCAGTCATACGAGAAGAGTTTGTCACAATACGAAAGCCAGAGACAGTCCAGTCTGAGACAAAGGCTCAAACCAAACCATCTTTGACTCCGTTTACCTCGTTTCTACGATACGAGGCTTTTCAACCCGTACCGCTTCCACGAGTTGTGTTCGGTTCGGATGAAATCGTATATCAGGGAATTATTCCGTTTTTATTAGTTTGAAAAGATAAATCTTATTCATAACAATATACGGTCTAATAGAAAACATTTAGCGAGTGCTCAACAAAATCAAAAACCGAAAATAAGTCGACACACGTAACAAGCTACTACCCAATGCCAACCCGAGACTACTCCGAGTGTCCTACGCGTCTGCCGAGCTACACCAAACCTGAAAACATAAAAGAGTCTAATGAGTAATCAAAGATTACCCTGTGAGACGGCTCCCAATTACCGGCTGCTAACAATCTAATCATCCCGCCCAAACCCAAAATAACAATCAAGTATAAATAGCTGGTCACGTGCTACCAAGGCGTGACGAGCTCCACAACACACAAGCAATCACATATCAACACAACAGCACAAAAGTAACCAAGGGAATCGAGAACACTGCGGCACATGCTCTAGATTAGACTGGATCTATCTATTGATCTCTAACGCAATCTCCACACCATGGTACCCAAACACGAACTCGGTAACTTCCACGGGAACACTTAGCTACCCCACGGTAACTAAAACCTCCCACGACTCCTAGACTAAAACACGAAGTCCTCCGACTAGGACACCGTTCTCTGTCCATCGATACGCGGTGACTCGGGTTACCCCTAGATAACCAAAGGTTCCATGTAGTCCGGCCCTAGGACGCGACCCCGTATTATCCGGACCACACACCTACAGACGTTACTCCATAGGTTAACACTTGTCAGAACCACTACCGAAGGTACGTGAACTGACCAGGTTCTCAACTCACGAGGATCCAATCGGACAGGAAGTACCGGAACGCCATCTCTAGACTTGCGGGATCTAACGCGCCCTATAGAGTCCTAATAACAGAAATGTAAACAAGCAGACTCACTGGGACTCTATCACGCAAGACCGACAAGGTCAAATAGAAACACTATCTTAACCCCCAATCCATCCCGCAAGTCCTATCACCAACCTCCACCTCACCCAAACTTACTCGGTCCCGTACCAGAGTAAGTATCTACAATACAGTCTACTCGGCCCAACACCAAAGTAGATAAACAAGCAAGAAATCACACAAACAATCAACAGTCTACTCGGCCCAACACCGAAGTAGATAAACAATCACACAATAAATCAATCACAACACCACACAAACAATGATTTAGGTTTATTCGTCTTTTAAAATTTCCTAACCTTTATTCATTCAGTCCGCTACCTTGAGATTAGTGGATTACTAATCCCGTAGACGGCTCATTAATCACACCACTTCTTACTTATCACTTCCTAAGTATCTTTTAATACGTCCTCGATCTGTCAGTTTAGAGTTAGTAAGATTACTAACTCCCCGATATCTCATTATTCATTAACTTTCATTCATTAATCCACCCCGTTATTATATTCTAAGTGTGTTATGTCATTTAACCGTATTTTAATCAACTCATAATTTCCCGTATATAGATTCATTAATTACGTTCTTACTAAAATATATATGCATATAGGTCCTAGCATGCCATTCTATATGTATGCAACACCCAATCAAGCAATAAACGAACTATCAACCAATTAATGCAACACTCAATCAAGCAATCAACGAACTATCAACGATTACGGATATAAGCTATCTAGCATGCATCCCTTAACCTAACCATTTAATTAATTAACCAAGTTCTTAATCAACCTAGTCGTTCTAACTAGTTCAATCATCAAGGTATGCAACCTAAATCTATGGTTTATAATTCATGGATCTATATGTAATATTCTAAATGCATCACACAATTTAGCCGACTCACAGTGTTATTATGACGGCGGATGGATGGATTGACGGAACTCCCGCGACCCGACTAAACCCGCTGCTACCCCGAACTGTTGACTCGCTTTGACCCGACCTTGACCTTGATTCTAATGGAACCTCCGGACCATCTTCTCTCTCCTTCCCCTCCGGGTCTCTCTCTCCTCTGGTTCTCTCTTTCTCCTCTTCCGGTTCTCTCTCTCCCCTCCGGTTCTCTCTCTTTCTCTTCCGGTTCTCTCTCTTTCCTCTTCCGGTTCTTTTCTCTCCTCTTCCGGTTCTCTTCTCTCCTCCGGTTCTCTTTCTCTCTCTCCTCCTGTTCTCTCTCTTATGGTTCTCCCTCTCTTCTTCTTTTTCTTCACGTCTCTCTCTTCTTCCTCCTCCGGCTTCTCCTCCAGTCTTCTTCTTCTTCCTCATCCTCCTCCTTCTTCCTCCTCCTTCTTCTTCTCCTTCTCCTTCTTCTCTTCCTTCTTCTTCTCACGCTCTTTTCTCTTTCTCTCTTTTTTGTTGTTGTTGTTGTTGTTGTTGTTGTTGTGTTGTAAAATGAAAGGTCTTGAGTCCTTTATATAGTGAATCAAGGTTAATATTATCTTGCCACCTGTCTCCATAGCTCCACTTTTCAAACACCAAAAATGAGAAGAGTTCAATGCTTCTTGTTGTTCATTCCCAAGTTGGCCACGTATAGCATGAATGCAATGCATCTCCTCTTCCTTTATTCTCTTGAAGCCACACCACTATGCCCCAAATTCAGTTCACCTTTTGCTTCCATAATTTCCAATGATATCTTGCCACCTTATGTTTCTAGAAGTAAAGACTCCATTACAACCTCTCATAAAATGACACATATATTTAAAGTTGTTCAATGTATCTTCATGTCTTATCCTCCATTTGCCACGTCTCCCTCTCCATTTTTCAGCATAATTGAATCTTTATTAAGTTTATCTTGCTGTCCAAATCTCATCTCTTCATTGGTCACATTTTGAAAACATATCATATGTTTTAGCTTAATTATCCAATTAAACTTTAATTCTCCCAAAACTCTTGAAGCTTCAGAATAAATTCCCAAAACTTCTTTTTAAAATATTAGACTCTTTTAGAAGAATTTAGCAAGTCGTTTCACCTCAATCGGACTTCCATAGCTCCGGTTATGGATTTTACAAGATTTCTCGGTTCTATCGGTTTTCTTTTCCGATAGTCCGAAAAACTAGTTTAATCTCCGTTTCTTCCATGCCTGGTCTTCTAAATGTTCTTTATAACTAAAAAGAAGAAAATTTTGCCAGTCACCACTTCTGTCTCGCATTTTGGTAAAATTACCAAAATGCCCCTCATCTTCCAAAAATTACGAAAATGCCCTCCGTTGACTTCTTGACTGCCCGTTGACCATGTTTTGGAAGATGATATTACATTCTTCCCCACTTACAGGAATTCGGTCCCCGAATTCTCCGTTACTACAAACTTCGAATCGGTAACAAACCCCGTCAGTCGCCACTCTGGAACTGATTCCATTGCTCCAACGCTCTAACTCTGAATCAACTGAACTGCTCTCCCAATGCTCACTAACTTCTAAAACACGATCTTTCACCAACCCAAATTACCGACATCTTGAACTTCCTTGACTCTCGATCACTTCTGGTTGCTCATCTTATTGCTTTGCTGACTCCAATCTTGATTCTTGAAACCCCTGATCCTGACTGAACGGCTCCACTCGAGTTTCTGATTCCATCTGCGCCAACTAATGGCATTTGGAACCAACACTTCAAACTTCCCCACTTTCCTTCGACCTCCGCGAATGGCACAACACCGACTTTCCCTCCATTCTCGATACTTGTTTCATCTTTACTGCTCTCGTTCCCCATCGGCATTATGGTAATATCGATGTTCCTCCTCCCAACTGAACAGCCATACTTATGTACGCCTCGAACTTTCTCGATCACTGAACTCCAAGCTTCACCAACTCCAAAACTACTCTTCCCAACTGATATTCCCGAATTTATTCCTCGACTGACAATGATGCTTCTGGATCGCTTCACTAACTCATTATACCCATCCACTGAAGGAATTTCTAGCAGTTCCTAATCCAATTAGGCAACCCTAGGTATAAATTCCAAGCCTAGGATCTAGGGTTCATGTAATTGAATCATTGGGATCTCAGAATTACCTGGTGATTAGCAGCGGAAGATTTGCAGATAATCGAGATCTTAAAGCGCCTCAAACGCTACGCCTCTACTGGTATCCACACGCACACAAACTGGATCGGATCGGGATGCTAGTGCCGTTGAGATCTAATATCCAATTTTTTTTGTTCCACGAACGATTCGTGTCATAGGGTTTTATAATAACCCTCACGTTTTTTTTTATTTATGCGGCTCACTTGGTTTTTAGGTTTACTAACCTTCCGCTTATATGTGCTACTCATCACATTAATTAATGTTAATGGGCTAAGCCCTAACATTAATTAAGAGATCATATCTCTTTGGTAAAACACACATATATATATACATATTATATCTCATATAATATATATATATATATGACATCTCTTAAAACGTAAGTATATAAATATATATATATATATATATTATATCTTATATAATATATATAACATATATATAAAACATTATAAAACCCATTATATCATTGATCCAGTTCGCTTAGGTGTGTGACCCTGTAGGATCATATAACACTAGCAATGAGTTCTAAACTCATTGATCATAAGTGGCTTCTAGCAAAGCATTATGACTGCCTAGTGTCATATGATTGTCTCATCTCGACAATACGACTTTCACTTAGAATAAGTACAATAGATTTCAGGACATTCCCAACAATCTCCCACTTGTACTGGAATCATCTATTCCCATAATCCCTTCGTCACTATATCTTGATCTGGCATAAGGCAAGATCTGTGTCACCATTATTTAGCCAAGATCATGTTCATCGAACTCCGATTTATACTGACAAGACAAACGACTGACAATCACCTCGTTTGAGTGTGGCCACACATTTCTCAGTATCAAATCTTCGATGGGCCCTGAGATATTTATCTCCTGTTATATAGGAGGGAAAAATCCCATCTTGTTCCATCCCTGTCTCTTCACACGCTTCATGATACGCCCAATCAATGCCTTTATAGTCACCAGTTACGGCTGACGTTTGACAAGGTTAAAGCGGACCAATTCACATGTAAGAAAACATGATGAACTCAGGTCTAAGGACTATACTCTATAGTCGTAATGAAAACTCTCATGACACTTATATAACTATCCCGTAGAGTTCTCATCAGTGGGTCATGTCCGATCCTGTGTTCTCCAACACATATCTATGTGATTGACTTTAATACTCTTATTAATGACTCCATGAAACTTAGTCATCAGTCACCTCACATACTAGTCTCACGCGGTTGTTAATGTCCCACTTTAACAACCTTGACCAGGGACCAACATAATTTATGTCATTTATTATCTATAGGGTTTCATGATCAAGTCACATACTTGATGACCTATAAAATGTCATAAATTACTTTGGGACTATTATTTAACAACCATTATTAAATAATACAGATGTCAGATTTCAATAACATAATCAAATTATGTTTATTTGAACATCATATCATAACTAAAATTAACAACAACAACTCCCACTAAAATTAAGATCACATCTTAAAACATCTAATGCCTTTAGCAGTAATCTGACCCTCATTCGCCCTTGCTCAGCGTGTGTCGAAAGACACTGCGTCTTGCTAAGAGTAATACCAAGAGTCATTTGCACGAAGCCCTTCTTGGAATCCTGCATACTGGACCTGTGCAAGGCCTTATCACCATAAGTATCTTGACACAATCCAATTAGCTTGTCCAATCTATCTCCATAGATTCTTATTCCAAGAATGTATACGGTTTCTCCCATATTTTCATCGAAAAACAACTTTCGAGTCAAGTCTTAATAGACTGAAACAATGGAACTTCATTTCCGAGAAGTAGTATGTTATCAACATACAATTACAGAAGTGCAACTGCGCTCCCACTAGTCCTCTTGTAAACATACGGTTCCTCTTCGTTCCTGACGAAATCAAACCTTTTGACTGCTTCATCAAAACGAAGATTCCAACTCTGAGATGCTTGCTTCAATCCATAAATGGATCGGCGAAGCTTGCATATCTTCCTAGCTTCATTAGGATCAATAAAAACTTTAGGTTGTGTCATGTACACATCCTTTTCAGAATTCCATTAAGGAAAACTGTTTTCATATCCATCTGCCAGATCTCATAACCATTATGAGTGGCGGTTGCTAGGAAAATCCGAATGGACATAAGCACAGTGTCTGGGATTAGGTTTCTTCACAGTTAATACCATGAATTTACTTGAAACATTTTGCCTCCAACCTAGCTTTGTACATCCATGTCAATTTTTCTTCTTGAAAACCCATTTACTCACAATGGCTTCTACACCATCGGGTAAATCAACCCAAGTCATACTTGGTTCTGTGACATGGATCCTATTTCGGATTCAGTGGCTTTTAGCCATTTTCGGAGTCAAGGCCCATCATTGCTTCTTCAAAATTTGCAGGCCCGTCACTTTCAATGCTCAGTAGATCACGGCAATTGGTTACGAGAAATCCATATTTCTCGGGTTCGTGACGGATCCTTTCGGATCTGCGAGCTTCAGTTTTCTGTAAAAGTCGCGCACACATATCTCATATGTATACTTTTACCATCGACACTTCTTCAGAAACTCGCCATTTAAATGTATATCGAATATACATTCACCGGATCCTTTATAAACTCTAGGCACCACAGGTGCAGGTTCTACAACTCTTTGCAGATCCAACTGCTGCTCTTCCTCATCAGGTTGAGCAGTCTCCTGTGATTTTCGAATTTCTTCGAGTTGTACTTTTACTCCCACTGTTCTTCTTGGAAAGAAAGTCCTTCTCAAGAAAACATAGTTCCGAGCAACAAACAATTTGTTCTCGAACTGGTTGTAAAAGTAACATGCCTTGGTTTTGTTAGGACAACCAATGAAGTAGCACTTATCAGATTTGGGTGTGAGCTTATCAGAGATTAAACGTTTTATGTAAGTCTCGCAACTCCAAATCTTCATGATGGATAAATCAGAAACATTTACATTCCACATCTCATGTGGTATCTCTGTAACTGATTTTGATGGAACTCTATTTAAAGTAAACGCAGACATTTCTAGAGCGTGTTCTTAGAAGGATAATGGAAGATCTAAGTGACTCATCATTGATCGAACCATATCTAATAAAGTCCGATACAGGAGGAGTGAATTGTGAAACACTTTCACAATCTATCAGATGATCACTAAATTATTGATTTAAGTATTCACCTCCATGATCTCATCGTAGAGGTTTAATACCTTGCCAAATTGATTTTGTACTTCATTTTGGAACTCTTTGAACTTTTCAAAGATTCTGACTTATGCCTTATAAATAAGGCATAACCGTACCTTCTGAAAATATCAGTAAAGGTAATGAAGTACTGAAATTTTCCTCTAGAACTAGTGCTTATCGGTCCATATACATCCGTATGTATAAAGCACAATAAGCTTCTGGCCCTTTCATTTTGACCGTTCGCAACCTGTATCGACCGACGCACCTTTTGTGTCGATCGACACTACCTCTGTTGAAAGGAGCCTTTGTCGTTTTACTTAATAAACAAGATCCACTTTACTCATTATGATTCTCAATCAGATGAGCCCAAAAGCCCATCACTATGGAGCTTCTGAATCTATTTCTCATTTATGTAGCCCAAAATGACAATGCCAGAGAGAAGTTTGACTCGTATCATTTGACTTGAATCTCTTGGTATTAATGTTATAGTTAGGCACATTCTGGTTTAGAACATAAAGTCCATTCTCTAATGGATTGCTACTATAAAATATATCATTGTAATCAAATGAATAACACTTATTCTCAACTTGAAAACTGATATCCTTCCATAGCCAAACAAGGAATAGAAATAATCTTTCTGCTCATAGCAGGTACATAGTAGCAATTTTAAGTTCAAAACATGCCATAAAAGGAAAAACAAATGAAATACTCCTACGGTTAATGCAGCAACTCTTGCTCCATTCCCACTCATAGGTCCACTTGTCCTTTCTCCACAGTCCTACTTTTTCTCAGGTCCTGCACATTTTCACAAAATATGAGTACCACAGCTGGTATCCAATACCCAATAAGTAGGACTATAAGAAGTAACATTTACTTCTATAACATAATACCTGAAGAAAAAGTCTCGTACGTCTTCTTCAGCTTCTCATAATCTTCCAAGAATTTATTGCAGTTTCTTTTCAAATGCTCATAACCATTACAATAACGGCACTTAACATCTTCAGAAGGACTGGTTTTGACCTTAGGAACATGGCCAGACTCGCTTGGATTCACAATCGAGCTCGTCTTGCCATCACCTTTGTTCTTACCAAGTTTCTTAAACTTTTTACCCTTTTGTACCATAAGGACATTTTGGGTGTCCTTCTTGATGTTAGGTTCAGCAGTCTTAAGCATCCCATGCAATTCAGTCAACGTCTTCGTCAAGTTGTTCATGTTATAGTTCATAACAAATTGATCATAGCTTGACGACAGTGACTGTAGAATGATGTCAGTAGCCAACTCTTGGCTAATGGGACAATCCAGTTTCCCCAGGTTATCAATATAACCCATCATCTTTATGACATGAGGACTAACTGGTTCGCCCTTTGGTAGCTTGCACTCAATCAGAGATCTAACCGTCTGGTATCTCTGAGTTCGTGCCTGCTCCTGAAACATACTTTTCAGGCCAGTGATCATCTGTATTGGCGACTCCACGTACTCATATTGCTTATGCAATTCCGAGTTCATGGTAGCCAACATGAGACAACTCACATCCACCGCATCATTAGAATGCTTATCCCAAGCATCCTTGTCTGACTGCCAGGCATTGGCTCGGTACTTCTTGGGGAGAACTTTCTCAAGGACATAGTCCTTTTTCTCCTGTTTGAGAACAATTCTCAAGTTCCGATACCATTCAAGAAAGTTGGATCCATTTAACTTGTCCTTCTCAAGGACGGATCGCAGGGAGAAATTGTTACGATGGTTTGTGCTAGACATAGCTGAAAAACAAGGGAGGTTTTAGTTATGATGTTCAAGAAATGAGAAGTCTTAACTATTAAGAAGACTCACATTATATTCAAACAATGTTTCCTCAGATGAATATAATGATCCAAGACCCATACTTCACTAAACTTGAGTGAGCCACTGGCTATCATCCAAATTTAGCTATCTAGGTAAGCAACAACTTTGCTAGTTATATCCAATATAACTCTTGGTTGTGGATTGACATCTCATGTCAAATCCACCTGATGTCTCTGAGCCCAAAACGATTTTGATGGCCCAGTCAAGTAAACCAATCTCTTTAGTCATGTAATTGTTGATGTCTTGCACTGCAAATCCATCAACACGATTACCTATGTCTTACTCATGTAATTGTGAACATCTTGCACTGCAAGTCTATCACACAATTAAATGGGTCTTGACAGTTGACAAGATTGGAAAGACATCAAGTATCACTTGATATTTGATTGAGGAACAGAACCATTTAAAACGTTCAGTTTTATTATGTTTTAATTCTCCTAATTAAATGATTTGTCTTGGTTTGGTCTTGTGGTTTCAGGTTCCATAACCTAAACCATCGAATCTTGTGTCGACCGACACTACTTTAGTGTCAATCGATGCAGATTAACCAAAACCAATCTGCGATAACCGATCAATCCAATTGATCCGGGTTTGAGTACCGGTCAGTGTCGATCGATGCTACATTAGCATCGGTCGATACCAACCCAATCGCAATAAACCATTCTTAGCGTTTAACCATCATTAACCAAGCTCGATAACCGGTCCAATCCAATTGAACCGATTCATCAATCTCGCGAGGTCTGTGTCGACCGACACAACTCTTGCGTCGATCGACACTAGGCGGAACTATGTTTTATTCGGGTTTTCGCCCTGTGTCGATCGATGCCGGATTGGCATCGATCGACACCATGCTAAAAGACCCTAAAACGTTTTCGATCAGAACCCTAAACTAGGTTTTCATGAAAACGAATTTTAGCAAGTTTGTATCAACCATACACAGATTCAGATTCAACTAATCTAATCAACATGCTACAGATTCAAAGGAACCCTAAAGCTCTGATACCACTGAAGGAATTTCTAGCAGTTCCTAATCCAATTAGGCAACCCTAGGTATAAATTCCAAGCCTAGGATCTAGGGTTCATGTAATTGAATCATTGGGATCTCAGAATTACCTGGTGATTAGCAGCGGAAGATTTGCAGATAATCGAGATCTTAAAGCGCCTCAAGTGCTGCGCCTCTACTGGTATCCACACGCACACAAACTGGATCGGATCGGGATGCTAGTGCCGTTGAGATCTAATCTCCAATTTTTTTTGTTCCACGAACGATTCGTGTCATAGGGTTTTATAATAACCCTCACGTTTTTTTTCTTTATGCGGCTCACTTGGTTTTTAGGTTTACTAACCTTCCGCTTATATGTGCTACTCATCACATTAATTAATGTTAATGGGCTAAGCCCTAACATTAATTAAGAGATCATATCTCTTTGGTAAAACACATATATATATACATATTATATCTCATATAATATATATATATATATGACATCTCTTAAAACGTAAGTATATAAATATATATATATATATTATATCTTATATAATATATATAACATATATATAAAACATTATAAAACCCATTATATCATTGATCCAGTTCGCTTAGGTGTGTGACCCTGTAGGATCATATAACACTAGCAATGAGTTCTAAACTCATTGATCATAAGTGGCTTCTAGCAAAGCATTATGACTGCCTAGTGTCATATGATTGTCTCATCTCGACAATACGACTTTCACTTAGAATAAGTACAATAGATTTCAGGACATTCCCAACATCCACGTCTTGAATCTATCTGCTACTGATACTCGCTCTACTGCTGAAACTCTACTGACTCACTTGCAGGCTCAGTCAAACTGCTTCCTGAAACACCATCTTTTCACCAGGGTACGGGTTCGGTCTCGTGTCCTCGTCAAATCGTCCATCACGTCCTACATCAACAATCTCAACAACACTGGAACGGTTAGACCTCTTTTAGCTTAATCCCGATATCACTTCCTCATAGAAATATGGTTACTTAGTCATGTACCTTATGGTCACACATGGCTAAATAACAATACCCCATCATTCCGCTCAATCTCGAATAAGCTTTCTAAAAACCGCTTTATCAATTCTGAACTTACCTATAAAAATTATACCCAAGCAATCCAAACGATCTAGCTAATTAAAATCAAAATTCACTTTCTAGCAACCTAGCCATTAAATTAAATGCAGAGATTCAAAATCAACAACTACCAACCTAGCGAGCAATCAAAACATCAATCAATTCAACATTCTAACACCCTAGCAAGGCAATCAATCACACTCAATCAATCAATCAATCAATCAATCAATCAAGCAAATCGGCGATTGCAGTTGTCTCTTAGGGTTCTGATGGAAACCGTCTGTTTGGACCATCATCTACTTTCACATCGTAACTATATTACATTCACAACCATCATGAGTATGCAATATAACCACTCCGCTACTCAGAACGACAACCGAAATACTCCACATCCACTATGTAAATAAAACATCTATTCACCACATAGAGTTTTAGATACGTAGGTCCGTCGGAGTCTACATACTAGCGGTTCCCAATCTGTCCAAAAGAAACACTGCTACACCCAACCAATATACACACATCAAAAAGCGAGTTAGAGCCCTTACTTACCTGGGCCTAATCTATTTCCTAATCTCCAACATGAGCGGTACAACTCATGTGGATTCTAACCGACAGGTGCGCCAGGAGGATGGAATGAGTGTGGTGGTGGTGGCGGAGCGATGCGGTCTCGATCATGTCATAAAACGAGCGCAATGCACTTCTCGGCCGACAGGAGATATGCTGGTGGTGACGACGACTGATACTTCTGGGCAGCAACGGCGGTAATAATGGAATAACATCCGGTGGCGGTGACTACTGCTGAGTGACCCCGAACTTCTGAGTCTCCTTTAGCTTGAGCAAACGGTCCACCATCATGTCTGCCTAGATCGTCAATACGGATGTTGCTTCTACTGTTGTTGCAACCGCACACACACACCAATCCTCCTAGGACAACTCTGCTGTGTGACTGCAACAAAACACCAAATGATTAGCACAATCCTAATAAAATACCCATTTCCCCGGAGACGGACGTGACTCGGATTCCTAATGGTTGCATTGGCGACACATTTTGACTCAATAAAACATTGAAAACTTTGAAAAACCGGAATATTCGAACCCATGACGAACCATGCTCTGATACAACCATTTGTAACGCCCCCTTCCCGTTTTCCGCTGACCGACGAGCTGACCAGCCAACAATCAAACAAGAACATGACTGATCGAACCCGAGCAGTCATACGAGAAGAGTTTGTCACAATACGAAAGCCAGAGACAGTCCCGTATTAGACAAAGGCTCGAACCAAACCATCTTTGACTCCGTTTACCTCGTTTCAACGATACGAGGCTTTTCAACCCGTACCGCTTCCACGAGTTGTGTTCGGTTCGGACGAAAACGTATATCAGGGAATTATTCCGTTTTTATTACTTTGAAAAGATAAATCTTATTCATAACAATATACGGTCTAATAGAAAACATTTAGCGAGTGCTCAACAAAATCAAAAACCGAAAATAAGTCGACACACGTAACAAGCTACTACCCAATGCCAACCCGAGACTACTCCGAGTGTCCTACGCGTCTGCCGAGCTACGCCAAACCTGAAAAACATAAAAGAGTCTAATGAGTAATCTAAGATTACCCAGTGAGACGGCTCCCAATTACAGGCTGCTAACAATCTAATCATCCCGCCCAAACCCAAAATAACAATCAAGTATAAATAGCTGGTCACGTGCTACCAAGACGTGACGAGCTCCACAACACACAAGCAATCACATATCAACACAACAGCACAAAAGTAACCAAGGGAATCGAGAACATTGCGGCACATGCTCTCGATTAGACTCGATCTATCTATCACATCTCTAACGCAATCTCCACACCATGGTCCCCAAACGCGAACTCGGTAACTTCCACGGGAACACTTAGCTACCCCACGGTAACTAAAACCTCCCACGACTCCTAGACAAAAACACGAAGTCCTCCGACTAGGACACCGTTCTCTGTCCATCGATACGCGGTGACTCGGGTTACCCCTAGATAACCAAAGCTTCCATGTAGTCCGGCCCTAGGACGCGACCCCGTATTCTCCGGACCACACACCTACAGACGTTACTCCATAGGTTAACACTTGTCAGAACCACTACCGAAGGTACGTGAACTGACCAGGTTCTCAACTCCCGAGGATCCAATCGGACATGAAGTACCGGAACGCCATCTCTAGACTTGCGGGATCTAACGCGCCCTATAGAGTCCTAATAACAGAAATGTAAACAAGCAGACTCACTGGGACTCTATCACGCAAGACCGACAAGGTCAAATAGAAACACTATCTTAACCCCCAATCCATCCCGCAAGTCCTATCACCAACCTCCACCTCACCCAAACTTACTCGGTCCCGTACCAGAGTAAGTATCTACAGTACAGTCTACTCGGCCCAACACCAAAGTAGATAAACAAGCAAGAAATCACACAAACAATCAACAGTCTACTCGGCCCAACACCGAAGTAGATAAACAATCACACAATCAATCAATCAAAACACCACACAAACAGTGATTTAGGTTTATTCGTCTTTTAAAATTTCCTAACCTTTATTCATTCAGTCCGCTACCTTGAGATTAGTGGATTACTAATCCCGTAGACGGCTCATTAATCACACCACTTCTTACTTATCACTTCCTAAGTATCTTTTAATACGTCCTCGATCTGTCGGTTTAGAGTTAGTAAGATTACTAACTCCCCGACATCTCATTATTCATTAACTTTCATTCATTAACCCACCCCGTTATTATATTCTAAGTGTGTTATGTCATTTAACCGTATTTTAATCAACTCATAATTTCCCGTATATAGATTCATTAATTACGTTCTTACTAAAATATATATGCATATAGGTCCTAGCATGCCATTCTATATGTATGCAACACCCAATCAAGCAATCAACGAACTATCAACCAATTAATGCAACACTCAATCAAGCAATCAACGAACTATCAACGATTACGGATATAAGCTATCTAGCATGCATCCCTTAACCCAACCATTTAAATAATTAACCGAGTTATTAATCAACCTAGTCGTTCTAACTAGTTCAATCATCAAGGTATGCAACCTAAATCTATGGTTTATAATTCATGGATCTATATGTACTATTCTAAATGCATCACACAATTTAGCCGACTCACAGTGTTATTATGACGACGGATGGATGGATTGACGGAACTCCCGAGACCCGACTAACCCCGCTGCTACCCCGAACCCTTCCCGAACTGTTGACTCGCTTTGACCCGACCTTGACCTTGATTCTGATGGAGCCTCCGGACCATCTTCTCTTTCCTCATTTTCTCTCTCCTCCCCCTCCGGGTCTCTCTCTCCTCTGGTTCTCTCTTTCTCCTCTTCCGGTTCTCTCTCTCCCCTCCGGTTCTCTCTCTTTCCTCTTTCGGTTCTCTTCTCTCCTCTTCCGGTTCTATTCTCTCCTCTTCCGGTTCTCTTCTCTCCTCCGGTTCTCTATCTCTCTCTCCTCCGGTTCTCTCTCTTATGGTTCTCCCTCTCCTTCTTCCTCCTCCGGCTTCTACTCCAGTCTTCTTCTTTTTCCTCATCCTCCTTCTTCTTCCTCCTCCTTCTTCTTCTCCTTCTCCTTCTCCTTCTTCTCTTCCTTCTTCTTCTCACGCTCTTTTCTCTTTCTCTCTTTTTGTTGTTGTTGTTGCTGTTGTTGTTGTTGTGTTGTAAAATGAAAGGTCTTGAGTCCTTTATATAGTGAATCAAGGTTAATATTATCTTGCCACCTGTCTCCATAGCTCCACGTTTCCAACACCAAAAATGAGAAGAGTTCAATGCTTCTTGTTGTTCATTCCCAAGTTGGCCACGTATAGCATGAATGCAATGCATATCCTCTTCCTTTATTCTCTTGAAGCCACGCCACTATGCCCCAAATTCAGTTCACCTTTTGCTTCCATAATTTCCAATGATATCTTGCCACCTTATGCTTCTAGAAGTAAAGACTCCATTACAACCTCTCATAAAATGACACATATATTTAAAGTTGTTCAATGTATCTTCATGTTTTATCCTCCATTTGCCACGTCTCCCTCTCCATTTTTAGCATAATTGAATCTTTATTAAGTTTATCTTTCTTCCAAATCTCATCTCTTCATTGGTCACATTTTGAGAACATATCATATGTTTTAGCTTAATTATCCAATTAAGCTTTAATTCTCCCAAAACTCTTGAAGCTTCAGAATAAATTCCCAAAACTTCTTTTTAAAATACTAGACTCTTTTAGAAGAATTTAGCAAGTCGTTTCACCTCAATCGGACTTCCATAGCTCCGGTTATGGATTTTACAAGATTTCTCGGTTCTATCGGTTTTCTTTTCCGATAGTCCGAAAAACTAGTTTAACCTCCGTTTCTTCCATGCCTGGTCTTCTAAATGTTCTTTATAACTAAAAATAAGAACATTTGGCCCGTCTCCACTTCCGTCTCACATTTTGGTAAAATTACCAAAAT
Source organism: Orychophragmus violaceus (assembly GCA_030180135.1). Taxonomy (NCBI): domain Eukaryota; kingdom Viridiplantae; phylum Streptophyta; class Magnoliopsida; order Brassicales; family Brassicaceae; genus Orychophragmus; species Orychophragmus violaceus. Next base: position 46,187,307 of record CM058235.1, on the reverse strand, counting down.
GCCCATCATCTTCCAAAAATTACGAAAATGCCCTCCGTTGACTTCTTGACTGCCCGTTGACCATTTTTTGGAACAGGATATTACATTCTTCCCCAATTACAGGAATTCGGTCCCCGAATTCTCCGTTACTACAAACTTCGAATCGGTACCAAACCTCGTAAGTCGCCACTCTGGAACTGATTCCATTGCTCCAACACTCTAACTCTGAATCAACTGAACTGCTCTCCCAATTCTCACTAACTTCTGAAACACGATCTTTCACCAACCCAAATTACCGACATCTTGAACTTCCTTGACTCTCGATCACTTCTGGTTCCTCATCTCATTGCTTCGCTGACTCCAATCTTGATTCTTGAAACCCCTGATCCTGACTGAACGGATCCACTCGAGTTTCTGATTCCATCTGCGCCAACTAATGGAATTTGGAACCAACACTTCAGACTTCCCCACTTTGCTTCGACCTCCGCGAATGGCACTACACCGACTTTCCCTCCATTCTCGATACTTGTTTCATCTTTACTGCTCTCGCTCCCCATCGGCATTATGGTAATATCGATGTTCCTCCTCCCAACTGAACCGCCATACTTATGTACGCCTCGAACTTTCTCGATCACTGAACTCCAAGCTTCACCAACTCCAAAACTACTCTTCCCAACTGATATTCCCGAATTTATTCCTCGACTGACAATGAACTTCTGAATCGCTTCACTAACTCATTATACCCATCCACGTCTTGAATCTATCTGCTACTGATACTCGCTCTGCTGCTGAAACTCTACTGACTCACTTGCAGGCTCAGTCAAACTGCTTCCTGTAACACCATCTTTTCACCAGGGTCGGTCTCGTGTCCTCGTCAAATAGTCCATAACGTCCTACATCAACAATCTCAACAACACTAGAACGGTTAGACCTCTTTTAGCTTAATCCCGATATCACTTCCTCATAGAAATATGGTTACTTAGTCATGTACCTTATGGTCACACATGGCTAAATAACAATACCCTATCATTCCGCTCAATCTCGAATAAGCTTTCTAAAAACCGCTTTATCAATTCTGAACTTACCTATAAAAATTCTACCCAAGCAATCCAAACGATCTAGCTAATTAAAATCAAAATTCACTTTCTAGCAACCTAGCCATTAAATTAAATGCAGAGATTCAAAATCAACAACTACCAACCTAGCGAGCAATCAAAACATCAATCAATTCAACATTCTAACACCCTAGCAAGGCAATCAATCACAATCAATCAATCACTCAATCAACCAATCAAGCAAATCGGCGATTGCAGTTGTCTCTTAGGGTTCTGATGGAAACTGTCTGTTCGGACCATCATCTACTTTCACATCGTAACTATATTGCATTCACAACCATCATGAGTATGCAATATAACCACTCCGCTACTCAGAACGACAACCGAAATACTCCACATCCACTATGTAAATAAAACATCTATTCACCACATAGAGTTTTAGATACGTAGGTCCGTCGGAGTCTACATACTAGCGGTTCCCAATCTGTCCAAAAGAAACACTGCTACACCCAACCAATATACACACATCAAAAAGCGAGTTAGAGCCCTTACTTACCTGGGCCTAATCTATTTCCTAATCTCCAACATGAGCAGTACAACTCATGTGGATTCTAACCGACAGGTGCGCCAGGAGGATGGAATGAGTGTGGTGGTGGTGGCGGAGCGATGCGGTCTCGATCATGTCATAAAACGAGCGCAATGCACTTCTCGGCCGACAGGAGATATGCTGGTGGTGACGACGACTGATACTTCTGGGCAGCAACGACGGTAATAATGGAATAACATCCGGTGGCGGTGACTACTGCTGAGTGACCCCGAACTTTTGAGTCTCCGTTAGCTTGAGCAAACGGTCCACCATCATGTCTACCTAGATCGTCAATACGGATGTTGCTTCTACTATTGTTGCAACTGCACACACACACCAATCCTCCTAGGACAACTCTGCTGTGTGACTGCAACAAAACACCAAATGATTAGCACAATCCTAATAAAATACCCATTTCCCCGGAGACGGACGTGACTCGGATTCCTAATGGTTGCATTGGCGACACATTTTGACTCGATAAAACATTGAAAACTTTGAAAAACCGGAATATTCGAACCCATGACGAACCATGCTCTGATACAACCATTTGTAACGCCCCCTTCCCGTTTTCCGCTGACCGACGAGCTGACCGGCCAACAATCAAACAAGAACATGACTGATCGAACCCGAGCAGTCATACGAGAAGAGTTTGTCACAATACGAAAGCCAGAGACAGTCCCGTATTAGACAAAGGCTCGAACCAAACCATCCTTGACTCCGTTTACCTCGTTTCAACGATACAAGGCTTTTCAACCCGTACCGCTTCCACGAGTTGTGTTCGGTTCAGACGAAAACGTATATCAGGGAATTATTCCGTTTTTATTACTTTGAAAAGATAAATCTTATTCATAACAATATACGGTCTAATAGAAAACATTTAGCGAGTGCTCAACAAAATCAAAAACCGAAAATAAGTCGACACACGTAACAAGCTACTACCCAATGCCAACCCGAGACTACTCCGAGTGTCCTACGCGTCTGCCGAGCTACGCAAAACCTGAAAAACATAAAAGAGTCTAATGAGTAATCTAAGATTACCCAGTGAGACGGCTCCCAATTACCGGCTGCTAACAATCTAATCATCCCGCCCAAACCCAAAATAACAATCAAGTATAAATAGCTGGTCACGTGCTACCAAGACGTGACGAGCTCCACAACACACAAGCAATCACATATCAACACAACAGCACAAAAGTAACCAAGGGAATTGAGAACATTGCGGCACATGCTCTCGATTAGACTCGATCTATCTATCACATCTCTAACGCAATCTCCACACCATGGTCCCCAAACGCGAACTCGGTAACTTCCACGGGAACACTTAGCTACTCCACGGTAACTAAAACCTCCCACGACTCCTAGACGAAAACACGAAGTCCTCCGACTAGGACACCGTTCTCTGTCCATCGATACGCGGTGACTCGGGTTACCCCTAGATAACCAAAGCTTCCATGTAGTCCGGCCCTAGGAAGCGACCCCGTATTCTCCGGACCACACACCTACAGACGTTACTCCATAGGTTAACACTTGTCAGAACCACTACCGAAGGTACGTGAACTGACCAGGTTCTCAACTCCCGAGGATCCAATCGGACAGGAAGTACCGGAACGCCATCTCTAGACTTGCGGGATTTAACGTGCCCTATAGAGTCCTAGTAACAGAAATGTAAACAAACAGACTCACTGGGACTCTATCACGCAAGACCGACAAGGTCAAATAGAAACACTATCTTAACCCCCAATCCATCCCGCAAGTCCTATCACCAACCTCCACCTCACCCAAACTTACTTGGTCCCGTACCAGAGTAAGTATCTACAGTACAGTCTACTCGGCCCAACACCAAAGTAGATAAAAAAGCAAGAAATCACACAAACAATCAACAGTCTAGTCGGCCCAACACCGAAGTAGATAAACAATCACACAATCAATCAAAACACCACACAAACAATGATTTAGGTTTATTCGTGTTTTAAAATTTCCTAGCCTTTATTCATTCAGTCCGCTACCTTGAGATTAGTGGATTACTAATCCCGTAGACGGCTCATTAATCACACCACTTCTTACTTATCACTTCCTAAGTATCTTTTAATACGTCCTCGATCTGTCGGTTTAGAGTTAGTAAGATTACTAACTCCCCGACATCTCATTATTCTTTAACTTTCATTCATTAACCCACCCGTTATTATATTCTAAGTGTGTTATGTCATTTAACCGTATTTTAATCAACTCATAATTTTCCGTATATAGATTCATTAATTACGTTCTTACTAAAATATATATATGCATATAGGTCCTAGCATGCCATTCTATATGTATGCAACACCCAATCAAGCAATCAACGAACTATCAACCAATTAATGCAACACTCAATCACGCAATCAACGAACTATCAACGATTACGGATATAAGCTATCTAGCATGCATCCCTTAACCCAACCATTTAAATAATTAACCGAGTTATTAATCAACATAGTCGTTCTAACTAGTTCAATCATCAAGGTATGCAACCTAAATCTATGGTTTATAATTCATGGATCTATATGTACTATTCTAAATGCATCACACAATTTAGCCGACTCATAGTGTTATTATGACGACGGATGGATGGATTGACGGAACTCCCGAGACCCGACTAAACCCGCTGCTACCCCGAACCCTTCCCAAACTGTTGACTCGCTTTGACCCGACCTTGACCTTGATTCTGATGGAGCCTCCGGACCATCTTCTCTTTCCTCATTTTCTCTCTCGTCCCCCTCCGGGTCTCTCTCTCCTCTGGTTCTCTCTTTCTCCTCTTCCGGTTCTCTCTCTTTCTCTTCCGGTTCTCTCTCTTTCCTCTTTCGGTTCTCTTCTCTCCTCTTCCGGTTCTCTTCTCTCCTCCGGTTCTCTTTCTCTCTCTCCTCCGGTTCTCTCTCTTATGGTTCTCCCTCTCTTCTTCTTTTTCTTCACACCTCTCTCTTCTTCCAATGCTCACTAACTTCTGAAACACGATCTTTCACCAACCCAAATTACCGACATCTTGAATTTCCTTGACCGTCGATCACTTCTGGTTCCTCATCTCATTGCTTCGCTGACTCCAATCTTGATTCTTGAAACCCCTGATCCTGACTGAACGGCTCCACTCGAGTTTCTGATTCCATCTGCGCCAACTAATGGAATTTGGAACCAACACTTCAGACTTCCCCACTTTGCTTCGACCTCCGCAAATGGCACTACACCGACTTTCCCTCCATTCTCGATACTTGTTTCATCTTTACTGCTCTCGCTCCCCATCGGCATTATGGTAATATCGATGTTCCTCCTCCCAACTGAACTGCCTTACTTATGTACGCCTAGAACTTCCTCGATCACTGAACTCCAAGCTTCACCAACTCCAAAACTGCTCTTCCCAACTGATATTCCCGAATTGATTCCTCGACTGACAATGATGCTTCTGAATCGCTTCACTAACTCATTATACACATTGATATATCATGGTTTTTACCCATTTTATGCTATGATATAGATGTGTTTTTAGTGTCTTTTGTGTTATTTTAGAGTCTTTTACAGGTTTAATCAGATTTGGAGCTAATGTGGAGATTTTGGAGTATTTTGGGAGTTTTGGAGCATTTTGGCCGAGAGTTTAACTCACTGCCCGACTTGATGATCATGCATCGATCGACACACCTTTGGTGTCGATCGACACACTAGCGAGATGGGCCGAACGCGGCGGTTTAACAAAGTTATGAAGATTTGCAGAGAAGCCCAGAATAGTTCAAGTAATTACACAGAAGCCCCAGCCGAGATTATGCCTATATATTTAGAGTTTTGGCTTTTATTTTAGATACGCTTTCATACTTAGAGCTAAGAGATTTTTAGAGCTTTTGGGGCTGATCTAATCCTGTACTTCATCTATTTGGAGAAGATTTCGAACCCCTTTATCTATTTAATTTCTTATATGCAATCTATTATTTCTATGATTTCTGTTTCATTAATCATGTCTGAGTAGATTCATAGTTAAGTTTAGGGTTTCTCATTAAGGATTTTATGACTTGCTAGACTTGTTAAATCCAGTTAAGGATTCACATGATTCGAATGTTCTTCAAACTAAATTGTGCTTAAAGCTAGTTCTAACCTGATCAATTAGAATCTAGATCTTAGGTTGCTAAATACGACACGAGAGTGTGGTTTAGAATCTGAACTATTTAGATTGAGCAATTAAATTATTCGCAAAGAGATTTGGCTTAGTTTAATTGTGAACATATCGAACTTGAAATTAATGCTGGTTTAATCTGTTAGTAATTGCAAAGAGATTTGGATTACTGCACTTAGACTTAGAGGATTTTCACAAAGAGATTTGGTTAATTCTAATTCTGTGATTTGAGTTCTAGAACTGAGTTTAATTTGATCCTGACTGATTAACTCGTCTGCTTGTCTGATTTCCTGAGAATTCCCTAGACTTAGCGCTTTTAGTTTATTGCTTTCAAAACAAATTCATGCTACTGATTTACTTTATTGCCTTGCTTTTATTTAATTCACTACCTGCTTTAATTCCTATTATTAATCTCTACTGTTCTGATCTATCGAGACCAGTGTTCCTGTGGATTCGATAACCCTATATACTACATTGATATTGCTGTGCACTTGCAGTTAGTATAGGGTAAAACTTAGACCTATCAAGTTTTTGGCGCCGTTGCCGGGGACTCTTAGAGTCTTCGATAGGACCAAACTTAGGGTTTTTACTAGGAATTTTTCTTTTTGTTTTTGTTTTCATTTTTTATTTTTATTTTACTAATTTCTTCTCTGTTTTCTCTCGGTCGCAGGTACCGATTTCGCCTTGCGTCGATCGTTGCACCTCTTGTGTCGATCGATCCTAAGCGATTTGAGATTGAATCGATCGTTGCACTGATAGCATCGATCGTTGCTGGACGATTACATACAGTTTATGCAGAAGCGTGAAACTCGAAGTAATCCGAACTTAAGCCTAATCAATCTCGATCTTGAAGAACTTGGACGTCTAGAGAGGACTAACAGAAGAGAAAGAAGAGAAAGAATGGTAGTACAGAGGCTAGTTCTAGTGCGCGATGCTCAAGGTACTCTGAGGGACCAAGATAATAATCCATACAATGCTGCTTTTCAAAGGGTTGATGCTGAAGGGAATGTCATCCCTGATCCTCCTGAGCCACCGCAACAGGAGCAGAACCAAGCGCCAAGACAGGCCCAAGGTAGAGAGATGGTTGTCCATGAGAGGACCTTAGCTGACTACAACATACCGGATGAGTTTCATGCAAACTGGTCAGCTTTGGTGATTCCTGGCTTTGAGAGGAATGATTTTGAGATCAAGACTATCTACTACTCGCTGATGAGACAGAATGCATTCCATGGTCATCCTACAGAGCAGCCTATGGATCACATTGATTCATTTGAGGACATAGTCACTGGCATGAAGTATGATGGAGTTTGCCAGGACTATTTGTTCCTTAAGCTCTTTCCGCACAGTCTCGCTAGAGACGCTGGTGCATGGCTAAAGCAACTGCCACCTGGGCAGTTTGACACTTGGGCAGCCCTGAAGAGTGAGTTCCTGCGTCATTTCTATGATGATGCGCGTTCAGATCAGTCCAGACAGGACATTCTCACATTTTCCCAAGGAGCTGTGGAGCCTCTAAAAGCTGCCTGGATGAGATTTAAGAAGTACCAACGTGGCTGCCCACACCATGGATTCACTGAAGTCCAGTTGCTTGGTATCTTCTTCAGAGGCATAGATCTACCTTATCAGTCTGCGCTGGATAACTCCAGTAATGCAAACTTCAACACCAGGACTCCTGCGCAAGCTAAGCAGTTGATTGAGAACTTAGTAAGCAGCAACAGTTGCAAAACTATGGATGAGAGGAGGAAGAAATCTGGTGGAAGTGTAGAGAACACAGAGATGGCTGAATTGAGATCTAAGATGGACACAATCTGCAATCTCCTGGCTAGTAAGAAGGCTGTCCATTTTGCTCAAGATGTTGATGTAATTCAGACTGAGGAGGACACTCAGGAAGAAGATGTGAATTACATTGGAGGATCTGGTTTCCAAGGTAACAGATTTGGTAATCAGCAGGGCAACAGATTCTTCAACCAAGGACAGAAAAATGCCTTCACAGGCAATCAGAACTCTTTTGGACAGACTAGTGGTTTTCAGAAGCCCTTTGGACAAAGTACTCAGAGAACCTATGGATCTTCATCTTATCAGACTCCTCCTGCACCTACAGCTCATGAGAGTAGAATGGAAGCTATGATGGAACAGCTAATGGAGAGTCAGACCAAGAGTACTGTGGACTGCAATAAGAAGTTGGATGTTGTCTATGAAGACCTCAATGGGAAGTTTGAGTCCCTGAACACTCACATGAAGCAGTTGGATACTCAGATGAACCAGATTTCCAGCTCTATGAAGGGAAAAGGAGTAGCAGACACTCATATTAAGGCCTGGTCTGTGTACATTAATGATGGGTCTCACCTAGGTGAAAAATTTGAGCTAAGTACAGCTGAATTGCTGGAAGAAGGAGAAATCCCGGATTTTGGAGAAAATCTCTCGGGTGAAAACTGTGAAAACAGTGTTGCATCGATCGACACACATCTAGTGTTGGTCGATGCAGGTCGTGAACAGACAGACTCGCCGGATGATAACAATGTTAATGTTGATGCTGAGCTTGCACGCTTATTCCCTGATGTGTCTGAGATCACTCAGGAGGAGATTTATGCTACATCCATCAGACTATATCCCAAAGTATCTGAAGTGATTAAGCAGGAGATTGAAGAGCTTAAGAAGCTAGAGGAGATTGGTGAAGAATTGGAAGAAATTCCATCTTTTGATGATCCACCTTATCATCCATGTGTGCAGAGGTACTTGAACAAGATGCTGCCTTTAGATGAAGAGCTGAGAGACTGGGTGATTATAGTTCCTCAACATATTAGTGATGTTCTGCTGACTAAGATCCCGAAGAAGCTGCCAGACCCTGGAGTCTTTTTGCTTAACTGCTCTATCTTCGAGGATAGTTTTAGACGCTCTCTTTGTGATCTGGGAGCTGCTGGAAGTCTTATGCCATACTCTGTGGCAGAGAAGCTGGGTATGCTAGATTTTACTCCTACTAGGACCTCTCTTGTCCTAGCTGATCAGTCTCTACGAGTTCCATAAGGACTCCTTATGGACATCCCGGTGAGAGTTGGAAACTATTTAGTTCCAACAGACTTCCAAGTGCTGAAATATGGCTGTGATCCGGATGAAGCATTACTACTTGGAAGACCATTTTTGGCTACAGCGGGAGCAGTGATAGATGTTAGGAACAGCCTGATAGACCTCCATCTGGGAGATGAGCCGCTGCGTTATGAGATGGATAAGCTGCGAAGACCACTGATAGATGGGCAGACATTCACCATCATGGATGCAGATGATGAGCAGCCAAATGACACTGTGATTGTGGATCCTGGAGCACATTTTACTCCTTCTTTTCTTGGACATGAGCATTCTGCAACAGCCTACTCGCCACCTTGGATGAGGAGACTTGAACAGAGACATAAAAGTCTCTGTCAAGATCTCTTGGTGCCTGAAAGATCTTGTTCGTCCGGTCAAGCTAATGACCTTAAACAAGCGCTGAGTGGGAGGCAACCCACTGTTAGGTTTAGTTGTTTTTCTTTTTCATTTTTGGTGTTTTTCTTAGGATTTCACGTTTATGTTTTTTTTTTTATGTTTCAGATACAGAACTCGAGTCTGGAGATGTGTAACGATCGATGCACTTGTGCACCGGTCGTTGCAAAGAGATTTGACGAAGAGGGGTGATCGCATTGTGACGATCGTTGCTTGATAGGTTTAGTTTTATCCCTATACTAACTGCAAGTGCACAGTGATGTAATTGTAGTACTTAGGGTATCGAATCCACATGGACTCCGGTCAACGATAGATAAGAACAGAAAAGATTAAACTAGGAGAAAGCAAAGGTGATTAAACTAAAAGCAGAGCAGAAAAGTAAATCAGTAGCAGGCGAGTTTGTGAGCAAGGAAGCGAAGCGTTAAGTCTAGGGAGTTCTCAGGAAATCAGGAACACAAGCAATCAATCAGTCGAAATCCAATCAGAAACTGTTCTAGAACTCAAACACAGATATAGAATTAACCAAATTCCTTTGCGAGAATTCTCTAAGTCTAAGTGCAGCAAACCAAACTTTCGTTTGCGAGAACTAACAGATTAAACCAGCTTTAATTCCAAGTTTGATATGTTCACAATCTAATTAAACCAAACTTTCGTTTGCGAGAAGTTAAATTGCTTATCTAGGTTCTTTCTAGCTAAATTAACCAACTTCCGCTGCATTAATCAGCCTAACATCATAATCTAAGTGGCCAGTTCAGATTAAGCATTAAGAACAACCTAAACAAAGAACTAGCAGATATGAATCCCTACTGATTAATTAAACTATAACTCCATGAAATCCCTAATGAGAATCCCTAAACTTAACAGGTAATCTACTCATATATAATCATCGAAACAGAAAACATCTTGAATAGAAAACCAAATATCATAAAATAAAACAAAGAACTGGGGTTCAAAATCCTCTCTCTCGAGAGAGCAGGATCAGCCCCTAACTCTCTCTGAAATAAAATAAGACTTAATGAAAGCGTAGCCTAAACAATGGCTTAAAAACCCTAATATATTGGTCTAAAGTCGGCTGGGGGCCTTTTTGCAAGTCTGGGAAGTTTCTGGGCAAAAACTGTAATTTCTCCAAAATACAGATTTTTGGGCGCAGAATTGCGTCGACCTAGTGCAGAACTGTAACGATCGTTGCACTGCGAAAACACAGCCAGTGAACTCTGTGAGATCTCTAAATAGTGCAGAATTGCTCCAAATGCTCCCAAAACGTCCAATTAGGCTCCAGATGTCCTTAAACCTGTAAAACACCTGAAAAGACTCGAAAACATAGTAAAAGACTCGATAAATAACACATATACCATGGTTAAAATCCCTAAAATCCATGGTATATCAACTCCCCCACACTTAGCTCTTGCTTGTCCTCAAGCAAGTAAAGAACCAAAGCATAAGAAAAGAAGTTTGAAAACACAGAAACTCATTTCGTCCTAGGAACTTTCACAATCACATTCACTTAGTAAGCCACTGAAAACTTTCCTACGGAACTCAAGACCACAATGTACTTCCCCCACACTTAGCAACTGTCCTAAGTAAACTCCACAATCACATTCAAGCATTCAAATTCACCCTACTGACTTCTGCAAGTATTTAAGTGCGGTCTCACCTAAGGAGTATCGATCAAAGGCACATGGATTCTTACCTTATCAGCTCTAGACCACCATACTATCTTTCTCTAGTCCCTTTCTTCTCTTTCCCTTCCTTAACAACTGATTTTTCCCCACTGGGTATCATTTTATTTTATTTTATCAGTGTTCTTCCCGTTAAGGGGTGTACTTTGGACATATTCCATGGATCGCATAAGAGATAATAGTGTTTGCTACTATTCCCATGACCACTTCGGAGTTACTAACTCATCCTCAGTTTATTATCTTTTTTTTTTATGGAAGGGGAGAAGGGAACTAAATAGGATAGGTTGACAGGCTGTGTCAGAACTAACAAGGGAATCCGACACAAAGTATACCAAGCCCTTAGGTGAGAAATCTAAGTCAGTTTTAAGGTGAAGTCAGTAAAAGGATCCTCTGATACCTGAAGTGATGTGGGTGTCCTCAGTAGGTTGATCCATGTCTGAGTTTTCTAACAGTCATAGAGGCTCTCCAAGTCTGTCCAATTGTCACTTAGTTCCTGTACAAGCGAAAATTTTCCTCGAAAAATCATAGTTTCATACAAATTTTGACTCAATAAAACAATGTTTTTGAAAAACTAAGAAAACAAAAGCGTGCGTCAGTAGCTCCTCCCCCACACTTAAACTACACTGTCCCCAGTGTAATCAAAGCATGAGCTCGGTAAGAATAAATAATCAAATTGAAAAGAGTTGAAAAATTAGAGTTACGTACCTCTCGTCGCAATGTGTCGATCGATGCACAGGACCACATCGATCGACGCAAGGCGCATTTGCTCGATTCATTTATGTAATCGCACTGTGTCGATCGACACACAGTTGTGTCGATCGATGCTAGGCGATTTTGACCTGTTCTCTCGGCTGAAAACACTAAAAAGAAAAATCAAAACAGCAAAGACTGAAAAATGAAAAACAAAAACGAAAACTGACTCTATAGTGGGTTGCCTCCCACTTAGCGCTTGTTTTTAGTCATTAGCTTGAATATGGCACAGAGATTTGACTCATGGCGGCTTCAACAGAGGCTTTGAATGTCTCTGTGAATATCTCTTCATCCAAGGAGGTGTGTATGCTGTCGGATCATGAGGCTTCCCAAGGAAAGAGAAATCAGAATCAGGGCGGGAGCGAAGCTTGGGCGGTCTACTGCGTTTTCCTGCATTCAAAACAATGTGATCAGAAGGTTTAAGCTTAGGTGATTTGTACCTTACCTTTGACGTATATCTGATGTCTGGAGCTTTCTGCTTATGAGCAGTTGCAGGTACTGAAGATGTTAGAGCAGGTTCAAGAGGAACCGCCATCTTCTTCTCTCCACTATCAGATACTGTAGTTCCACTAATCTGAACTTCTTCTTTCAGATGACCATCAATGGAGATCATCTTCTTTTCATGAACTCGCGAAGTTTCAACTGGTGGTGTTTTATTCACCTTCTTATCCATCACTTTCATGCAGTTAGCCACTTCTAGCTCTTGTTTAGAGGGTTTAGGAACCTTAGGATATGGCACTGGGGGCTTATAGACTCTTTCTGGCACTGTTGCAGGTTTCTGGTCATGTCTGCGTTCTGTGTCGATCGTTGCATGATGTGTGTCGATCGATGCAAGGCGATTCTGTTCGTCGAAAGAACTCGAAATTGCCGTCAGAACGGCGTGTCGATCGACACTAAGTGGGTGTCGATCAATGCATGTATCAGACAGACAATATTCATCCAGAAAATCCGAGATTATGCTTTCTTCTTCTTCCAGCAACTCAATCTCATCTCTTAAGGTCACAGTATTGATGGATTTGTACTGTTCAGCTCTTCTAGCTTCTTTATGCCTTTACATTGTTTCAGCTGTTTGAACTCGGACATCTAGCTTCTTCATATGTGTGCTCAAGTATTCAAACTTCTCATTCAGATCTTCATGCAATGCATCCATCCTTGAGTTGAAGGACACAGTGATCTGTTGTTCTCTCTCAAGAAACTGTTCCATCATAGCTTCTAATCTGCTCTTATGTGTAGGTGCAGGCGGTGCTTTGTAAGAAGAAACACCATAGTTCCTCGAGAAGGCATTGCCCTGTTGCTGGAAAGGTCCCTGAAAAGCTGATTCCTGACTGTAGAATTCATTTCCCCCAATGCAGTTGATAGCTTCTTGTGTATACTTTCCAACTAGAAGACTATGCAGATAGTCAACTTTACTCTTCAACCCAGCTATCTGTGAATTATCAATCCCTGGACTAAAGAAATCATACATCTTTCTTACGATATGTGTCAATCGATGCAGGGGAAGCATCGATCGATGCAAGCGCGATGATGTGACGATCGACACACAGGACCGTGTCGATCGTTGCAAGGCGATTACAGGCGTACCTGAAACGCAAGAACAGGAAAAGAAAAAAATTAGTAACAAAAAACAAAAACGAAAAACCTAGTCTAAACCCTAAGTTCAAATCTATCGAGGAATCAAAAGAGTCCCCGGCAACGGCGCCAAAAAATTGATAGGTTTAGTTTTATCCCTATACTAACTGCAAGTGCACAGTGATGTAATTGTAGTACTTAGGGTATCGAATCCACAGGGACTCCGGTCAACGATAGATAAGAACAGAAAAGATTAAACTAGGAGAAAGCAAAGGTGATTAAACTAAAAGCAGAGCAGAAAAGTAAATCAGTAGCAGGCGAGTTTGTGAGCAAGGAAGCGAAGCGTTAAGTCTAGGGAGTTCTCAGGAAATCAGGAACACAAGCAATCAATCAGTCGAAATCCAATCAGAAACTGTTCTAGAACTCAAACACAGATATAGAATTAACCAAATTCCTTTGCGAGAATTCTCTAAGTCTAAGTGCAGCAAACCAAACTTTCGTTTGCGAGAACTAACAGATTAAACCAGCTTTAATTCCAAGTTTGATATGTTCACAATCTAATTAAACCAAACTTTCGTTTGCGAGAAGTTAAATTGCTTATCTAGGTTCTTTCTAGCTAAATTAACCAACTTCCGCTGCATTAATCAGCCTAACATCATAATCTAAGTGGCCAGTTCAGATTAAGCATTAAGAACAACCTAAACAAAGAACTAGCAGATATGAATCCCTACTGATTAATTAAACTATAACTCCATGAAATCCCTAATGAGAATCCCTAAACTTAACAGGTAATCTACTCAGATATAATCATCGAAACAGAAAACATCGTGAATAGAAAATCAAATATCATAAAATAAAACAAAGAACTGGGGTTCAAAATCCTCTCTCTCTCGAGAGCAGGATCAGCCCCTAACTCTCTCTGAAATAAAATAAGACTTAATGAAAGCGTAGCCTAAACAATGGCTTAAAAACCCTAATATATTGGTCTAAAGTCGGCTGGGGGCCTTTTTGCAAGTCTGGGAAGTTTCTGGGCAAAAACTGTAATTTCCCCAAAATGCAGATTTTTTGGCGCAGAATTGCGTCGACCTAGTGCAGAACTGCAACGATCGTTGCACTGCGAAAACACAGCCAGTGAACTCTGTGAGATCTCTAAATAGTGCAGAATTGCTCCAAATGCTCCCAAAACGTCCAATTAGGCTTCAGATGTCCTTAAACCTGTAAAACACCTGAAAAGACTCGAAAACATAGTAAAAGTCTCGATAAATAACACATATACCATGGTTAAAATCCCTAAAATCCATGGTATATCAACTCACCCACACTTAGCTCTTGCTTGTCCTCAAGCAAGTAAAGAACCAAAACATAAGAAAAGAAGTTTGAAAACACAGAAACTCATTTCGTCCTAGGAACTTTCACAATCACATTCACTTAGTAAGCCACTGAAAACTTTCCTACGGAACTCAAGACCACAATGTACTTCCCCCACACTTAGCAACTGTCCTAAGTAAACTCCACAATCACATTCAAGCATTCAAATTCACCCTACTGACTTCTGCAAGTATTTAAGTGTGGTCTCACCTAAGGAGTATCGATCAAAGGCACATGGATTCTTACCTTATCAGCTCTAGACCACCATACTATCTTTCTCTAGTCCCTTTCTTCTCTTTCCCTTCCTTAACAACTGATTTTTCCCCACTGGGTATCATTTTATTTTATTTTATCAGTGTTCTTCCCGTTAAGGGGTGTACTTTGGACATATTCCATGGATCGCATAAGAGATAATAGTGTTTGCTACTATTCCCATGACCACTTCGGAGTTACTAACTCATCCTCAGTTTATTATCTTTTTTTTTTATGGAAGGGGAGAAGGGAACTAAATAGGATAGGTTGACAGGCTGTGTCAGAACTAACAAGGGAATCCGACACAAAGTATACCAAGCCCTTAGGTGAGAAATCTAAGTCAGTTTTAAGGTGAAGTCAGTAAAAGGATCCTCTGATACCTGAAGTGATGTGGGTGTCCTCAGTAGGTTGATCCATGTCTGAGTTTTCTAACAGTCATAGAGGCTCTCCAAGTCTGTCCAATTGTCACTTAGTTCCTGTACAAGCGAAAATTTTCCTCGAAAAATCATAGTTTCATACAAATTTTGACTCAATAAAACAATGTTTTTGAAAAACTAAGAAAACAAAAGCGTGCGTCAGTAGCTCCTCCCCCACACTTAAACTACACTGTCCCCAGTGTAATCAAAGCATGAGCTCGGTAAGAATAAATAATCAAATTGAAAAGAGTTGAAAAATTAGAGTTACGTACCTCTCGTCGCAATGTGTCGATCGATGCACAGGACCACATCGATCGACGCAAGGCGCATTTGCTCGATTCATTTATGTAATCGCACTGTGTCGATCGACACACAGTTGTGTCGATCGATGCTAGGCGATTTTGACCTGTTCTCTCGGCTGAAAACACTAAAAAGAAAAATCAAAACAGCAAAGACTGAAAAATGAAAAACAAAAACGAAAACTGACTCTATAGTGGGTTGCCTCCCACTTAGCGCTTGTTTTTAGTCATTAGCTTGAATATGGCACAGAGATTTGACTCATGGCGGCTTCAACAGAGGCTTTGAATGTCTCTGTGAATATCTCTTCATCCAAGGAGGTGTGTATGCTGTCGGATCATGAGGCTTCCCAAGGAAAGAGAAATCAGAATCAGGGCGGGAGCGAAGCTTGGGCGGTCTACTGCGTTTTCCTGCATTCAAAACAATGTGATCAGAAGGTTTAAGCTTAGGTGATTTGTACCTTACCTTTGACGTATATCTGATGTCTGGAGCTTTCTGCTTATGAGCAGTTGCAGGTACTGAAGATGTTAGAGCAGGTTCAAGAGGAACCGCCATCTTCTTCTCTCCACTATCAGATACTGTAGTTCCACTAATCTGAACTTCTTCTTTCAGATGACCATCAATGGAGATCATCTTCTTTTCATGAACTCGCGAAGTTTCAACTGGTGGTGTTTTATTCACCTTCTTATCCATCACTTTCATGCAGTTAGCCACTTCTAGCTCTTGTTTAGAGGGTTTAGGAACCTTAGGATATGGCACTGGGGGCTTATAGACTCGTTCTGGCACTGTTGCAGGTTTCTGGTCATGTCTGCGTTCTGTGTCGATCGTTGCATGAAGTGTGTCGATCGATGCAAGGCGATTCTGTTCGTCGAAAGAACTCGAAATTGCCGTCAGAACGGCGTGTCGATCGACACTAAGTGGGTGTCGATCGATGCATGTATCAGACAGACAATATTCATCCAGAAAATCCGAGATTATGCTTTCTTCTTCTTCCAGCAACTCAATCTCATCTCTTAAGGTCACAGTATTGATGGATTTGTACTGTTCAGCTCTTCTAGCTTCTTTATGCCTTTACATTGTTTCAGCTGTTTGAACTCGGACATCTAGCTTCTTCATATGTGTGCTCAAGTATTCAAACTTCTCATTCAGATCTTCATGCAATGCATCCATCCTTGAGTTGAAGGACACAGTGATCTGTTGTTCTCTCTCAAGAAACTGTTCCATCATAGCTTCTAATCTGCTCTTATGTGTAGGTGCAGGCGGTGCTTTGTAAGAAGAAACACCATAGTTCCTCGAGAAGGCATTGCCCTGTTGCTGGAAAGGTCCCTGAAAAGCTGATTCCTGACTGTAGAATTCATTTCCCCCAATGCAGTTGATAGCTTCTTGTGTATACTTTCCAACTAGAAGACTATGCAGATAGTCAACTTTACTCTTCAACCCAGCTATCTGTGAATTATCAATCCCTGGACTAAAGAAATCATACATCTTTCTTACGATATGTGTCAATCGATGCAGGGGAAGCATCGATCGATGCAAGCGCGATGATGTGACGATCGACACACAGGACCGTGTCGATCGTTGCAAGGCGATTACAGGCGTACCTGAAACGCAAGAACAGGAAAAGAAAAAAATTAGTAACAAAAAACAAAAACGAAAAACCTAGTCTAAACCCTAAGTTCAAATCTATCGAGGAATCAAAAGAGTCCCCGGCAACGGCGCCAAAAAATTGATAGGTTTAGTTTTATCCCTATACTAACTGCAAGTGCACAGTGATGTAATTGTAGTACTTAGGGTATCGAATCCACAGGGACTCCGGTCAACGATAGATAAGAACAGAAAAGATTAAACTAGGAGAAAGCAAAGGTGATTAAACTAAAAGCAGAGCAGAAAAGTAAATCAGTAGCAGGCGAGTTTGTGAGCAAGGAAGCGAAGCGTTAAGTCTAGGGAGTTCTCAGGAAATCAGGAACACAAGCAATCAATCAGTCGAAATCCAATCAGAAACTGTTCTAGAACTCAAACACAGATATAGAATTAACCAAATTCCTTTGCGAGAATTCTCTAAGTCTAAGTGCAGCAAACCAAACTTTCGTTTGCGAGAACTAACAGATTAAACCAGCTTTAATTCCAAGTTTGATATGTTCACAATCTAATTAAACCAAACTTTCGTTTGCGAGAAGTTAAATTGCTTATCTAGGTTCTTTCTAGCTAAATTAACCAACTTCCGCTGCATTAATCAGCCTAACATCATAATCTAAGTGGCCAGTTCAGATTAAGCATTAAGAACAACCTAAACAAAGAACTAGCAGATATGAATCCCTACTGATTAATTAAACTATAACTCCATGAAATCCCTAATGAGAATCCCTAAACTTAACAGGTAATCTACTCAGATATAATCATCGAAACAGAAAACATCGTGAATAGAAAATCAAATATCATAAAATAAAACAAAGAACTGGGGTTCAAAATCCTCTCTCTCTCGAGAGCAGGATCAGCCCCTAACTCTCTCTGAAATAAAATAAGACTTAATGAAAGCGTAGCCTAAACAATGGCTTAAAAACCCTAATATATTGGTCTAAAGTCGGCTGGAGGCCTTTTTGCAAGTCTGGGAAGTTTCTGGGCAAAAACTGTAATTTCTCCAAAATGCAGATTTTTTGGCGCAGAATTGCGTCGACCTAGTGCAGAACTGCAACGATCGTTGCAATGCGAAAACACAGCCAAGGAACTCTGTGAGATCTCTAAATAGTGCAGAATTGCTCCAAATGCTCCCAAAACGTCCAATTAGGCTTCAGATGTCCTTAAACCTGTAAAACACCTGAAAAGACTCGAAAACATAGTAAAAGACTCGATAAATAACACATATACCATGGTTAAAATCCCTAAAATCCATGGTATATCATTGCTCATAAGCAACGGTCGTTGCAATTGGTTCAATTGCAAAATTAAGGTATGCGCTAAACCGGAAATCGATTTTGATTTGACCAGCAACGGTCGTTGCCCCTAAGCAACGATCGTTGCACCCACGACCGAGGTAAGTGCCTTAAACCCTTCTCTTCTCTTTTTCCTCCTCATTTCCGCCGTCCGTACACCGAACCTCCACACCTAAAAATCCCAATTTCTCATCGTTTTTCTTCGTTTCAATCGCTAATACTTCCTATTTCACACTCTAAATTCGTTTCTTTAGCTCATATCTCAAGAATCCAAGGTAATGTACCTAAATTTTTTTTCATTTTTCGGATTCAACTTTAGGGTTTTAGGGTTTGAGAATTTTGAACTGAAATTTGATGTTTGCATGCCTAATTAGATCGATTTAGGGTGATGGGTGATGATTTTAGACTGATTTGAGATAATGTGGCATGAATTTGGACTGATGTTTGATTGATTGTTTGCGGCAAAATCGCCTTGCAACGGTCGTTGCTTTGCGATTTTGGGAAATGTTCGATAAAATGAAATCGCTTTGCACGGATCGATGCCTTAGATGCAACGGTCGTTGCTTCGCGATTTCACAGGGAGATTACCGAGACTAATTGTTTTAAAATTTCTTGTATACAGATGCCTCCACGACAAAACCGTAAACACAGGGCCACTACATCAAACGCGACACGTCAGTACATTCCACCACCGGAGAGGTTACACAGAGACTCCGATCCACCTGCAGACTATCAGATGGTTCATGCATCCATACAGCCACCATGGCCGAGAGCGGATAACCTTCTGATTCAGACTGAGCATGACTGGGGCATGGATATTGATAAGTTGCTCACGACGAATGACTTCACAGAGAGACCATTGAACGAGTACTGGGATGAGTATGATATGTTTCTGTACAATGGTTGGTGTAGCATGACGCTTAAGACAACTAAGTTTGCTGACTACTCGACCTGCAAGAGTCTCGGCATCGATGAGCAGGTTATGGCACTGTGCAGAGGCATTGGTCTGGGGACAATGCCAATGCAGCCTTATGACTTATACCCGGAGTTGGTGAGACTGTTACTTGCCACTTGCAGGGTCATCTATCCGAACCCAAACAGCAGGCAAGCTTCGGGAGGCACTTTCACCTTCATGTGTCGAGGAACCAGGTATCGAGTTCCCCTTCTCGATATCTGCAGGATCTATGGGTTCAGCATTGAGCCGACACGCATCGATATGTCCCTTCCGTGGGAACCATCAGAGGCTCAGCAGTTCTGGGATTACATTGACAACGGGCGATACTACTCACGGACTACGACTGTGATTCAGGTTAGGCATCCGGTCCTTAGGTACGTTTTGCGCATATTGGGACGCACTCTGTTGTGCAAGCACGAGGTCAACAAGATGCGTAAGACCGAGACGGAGATACTGTTTAGAGGACTGAGGGAGCAGTTCAGAGATACCGATCTGAGAAACCCTGCTGGGAGACTCAACCTAGGAGCTGTTTTTGCTCATCATCTATGTGACCTGCAGAAGAAGCCCTTTGATGGCGTGCGCACAGAGACAGTCGGGAGTCTTCTTACTCCCATTTTCAGACACTGCATGATTTCTTTGGAGGGTACAGAGTGCAATGATGAGAGAGAGTTCCTAGATTTCAGTCACTTACAGAGTGCTACATGGCTCAAGGAAGGGTGTATGTGGGTTTACTATCAGCCTGCCACTGAGAGGCACGCACTAGAGCTTCCTGCTGCTGGTCTGACACAGATTGATACGTTGGATGCTTTGAGATTTCAGCCTCCCGCTAGTGCTCGACGCGCAGTTCCTACTATGGCTTATCCGCTGGGAGAGCCTTCTACTAGGGCTTCTACTTCCTCTGCACCTGCACCTGCTGCTGTTGCATTTGACATTGGTCCTTATCCAGCTCTATCCATGCCTGTACGCGAGATGTCTGAGGGCGATTGGAGAGAGAGGCAGGAGGGTATGTTTCAGACCATTTGGGATTTCATGCATGGGTGTACTTGCAGGAGACAGCCACAGGTTCATCAGCCCGTTCCCGCCAGTCGACGCAGACATCGTTCTCCTGTAGCCGATAGTGACATTGAGAGATATGGTGGGATAGATGATGATAGTGAGTGAGCGTAGCTGTCATCTCTTGATTATCGGTTCTGTATTCTGCTTTTCTTTTTATTTTTCTCTTGCACTTTTTCTTTTATTTTGCTACTATGTTTGGATGGTTCTACTTGATTTGATACATTTGTTGCTTCAGTTTTACTCTGTTTCTAGTGTTTTCAGCTTGCAGGATTCAAAATTTACATAACCCGACGGACTAACCTGCTAACTTGCTGACTGATCCGATGTACGCAGTGCGTCGATCTACACACCATTGTGTCGATCGTCACAATACGAAAGAAATCGCATTGCAGCGATCGTTGCGGTCCTGAGCAACGATCGACCCACAACGAAAAATCGCACAGTAACGGTCGATGCACTTAGTGCAACGATCGATGCCTGATTGCGACAGAGGTAAAACCCGAGAGAACTTGACCATTCCATTAACAATTTTTTATTATTTTCTTTTGCCAATCCTTCGCTTGACACTACTGGGGACAGTGTGTCTTAAGTGTGGGGGAGGTTCTACTAACTTCTTTCTTTTATTTTCTTAGTCATTAAAATTTTTCAAATTTTTTGTTTTATTGAGTCAAAATTTGTTTAAGAAACAATGATTTTTTGAGAAGATTAGTAGCACTTGCAGGAACTTAAGTAACCATTGAGATGAAGCTGCAGATGATCTCTGACTATTAGAAAACCCAGACACATATCAACCTACTGAGAACACCCACATTACTTCAGGTATCAGAGGATCTTTTACTGACTTCAACCTTAATACTGACTTAGATTTCTCACCTAAGGGCTTGGAATACTTTGTGTCGGATTCCTTTGTTAGTTCTAACACAGCCTGTAAACCTGTCCTATTTAGTTCCCTTCTCCCATTCCATAAAGTAAAAAAAAGAGTAATAAACTGAGGATGAGTTAGTAACTCCGAAGTGGTCACGGGAGTGGTAGAGACCCCTATTATCTCATGTGCGATCCATGGAATGTGTCCAAAGTACACCCCAAAACGGGAAGAACACTGATAAAAAAAAAAATGATACTCAATGTGGGAAAAATCAATTGTTAAGGAAGGGAAAAGAGAAGAAATGGACTATAGAAAGATAGTTTGGTGGTCTAGAGTTGACAAGGTAAGAATCCATGTGCCTTTGATCGATATTCCTTAGGTGAGACCGCACTTAAATACTTGCAGAAGTCAGTAGGGTGAATTTGAATGCATGAATGTGATTGTGGAGTTTACTTAGGACAGTTGCTAAGTGTGGGGGAAGTACATGTTGGTCTTGATGTCTGCAGGTTGATTCTTTCATGTGGATTACTAAGGGGAATCTGAGTGTTACTGCTTCTAGGATGAAAAGAGTTTCTGAAGAGTTTTCAAACCTCTTCACTACATTTTAGTTCTCTGTTTTGCTTGAGGGCAAGCAAAGGCTAAGTGTGGGGGGAGTTGATATATCGTGGTTTTTACCCATTTTATGCCATGATATATATGTGTTTTTAGTATCTTTTGTGTTATCGACATACAGAATAAGAAATACTATCTTGCTCCCACTAGTTTTCTTATACACGCATTGTTCTTCTTCGTTTCTGATGAAGTCAAATTGCTTGATCGCTTCATCAAAACGAAGATTCCAGCTCCTCGATGCTTGCTTCAATCCATAAATGGATTTATGAAGCTTGCATACTTTCCCAACATTCTTTGGATCTATGTAACCGTCAGGTTGTGTCATATACACATCCTCTTCCAGAATTCCATTCAGGAAGGCGGTTTTCACGTCCATCTGCCAAATTTCATAATCATGAAAAGCTGCAGTTGCTAGTAGAATCCGAATAGATTTCATCATTGCCACTGGGGAATAGGTTTCATCGTAATCCACACCGTGAACTTGTCTGAAACCTTTTGCCACCAACCTGGCTTTATAAATCTGGACATTTCCATCCACGTCAATCTTCTTCTTGAAGATCCATTTGCACTCGATGCCTTTTACACCAGCGGGTAAGTCAACCAACGAAAACACTTGGTTGACCGACATGGAGTCCATTTCGGAATCAGTGGCTTTACGCCACTTAGAGGAATCTGGGCCCATCATGGCTTGATTGAAGTTCGATGGTTCATCACCATCAATGATCAGAAGATCATGACAGTTAGTCACGAGGAATCCTTGATATCTCTCGGGTTCGTGACGGATCCTCCCGGATCTTCGAACTTCAGGTACTACAGGTTCAGGCTCTACAATTTCTTGTAGGTCCTCCTGCTGCTCTTCCTCATTAGGTTGAGCAGTATCCTGTTCATCTTGAATTTCTTCAAGCAGTACCTTACTCCCACTGTCTTTCTTAGAGAGAAACTCCCTCTCAAGAAAGTTACAATCCCGGGCAACAAAGATCTTGTTCTCGGAACGTAGATAGAAGTAATAAGCCTTGGTTTCCTTCGGATAACCAATGAAGTAGCATTTATCAGACTTTGGTGTAAGCTTGTCTGAGATTAATCTCTTGACATAGGCTTCACAACCCTAAATTCTAAGATAAGACAGCACTGGAGCTACTCCAGTCCATAATTCATATGGTGTCTTTGCTACTGCTTTCGATGGCGCTCTATTTAGAGTGAACACTGCTGTTAGCAGAGCATATCCCCAAAGGGATATTGGAAGGTCTGTGTGACTCATCATAGACCGAACCATATCTAATAAGGTCCGATTTCTCCTCTCAGACACACCATTCCATTGAGGTGTTCCAGGAGGAGTGAGTTGGGATACGATCCCACACTCTCTTAGATGATCACTGAATTCTTGGCTTAAGTATTTTCCTCCTCGGTCGGACCGAAGAGCCTTAATGCTTTTGCCAAGTTGGTTCTGTACTTCATTTTGGAATTCTCTGAACTTCTCAAAAGATTCAGACTTATGTTTCATTTAATAAACATATCCATACCTACTGAAATCATCAGTGAAGGTAATGAAGTACTGATAGTTTCCTCTTGCATTTGTGGACATTGGGCTACACACATCAGTGTGTATCAGGCCCAATAAGTCACTGGCCCTCTCGTTAGGTTTATTAAAGGGGGCCCGTGTCATTTTGCCCATCATGCAGGATTCGCATTTCTCACATGACTCAAAGTCAAATGAGCCAAGAAGTCCATTCGAATGGAGCCTCTTGATGCGTTTCTCGCTGATGTGCCCTAAACGACAATGCCATAGAAACGTTCGGTTCTCCTCATTAGGTTTCAACCGTTTGGTATCAATGTTATAAATTGGCGCGGATTGATCAAGTATGTAAAGCCCATTCGTAAGAGGGGCACAACCATAGAACAAATTGTTGCGATTGAAGGAACATAATTTATTCTTAACTGAAAAATCATAACCTTCCAAATCCAACAAAGAAATTGAAATAATATTTCTGCTTATCGCAGGTACAAAATAACAATTATTGAGTTCTAAAACCAATCCCGAAGGTAAAGACAACAAGTATGTGCCTACAGCTAGTGCAGGAACTTTCGCTCCATTCCCAACTCGTAGCTCCACTTGTCCTTGCTTCAGCCTCCTACTGTTGCTGAGTGCCTGCATATTAGTACAAATATGAGCCCCACAACCAGTATCCATAACCCATGAGGTATTATCAGAAGTAGTTGTATTAACTTCTATAACAAAAATACCTGATGAAGAAGTCTCGAGAGTCTTCTTCTTCAACTCCTTTAGACCTTCTTGGAATTTCTTACATTCTCTCCTCCAATGCCCTGGTTCTTTACAGAACCTGCAGATGTCAGTAGGCCCAG
The DNA here is from genome assembly GCA_030180135.1 of Orychophragmus violaceus. Lineage (NCBI taxonomy): Eukaryota > Viridiplantae > Streptophyta > Magnoliopsida > Brassicales > Brassicaceae > Orychophragmus > Orychophragmus violaceus. The sequence continues at coordinate 46,162,977 of CM058235.1, read as the reverse complement.
CCTTGGATTTGGGCTTGGGCTTTGGCGTGTCCTTGTCCGAGACTTGGACAGCCTTAGCCTTTCCCTTGTCCTTGGCAGAGGATTTCTTAAAGCCCTTGCCCTTTTGCACCATAAGCACATTGGGGTCCTTGGCGGTTTTCCTCAAGTTGGGCTCTGCAGTCTTGAGCATTCCGTGAAGCTCAGGCAATGTCTTACTCAAGCCATGCATATTGAAGTTCAGGATGAACTGATCATAGCTTGCAGGTAAAGACTGCAGAACGATGTCGCAGGCAAGTTCCTGGCTGATAGGGCAGTCGAGTTTCTGAAGATGATCGAGATAACCCATCATCTTCAAGACATGAGGACTCATTGCCGCATTTGCAGCCAACTTACAGTCTAAGAGGTTCTTAACTGTCTGAAACCTCTCAGTCCTTGCTTGCTCCTGAAAAAGCGATTTCAGGCTTGCCATTATCTCGATGGGTGACAACACACTCTCGAACTGCATTTGCAGCTCAGCAGTCATTGTCGCCAACATCAGGCAATAGACATCATTTTCATCTGACGAATGCTTTTCCCAAGCATTATGCAGAGTCCTGGCAGCATTGTTAGGAGGCCTCTCGGGGAGGGGATCACGAAGGACATAATCCTTCTTCTCCTGCTTGAGGACCAGCCTCAAGTTCCTTGACCACGTCAGGAAGTTCGTTCCAGTCAGCTTCTCCTTTTCGAGAACAGACCGGATTGAGAATGTGTTTTGTGTGCTTGTAGTAGTCATAGCTGAAATATAAGATAAAAAGGTTATTAGTTAATATGTTCAATATGATTAATCTCGTATTAATTTTAATATGATTAATCACGCATTATATTCAATAACATAAGTCACCCTCAATAGAATATAATGATTCCAAGATCCACATATAACTAAGATCAAAGTGGGCCACTGGCCATCACCCAACCTTAGCTTATATCGGTAAGCCCTATGTCGGCTAATTATATCCGTGATATAACTCTTGGTTGTGAATCTGGGCCCGAGGCCCAATCCACTCTGATGTCTCAAGGCCCGGGACTCCCGATGGCCTAGTCAAGAAAACCAGACTATACAGTCATGTAATCACTAATGTCTGGGACTCCCAATGACATTTATGAATCACAAACCGTCTTACCCACGCAAAAGTAGACACCCTCACACTTTAAGGCCATGAGTACAATTGAATGGGCTTCGACAGCTGACATAGACTGGACAAGACATCCAACGCTTGATATTGTTTGAGGTTTGTAGGTTTATTAAGATTTTATCCCAAAATAGAAGATTACTATTTTGGGAAACTTTCCTTTTTTTTGGGAAACCTACTAATTTTGGAAACTTTCTAAAATTGGAAACTTCCTAAATTGGAAACTTTCTAAAATTGGAAATTTCCTAAAATCCAAAACATGCAAATCTAGAAACTTCTAATTTAAGAAACTTTCTAATTTCAAAATTTTGGAAACTTATTAATTTAAAAAATCGATTTTATAATTTTATAAAATTAAATTTTAAATTAATTCTGAAGAAAAGACTCAAATAATTGGCCCAATTGTTTTAACTTCTTGGCCCGAGGCCCAAGAATTGGTCTATGTCCAAGACATAACCCAATTGCCCAATTAAATGACATAACCGGTCTGGTTCATTAAAATTGGTCTTAACCAAAATTAATTACTACGATGACCACAATTGTCAACCGGTTATTTACTAAACCGGATTTTCTCAATTTATTTGGTCCAACCAAATCAAATTAGAAAATCACTGGTTTAGGCACAAAATCCAATTTTACGACTTTGGATTTCTTATCCTGGTTTAACCAGAACTTAATAAATTTATTAAGTCTGTTTATTAAACCAAGACGATTAATTTTAATAAAATTAAACTGAAACGTTAACCAAACCGAAACATTACACGCCAAAACCCTAACCGGTCGGGACAGTCGCAGCCGTAAGCATCACGCGATGCAAGCATCAAGCAATCGCACGAACGGCGTGGGACGGGACGATGTTAGGGTCGATGCTCGGCCTCGGTCACGCGGGACAGTGCTGGACGATGCACGGCTCTCGGTCACAACGGGACGGGCAGGACGCGACGCAAGCATCGATCCATACCATCGATCCGCGATCGATGTATGCGATCGGCTCGGTCACGCAACCTGCGATCGTCTCAGCCGAGCATCTCGCGGTCCATTGTAGCCGATCGGTCCGACGCATACCGATCCATGATCGGATGACGCGACGTGACTCGATCCGGACGTGTGATCCTTTGGCGATCAACACTCCGACGCATACCAATTCATATAGATTGGATCATGCGATTTCTTGTTTGTTTAAGTTTTAATTCTTTGTTTCTTAAGTGTTTTCTCTTATCAGTAGATTGATTCAAAAACACCTCTTTAAACAATCCTAAACATGATTCTAAACAAGAAAAACCACAGAACCAATGGCTCTGATACCACTGTTGGATCGTTTAGTGTCTCCTGATTCAATTCTCAGATTGATTCATCCTACTAAACATGCAGATCTAGGTTCTCTTGATTAGAAACATAATAGATCTCACATGTTACCTTGTTTATGCAGCGGAATGGAAGGTACGGGTCAGAGATCAGCAGAACCACCAAGAGATGGATCCTCCAAAGGCTCACACACGCACGCACAGGAAAGTGGCTGCTAGACCGAGCAAGAAAGAGACGCAGAGAGAGAGAGTTGGCGGCGCAAAAGTGGCTCAGGGAAAAAGAGCTAGGGCAAGGTTTTTAATTAAAAACCCTTGTCCAGTCTTGTTGGGCCTTTTGGGCCCAATTCCCATTCTGATTAAATCCCTTGGATTTAATCAGGCCCTTTAGTCTCTCTTAGTACAGTAAATGCCTAGCACTTTTACCGTACTTCTGCTAAACCGTTCCTACACATTTTCCTGTTAGCTTAGGCGTGTGACCCATATGGGATCATATAATAAAGGCAATAAGTCCAAGACTTATAGATCATGAGCGGACTCTAGCAAGCCATCATGACCCCCAGTATTATATGACTTATGTCTGATCATTGACATACTCTTACTTTCTAGAGACAGTACAGAGATTACTGGACATAATTCCAACAGCCACGCCACTATGCCCCAAATTCAGTTCACCTTTTGCTTCCATAATTTCCAATGATATCTTGCCACCTTATGCTTCTAGAAGTAAAGACTCCATTACAACCTCTCATAAAATGACACATATATTTACAGTTGTTCAATGTATCTTCATGTCTTATCCTCCATTTGCCACGTCTCCCTCTCCATTTTTCAGCATAATTGAATCTTTATTAAGTTTATCTTGCTGTCCAAATCTCATCTCTTCATTGGTCACATTTTGAAAACATATCATATGTTTTAGCTTAATTATCCAATTAAGCTTTAATTCTCCCAAAACTCTTGAAGCTTCAGAATAAATTCCCAAAACTTCTTTTTAAAATATTAGACTCTTTTAGAAGAATTTAGCAAGTCGTTTCACTTCAATCGGACTTCCATAGTTCCGGTTATGGATTTTACAAGATTTCTCGGTTCTATCGGTTTCCTTTTCCGATAGTCCGAAAAACTAGTTTAATCTCCGTTTCTTCCATGCCTGGTCTTCTAAATGTTCTTTATAACTAAAAAGAAGAACATTTGGCCAGTCTCCACTTCCGCCTCGCATTTTGGGAAAATTACTAAAATGCCCCTCATCTTCCAAAAATTACGAAAATGCCCTCCGTTGACTTCTTGACTGCCCGTTGACCATTTTTGGAACAGGATATTACAGATAACATGACATCGAGGGTCCGTAAGGCCACCAGCTCGGCTCCCGAGATCGACAGAGTCCTAATAGAAACGCATAACATGACGTTCACGAGCAAAATAACAGGAACGCCAGTTCGATATCAAGGAAAAATCAAACTGCCTACCTACGATGGCAGCTCAGACCCACGACAATACCTAACGGATTTTAGCCTCGCAATGTGACGAACCCAATTCCTTCCAGAAGAACGCGACGCCGGTTTCTGCCAGCTCTTGGTCGAAAACCTCTGCGGCGCCACCCTCAGCTGGTTCTCGCGGCTGGAAGCGCATTCCATTGACAGCTACCAGTAACTAACGACCACATTCCTCAAGCACTACTCAATGTTCATTCAGGAGGGAGCATCGAGCGCCGACCTCTGGTCGATCAATCAGGAGAAACACTAATCCTTAAGGTCGTACATCGATAGATTCAAAACCGTCGTTTCGAAAAGCTCAGTCACCGACAGCGAAGGTCTACCGCATTACGGAGCGGGCTCTGGTATGAATCACCATTTCGCAGCGAGCTGGCCCTGAATAAACGACAAAGTCTCTAAGACGCCCTCCATCGAGCCGCCATCTTCATCGAGATAGAGGAGGAAAGAGAATTACTCGCCAAAAAGTTTGGAACAGTAAAACCTACGAAGGAAAAGGAGTCAACACAAGAATACGTCGAACCACACCAACACTACGATCAAAAATACAAAAAATTCAAAGAAGGAAGGCAAGAAAACGGCGGCCACCTCGCTGGCGAGCATGACTCGCAAGGCAACCCAAGAAACCACGCTAAAAACAAAGGAGCAAATACGAGAGATAAGGACAGACCTTTCTGCACATACCACCAAAGATTGGGACACGACACCGACTAGTGTCGCCACCTTTAGAACCTCCTCCTCGGGGAATACCAAAGGGGAGACACAAACATAATGAACCGGAACGCGCAACTGGTACCGGCTGATAAAAAAGCGACGAACGACAGCGAGCGAGTTCGGCTTATCAGAGGGAAAGAACAAAAGATCAGGAAATGCACATCGAACCGAGAAAGAAAACGCTGACGCGGAGTCACACAAGCGAGCTCAAGGTAGCAACAAAGTTGGGAAGCCTTCGCCAAGAAGGCATATCAACATGATATTGGGAAGGTTCCCCGGCCATGACGACTTGACGGATCTCCCAAAAACCTTAGGTCGGGATGAAAACACGGAACTAGAAAGAAACCACACCAACAAGGCAAAAGGCAAAGACAAGATTTCCTTCACCACCACGAGCGGAGGAGAACCGGGCAGGCCCAGTTGCGGTCTACTTGTTATCAAACTCCAAATAAATAAACAAAGAATCGTCAGAGCCCTGGTAGACATCAGAAGCTCTATTAACCTTATTTTCAAAGAGACTTTGCAGAAAATGAAGCTCGATAGGCGCATAGCAAGAAGACCAAATAGGACGCTCACTAGCTTCAGCAGCAAGACGACAACAGTGATTGGGTCAAACCTGCTGCCAGTGCATGCCGGAAAAATCGCACATACCACCACTTTCCTCGTCATAGACCGACCAACAACATACGACGCGATACTAGGACACCCGTGTATCCACGCAATGAAAGCGGTCGTCTCAACCTACCACCAATGTGTAAAGCTCCCAACCAAACAAGGAATCCACACGCTCTGGGGAGAACAGAAAAAATCAAGAGCCGACATACAGAAAAGAACAAAGCACTAACAGCACAAATCGAAACGCAAGAACTGACACAACCAAGCAAGGAAAAGACCTATGTGGAAGTGGCAACGCGGGAACCAAGCTAATAGATAAGACCCCTACTCTTTCATACATATATCTATATTCCGCAAAATTATTTGTAAAAACAAAGGAACTATGCTTGACTTGATCTCTCATTCGAGAGTACGTAGGCAGCCTTTATGAGGCCCAATCACCTTCAACATTAAAAGCACGTCTTCTATTGGAAACGTACTTGGATTGCCCAAAATATTAACATCGACATTCTTGCCAAATGATCGATAAAACTCAAAATGTGTTCCAAGGCGCAGTGGCATCGCGCTACGTTGTCAGTTTCGACAACACCTAAGCCGGGGCCAGACCGCACAAGTCATCAGGATATATTGAATAAGCCGAACCTCCTTCGCACAATCCAATCCGGAGACTTCACAGGATAAGCTGGGCACGTACTCGCACCTAAAACCTAGAAAATGACAGGATAAGCCAGGCCCAAGCCCGCACCTATAAAAATTTGCACATAAGGCGAAGGCAGCTTCGTACTTAAAAACCATAAAGAAGGCAAGTCAAAAATTGAATTTGCCGTCGCCAATATTCAGAAAAATTCGAACAAAACAATAACATCAAAAACAAAACCAAAATGATGAAGCCAAGCTAACATCGAGCTCGGATCAGTTCGCACCTCAAAAAAAAAACACGTGGTAACACCTCATGAAATCACACGGGACCATCACGAATCTCGGACAAAAGAACATTATGCAAAGCAACGAAAGCATGAAAACAAAATAGCACACATCAGGCTCAAAATCTTTTCTTCTTGTTATAAAGACAAGCCAAAAGACAATCCAAAAGAAACGACAAGAACCAAAAGTATTTACCAAAATAAAACAGCATCCACAAAAATATAAATCAATTTGAGACCCCCAGAGCTTGCAAACCACCAGCCACCTCGGGAGTAATAAGCACGGTGTTCGACCCATAAGGAAAATTGACCAATACTTCTGAATACACATCTTCATACTCAGGATCCCCAAGAGGAGTCATAAAGAATTCATTTCTCCCAAGATCCGGAACCGGTAAGGTGAGAAGGTCAGCTCGCAACTTAGCATCGTACTCCTTAGGCTTTTCAAGACGGACAGAAGGGACTTCAACCCCTTCATCCACAAGAAGCTGAAGAGCACCCAGTGCAGCGACGGTCTAATGCATCTCCAATAACTTACCCGTTGCCAAGGCATCATCTTTCTTCTCAGCCCCGATCTTGTAAAGACGCTCAGAAGCCTTCTCATACATCCTCCGCCTCTCAAGCAGAACAGCCTCCTCGCCCGATAAGCGCAGCCGATCACACTCGGACTTAAGTCCCTTAACTTCATCCCTCAGGGAGCAAATAACCCCCTCATTCAGTCCTCGGATTCCCGGTGCTCTTTCTGAAGATTAAGAACCAGAGCCTTGAGCTCGACATTCGCAAACTCAGCCTCAACAAGCTTCTTCTGAGCACCTCCAGGCCCATTTAAGGACAGCCGCAGGCTCATAACCTCCTTCTTAAGTTCCTCCTCCCTGGCCTTGGACGCCTCGAGCTCCGCAGCAACAGAATCATTAAGCTGATTAAGGTTGGCAAAAGCCTGCCAAAACCAACAGAAACACAACAGCATGAGCAGAAGCCTCTTTCCTCACACATCATAAAAATGGGAAAAACCAGAGAAGACGCTCACCATTGCGAAATGATAATTCGCGTTTTGTTGAATTTTGGACTCGAACAACTGGTCGACAGGAACCAAGCTGGGACGGGGCTTCAATGATAAATGACAAAAGAGATTCATCCAAGAAGTCATATCACGGAAATCAAGTCAGGACCATTATGATGAAAGTTGAACGAACTACCTAAAGCCTTCAGGCCCTCCGATACCTTCGAGCTATCAATAACCAATGAGCCGTCCCCAGTCGGCGATTTTCTCGCCCGATGCTTCTCAGTACGGGCAAGAACCCTCCGGATATCCGGATCAACGTAGTCTTTGAAACGGTTTAACTCCGCGGTAGACACATATTCAATTTGCGATCTGCGCCGCTTCCCGCTCAAACGATCATCGCTACCACCAGCACCAAGATCATCTCTCACCTCCTCAAGAGAACCAGCATGACCAAGAACCAGTTCGTCTTCAACGGCTACGTCGTCCTCAACAGCATAAAATGACTCTCCATCAATATCAACAGAATCCCTGTCATTAAGAGATAACTCCCTCATACTGTCGATATCACCCCCATATCAAGTGATAAATCTCCCTCGGTAACTGCGTTGCCTCCTCCAGCAGGGGACAATTCTTTCTCGCCATCAGCATCCTTTCCGACAGCATCTGCACCACCTTCGTCAACGCCGTCCTCGCCTCTATCATCACCAAGTACGGCGGTGCTAGCAATCGGGCCCACCATATGGATTGCTATTTCTTCTTTAGGTCGGTTTGGAAGCATCGACGACTCCTCGTCCATCTGAACAACCAACTGAGTATTGCAACCATTCTCGATTGATTCCCGAGCTGGGGAGACATTCATAACGGAAATACGGCCTCCCTCCAACTCATTTCTTGACGACCCCAAAGCAGAAGAAGGAAAAAAACGAGGAGTATTCCAAGCAAAAGGCTCTGAGAAAGTACACTCCTCAGACAAAGAAGAAAAGGGTATCCCAACGAAATGGCAGATTCGGAAAATAAACGCAAAGTCTGAAACTTACAATCGACCAAGACAAAAAAAAAGAGAAGAAGAAGACAGAAGTCGAAAGAGCGAGATATGAATTACCAAAAGGAAGGATTTTTCTTTACAAGAAGAATCGCGTCTTTCAAAACCACGCCTTTTCGCTTCCCCGAGAATAAAAAGAGCCCCAACAGCGCAGACACGAACGGTTAAATTTTTTTTTTGACTAAACAAGATTTTCGCCTGACTTAAAAGACTCGAGGAAATTCGCCGACCTCACCATCACGGCTCGACGAACTGGGGGGGGCTAATTGTTGGATATGGGTTTAACAACCATCCAAATCCCATTGGAAATCTTGTATTAATCATTTATATCTGAAGTCGGCCCAAGAAGATAAGCCCGCGAAGGAGTCAATGGCCCAAAGAGAAGTCAGCATCCAAGCACTATAAATAGGACCCTTCGTGTAACGCCCTTGTTCCGCTTTGACCTTAGTTAACTGATGACCAAAAATCAGACAAGAACATGATCACCGTTTTTCCTTAGTCCGACCAGAGCCGTCACATTTTTACCGTGTTTGACTAATCCGGTTCGGTTTAACAACTTTCGTCATCAAACTGAACCGAACTATTCAATTACACGTTTCCCAAATTTTGACTAAAGCTTTGCAACTTTAATAAAATTTGGTAGTTATATTAGAGCGGCCTAATCTAATACTCCCTCTGTTTCTTTATATAAGTAGTTTTGCTATTATTATTTTGTTTCAAAATGTAAGTTGTTTTCATATTTCAATGCAACTTTTTACTTTATTGAATATTGTGTGACCAATTAAATTCTTCAAAATTTCTAATGATAGGTTAAAATATATTTTATGTTTATACTAAATGCTACTTTTTGAAGAATTTTTAATTTTCTTAAACTCCGCGCTTTTAGTCAAAACAACTTACAATTTGAAACAGAGGGAGTATAAACAACATGTTTTTACGAATATAAAACATCTTTTATTTAAAAAGTGCGAAAACACAAATAGGTCCATGGACATTATTTATTTAAAACATATTACAAACATTACTTGAAAGTATCGTTGCGAAAGAGACGCCGAGTCTAAACCGGCTGGCCTAACGTCACGCGTTCCGCTACTCCTAATGGTTACCTGAAAAGATGAAAAGGAGAGGGGTGAGCGATCTATTATCGACCCAGTGAGTTGAGATTCCCCAACTAAGAATGTAACTTTCCGTCTACCCAACCCAACCCCAATCACAAGCAATGACGGAAAGCTACGCAAGCAACCCTAAATAGCCGAAGCACTAAAACAATGAATAAACTATATGCATGCTATGGTCCCCGGCAATATCATCATTCCCTCGGAATACTCGCCCCGTCACCAGATAGGCCAACAGTGGTAATTCCAAGACTCTTACTCGTATACACGGAGTACAATAAGTAAGGCACTGTTCTCCGTCCATCGATACGCGGGGACTCGGACTACCCCTAGATAGCAAGAGCTTCCATGCAGTCCGGCCCTAGGACATGACCCCGTATTCTCCGGACCACACACCTACCAACATCACCCAGTAGGTTAACTCCTGCCAGTAACACGACCCGAGAGTACGTGAACCGGCTGGTACGCTCCCGAGGATCCATCGGGTAGGGAAACCGATATGCCTACTATTTCTCCATGTCACTAACACATCAAACAAACTATCAAACATACCACATCACAATAATCACAACAATCATAACATCTCATCAAGCAATCATTCATGAACCATTCATCACATTAACATTACGCTACTTAATAGTCTTTCCGTATTCTAATCATTTGTTCATTATTCGGTTATCAATCAATAGTATCATATATAGTAATAATAACCGCAATAATACTAACATTCTATAACCATCTCACTCAATAATCAATCAAGCATAGTCATTATATCAACATTAACACTTATTACTATATACTAATCAAACCGACACTAATTATAACCCTCACACCGGATTATAACTTAATGTCGGGAACCTGCAGAATACTATATTAGTCATACAATTAACCCCAACTCACTGATACTTTGTCGTGGTTGACCCCGAACCTCCAGACCTTCCTTAAAACCTCCTAAAACAGAAGAGAAGGTCGGTACTTGGGATGAACGTGAAAAATCTCCATTTAGGAAATATTTCCCCGCTCCTCCGCCACCAACCGAATTCTTCACTATTCTAACTCTCTCTCTCTCTCCTCCTTCTCTCTCTCTCTCTCTCTCCTCCTTCTCTCTCTCTCCTCTCTCTCTCTTCTCTCTCTCTCTCTCTCCTCTCTCTCTCTCGTCTCATCCTCTCTCTCTCTCCTCTCTCCCTTCTCTCTCTCTCTCTCTCTCTCTCTCTCTCTCTCTCTCTCTCTCTCTCTCTCTCTCTCTCTCTCTCTCTCTCTCTCTCTCTCTCTCTCTCTCTCTCTTCTTCTTTCTCTATTCTTTCTCTCTTCTTTAATACTCTTGTTGAGAAGTGTTTTTGGTTTGAAAAAAAAGTGAGGGGTGGAGGCTTTCTTTTATAGCCAAAGTGGTGTAATCTCCACCTTCTACTTGTCTCCTCTTCTTCTCCATCTTAAACCACGAACTCTTCACCAAAATCCATCCAAAAACAATGCATTTAATAAACCACCATCCACTTGTAGCCTTCTCCATGCAGCCCTTGGATTGATGACAACTCACCACCTTAGATTCATGCACCTAAATACTAAGAAGCTTCTAAATTCCTTGGGATAGATTTCGTGGCTCATTCTTAATACTGAGCTGGATTTGGGTCCAATATAATCTTAGTAATCAGCCCTAAATACCCTGGTTCAAGCCCAAGCTCCAAAAAAATTATTTTGAATTTTTAGCCACTAATTACCCCTTAATGGTCTAAAACTTATATCTTAATCTAGGGCTCAAATCTTGTCAAATACTTTTAACCATAGCTTCTACGTATAATAATGGAGTTGTGGTTAAAATTTCATGATTTTTAATGGCTTCTCAAACACGCCCAACATTTTATCGGTTTCTCAGAAAAATCGGTTATTTCTGAAAATTCCCAAGAATTTCCAAAAATAGCTCCAATGAATATCTTAACAAGATAATTCATTTCATTAATGATAAAAATACCATTATATTTAATTATAATATTTTTATCAACTTTCGAGATCGGGGTATTACACTTCGTCCTTCATTCTAGACGGATTGTAACTTGCGAGAGGCCGAGCTACTTCTATAAAGCTCTGACCTCAAGCATTGCTTAGTGAGCACGTCATTCGACAGACTAACACCTCGTACCATCCTATTCATAGCTCGGCTCCGGCCTTAAGATCAATAGAGAATCATTTCAATCTCACTTTATATTTGTATTCCACCTTGTAGTTCGGACATTTCAAGTGGGTCGAGAGGTACTGGTGGTGTCGGAGTCAGAGCCACCATCAGACACCACCAAACTCGGTTCGGGAGATGCAAGCTCTCCAATGCCAGAGCCGAAGAAATTAGAGCCGGATCCCTCACTACAGGCAGGTATGGACTCAACAACGGCATAGATTACAATGTATGAATGGAAGGTCGATAATTCAAACACTGTAGAGAGTAACATTTGAGCAACCACGAGTTCATAAAACACATAGGAGGAATCGGACGGCGGAGGTGGATAAGGTGGCTTGGCGGTTGACGGAATACCTGAAACCATGGTGAAGCCGAGGCATGGAGACGAGGCTCGAGGAGAGACGCAGAACGGCTGAGTAGATTCATCAAATCCAGTTGTAGGAGGCAGTTGCGGCGGCGTCTCGGGAAGTGCGTCTGGGAGCATGACGGCTAGGGCATCTCTGTTTATAATTAAAGCTCATATCAGGTTTATTTATCAAAAAATTTACTGACCTAATAACAAATAAACTATTCAAACAACATATGATAAAATTAAAATTCTCGCTTTCACGTTGACGTAAACCAAATGAGACCAAAGCGACATAATTAAACCTTTCAGTCGTTAACCATTGCATTTTGAATCTCAAACCTTTCGGTGAACTATCAAAAGATTAACAATTTGACTTGTTTATGAAACTGCGAGATTAACAATTTTACCTTTTCCTATTTTTTTTTCAAAGGAACATATATCAAATTATATACAAATTTTACAAAAATATATTTATAATCCTAAGATGAAGAACCGAGCTAGATAAAAAATTAATTCGATTTTAGTTTGATTAGAACCAAAAAAATAATTGTGGTCCAATTCATAGGAGTTATATAACCGAATATATCCAAAAAATGAATAGCCAAATCGATAAGAATTCCTTTACTTGAAATCACGTATCTAATTAAATGTTCCAAACTATTTCATCAAGTGTTTCTTACGTGCGACTTCTACATTAGTCAGGAGTGTTTTCCTTCACATGGAATAACTGATGAGAAGAAGGTCACATTATCCATAAAGCTCGGTTCTTAAACTCGTCTAGGAGAGAAATTAAGCGTTTTTCTTTCAAAGACTCTCTGATGCCAAAATTAGACATCAATATATTTAGTGCGACGATTTATGAGTCGTGTGTGGTTTACCTCGTCCAAGATCGGAGCTCTTATCTGCTTGTAAGTGTTTAGGCTAGTCATGGAAACAAGGGTAGTGGGATTAGAGCACTCATCTCTGTTTTTACGTATCATATTCATTTAGAGTTCAATATAAGAAAAACTTACCTTTATTTCTGAGGGTTTTTCTCTTCCCTTTTATATAAGAGGAAATTTGGTGAAGCATCTTTGTTTCCTTACCTATGTGGCTGCCATATCCGGATTTTTCAGCAGTAATCGTTTTTGAACGGCTTGTGGATTTCTCCAGGGGCGGAGCTAGGTATATAGGGAAGGGGGGCAGCTGCCCCCGGTTAAATATCAAATATTTTTACTTTTGATTCATTGTTACATAGAATTTGTAGCTTATATGGTTAAAAGGCTTGTCTTGCACCCGCTTAAGTTTGGTTCGAATCCCTCAGTGCCCCCTTGTACATGTTTTTTATTTTCTTTTCCCCTACAAACTTTCCTAAGGTTTTAGTTTCCTTTATTATAATCCCACTTTCCCCCAAAATCGATTTTGATTCCATTTCTTTTCTATAAGATTATATTAGCTAGATTTTTTTTCCCGTTTATGTGTGTTAACCTTTAGAAAAATATATTTCCAAATCCTAACTTTTTATTGGTTTATTATTATATTAACTAGTTGACTTTCTACCCCCGCGCACGCACGGAGGTTCAATGACATCCTTATATCTTGTTTATTTCAATATGACATTTTCGGTCTTCTTTTTAAATTGTGAATGCTTTCCCTCATTCCCTCATCATATGTTGTAGTTAATTCTTTTTGTGTTGTTATTTGGTTAAGATATATATTAAACATATTGATTTTCCTTGAAGCATTAAACTTTGGGTAATTGGAATGTAAATGTTTATGGTTTACTATTTTCTCGGCCAGAATATCATCCAAAGAATCCATCTCAAGAACGACAATTTCTACTGTAAAAGGTTGTAAACTTCCTAGATTGCATCCATGGGGAAATTATAATACAATTACGATGACCAAATTTATATGACTGAGAAATATCTAATATTCATCAAGCGTGGTTGCGTCGATACATCGTAGCTATCCTCGACCCAGCATTGGTTTTAGCAGATTACCAGCATCCATTGCCCCATTAGTCGCACGTTCCATACAATCAAACGATGTTTGCATACCTGAACCAACGACTGTGTGGATCTCTTCGATTAACACAATGGTTTGGCATTCTGAGTCTGTGACCTCCTTAAGTACAACCTTTAGTCTATCTCTGAATTCTCCTCGATACTTTGTTCCAGAAATAAGTGTGCCCATATCAAGAGATTTCAACTGAAAATTAACCAACGAACGTTGAAAAAGATTTAAAAAAAAGTTTGATATTATAGTTGAATACCTTCGTGTTCATCAATGCATGAGGGACGTCTCCTTGCACAATCCTTTGAGCAAGCCTGTTTCAAAAGTGGGAAATGTAATATCTTAGCGTCACATAAATATATGGTGAAGTTTCTGAATTTTTTTTTGTGTTGTGACAATTTACCCTTCTGAAATTGCAGTTTTACCAACACACGGTTCACCGATCAACACAGGGTTATTCTTCGTCCTCTTTGAGAGAATCTGAATGCATCTACGGATCTCTTCATTTCTTCCAATCACAGGATCGAGTTTTCCTTCTCGCGCCATTGCTGTCAAATCTTTTCCATATTTCTCCAGTGCCTCGTACTTGTGTTACGGATATGTCAAATATGATCACTGACTCTCTTATCCACTAAAAATGCAATCGAATTTTTAAATATGAACCTCACAATGTGGTTACTGACCTTGGTCAATGACTGACTGTTTCCCTCTAATGGATTCAATTGCAGATTTCAAGATCTTCTCAGATATCTAAAAATCCTTGAACAACTGTTTTTTCCAAACGGCTTATCATCAGCAAAAGGACGAACCCCACTGAGACATAAGAGTGCCCTAGGTCTTTCTTATACTGTCTTGCTCTCTGAAACAGACCTTCCAAATCACGCCCCAACATCGAGCCATCATCTTCTCCATACACCTGAAGTGATAACTATATTCTCAGTAGCCTTAACAAAAACCAACAAATTTCGAACCCTGATAATAGACATTCTTTACCTTTGGTTGGCGTTGAATGAACTTATCTGTTGCTTCTAGAACCTTCGTGTTATCCACACGCTCTTAAGAGCTATACCAGTCTTCTCTTCCAAAAGAGCTTTCATTATATGCGTTGTCTCCATGCTCTTTCATGAGAGACATATAGATGAAATCTAAGCAGCGAGATAAGAAGTAATATGTTTTAAGGGTTGGTGAGTCTTCTACCAGAGATCATCTCTAACTCACACACACAAAATAAGAGAGAATAGCCGTCGTCGTCGTGGACTTGTGCGTAAAGCAAGAAAAGCTTGAAGCCAGAGGTGTTGGACCGCACGATCTTTGGTGTCCACTCGTACGCCTTTTTGCTACTTATCGACGCGTGGGGTAGATTTTGATTGTCGACTCATTCACCGCCACCATCAATCGAGTCGTTTTCTGGAGGAAGAAGGCGGGCAGAGGGAATTAGGCAAAAGGACTTATGTCATGCTCAAGCAGCAGGAAGGATCACAATTTGTTACAGATAATGTAGCTTGGCCAATGAAAATTCCAAAATTATTACATTCATAAAACATGGACTTAACTTTCTCATAAAACCCAATATCCTATGTGAGACAGCTGGTGTGTTAGTTTGTCGGAGCATAGAATCAACCGAAGTAGTTTTTCCATGATCAACATGAGCTATAATTGCTATATTCCTCACGTCATTCCTCCTCACCAATGTCTTCTTCTTCACATCTATCGATTAAAAAGAGTGATTTCATTTAGAGAACTATTCAAAATATAGAAATTAAGTGCTTGAATGTCTGTTGATCAAACTACGGACATAGGAAGGCTTTACTCTTCACTTTTACAATTTCGCAATCATTTATCTTATCTTTGTCCATTAAAATGACAAAATTGAAGCGCAAAAACACTAAACTATTCCTTTAACCAAAACCCAAATCAATCTCACAGAAAAAGTGCCTCATCCTATCCTGATTAGAAAAGAAGATAAAAAATACAATTAATGACCGGAGGATGCTTCGGCGGTTGATGAAGAGACAGAGCAAGTGATGGGACGATGAAGCGGACGCCGCCAGGGACGAATACAGTGAGCTTCTCCTGGTTTAAGCGCTGAAGCAAAGCTTACGCCGATCAGTTGATGCTCGGGTTCCCGCTGGGGGTGGGGGGGTTCTGGGAAGTGGTTGGGGCTTTATAAGACCGTAATGGCGAAGTGAAAGGTTTGAATTGAGTGAGAGTTAATCAGATTCAGAGGACAATTATTGCAGTGTGCGTTAGGGAAGTGGCTGGGACAGTTAAAGGGAGATGGAAGGGAAGAGCATGGGAAATTAATGCAGTGTGCGTTAGGGAAGTCGATGAGATGAGAAAGAAAGAAGGATCTAGGAGAAGGTGAATTTCATTCGTTGAATTTGTTAATGGGTCTATCAGTTGAAAAAATAGAGTGTGGGCTTGTTTTTATAAACTAATGTCGAAGCCCATTATTTTTCAGGGAAGAAATGCCACGTGGCGCTCTAAAGAGAAAGTTGGTTTGCTATTATATATAAGATTAAAATGTCTTTTATGTTTGTAGTTCCTTTAATATGTTAGTTATACGATATGAAAAGTATACAGTTTATATATAGTTTCCTGATGGCATATTTGCTATAATTCAAAATCAAATTACTATTTTGAAATGTTTTTTTATCATTTAGCATTTAAAAATAATCAGAAATACTATAAAATAGAAAATATTAATTTATAAATACTGAAAAATATAAAAATAGATTATTTTATATAATAAAATTGTTAAAATTATGCCCCCACTAAAAATATTTTCTGACTCTGCCACTGGATTTCTCCGTCATGGCTCAAAAAGATCTCTGGATACGTTAATGACACGTCCACCTATGTCAGATTGATGGAATGACGAGGCCCTCTTGTCACATGTTGAATGTAGATATGACAAGTGAGATCGCTCCCAATATTAAAAATCAACATAAAATTATCTAAAGCAGTATTTTATTTACTTTTGATAAATATAAATTACATATTGACTAGAAGCAAATGATAACGAAAATTTCACTAATTATTATTATGGTTTAGTTATTTCATAAATATTCATACACATGTTTGAACATTGATGAATAGTGGTGAGGCGAAAGAGAAGAGAATGGGTTGGCACCACTAATATTTTTAATTTTGATTATTTTGTTGATAAAGCGAGAGAAAAATTATTAGATAAAATGGAAAATCATCTTTATTGCACACATTAGTCCGTTTTATAAAACATATTTAATTAAATTAGCCCAATCACCTAATACAAAACTATACAAAGCTCAAGAGTCAAGACACTGTCACCGTTAAAACGTTTCTTTAGAGCATCCCCATCCATGAATTCAATGGGGGTTTTTAAAAAAAAAATTTTTTTTTTTTTTTGGGAAAAGTGTAAAAAAAAAAAAATCAAAAAAAAAAGATGAATGGCAATCTGCCACGTGTCATGAACAGTGTAAGAACCGGTTCTTAAATAAACATTTTTAGAACCCGGTTCTTAAATAAACATTTTTAGAACCCGGTTCTTAACTATTCACGTGGGACTCACAATATTTTAATAATTTTTTTTAAGAAACTCACCCTAAGAAACTACAATGGGGATGCCCTTAATCAATAAGTTAGCTCCGTCCATCGGCGAACCTCACTCTCTCAGCACGCTACTTGCTTCCAGCGCTTGATTTTCTCTCTTCTGTTACCAAAGATGTCTCACAGAATCTCATATGCGGACAAAGGAAAGGCTCTTGCTTCCTCAAGCCAGCCCCCCAGAGCGCCTAGGATAACAGTGCCTCAGTTTGATACAGCTGATCTCATTCAACAGCACTCTCTCACCCTAATAGGCCGGGTTACAAACTCCAAGGTCCAGAGGATCTGGTCTTTGACCTCTTTCTTCTCAGAGCACTGGAAGACTTCCACCCGTGCAATAGGTGCTGATCTGGGAAACGGCCTCTTCAAATTCCAGTTTACCTCTGAGGAAGACATTCAGTTGGTCCTAACCAACAGACCATATCACTTTGCTAAGTGGATGGTAATCATTCAAAGGTGGGAGCCTTCCTTGGACCCCAGCTTCCCGTCCATCATTCCCTTTTGGATTCGTGTTCAGGGCCTCCCCCTCCACCTCTGGTCTGACCAAACACTTAGATGCATTGGTGACAATATTGGTCAGTTCCAACTCAGTAACATCTCTTCAACATCTGCCAAAATGTGTGTCCATATAGATGGACTTCAACCACTCATAATGTCTACAAATGTGGATTTCCTAAATGGTGGAGAGGCTGTTGCAAATCTGGTTTATGATAAGCTTGAAAAGCACTGTACCTCGTGTTACAGACTGGACCATGAAGTTCTTGACTGTCCTCACAAACTATCCCTGCATCAAAGCAGGAGAACTTTCTCACCCTCCCCTAGTCGGGTCTCTTCTGGTCACCAGCAGACTTTGCCTGGTAGGCATAGCGCTCATCAGAACACCTCTAGGGGTTTAAACCATCGTGATCTCCGGCATCATCTCTCAAATAGGAACCCGGGTCGTTCTGTAAAAGAAGCTGATTACCACTCAAGCTCAGGGTACCCTTCCTCTGATCCTGCTAAGCACAATAGACGATCACACAAATCTCCAAGCAGGGTGCATCAGAGCCTTGATAGTAGATATGACGCTCAGTTCAAAGTTCCTGAAGTTTCTCAAGATGGTAGAAGATCCTTTAGATCCTCAGCAGCTGAGAGTTTGGGTCCCAAATCTCCTGCTAAACTTGTTTGGAGGCCAAAGGATCAAACCTCTAATCCTTTCTCCAGATCTCCTCTCCTAAACCATACCCCTGAAACCAATGGTTACATGCAGAAGGAGCTTGTCCCTCCAATACCAGTAGAGTCCCTCCCAAAGGAAGCTCTGATTCAAGCTTTGGGTGAGCTGAGAGACGTAATGGTCCAATATTCCAGCTGCATTGACCCATCTGAGAGTGCTGCAAGGAAGGAGAGATTTCGCCAAGCAGAGGCCTCTGGTCAGCTTGAGGAAACAGCTGTGCAAATGGTCAGAAATGCCATATCTTCTCAAATAAACCCCTCAAGTAATGGCTCTTCTCCTCAGTCCCTAGACAGAGTTCCTGTATCGCTCAGACTAGGCCCGGTCAATGAAGAACAAAGCCAAATCCCGATGGCTCTTAGGCTTGGTCCAATAACTGAAGATCAATCCACCTTCCTCCCTCCAAAGCCTGATGCAAAAAAGATGTCAGCGGGTAAAAGGAAACCAGGCAAACCTCCTCTAAAAAAGCAGACTCACTTAAGTCCAAAACTTTCTCTCATTAACGGAGAACAATCATCTAGCAGCATCCCAATCAACCCAAGGAGCCCTCCACGGTGCAATATTATCCCTCCCATCTCAAAGTCTCATGCGGATTTTCGGGTTCCGCATTCTCCTCTTCCTTAAGGGTTGCGAGCTGGAACTGTCAAGGACTTGGCAACCCGCTGACAGTTCAAAGACTCCGGGAAATCCACAAGAGGATCTTCCCTGACATCATGTTTCTCTCTGAAACAAAGAACCAAGACTATGTTGTGTCTGATAAACTAAGCTGGATGGGGTACTCAAACTTCAAACTAATTTCTCCCCACAGCCCTGGTGCAGGAGGCCTTGCCCTGTTTTGGAAGGATCACATCCACCTGCAAATTATCTCAACCTCGTCAAATCTAATTGACACAAGAATTGAGGTGCAAGGAAAGGAATTCTATGGCTCTTTCATTTATGCTGACACAGATAAAAAGCGTAGGAAAGAGGGCTGGAATTTCCTTACTGATGCTGCAAAATTGAGAGACTCACCTTGGTTTTTAACAGGTGATTTTAATGATATTACAAACGAGTCTGAGAAACAGGGAGGTGCTCAGCGTTCAGAAGGTTCTTTCTCAGACTTCAGATCCTTTCTCTCTGAGAATGATCTCTTTGATCTACCATACTCAGGTGACCCCCTTTCGTGGAGAGGAGTCCGCGGAACTCAGGTTGTAAGATGCAGGCTGGACCGAGCTTTGGCAAACTCTGAATGGTCAGAGCTCTTCCCATTGAGCAGATCTGAGTATCTTCGTTTCCTTGGCTCAGACCATAAGCCAATAATATCCTACTTTGAGCCAGATCAAAGAAAGCGTAGGGGAATGTTTCGGTTTGATCGAAGACTAAAGGATGATCCTGAGGTTAAATGTCTAATAGATGAAGTATGGAATGACAAACCTGACCTTGAAGTGAGGCACCGCATCTCAGTAGTCCGATCTGCGCTTGTCCGATGGTGCAAGGAAAAATATCAAAAGGCCAACGTTCTTATTGATCAACTCAAAGCTGAGCTAGAAGATGCAATGACGAATGCCATACCAAATGAGTCTCTCCTCTGTTCAATAAATGCTAAATTGGTAGAGGCCTTCAAAGCAGAGGAAGCTTTCTGGAGGCAAAGGAGCAGGCTAATCTGGTTAAACAAAGGAGACAGGAACACAGGGTATTTTCATGCAATCACAAGGGGAAAATGTGTAAACAACAAATTCTCAGTTCTTGAAAACAATGAAGGAGTTGCTGTCTTTAAAGAACAACAAATTGCTGATGTTATAGTGGACTACTTCTCCACGCTATTTACCTCAACTGATCACTCATGTGAGGATACAGTGCTTCACGCCTTGCAGCCAAGCATCACCTTAGAGCAGAATCAAGCGCTCATTGCAGAACCTTCTGCAGATGAAATCAAGCTGGCCACATTTGCTATCCACCCTGACAAGGCCCCTGGCCCTGATGGTTTCTCAGCGGCTTTCTTCCAAGCAAACTGGACGTCAGTAGCACCAGCAGTGTCAGAAATCCAAGGCTTCTTCTCCTCAGGCGTCCTTCCCCCAGCAATAAACGAGACTCATATTCGTCTGATTCCTAAGATACAAGGGCCGAGATAAGTCAGTGATTATAGACCTATTGCTTTATGCAATGTCTACTACAAGATTATTTCAAAGGTGCTCACTAGAAGACTAAAGACTGTGCTACC
The DNA here is from genome assembly GCA_030180135.1 of Orychophragmus violaceus. Lineage (NCBI taxonomy): Eukaryota > Viridiplantae > Streptophyta > Magnoliopsida > Brassicales > Brassicaceae > Orychophragmus > Orychophragmus violaceus. The sequence goes on along the minus strand of CM058235.1, from coordinate 46,142,117 downwards.
AATGCTTATCTCTGAAAATCAGTCTGCATATGTCCCAAAGCGTGCTATCTCTGATAATGTACTCATTACACATGAGGTTTTACACTTCTTAAAGGTCTCGGAAGCTCGCAAGCATTGCTCAATGGCCGTTAAGACGGACATGAGCAAGGCCTATGACAGGCTTGAATGGGATTTTATCAGCTTGGTCATGCAAAGGATGGGTTTCCATGAACGATGGGTTAACTGGATCATGCAATGTGTCTCTACAGTCACTTATTCCTTCCTAATAAATGATTCTCCTAGAGGCTTGGTTCATCCACAGAGAGGTATTAGACAGGGTGATTCTTTATCCCCTTACCTGTTTATTCTATGCAGTGAGGTCTTGTCTGGTCTCTGCAACAAAGCTCAAGCAGATGGAAGTTTGCAGGGAATTAGAGTCTCAAAGTCCAGCCCTAGAATTAATCACCTCCTCTTTGCTGACGACACCATGTTCTTCTGTAGAACAAACACTCGCAGCATTGAATCTCTCAAAAACATTCTGCACAGATATGAACAAGCTTCAGGTCAATTTATCAATAGCCAGAAATCCTCAATCTCCTTCTCAAGGAAAACGCCATTTGAGCAAAAAGAGAGAGTCAAAGCTTACCTTCTCATTGACAAGGAAGGCGGCATTGGGAAATATCTAGGCCTGCCTGAGCATTTTGGACGCAGCAAAAAGGATCTTTTCACTTCAATAGTGGACCGCATTCGCCAGAAAGCATCCAGCTGGTCCAACCGGTTCCTGTCCCCAGCTGGGAAGTTAACAATGCTGAAGAGTGTCCTATCTACCATACCGTCTTACGCGATGTCCTGTTTTAAGCTCCCACTATCTCTCTGCAAAAGAATTCAGTCTGCGTTAACTCGGTTTTGGTGGGATTCTTCTAATGGGAAGCAGAAAATATCTTGGGTGGCTTGGGACAGACTTACCAGATCAAAGAGAGATGGTGGTTTGGGTTTGAGAGACATCCAAGCTTTCAATGATGCTATGCTTGCAAAATTAAGCTGGAGGATCATGGAGAACCCTGACTGTCTCCTAGCTAGGATCTTGGTTGGCAAATACTGCAAGGACAGCTCCTTCCTTGAGTGTAGTCTGCCATCCTCCTACTCCCATGGCTGGAAAGGCATCATGATTGGAAGAGATTTAATAGCAGAACATCTTGGATGGGCAATAGGAAATGGTACACAAGTAAGCATATGGAACGATGCTTGGCTCACCACTGATGAAAAACTCACTCCTATGGGTCCGGCAACCAAGAATTCAAAAGATCTCAGAGTTTCAGATCTCTTCCTCCCTAATTCCACTTCCTGGAACACCCCAATGGTACAAGACCTCTTACCTGCCTTTGCTACTTCTATCATTTGCATCAAACCAAGTGACAGGCTCTTACAAGATAAGAGAATCTGGACTCAGCATCCCTCGGGGTCTTACACTGTCAAGACAGGATACTTTTCTGCTCTCAACTCATTTGATCTGCGAGAGCAAGAGTATAATCAGTCTCCCCTGAATTATATCTCTGACATATGGGCACTCAACACACCTCCAAAGCTAAAACTTTTCCTCTAGAAGCTCTCAGCCCAAGCCTTGCCTGTGGGTGATAGGCTCATGACCAGACAATTGCCCATTGATCCCACATGTAAGAGATGTGGAGAAATTGAAACCATTTCTCACCTGTTTTTTCAGTGTGAGTTTGCGAAGCAGGTATGGAACCTCGCACCTTTTGCAAAACCTATACCACTCTCATCATCAACTAACTTCAGAGAGGACTGGAGCAGAATGCGTCGTGTGTTGTGTCTCCCTCCTAGTGGAATAGTCGATGGTCCTCTGGCTCCTTGGATCTGCTGGAACATTTGGCTGGCTCGGAATAGTATCATCTTCTCTGGGAAGATCATTTCTCCTGAGAACGCCGCTTCCAAATCAGTATCGGATGCACGGGAATGGCTAAATGCTCAGTCAAAGACTCCCCATCCAGACCTCTTACGATCCTCCCTCCCTGTTTCGCAACCTGAATGTCTAATCATTTGCAGATCGGATGGAAAGATTCCAGATGCTCCGGTCTCGCCTGGGCTTTCTTGAATCAAAATCGCGTTATATCGTCGCACTCTTTGGCGGTTGACAATGTCCGATCCTCCCTCACAGCGGAAGCTCTTGCTCTCCGAGCAGCTCTGATTAGCGCTGCGGAATTGGGTCATCATTTGATTGAATTTCAATCAGACTCTCTTCAACTGATCAAGGCCATCTCAAATGGCGAATCTCTCTCTGAAATTTTCGGAGTTCTATCAGACATCAAGTCTTTGTTTCCTCTTTTCAATTTCATTGTCTTTAAGTTTGTCCCCAGGGCCCAGCTATCAGCTGTGGACTCTTTGGCTCTAAGCCTCTTTGTAGCCCAAAACAATCTTTAAGTTTAATATTATGCTTCGTGACAAAAAAAAAAAAGGATGCCCTTAATCAATATAAGATAGTCTATCACAAGATAAAAGTGAAGAAAATTATCATTTATTTTTAATCAAAGGTAAATTTGTTTGATAGAATCTACGTGAATAAATTATTCTACATATTTTTTTTATTCCAGAAGTGACATTGGACTTGGAGATGATGATACGGACAGTTGTATTATGGGCTACATAAGATGATACAAGGCCCATGGGCCTGAAAAGCCTAAAATTGAGTTGTTGTGTTGTCACATTCGCGTCAACGAGAGACATCCATTTTCTCTGGTCTCTGTTTTACTTACTGAATCTTCCTTGTTTGTTCGCATCAATCGTCGATCATGTTACTTCATTTTCCGGTGAGTGAGCATTTCCCGATCGGTATATCTCGCTTCCGAATCGGTGGTTGTGTGTTTTCTTTCACTTTTCTTTGTGGGTTATTCGTCGGATCTGTATGTAGAGTTGAATTTCGAATTCCTATCACGCATACGCGTAATTGCATCAGTATATCATTTGTTGATTTATGCTGTTACTAATCTATCCTCTCTGTGATTTGTTTCCTTTCAGTGAGTTGATTGTTTCAAAGCGTTTCGTCAAATGGTTGGAGGAGGAGTTATCCAGCAGCTTCTGAGGAGGAGACTTCAATCCCAATCAGTCGTGAGATTTTGTTCTCATTTGTTTTTGCTTTCTATATATCTTAGGATTTCAGGATGTGATCTCATCTCTTTGAAGAGAAAACTCTTAGGTTTGATTTGGTTCTCTGTGTATCTTAGATGTGATAATTATTTCTAGAAATTTGCGTGGCGAATGATAGTTTTGGAAGGATAAGTAGGCGAAACAAATGGAGAGGATAAGTCATATACTTGTTTCTTGCCATTTTTGTTTTTGTTTTCTTACTCTTGTTCTGTTTTATCCCACAGGCATCTCCGGTCTTGTCATGGTTTTCTTCGAAGAAAGCTAATGAGGATGCTGGTTTTAGAGCATTTGCCCTTATCGGTGCTGGTGTTACTGGACTATTCAGTTTCTCTACAGTAGCATCCGCTGATGAAGCTGAACATGGCTTGGAGTGTCCAAACTACCCTTGGCCACATGATGGCATTCTCAGCTCATATGACCATGCTTCGTGAGTTTTCAACCTACACTCTGTCACAGATGTTCCTCTTTATTAACTAGCTTAGTTAGACTGTACCGCCCTATAGGAGAAAAATGAGGAAATAACAGACTGGCTTCTCGTAACTTTTGGTTACTTGGTTTAATGATGAGCAGTATCCGTCGTGGTCACCAAGTTTATCAGCAAGTCTGTGCATCTTGCCACTCCATGTCTCTGATCTCATACCGAGATTTGGTGGGTGTTGCCTACACAGAGGAAGAGGCAAAGGCAATGGCAGCTGAAATCGAGGTTGTTGATGGACCAAATGATGAAGGTGAGATGTTCACCAGACCTGGTAAACTCAGTGACCGGCTTCCTGAACCATACTCGAATGAGTCAGCTGCAAGGTTTGCCAATGGAGGAGCGTATCCACCTGACCTAAGTCTTATAACTAAGGTGCTCTTTCACTCGATTTGTATACTTGTAATAAAAGCCATCTTATGTGATCTTAACACAGCTTTGCTATTTTCTTCCAGGCACGTCACAATGGCCAAAACTACGTCTTTGCTCTTTTGACTGGTTACCGTGATCCTCCTGCTGGAATTTCGGTAAACTTATGTCTCCTTTTTTCGCATCATTCTTCTTATTACAACTTCAAATTGTTCAGTGTGTTAGAAAAAATCCTTTGGCAATGGTACAGATCAGAGAAGGGTTGCACTACAATCCTTATTTCCCTGGTGGAGCAATCGCTATGCCAAAGATGCTCAATGATGAAGCTGTGGAATATGAAGATGGAACTCTTGCAACAGAAGCTCAGGTTAGTTTTCTTCCGGTTAAGAAAAGAATTACAGACCCACCCTAGAGCTTTCATGGAGTTAGTAATCTTTACCTTAATACTTTTTTTTTTTTGAATTATGTTGCAGATGGGTAAAGATGTTGTATCATTCTTGTCCTGGGCAGCTGAACCAGAAATGGAAGAGAGGAAACTGGTAAGTTTCTTTTGTTTGACAGATTTCAATATCTACAAGATTGCAAGAGTGGTATAAATCCATGTTTTGGTTTGGGTTATACGGGTTTTTGAATTTTCGATTTAGAAAATTGTTATCAAACTAAAACAGATATGGTAATAGTATGGATTGTGGTTTGGTACGGCGTTGCTTTTGGTTATTGGAGATAGAAAAGTAGAACGAAGGCCGAATCTCTGTAACGCCGGTTCTGTGATGATGTGTGTGCAGATGGGTTTCAAGTGGATCTTCTTACTATCATTGGCATTGCTTCAAGCTGCATATTATAGGAGACTGAAATGGTCAGTTCTCAAATCCAGGAAGCTTGTTCTCGACGTCGTAAACTAAGCCCCTGAAGAGCAGTTTGTTTTTCTTCCTTATCTGGCTAATAAGCATACTAGTTACAATGTCCAAAGGTTGAGTCCTTAGGAGAGGAAGCCTTTGGTTTATCATTATTTTGGTCTTGTTATTTCAGTGGAAAAAACACTTTTAGAGAGTGGTCATTTTGAGTTTATTGGTATCTTGTCCCATTAATGTAAGTTTCTGTGTTGAGCTACAACTACTTGTGAAGAAGGGAAGTCAGACGACAGTTGTAGAGTCATTTCCCAGTTTTTAGAATCGATTTGTTCTTCATACATGAGAAAGGAGGACACACTTTTAAAAGTAAGTCACTTGAAGTATGGGTGAGCTATGATCTTCGACTGTGAAACATCAAGATTATATGACACACCAACTCAAAAAGATCCGAAGCATTTTGAGAATCTTAAAATTTGAGCTATGAACGGGAAGAGCATATTGTTAGGATGCAACAGAGTAAGCTTATTGTTACAAGACCCTGAATAGACTGTCATCAATACCATAGATAAGAACATATTGACAAGTTAGACAAGAGAAAGAGATGAGTGTTGTTGAAGAAATCAGATGCACAGTCGAGCAGGAAAACTAGTCATTTGTCGTAGCAACTTATAATCTTCCTTATCCTTTTATTAAAACCGGGAACTACAAAAATACACACCATATGACCATACAAAACTAGAGAAGTGCAATATGAAACACAAGGATGCGGCAAACAATTGTTACACATAAAAACAACTATATTGAGAACCTAAAATCCAAAAGATAACTTGAGCAAAAGAAATCAAACCGAAGATCGAATTCTTATGAAGATTCAAAAGAGTACCTTATAAAGACCAAAGGGAATGGTAAAATTAAGGGAATCTGATATAGGAAAAGGATTATAGGATCTTGACACGTGTAGGGTCAAGATACAAGTATGGAATAGCAGAAATTGTCGTATTAAATACTCGCATTGTACATTCTGAACATTTTAACCAAAAAAGTAAATGAAATATAATTCTGTTCTTAGTCTCTCTTCTTGTTCTTGAGAAATTCAGCTATCTGAGCTTGGGAATCTTGTTCATCTTCGATTCTCTGCAAGTTAGTTCCGAATTGGTGTTTAGATTGAACATTGACTCGGTGTGTTGGTGAAGATAACGAGTTTTGCGTTATCAAAGGTATCAGAGCCAAACGGTTCTTGGAAACACGATGCCGACGAACAACGATACGCAGATCGCGACTCTCCTGGAAGGGATACGACTCCGTTTATCATCAGAGAACAGGGAATCCCCGACGGATCTTCACAACGACGGCCCGTCAACAACTCCGGCAATGATTGTTGCTCCACCAGATCCAATTAGGTTGCTCACAGATGCTCTGGAGAGGTTTCAATCCACCTTCAAGTCAGGTCTTGAAGAGTTGAGAGATGAGCTTTGCGAGTTTAAAGCTACACTCCACGGGACTTGTGATGCGCTGATTGAGGATATAAAGAAGACGGAGGTCAAGAAAGATTCACCGCAACCTAAGCTTGAATCACCGATATCGGACTCGCCGAACGTGATATCGAAATCGCCGAACGTATCAATTGGATTTACAGAACCTCCAATAGTCGGTAAGATCAAATCTTGCATCTCTCTTTTAGTTCCCCGAGCTCGATTCAACGATAGGCCTTCTAGAATGGTGGATGATGATATAGGACTAGTGTTGGTTGATGGTATTAGCGACACACAGCTGTTTGATCCAGGAGGTACTAATTGTGTTAAGGATTGTGTGAGGAGACGACTGGAGTTATCAATACATGATCCTGGAATGAGTTTACAGATTGAAAATGCCTTGAACATTTATGGTTTGGGAGTGGAGAAGGACATAAATGAGGTGTTGCAGTCGCATATTGTGTATTCAAATGTGTCTAACGGAGTTCTTGCCAAATCAAAAGACTTGCTAAAGGCCTTTGGATCAGATGATCATACCAAGATATGCTTGGAGATTTTGGACAAGGGTGAGCTTCAAGCTGTCATCATTGAGCTGCAGAAGCACTTCCATGTACAATGTTCTCCAATGAGAGTGTGTCTCACTGTTCCTGTTCAAAACTTCGCCTCTCTCCGGAAGAAACTACCAGAGTGGGACGCTTGTGTTGTCTCCAAAGATGAATCTGGAACCCAGATGTCCACTGTCTACGAGATGGGACCAGGACCTATGGAGGACAGGTTAGAGATACTCATTGTATCAGTTCAAGCTGCAGGTGATATTAATGGAAAGACATATCTTAGGATTGATCCAGATATTTGTTTGATGGGTGAACCTTGGATGAGGCAAATGTTGTTGATGGACGAGTTCAGTAACAATGTACCGAGAATTGGAGTGGAATTTAATGTACATGATGAACTCTTTGCACAAGTACATTACTTCTCGGTTGGAAGCTGTATTGATCTGACATGTTCATGTAATTCACCTCACGCTACCAAAGTATGGGATCCTGGTGGGGGTTTTCACGGCAGAAGACATTTCTGCATTTGTCTACTCCTTGTTGCAGCCATTTCTTGAGTTTAGACCTTGAGGTCAAGGTCTGTCAAAGAGGGGAGATTTGATATAGGAAAAGGATTATAGGATCTTGACACGTGTAGGGTCAAGATACAAGTATGGAATAGCAGAAATTGTCGTATTAAATACTCGCATTGTACATTCTGAACATTTTAACCAAAAAAGTAAATGAAATATAATTCTGTTCTTAGTCTCTCTTCTTGTTCTTGAGAAATTCAGCTATCTGAGCTTGGGAATCTTGTTCATCTTCGATTCTCTGCAAGTTAGTTCCGAATTGGTGTTTAGATTGAACATTGATTCGGTGTGTTGGTGAAGATAACGAGTTTTGCGTTATCAGAATCATACCAACTGATGGGATTCGAGGAGTTTTGCGAAATTTGAAGAACAAAACCCGTTGAAGTCATACTGAAATATAAGGACAGTTATTTACTATATATAGTTTTCACATTATTAAACCATGAGTTCGATTTAAGTTTGTTTCTAGGGAAATCTTTGTAAGTCCCAAGTTATTGGTTATATGCGATCGGTGAATGAATTGTGAATGGTGTAGATGTTAAGAAAAGACGAACGGAGTCGAGACTATGAAATCTCTTTTCTTTATTCGAATTATCACCCGCAGTGAGACGGTTATGTGTGACAATCGAATCCCAGGATAAAACCGATATCGAAACGAGTTCGATATCAGTCGAACACTGTTTCCAACGTACGAAAGTTATACGTACACTCTCGAGAGCATATTTATCTTGGTTCAAGCAAACCAAAATAATTAAACCAAATCGTTTAATTAAACCAGCAAACCATTAACCAATTGATTTTGGTTTAACAAAAATTTCTCCAAAAAATAATACGCGCACAGAGGCTTCTTCGGGGCCCAAGACCAAGCCTAAGCCCAGCCCGGCAAGGGCGGCGGCACGCGTACTTTTCATTAAAATGTGCCAACATATTATGGTTTTTATGAGTCTATAGCCCATTTCATTTCTCATTCACACATACATACACATTTTTTATAAAGCCCAAAACTTTATTTTAACAATATGTTCCAACAATCTTAAAAGGTTGTTGTTGGTAGAATTTTTTTATTCTTATATTTATTCCTTTAATCTAAGGATTTTCTTGTTTTGATTGCATTCATTCAATTGATGATTTCTTTTTCCTCTATCTTTATTTCTGTATTCCTCAATATAAATCTCACTAGATTCATGTGTGAGCAGTCCTTATTATTATGATTGAGGTTAGATTAAAGATCTGGTATTGGTTTTAAGGCTAGATTATCATAAAACATATCATTTGGGTTGATCCTATTGCTACCTTGGAAGTGCTTAGCCCGATCTAAACTTTGTCATTCATCACACATATAAGGTATTTAATGAAATGCCAAGTTTAAATCTAAGAGAGTAAACTAATCTTATCATATAAGAATGGTTGATTTAGGTCGATTTTAAGGTTTTTAGAAATGAATTTAACAATCATTAATGTTCTAATTACAATAAGGAATCTTAGCTAATTATGATGCTCACCGAAATGCCACCACTTAATTTAGAAGCAATCCAACATTTGTCACAGATTTTGCTACTACTTCATAGCAAAATTGCTACAACAAATCCATAGCAGTTTTGTTTATATCCGTAGAAAATTAGATACATTTTTCCTATTGTTATTCTGTAACTAAATTTGCTACTAACTTTTTTTTACTATTCCGAAGCAAATATCTGTAGCAAGTAGCAACTGATTTTTTTTGCTTCAAATCGCTACGATATATTATCCGAGACAAAATTGCTACGAAGAATCTATAGCTTTTGTAGCAAATTAGTCACAGATTTTTTAGTAGCCAAATCTATAACAAAATAGGTACCGATCACTACATATTTGCTATAGATTTATATAATTCTAAATCCGTAGCTATGTTGTGGCATACCGTGGCAAAATGTGCTACCGATTTTTACTGTGGCAAATTTTTATAGCTAGTTACATGTTTTTAGTAGTAGCTTCCTCGTGGGAATCGACCGTCGTACTACTCTGGCACATTCTCTGCATTTAGGAAAAATATGATTTTTGCGAGAAAGAATGGAAACTATGTTACAATCAAATGAACAAATTAAAGATAATCCAATGTCTTGGAGGATAAATAACGTAGCAAATCATCAAAAACAAATATACCCTCCAAAGCCTATAAGAAAATGCTCTAATTCGAATAAAGGGTATCCGCATATGCTGTAATACACAAACCAAAATTCGGCTAATTATATTTTATCTTTGCATGCTTACCGAATTTGTTAATTATATAAAATAACATTACAATCTGTTTATAAGAGAAATAAGTGTTACTATGTACTAGTCTTGGCATGTTGATAATGGATATGCACATGTACCTGAATATGTCATAATGAAATTCTGACATAGAATGATGGATTAATGAATACATCTAACTATATAAATTTTTTTGGTCAAACAATATTTTAGAAATGTTTAGTCTGAATAAGAGTTTCCAAGGTACAAGCCTACAAGATCATCTTGGCATTACAAACAAATTTTGAAACAAAGTAAAGAAACCAACATAGAAAAATAAGAGCAACAAAACACTTAAAGAATAAAAGTCATGGAGAAATCTTCTGAACTCAACGACGATCAAGTTAGTAAATGAGACGAAGCCATGAGAATTGGAAAACACATATATCGATCTATCATCTGAGATTAGAACAACAACAAGTGAAAAATTAACAATCTCCAAAACGGCTGCAAAACCTTTGATCAAATTCGAGACCAAAGCCTCTGTAATCTTCACCATAACACTCTATGCACCAAAATCACTTACATAAGGAGTTGAACAAAGGAGGAAATATATCTCCAACATGGAGGCAAACATACAATTAATGTCCAACACGACCCGATTAATGGGAAGGAAGAAAGTAACATCTTAATGAAGAGGTATTTGTGTAACATCATCATGAAGAGGTAAAGGAGGGCTAAAAACAAGTTTAGCATCCTCATAAAGAGGTAAATTGGAGGATGAAAGCTTAAGCCTAAAGATAACATATCTTTCTATATGACTAAAACCAATCAGTTCCACAAAGTTCCAAGAAGACTTAAAGACCAAACTTGATGAAAGTTTGACGATAAATCCCGGGAAAGATTGTGGATTCAAACTGATGCATGCTGGTAAGGAGAATATTTGAGACGCCGGAAATCTGCATAGAGCAGCAAAAGATCGCCTAATTCCAAGTAGACTGTTACTGCAGAAAAGCCATAAAACTTTGAAAAAGATAAAGCGAGCAGGCGAATCAAAGCCTTGCAACATCATAATCTCTATGAGCATAAAACTCATGTCATTCAACTCCATCAAGACAAACTCAAATAACACACCAAACATCTAGACCTTCAACTCTACCAAAACACTACACGCACGATATCGAGCAGGAGAGATACCTCTCTCTCTCTCTCTCTCTCTCTCTCTCTCTCTCTCTCTCTCTCTCTCTCTCTCTCTCTCTCTCTCTCTCTCATTTCTTGGTAAAATCGAACGACTTGCATGTTTTGTTGTCTTTTGCATCTTCTCATTTAGTTTCACTTAATATTTTAAGAACTTAGATTTTTTAGGAGTTTAGAACTAGGATTTGCATGTTTCCGGTGTCATTGGAGTGTTTTTCATTCCTTTTCTAGGTGTTTAGAGTTACAAGGGAGAATTGGTTGGATTTGGAGAGCAGAGAAGGAAAAGAAATGAAGAGAGATGATTTGTATATGCTATCGACCGGAAACCATCCTCAAAACTGTTGGAAAGTTTAGACTCTTGGTTCAATTCTCAGATTAGTTGAACCTACTAAACATGCATTAGATCTAGGTGTTCTTATTTAGAATCATATGATCTCACCTTTTTACCTGTTTGTTTGGCAGCGGAATTGAGAACAGGTCAATGATCAGGGAGATACACCGAGAGATGGATCCTCCAAAGGCTCACACCACGCAATCACCGGAAACTGGCTGCTAGACCACAAGGAGGCTGGCGCAGAGAGAGGAGAGAGGCGCGGCTAGGGTTGGGTTTCTGGGGAGAAGAGAATTGGCTTTTAGTCATTTAAAAGCCTTCTCTTTCCCTTTTGGGCTTTTGGGCCCAATCTGATTAAATTCCATTTAATCAGACCCATTAGTCTTTCTCTCTTAGTACGACAAATGCCTAGCAACTTTTGTCGTACTTCTGCTAAGCCGTTCCAACATTATTTCCTGCTAGCTTAAGCGTGTGACCCATATGGGATCATACAATAAAGGCAATAAGTCCAAGACTTATAGATCATGAGCGGATCTCTAGCAAGCCATCATGACCCCCCAGCATTGTATGACTTATGTCTGATCACTGACATACTCTTACGTTAATAGAGACAGTACAGAGATTGCTGGACACAATTCCAACAATCTCCCCACTTGAACTGGAATCTCTGTATTCATAATCCCTTTCGTCTCAATATCTCGATTAGTCATAAGGCAAGATTAGTGTCATCCTTATAAAGCCTAATCTTGTTCATCGGACTCTGATTTGACACTGACAATCCAAACGACTCGGGAAAGTCCGTTTGAGCATGGCCATGCGTTTTCCAGTATTCAAATCTCCGATTGGCCTAGAGATATTCACTCCATTTATATTGGAGGGACAAATCCCATCTTGTTCCATCACTGTAAACTACTCATTTCATGATGTACCCAAACAAGGTCCTTATAGCTATCGCAGAACGATAGCGTTAGACAATGATCAAAGTGCATCAGTCCATATGCAGTCACATGCATGCGAACTCAGGTCTAAGGACTATACTCTATAGTCGTAGTAAGAATCTCTTATGACACAGATATAAATATCCTGAAGAGTTCTTATTAGCGGGTCTTGTCCGGTCGTATGTTCCCAACATACACCTATGTACTGACTTTGATGCCGAGCATCTATGACACACTGAGACTTTGTCATAAGTCACGTACCAATCCAATCTTACACGGTTGTTGATGTTCCAATTTCAACAACCTTCGACTGGGGACAGGATGATATAAAATATTTATCAAATATAGGATCTCATGATCAAGCTAAATGACTTCGATGACTCAAGATCAAACCATTTACTTCGATGACCTATAAAATGGTTCATATCATTTTGGAACGATTATTTCATCACAGTTAAAATAATCTTGAAATAATAATTTCATTAAAACATAAATAATAATGTTTTACAAGAACATATCAAATAACTAAAATAAAGCTCACAAAACTCCCACTCAAATTTAGATTACATTTCAATGTTTCTAATGCCTACAGCTTCAGTCAGGAACTCGAGCTTAGGCCTTGGGAGTGGCTTTGTCAATGGATCAGCGACATTATCATCTGTCGGAACTCGGCTGATCTTGACTTCCTTTCTATTAATGATGTCACGTATCAAGTGATATCTTCTTTGAACATGCTTGGATTTCTGGTGTGATCTTGGTTCCTTTGCCTGAGCTATAGCACCATTGTTGTCACAAAATAGTGCCAGAGGCTCAGCCGCATCTGGTATCACACCTAGTTCCATAATGAACTTTCGAATCCAAACAGCTTCCTTCGCTGCTTCTGAGGCGGCGATATATTCAGCTTCTGTAGTGGAATCAGCAACGGTGTCCTGCTTGGAGCTTCTCCAACTTACTGCACCGCCATTCAGACAAAAGACATAACCGGACTGTGACCGGAAATCATCTGTGTCTGTCTGGAAACTTGCGTCCGTGAATCCACTGACTTTAAGCACATCACTTCCACCGTACACTAAGAACTTATCCTTAGTATGTCTTAGATACTTCAAGATGTTCTTTACGGCAATCCAATGGTTTTCACCTGGATTTGACTGGTATCTACTCGTCATGCTCAATGCGTAAGCAACATCAGGACGAGTACAGATCATGGCATACATGACAGATCCTATTGCAGATGCATAAGGAATATTCTTCATGCGCTCAAGCTCAGCAGCCGACGTAGGGCTCTGCTTCTTGCTTAGCGTTGTGCCATGTACCATTGGCGTGAAGCCCTTCTTGGAATCTTTCATGCTGAATCTTTGTAGGACTTTGTCAATGTATGAGTCTTGACACAAGCCTATCAGCCTCTTAGGTCTATCCCGATAGATCCTAATTCCAAGAACGTATGCGGCTTCACCCATGTCTTTCATGGAAAAACAACTTCCAAGCCAGTCTTTCACAGACTTCAGCATTGGAATGTCGTTTCCGAGAAGCAGTATGTCATCAACATACAGAATAAGAAAAACGATTTTGCTCCCACTAGTTTTCTTATACACGCATTGTTCTTCTTCGTTTCTGATAAAGTCAAATTGCTTGATCGCTTCATCAAAACGAAGATTCCAGCTCCTCGATGCTTGCTTCAATCCATAAATGGATTTATGAAGCTTGCATACTTTCCCAGCATTCTTTGGATCTATGTAACCGTCAGGTTGTGTCATATACACATCCTCTTCCAGAATACCATTCAGGAAGGCGGTTTTCACGTCCATCTGCCAAATTTCATAATCATGAAAAGCTGCAGTTGCTAGTAGAATCCGAATAGATTTCATCATAGCCACCGGTGAATAGGTTTCATCGTAGTCCACTCCGTGAACTTGTCTGAAACCTTTTGCCACCAACCTGGCTTTATAAATCTGGACATTTCCATCCACGTCAATCTTCTTCTTGAAGATCCATTTGCACTCGATGGCTTTTACACCAACGGGTAAGTCAACCAACGAAAATACTTGGTTGACCGACATGGAGTCCATTTCGGAATCAGTGGCCTTGCGCCACTTAGAGGAATCTGGGCCCATCATGGCTTGATTGAAGTTCGATGGTTCATCACCATCAATGATCAAAAGATCATGACAGTCAGTCACGAGGAATCCCTGATATCTCTCGGGTTCGTGACGGATCCTCCCGGATCTTCGAACTTCAGGTACCACAGGTTCAGGCTCTACAATTTCTTGTAGATCCTCCTGCTGCTCTTCCTCATTAGGTTGAGCAGTATCCTGTTCATCTTGAATTTCTTCAAGCAGTACCTTACTCCCACTGTCTTTCTTAGAGAGAAACTCTCTCTCAAGAAAGTTACAATCCCGGGCAACAAAGATCTTGTTCTCGGAACGTAGATAGAAGTAATAAGCCTTGGTTTCCCGTGGATAACCAATGAAGTAGCATTTATCAGATTTTGGTGTAAGCTTATCTGAGATTAATCTCTTTACATAGGCTTCACAACCCCAAATTCTTAGATAAGACAGCACTGGAGCTTCTCCAGTCCATAATTCATATGGTGTCTTTGCTACTGCCTTTGATGGCGCTCTGTTTAATGTGAACACTGCTGTTAGCAGAGCATATCCCCAAAGGGATATTGGAAGGTCTGTGTGACTCATCATAGATCGAACCATATCCAATAAGGTCCGATTTCTCCTCTCAGACACACCATTCCATTGAGGTGTTCCAGGAGGAGTGAGTTGGGATACGATCCCACACTCTCTCAGATGATCACTGAATTCCTGGCTTAAGTATTCTCCTCCTCGGTCGGACCGAAGAGCCTTAATGCTTTTGCCAAGTTGGTTCTGTACTTCATTTTGGAATTCTCTGAACTTCTCAAAAGATTCAGACTTATGTTTCATCAAATAAACATATCCATACCTACTGAAATCATCAGTAAAGGTAATGAAGTACTGATAGTTTCCTCTTGCATTAGTGGACATTGGGCCACACACATCAGTGTGTATCAGGCCCAATAAGTCACTGGCCCTCTCGTTAGGTTTATTAAAGGGGGCCCGTGTCATTTTGCCCATCATGCATGATTCGCATTTCTCACATGACTCAAAGTCAAATGAGCCAAGAAGTCCATTCGAATGGAGCCTCTTGATGCGTTTCTCGCTGATGTGCCCTAAACGACAATGCCATAGAAACGTTCGGTTTTCCTCATTAGGTTTAAACCGTTTTGTATTGATGTTATAAATTGGCGCGGATTGATCGAGTATGTAAAGCCCATTCGTAAGAGGGGCCGAACCATAGAACAAATTGTTGCGATTGAAGGAACATAATTTATTCTTAACTGAAAAATCATAACCTTCCAAATCCAACAAAGAAATTGAAATAATATTTCTGCTTATAGCAGGTACAAAATAACAATTATTAAGTTCTAAAATCAATCCCGAAGGTAAAGACAACAAGTAAGTTCCTACAGCTAGTGCTGAAACTTTCGCTCCATTCCCAACTCGTAGTTCCACTTGTCCTTGCTTCAGCCTTCTACTGTTGCTGAGTGCCTGCATATTAGTACAAATATGAGCCCCACAACCAGTATCCATGACCCATGAGGTATTATCAGAAGTAGTTGTATTAACTTCTATAACAAAAATACCTGATGAAGAAGTCTCGAAAGTCTTCTTCTTTAATTCCTTTAGACCTTCCTGGAATTTCTTGCAATCTCTTCTCCAATGCCCCAGTTCTTTGCAGAACCTGCACATGTCAGTAGGCCCAGCCTTGGACTTGGGCTTGGGCTTTGGCGTGTCTGAGTCCACGACTTGGACACCCTTGGCCTTTCCCTTATCCTTAGCAGAAGACTTCTTAAACCCCTTGCCCTTTTGTACCATAAGTACATTGGGGTCCTTGGCGGTTTTCTTCAAGTTGGGCTCTGCAGTCTTGAGCATTCCGTGAAGCTCAGGCAGTGTCTTACTCAAGCCATGCATGTTAAAGTTCAGAATGAACTGATCATAGCTTGCAGGTAAAGACTGCAGAATGATGTCGCAGGCAAGTTCCTGGCTGATTGGGCAGTCGAGTTTGTGAAGATGATCGAGATAACCCATCATCTTCAACACATGAGGACTCACTGCCGCATTCGCAGCCAACTTACAGTCCAAGAGGTTCTTAACTGTCTGGAACCTCTCGGTCCTAGCCTGCTCCTGAAAAAGCGATTTCAGGCTTGCCATGATCTCGATTGGAGACAATACACTTTCGAACTGCTTTTGCAGCTCTGGAGTCATTGTCACCAACATCAGGCAATAAACATCATTTTCATCTGACGAATGCTTTTCCCAAGCATTGTGCAGAGTCCTGGCAGCATTGGCAAGAGGCCTCTCGGGGAGGGGATCTCGAAGGACATAATCCTTCTTCTCCTGCTTGAGGACCAGCCTCAAGTTCCTTGACCATGTCAGGAAGTTCGTTCCAGTCAGCTTCTCCTTTTCGAGAACAGACCGGATCGAGAACGTGTTTTGTGTGCTTGTAGTAGTCATATCTGAAATATATAAATAAAAAGGTTATTAGTTATATGTTCAAAATGATTAATCTTGTATTAAAGTATAATATGATTAATCATGCATTATATTCAATAACCTAAGTTACCCTCAATAGAATATAATGATTCCAAGATCCACATATAACTAAGATCAAAGTGGGCCACTGGCCGTCACCCAACCTTAGCTTATATCGGTAAGCCCTATTTCGGCTAATTATATCCGTGATATAACTCTTGGTTGTGAATCTGGGCCCGAGGCCCAATCCACCCTGATGTCTCAAGGCCCGGGACTCCCGATGGCCTAGTCAAGAAAACCGGACTATACAGTCATGTAATCATTAATGTCTGGGACTCCCAATGACATTTATGAATCACAAACCGTCTTACCCACGCAAAAGCAGACATCCTCACACTGTAAGGCCATGAATGCAATTGAATGGGCTTTGACAGCTGACATAGCCTGGACAAGACATCCAACGCTTGATATTGTTTGAGGTCCGTAGGTTTATTAAATTTCATTCCCAAAATAGAAGATTACTATTTCGGGAAACTTTCTATTTATGGAAACCTACTATTTTAGGAAACTTTCTAAAACTGGAAACTTTCTAAAACCGGAAACTTTCTATTTTAGAAATTTCTTTAAAATCCAAAACCCGCAAATTCAGAAAATTCTAATTTTGGAAACTTTCTAATTTCGAAATTTCGGAACTTTATAAAATTTAAAATCGAATTTCATAATTTTATTTTATAAAATAAGTTTTAAATTTGAATCTGAAGAATGACTCAATTAATGGCCCAATTGTTTTAACTTCTTGGCCCGAGGCCCAAGAATTGGTCCATGTCCAAGACATGACCCAATTGTCCAATTAATTGACATAACCGGTCTGGTTCATTAAAATTGGTCTAACCAAATTTTAATTACTACGATGACCACAATTGCCAACCGGTTATTTACTAAACCGGAATTTCTCAATTTATTTGGTCCAACCAAATCAAATTAGAAATTCCTGGTTTAGGCACAAAATCCAATTTTCGACTTTGGATTTCTTATTCCGGTTTAACCAGACTTTAATAAAATTATTAAAATCTGTTTATTAAACCAGAACGTTGATTTTTAATTAAAATCTTAAACCGAGCCTTGAACCGAACCAAATTAGTCACGAACCAAACCGAGTTGGTTGTGACCTAATTTCCAGCCGCCAACCCTAGCCAACTCGATCCGAGATCGTGATGGCCGCGAACGGGACGGGACAGGGACGGTTCACGGACGATCGGGACGCAGCGCACGGACAGCCGGGACGCTCGCCAGCCGGACGTTCGGATGATCGGGACGCAACGCACGGACGATCGGGACGCTCGGACGATCGTTCGATCTCGATCTTTCGATCCCGACCGAACCGATTCCGACCGACCTCCTGCGCGCGACCGTTCGACTCTCGGCCGTGATCTCTGACCGGCCAAGCCGGTTGATCACCCTTGGCCAATCAACAAAAAAACCCGAGTCACATAGCTCGGTTTTGTGATTCAAGTGTTTGTTCAGGATTTTAATTCAGTTTCTTATGTGTTTTTCTTATCAGTAATGGATTCAAAACACATCTAAACAGATTAAACAACCTAAACAATGAATCTAAAACAAGAAACCTAAGAACCAATGGCTCTGATACCACTGTTGGAAAGTTTAGACTCTTGGTTCAATTCTCAGATTAGTTGAACCTACTAAACATGCATTAGATCTAGGTGTTCTTATTTAGAATCATATGATCTCACCTTTTTACCTGTTTGTTTGGCAGCGGAATTGAGAACAGGTCAATGATCAGGGAGATACACCGAGAGATGGATCCTCCAAAGGCTCACACACGCAATCACCGGAAACTGGCTGCTAGACCACAAGGAGGCTGGCGCAGAGAGAGGAGAGAGGCGCGGCTAGGGTTGGGTTCTGGGGAGAAGAGAATTGGCTTTTAGTCATTTAAAAGCCTTCTCTTTCCCTTTTGGGCTTTTGGGCCCAATCTGATTAAATTCCATTTAATCAGACCCATTAGTCTTTCTCTCTTAGTACGACAAATGCCTAGCACTTTTGTCGTACTTCTGCTAAGCCGTTCCAACATTATTTCCTGCTAGCTTAAGCGTGTGACCCATATGGGATCATACAATAAAGGCAATAAGTCCAAGACTTATAGATCATGAGCGGACTCTAGCAAGCCATCATGACCCCCAGCATTGTATGACTTATGTCTGATCACTGACATACTCTTACGTTATAGAGACAGTACAGAGATTGCTGGACACAATTCCAACAAAAACGCGGCTGATGCAGCACCATCAATAAACACCAACTTCCCTTGAGAGATCCTCTCTTTTCTTGCATCGTAATATTACACCCGACGCTGATCCATGTATTACCATAGACGCTGACCGCCCCGACTTGTTTGGCCTGATGCAAGATTACGACCAAACACGGATTTAAGCTCAGTACCATCCTATACAAGTGTTCCTCGACCTATTCCACCCTATACTAAGAATACACTTCCATCGACCAAGCGCCCCTCAACATACCCCGACCAATATGAAACTGTGATCGAACCCAAGATTTACCTCATACAAGATATCGACCTACGCCCATCGGTTTGCTGCAGTCGATACATACTCTCGTGAAGAATCACCTTGCATCGACTTGTTTCCATCGACTTACACATGTCGATGCATGATCCCGACTCATCCAGTTATGCAACTCGATCGGGTCAAGACCCGGTTTGTCCCGGGCTGACCCGGTCGAAGCAATGTTCACTATTTAAGAAAATTGACATATTTTCCTTAAATCATCTTGTTTTTCTATAAAAAATTCCTTTAGAGTTCTAAGTGTTTTGTATGAAAATCTTTGAAGTTTTATTAGTCTAAGTATTGTTTCTTTCATCTCTTCTTAATCTTTTCTTATTTCCTTTCTCTAATCTATATGCTTAACATCATCTTCATAGATTTTATTGGGTTTGTGGAGATTAGTGAGCAATTGCTTTTAAAGCTCATGTGTTAAGTAGATTTAGGTGAGATTATGATGAATCTTGGATGTTTAGGGCTAGAATCTTTTTAATATTTTGTGTTTGAGTGTTTTAATGCTAGGTTAGCTTTGATCAAACTTGTCTAGAGCTTAGGTGATTTCATGCACATAAGCTGTTTATGAAAATGCTTTAAACTCAAATAGGGATTTACTTGCTTATCTCATGGAAGTGATATTTTAAAAAAAAAAAAAATTGGCTTTTGGATCATACTTTTAATGCTCATTGATTGGTATTTTCACAAATAAAATTATGTTCTTCAATTAATAATTAGTGAAGTGATTAAGACCTAGGAATAAGATTAAGTCTTTTTTATCCATCTAGTCATAAGGATTATCCCTTTTTATTGTATTAGCATCCTAGATCACTTCTAAGATCACCTTAGATCAATAACCTAACCTAATAGCTTGTTTTTTTTATAATTTCTTGAAATTATCTTGCCTTGTATACTTGTTTTCTTTTAATTTCTCTTGTTTAGCTTATGAAATTAGATCATAATGCTTTTTATTATGAATGATAGTTACTTGTTTGGTCCTAATTGATTGCTTGATGCAAGTATCACTTATGATTTTTTAGATTGTTTAACTCAAATTGAATTTAGCTTGGATTAACTTGTATTTGTGCATTTCTTTTGATTGATATTATTCCAAAATAGATCGACACATCTTAATGCTACAATGACTTCAATGTGTGGGTTAACAGGAATTGATAAACTTCGAAACGAAAAATATTTTACCAGTACATTTTTTGTACAAAAGTTGAAGAAAATTTTACTCTAAAATAGAGTTTAGATGTAAAAATAGATGTGAATTAGAGATATCATTATAGATATCTAATACATGATATATTCATCTTTGATTAACTACTTTTATTATACTTCATAAATAAGTTTATTAATAAGAAATCTCATAACCATCATTAAAAATCCCTACGTTTTTAACCAAAATTATGCCGCCAAACTTTGTTTAAATATATCTTAATAACAAAAATATATACAAAATGTATATACAAAAAGTATAAACATGATGTTGATGGCCCTCCTATGAGTCATGCGCTTCAGTTTAGCTAATCATTGGCATTGAGCATAAGAAGTAAGTAAGTGCAATTTTGATCATGTGTATGTTTGGGTGTTCTTTTGTGTGAATCTCATGAACTGACTGGTACTGTTCTTTTGTGTGTTAGGGTAACACGTGAAGATCTGTGAGCAAAAAGCCTATTTTAGGAAGTAAATTTCAGACTTTAATATATAATTATCTAGTTTTGGTTTTGTTAAACTTTAAGTTTAAGTAGTATTTCAAACTGGTTATGGTTTTTCTTTGAAGGTTTTATGTTTTCAGACAAGAGAGTAGCCTAATAGACAATACTCTTATCTTAACATTTATCTAGTTATGTTTCTGTTTTGATGTCTAAAGCTTTCTTGAATTTTGCTGGTATGATTGTTGCTTATGAATGTCGTGTAAACAAATTTGAACCATATGACACAATCGTGGAAAAAACTTGGATTTTACAAAGGCTCTTCACTTGTAACTTCTTTGCATATGGTTACATAAGCTTTTCATGCAGTTTATACTACTGATGGTATTGTAGGTTGATAGAGATTACGACATTTTGGGAAACTACAAGTTACTTCCATCATTGATTCTACCTTTTTGTTTTTTTTTTCATGAAGCGGTTTAAGAGAATTAAAGTCATTAATGCCTTTTGCATTTTTTGCCCATATGTTAATGGTAGCTGACTAAATAAGTGTTTTTCTTGATTTGACATGATTAATAGTGGGTCAACTCAATAGTATCTATCACAAAGTAACGAGCTTTTGGGTTTATAGCAGTTTCAGGTTCTTTGCTTCAAGAGAATCAATGATTACATCTTTTATCTTTCTTTTGATTGCTTTTTTCTTGGTTTAAGGTTCACTAGATACGGATTTAGATGTTAATATAGTGTGAGATCAAACAAGGATTAATCTGATGGAGAACATGTTAGATAGTTTATAGGCTAATAATGTGTATAAGATGAGAAGAAATGTATTCTTTTTCATTGATTCTTAATTTGGTTTTGTTTCTAATAAACCGAATTGGTTTTATACTGATTTGAAATGGTTATATTTATCATGAGACTTGGGGCAATCTTTTTTTTTGCATTGATTTTCTAACCAGGCCCTTACTTAAATTTAAAATTTCATTCCTTGTTTTTTTAGTGTGTTGATAACTCAGTTGATTCAAAATTTATAAAAATCAAACCATACAAGAAAACCAGCAGGTTCTTGGAAGTGAAATCTGACCATTTGACTGGTTTAGTTCTCGAAAACCAAACATTTTTATTATAAGGGTAAGATTCCTATGGTTACACAATGTTCTGGATTCCATTTAACACTAATATGGCGAGGAAATTGAAGTTGTTGGCCTTTTTATAATAACTTGCACAAGAATACTAAATTTGTCAAGAGTTCGATTATGACATTATAACAGCCATGTAAGTTCTCGTATAATGATGTTTTATGTTTCTTAAAACTTCTCTTATTCGTAGCCATTGAGCTGCTAATAACCCGTGAGAGGTGTTATGTGGATCCTGTCTTTTGGTTGGTGAAGTGGATTAAGAGAATTACACTCTTTGTGATGCTAACCAGCTTCCGGTGGGTCCCTACTTTGACCAAAAACTTCCCGCATGTAAATATGACATATATGCCCTTACCAACGCTACAAATCCGTAACCAGAAGTGAGGGTATAGTAGACATGCACGAGAGTCTTGATGATTTAAAGAGTATCACACGTCCACGTCATGATTATTCGTGGTTAGGTGGGTAAAAAGGGAAGAAGATCGTATTTTCTCATCTTTTAGATGCATACATGAGAGTTAGGAAATGTCGAGGGTAATAAGTTTCCTACGAGGAGGAAATATTATCTGGCTCGCGATGGTGAAAGGCAAGATCATTACTCAGGCGATGATCGGAAGCGAGGTCACACTTTCGAGGTTGATCATGAGTGAGGACAATCCTCAAATGGCGAGGCTGATCTACCTCCTCCTAGCACGAAGAAAAAGTTTTTTTTTATTCTTCTATGCAATATATGATGTATGAGACTGAAATGTTAAAAAGAGAAAACAAGATTCAAATAAAACTTGCATTTGTAACCTAAACTCTCCCCAGAACATGAATTTCACCCTTCTCGGTGAAACCAAACAAATGAGAGATTAAAAAACAAGATAAACGTGCATGAGATGGTATATACAATGCTAAGTGTTTTGTACCTTGTATGAAATGGTTCGGTGAAAGAAAAGGATTGTTTTACAATCCTATTGCTCCTATCTCTTAACACCAAGATGCTTTTTGTTAGGCCTTTATCAACAATGTTATGCTTTATGAACTGGTGGTCTTACAATTTCCATTTTGAACACATTTCAAACAATAAAATAGTCCAAAGTGTATACAATCCTAGGTATAACCATAGAAAAGTTTTGGTCCTCTTAAGTAAGCTAATGATGAGCCTAGTTAGCAAGGATCGTGGATAAGCTTCTTATCGAAAACATCTTTTGATTGCTTGACCCGAACAACGTTCATATTTATCGAAAACAATTCCTATGATTGGCTTGGCAAAAGAATAAGGAATCATCAATCAAAGAGAAGATGGGTTAAACGGGGAACAATATTGCCGATTTTGATACCAAGAAATAATATTCATATCTTGTGTTTTTGTACGTAATGAGTGACTCATAACATCAGCATATGGTGATAAGGGCTCGACCTTTTATCTTAATCCTCTTTCAGGATTGGTTACACCTTGAGAAGACCCGTTGATGAGAACGGAATAAGAAACACGGTACGCTTTGTTTACATAAAAATTGACATAGTAGATTTCAAAAAGTTTCATTCAACTCTATCATAAAAATATATATTTTAATTGACATATAAGTTTTTTAGACTTTAAAGAATGCATTAGTTCATGAGTAATAAAATATTGTTTGAAATCATATGACCCCGGGTAAAAGCAGCTGTCAGTATATTATCCAAATAATGTTTTATCCTAGAAAGGAGTAGTTTAGATAGAATCTATACTATTAAAGCAGAAGTACATTTTAGAAACTGCCTAAATTTTTCATTTATTTACAAGTTATGCCATTGATTTCTTTTATCTTTTATTATTTTATTAAGGATAGGAGAGTCTTTATAAAATAAAAGGAAATGATCAAAATTTGATTCTTTAAGATATTTTGATTCCTTTTTCACGTTGTTATATCAAATCTTTTTTTTTTAAACATATTTCTCTAGCTTTTTTTTTCTATCTTCCCTCTTTCTCGCTTAAAACCATTAATAATAAGTAACCTGTTTTGTTAGTATCAAACCGTTACACAAGCTAATGATTACGATCAGCTTTTGTTAGTATTTTTAATCGGTTTAAATGTCAATATTTACATATTGGTTTTTAAATTATTTGTAATCAAACCATTACGATTACAAGCTAATGATTACGATCCTATCTCTATCGCTTGAACTAGGACTGAACATATTTTCCGAACCCGAAACCCGAACCCGGATCCGATCCAAAAAATTCAGTGCGATACAGGTTTGGATCCTTTACAATAACCGATTAGAACATATGTTCAAATACTTTGGGTTATATGGATCAATTCGGGTTAAATCTGAAATCCGATTGGATAACCATATAAACCGAATTTATATGCTACAAATCGAGTATACCACTGGTTTTTCTTTATTTAATATTTCAAGAGTAAAAAAATAGTCTAATGTTAATGAACATTGTTTTACTGATCTTGAACTTATTATAATGTAAAAGTATACTTAATAGAAGTATGATTCAAGTGAGAAAATGATCGGAGATAGAGGAGAATTTTATTTTTTTTAGTTCTTTAAATTTTAAAACTTTTATTTCATGTTTTTCAGTTTGGTGTTATACATTATTTAAAATTTTAGTTTTGAATAATATTTGTTCAAACAATTTGGTTGTTACTTAACCTAAACCTAAACCAATATCAATATAAATACACATGCACCATTTATCACATATCATACATTCATAAGCAAGAGTGATTCCAAGAATCTAATCAAAATCAGCATATGCTCTCTTGATACAATTCACAAATCATAATATGTTTTGCTACAAAGGCTTTTCGAGGGACTAAAAGGATGCAACCATTGGAGAGGTAAATCTCTTTGGTTAGCTACGGAAACACAGAACCACATAACGTCATGAGTGAAACCAAAACGTTGTTTTGAATTATTAATTTCCGTCTTTCAATGTAGCGCAATAAGCTATACTTGGGAATCTGAAAATATTGGACGATCTCTCCAGCTGGAATTACAGAGCTCACTAAAATGTGTACATTGCTAAATGATCATGTAACACTACTATCGCTCTTAATTCTTAAATAATGCATGTTGGTTAAAAGCTTGCAGGGTATACTGCATTTGTGTTTGTCGATTTCTAAGACTCCTAAAAGACTTCCTCCTCTATGTCATATATGATTAAAAATTGGGTTTTTGTTTTGCTTTAGGGGATTTTAAAATTTGGTCAAGCTCTTAGAAATAAGCTAAAGAGAGTTAACCTTAGGGTAGACGAATCAGCCATTACATTTGCTCTACAGGTAAACGGCTTTTTGTTGTTGTTGCTATTCCGTGACACCTGATGAAGATAACACACTCCTTTCCAATTCCAATTACTGACTGATTCTACCTCCTCTATGTCATATAAGCTTTTTAGTTTATGTATTTACATATGAAAAAATTAAAATTTAAAAGCTTATGTATTTACATTTTTTTAGTTTTTATATTAATTTTTTTTAAAAAAATTATAAACTGATTTCAGTAGGTATGTGTTACATTGACGAGTTTAAACATGCGGATCTAAATAAGTCTTAAATATAAACAGATGTAAACAAACCTAAGTTATGATGTGTATAAAATAATATTTTAACATATTTATGATTGTCAACTACAATATTTAGATATAAGATAGATTCATAACTAAAACAAAAACAATAATGTGATTTTTATATAACACAAGATCAAAATAAAAAAAAAAACTTTTGTATTTTCATAATTTCGTATTTTGATATTAGATTTAAAATACAAAAAGTTATTTTCTGTATTTTAAATTAAAATTAAAAAACAGGCTAAATTTTTAAAATATGTATGTGTTATTTATGATAAGTATAAACGAGTGGGTCTAAATGGATCTTAAATAAAAACGAGTCTCAACGGGTCTAAATTATGATGTGTATAAAATAATATTTTAACAAAATTTATGATTTTGGGTTACAATATTTAAATAAAATTCATAACAAAAAACATATACCGTGATTTTGTATTACACGAGATCAGAAAAAAAAAAATCAAAGTTAAAAGGTTATGTATTTACATATTTTCGTATGTTTGATATTAAATTTAAAATAAAGTTAAATTTCTGTATTTTTATCAGAATTTTAAAAATCAAAATTTATAAACGGGTCTAAACGAATTTAAATAGGTATGCGTTAGACGGATAGGTTTAAACAGAAAAAATCTAAATGTGTCTTTAAGTATAAAGGGTATAAACAAGCCTACATTATAATGTATATAAAACAATAATTTTAGCATAATTTATGATTCTCCATTACAATATTTGGATATAAATTGGATTTATAACCAAAACAATAATATTGTGATATAATTTATGATTCTCCACGGGTCGGTAATTATTTTATAAAAACATATAATCGAGACAAAATTTATGAATTTATTGTTTATGATTTTATATTAGTCATTTAGTTAAGTAACGATAAACTCAACACATATAAAAAATAGAAAGAATATAAGTATATGTAATATTAATAAACATAAAAATATATTAAATACTATATAATTAGAAAGATAATTAACTTTGTAAACTCGAAAACTATATAAAACCTGTGATATATAATCAATAGATAATTAAAATATATAGTATTATAAATAACAAAATGATATCGAATAAAAGAACAAAATAAACAAAGAAGAATAATCAAACAAAAATCCATCAAAGTAATATCCCGCGCTTAGCGCGGGTCAAAATCTAGTTTTGTAAATTAAATTAAGTAATCCTATAGGCCAGTAGTATGCTAAAGTAATAGGTGTTTTTAGTACAAAAATACTTTAATGTCCTTAATGATAGTTTTTTAGCTGCTTAATGATTCCAATAGCGTTACAGGTAAATTCTTAAAACTTCATCTAAGCTCAAGATGCAAGTCATGTGCTCATCATCAGCATCATCATCATCCATGATCTGTAGAAGACCTTTGGAGGCTAGATT
Organism: Orychophragmus violaceus; assembly: GCA_030180135.1. Taxonomy (NCBI): domain Eukaryota; kingdom Viridiplantae; phylum Streptophyta; class Magnoliopsida; order Brassicales; family Brassicaceae; genus Orychophragmus; species Orychophragmus violaceus. The sequence goes on along the minus strand of CM058235.1, from coordinate 46,115,138 downwards.
TTTGAATTTTAACCTTTAGCTAACTAGTATATGAATTTTTTAAAAACTTGGAAATTAATAAGAGAAATAATCGGATTGCAAATCTTTGGTTATTTGTTGCAAAGAAGGTGTACAAATATAATTATAAGCGACAAACTAATTGTTGCTGATTGAATCTTAGGAGGTGCATATATATATATTCTCAAAGAAAAGGACTTTGAAGCACCTACTCTGAGCAGTACGTGTATACTTAATGGATGCTCATGACAAGTTCAAAATTGTTAGTGTCCCACATCGGAAATTGGAGTAGATCATATATAATATATAAAGGGTTAGGGCCAATCCATTCATTGTCAATTGATTTTGAGTTGGAAGCCCATATTAAGCCCAATTTAACATGGTATTAGAGCCTAGTCCAAACTACAAAAAGGACTATGGTTGGATCTTGGGCCACCCGATTGTTGGGCCACCCCATGAACAACTCCACGCTTCAGATGGCAAAGAGCTCTGAGCGTGAGAGGGGGTGTTAGTGTCCCACATCGGAAGTTGGAGTAGATCATATATAATATATAAAGGGTTAGGGCCAATCTACTCATTGCCAATTGGTTTTGAGTTGGAAGCCCATACTAAGCCCAATTTAACAAAAATTCAAAATATTCAAAACTTGGATCGTTTGGAGGAAAAAACATTAAAATAAGGGATGATGATGATGATGATATGAAATGGCAGACTATTTCATTATAACATTGTACAAGCATCTCTGAATCAGAATAGTCTTGAGTGTTGCCTCTCCAACTTGTTTACGCAATTCCTGAGAGATTTCTTCACACCTCCCACACCAGTGGATACATATAGCTTCTTTGTACTTCTTTTTTCAAAACACTTGCACAAGTTACAAAGAATGAGTCTTTCATTTGAGAGACGCTTGATAGGTTGTAAGTTTTACCCTATTCTAAACTGCAAGTGAACAGCAATGTCAAAGTAGTATATAGGGTTATCGAATCCACAGGGACACTTGGTCTCAATAGATCATAACAATAGAGACTAATACTAGAAAGAAAGCAATGTAATTGAATTAAAAGCGGTGCGAGAAAGTAAATCAATAGCAGAGATTAACGGTTGTGGAAGCAATAAACTAAAAGCGTCAAGCCTAGGGTATTCTCAGGAAATCAGACAAGCAGACAGTTCATTCAGCAAGGATCTAATTAAGCACAGTTCTAGAACTCAAAACACAGATATAGAATTAACCAAATTCCTTTGCGATAATTCTCTAAGTCTAAGTGCAGCATACCAAACTTTCGTTTGCGAGAACTAACAGATTAAACTAGCATTAATCCCAAGTTTGATATGTTCACAATTATCCTAAACCAAACTTCCGTTTGCGCAAAGTTTAATTGCCCAATTTAATTAGTTCAGATTCATAAACCCCACTTCCGTGACGTATTTAGCAACCTAAGATCTAGATTCTAATTGATCAGGTTAGAACTAGCTTTAAGCACAATTAAATTGAAGAACAGATATAGTTTGAATCCTTAACTGAAATTGAACAAGTCTAGCAAGTCATGAAATCCTATGTGAGAAACCCTAAACCTAACTAGGAATCTACTCAGACATGATTAATGAAAATATAATCATATAAATAATAGATTGCATAAAAGAATAAGAGTAAAAGGGGTTCAAAATCTTCTCCAAATACAGATGAAGTAATAGGTTCAGATCAGCCCCAAAAGCTCTAAAAATCCTCTGCTCTTAATTATGAAAAGTGTATCTAATAAAAACAACTAAAACTTGATTATATAGGTATAATCTCGGCCAAGGGCTTCTTTGTAAATATCAGGAACTTCTGGATCAAAGTGCAATATCTTGATTCTTCTAAACCGCCGAGTTTTGGCCCATCTCGCTGGTGCATCGACCGTTGCTAGAGTGCAACGATCGACACCTTTCTCTGTTTCGGACAGTGAACTCTATCTCTCGGCCAAACACTCCAAAAATCTCCAAAATGCTCCATTATCTCCAATTCAGCTCCAAACCTGATTATACCTGTAAAAGACTCTAAAAGAACACAAAAGACACTAAAAACACAACTATATCATGGCATAAAACTAGTAAAAACCATGATATATCAACTCCCCCACACTTAGCCTTTGCTTGCCCTCAAGCAAAACATAGAACTAAAGCATGGTGAAGAGGTTTGAAAACTCTTCAGAAACTCATTTCATCCTAGAAGCTACAATACTCAGATTCCCCTTAGTAAACCACTGAAAGAATCAATCACAGAATATCAAGACCAACATGTACTTCCCCCACACTTAGCAACTGTCCTAGGTAAACTCCACAATCACATTCAAGCATTCAAATTCTCCCTACTGACTTCTGCAAGTATTTAAGTGCGGTCTCACCTAAGGAGTATCGATCAAAGGGCACATGGATTCTTACCTTATCAGCTCTAGACCACCATACTATCTTTCTCTAGTCCCTTTCTTCTCTTTCCCTTCTTTAACAACTGATTTTTCCCCATTGGGTATCATTTTATTTTATTTTTATCAGTGTTCTTCCCGTTATGGGGTGTACTTTGGACACATTCCATGGATCACATGAGAGAAAATAGTGTTTGCTACCCTTCCCATGACCACTTCGGAGTTACTAACTCATCCTCAGTTTATTATTTTTTTTTTTTACTTTATAGAAGGGGAGAAGGGAACTAAATAGGATAGGTTGACAGGCTGTGTCAGAACTAACAAGGGAATCCGACACAAAGTATACCAAGCCCTTAGGTGAGAAATCTAAGTCAGTATTAAGGTTGAAGTCAGTAAAAGGATCCTCTGATACCTGAAGTGATGTGGGTGTTCCCAGTAGGTTGATCTGTGATGGGGTTTTCTAATAGTCATAGATAGATCCTGCAACTTCATCCCAATGGTTACTTAAGTTCCTGCAAGTCTTGTAAATCTTCTCAGAAAATCATAGTTTCTTACTTAAACAATTTTGACTCAATAAAACAAATTTTTTTGAAAAACGGACTGACTCTTAAGAAAACAAAAAGTCAGTAGCACCTCCCCCACACTTAAGACACACTGTCCCCAGTAGTGTCCAGCGAAGGATCAGTAAAAAGAAAGAAAAATTGTTAAAGTTCTGTTGAGTTCTGTCGGGTTTACCTCTCTCGCTCATGCATCGATCGTTGCACTAAGTGCATCGACCGTTACTTGGCGATTTTCGTGTATGGTCGATCGTTGCTCAAGATCGCAACGATCGCTGCAATGCGATTCCTTTCGTGTTGTGACGATCGACACAGAAGTGCGTCGATCGTTGCACTGCGATTTATCCGAGACCTGCAAACATAAACTCACCAAAAACAAAAACAAACGTAAAATCCTAACAAAAACACCAAAAATTAAGTAGAAAAACACCAGTACCTAATGGTGGGTTGCCTCCCACCCAGCGCTTGTTTAAGGTCAATAGCTTGACCGGACGGATGGGAATTTTCAAGTACCAGGAGGTCCTGACAGAGAATTTTTCTGTCTCTGTTCAAGTCTCCTCATCCAAGGTGGTGAGTAGGCTGTTGCGGAATGCTCATGTCCAAGAAAAGATGGAGTGAAATGTGCTCCAGGATCTATAACCATAGTATGATCAGGCTGCTCAAAATCTGCGTCCCTTATGGTAAATGTCTGCCCATCTATCAGTGGCTTTCGCAGCTTATCCATCTCATAGTGCAGTGGTTCATCTCCCATATGGAGGTCTATCAAGCTGTTCCTAACATCAATCAACGCTCCTGCTGTAGCCAAAAAGGGTCTCCCAAGCAATAATGCTTCATCCGGATCACAGTCATATCTCAGCACAAGGAAGTCCGTTGGAACTAAGTAGTTTCCAACTCTCACCGGAATGTCCATAAGGAGCCCTTCAGGAACTCGTATGGACTGATCAGCTAGGACAAGAGAAGTCCTAGTAGGAGTAAAATCCAACATACCCAGCTTCTCTGCCACAGAGTAAGGCATCAAACTTCCAGCAGCTCCTAAATCACACAGAGAGCGTCTAAAACTATCCTCAAAGATAGAACAATCCAGCACAAAGACTCCAGGATCAGGCAGCTTCTTCGGGATCTTAGTTAGCAGAACATCACTAATATGCTGAGGAACTATTATCACCCAGTCTTTCAGATCATCATCCAGGGGCAACATCTTGTTCAGGTACCTCTGCACACATGGATGATAAGGTGGATCATCAGAAGTTGGAATTTCTTCCAATTCTTCACTAATCCCTTCTAATTTCTTCAGCTCTTCAATCTCTTGCCTAATCACTTCAGACACTGAGGAGAGTTGTCTAAAAATCTGTTCGTAGATCTCCTGTTGAGTAATCTCGTAGGCTCCATTGAATAGGCGATCAAGCTCCAAGTCAGCATCTATGCCATTATCATCCGACAGATCTGTCTGTTCACGCCCTGCAACGACCGACACTAAGGGTGTGTCGATCTTGCCATCCCGACTGGTGTATCGATCGGCACAGATGTTGCATCGATCGACACACTGCAGCAGATTTCACCCGAGAGTTTTTCACAAATATCCAAAAATTCTTGTTTTGTCACCAACTCAGCTGTACTTAGCTCAAATCTTTCACCTAGGTGAGATCCATCATTAATGTACACAGACCAGGCCTTAACATGAGTGTCTGCCACTCCTTTTCCCTTCAGTGAGCTGGACATCTGGTTCACCTGAGTGTCCAACTGCTTCATGTGAGTGCTCAGAGACTCAAATTTCCCATTGAGGTCTTCATAGACAGCGTCCAACTTCTTGTTGCAGTCCACAGAAATCTTGGTCTGACTCTCAATCAGTTGTTCCATCATAGCCTCCATTTTGCTCTCATGGGCTGTAGGTGCAGGAGGAGTCTGATAGGATGTAGATCCATAGGTTCTCTGAGTACCTTGTCCATAGGTCTTCTGAAAACCACCAGTCTGTCCTCCATTGGAGAATCTGTTCCCATGTTGATTACTAAATCTATTACCTTGGAAACCAGAACCTCCTATGAAATTCACATCTTCTTCCTGAGTTTCCTCCTCAGTCTGAATCACCTCTACATCTTGGGAAAAGTGGACAGCTTTCTTACTTGTCAGGAGATTGTAGACTGTGTCCAATCTGGATCTTATATTAGCTATATCAGAATTCTCTACAGTTCCACCAGATTTCTTCCTCCTTTCATCCATTGTCTTGCAACTGTTGCTGCCAATCAGGTTCTCAATCAACTGCTTAGCTTGTGTAGGAGTCCTGGTGTTGAAATTAGCATTACTGGAATTATCTAGCGCAGTCTGATAAGGGAGATCTATGCCTCTGAAGAAGATACCAATCAGCTGTACTTCTGTGAATCCATGGTGTGGACAGTCACGCTGATACTGCTTAAATCTCATCCAGGCAGTCTTCAAGGGCTCCACAGCTCCTTGGGAAAAAGTGAGTATGTCCTGTCTGGACTGATCCGAGCGCGCATCATCATAAAAGTGACGCAGGAACTCACTCTTTAAGGCTGCCCAAGTAGTATACTGACCAGGTGCCAGTTGTCTCAGCCATGCACTAGCGTCTCCAGCAAGACTGTGCGGAAATAGCTTAAGGAACAGATAGTCCGGGCATACTCCTTCATACTTCATGCCAGTGACTATGTCCTCAAACTTGTCAATGTGATCCATAGGCTGCTCTGCTTGAAGACCATGAAAAGCAATCTGTCTCATCAGCTGGTAGTAGATGGTCTTTACCTCAAAATCATTCCTCTCAAAAGCAGGAAGCACTAGAGCTGCTCGGTTTGCATGAAACTCATCAGGTCTGTTGTAGTCAGCTAGTGTCCTCTCATGAACCACCATCTCTCTACCTTGGGCCTGTCCTTGACCCTGGTTTTGGTTCAGCTCATGTTGCTGTTGCTCAGGAGGATCAGGGATGACATTCCCTTCAGTATCAACCCGATGCCCAGCAGCATTGTACGGGTTGTTATCTCGGTCCCTCAGGGTACCTTCAGCATCTGGTATCAAGATCAGACGTTCTCGTACCATTCTCTCTCTCTTTTATCTTCTGATAGTCCTTTCTAGACGTCCAAGTTCCTCTAGTCCGAGATTAAGCAAGCTCGAGTTCGGATTACTTCGAGTTTTCTGCGTTGGCATAAACTGTCTGTAATCGTCCAGCAACGATTGATGTTATCAGTGCAACGATCGATTCAATCTCAGAATCGCCTAGTGACGATCGACGCAAGGGATGCAACGATCGACGCAAGGCGAAAGTCGTACCTGCGACAGAAAGAAACAGAGAAAAAGTTAGCAAAATATAAAAACAAAACGAAAAAGCAAAAACAAAAAGAAAAATTTCTAGTAAAAACCCTAAGTTCGGTCCTATCGAAGACTCTAAGAGTCCCCGGCAACGGCGCCAAAAACTTGATAGGTTGTAAGTTTTACCCTATTCTAAACTGCAAGTGAACAGCAATGTCAAAGTAGTATATAGGGTTATCGAATCCACAAGGACACTTGGTCTCAATAGATCAGAACAGTAGAGACTAATACTAGAAAGAAAGCAATGTAATTGAATTAAAAGCGGTGCGAGAAAGTAAATCAGTAGCAGAGATTAACGGTTGTGGAAGCAATAAACTAAAAGCGTCAAGCCTAGGGTATTCTCAGGAAATCAGACAAGCAGACAGTTCATTCAGCAAGGATCTAATTAAGCACATTTCTAGAACTCAAAACACAGATATAGAATTAACCAAATTCCTTTGCGATAATTCTCTAAGTCTAAGTGCAGCAAACCAAACTTTCGTTTGCGAGAACTAACAGATTAAACTAGCATTAATCCCAAGTTTGATATGTTCACAATTATCCTAAACCAAACTTCCGTTTGCGCAAAGTTTAATTGCCCAATTTAATTAGTTCAGATTCCTAAACCCCACTTCCGTGACGTATTTAGCAACCTAAGATCTAGATTCTAATTGATCAGGTTAGAACTAGCTTTAAGCACAATTAAATTGAAGAACAGATATAGTTTGAATCCTTAACTGAAATTGAACAAGTCTAGCAAGTCATGAAATCCTATGTGAGAAACCCTAAACCTAACTAGGAATCTACTCAGACATGATTAATGAAAACATAATCATATAAATAATAGATTGCATAAAAGAATAAGAGTAAAAGGGGTTCAAAATCTTCTCCAAATACAGATGAAGTAATAGGTTCAGATCAGCCCCAAAAGCTCTAAAAATCCTCTGCTCTTAATTATGAAAAGTGTATCTAATAAAAACAACTAAAACTTGATTATATAGGTATAATCTCGGCCAAGGGCTTCTTTGTAAATATCAGGAACTTCTGGATCAAAGTGCAATATCTTGATTCTTCTAAACCGCCGAGTTTTGGCCCATCTCGCTGGTGCATCGACCGTTGCTAGAGTGCAACGATCGACACCTTTCTCTGTTTCGGACAGTGAACTCTATCTCTCGGCCAAACACTCCAAAAATCTCCAAAATGCTCCATTATCTCCAATTCAGCTCCAAACCTGATTATACCTGTAAAAGACTCTAAAAGAACACAAAAGACACTAAAAACACAACTATATCATGGCATAAAACTAGTAAAAACCATGATATATCAACGCTCACACCACATGGCACATTATGAATGGTTGAACTCTTTTTTTTCCAAATAAAATATTATTTTGTTGGGAGACTCATTTTGAGAGACTTGCTCACTGATATCGCATGAACAACACACATGCATGCAGCTGGTTCCCTTCTCTGGTGAGACACAAGACAACTTTGGCAGCAGGTGACATGAGAGGAAGACGAAGAAGCTGGAACCAAACTTAAAACGATAAGCGCAGGAGAAGAAAGTCTTACGTATAACAGAAAGACACTCACTCGTAAAAGGAACCATAGGAAGCCATAGCTCGTGGAGCATAATACCTTAGAAAACCCCTAGACATGCAGAATTTATTAAAACCAGAAACTTTTTTTTTTAATAAGTATATTAATATCATTAGTCAAAATAAAATGATCAGGTTTTACAATTGAATACACGAATTGTTAAACCTAAAGATAAGAACCCATGCCCAAAAAAAGAATAAAAAAATATGAAAACTAGACGATCGATAATTAACCGTTATAACTTGGGAGCATTAAAGGCAAGGTTATCGATAAATATTTTGGAATTTTAGAAAGACCAACTGGACTTGAGAGGAAAGACACCGGTAGAAGCCTAAAAGACCGATAAAAAGATCTAAGGAAGTTATTTCATCAGTTAACCCGTGAATTAAGACCATTTGACAGCAAAGTCTAGCGATATCTGACCTAAGATTGATCTCCACATCTCGAAATCGATCACATAAACTCTTGGATCCGGCCTTAACCGCGGGATTACACAAGCTTACGAGGCTTAATAGCAAAAGATAAACTGAAGCATCATTACACCCAAAGCCTTACTACACCCTCCTCATTTCTAAAATCAGAACACAAGACAAACACAAGTGCAAACCTAACCAAAACCAACCTTCACTAACCAGATAACCAAGTCAAACCCTAAAACCTACCAACAATTAGAATCAATGGCTCAGTAAAGATCCACATGAAACCGCTCGCTGAGGATTAGGGACCAAACCGGCGGGACTTCACCGGAGACAAAGCCAAACAGTCGTCGCCATCGACACAGACCGCCATTGTCCCACTGAACCGAGAGAACAAAACCGCCGCGAGATTGGAGCCAATAGTGACCAATGATACATCCGCGAAGAAGACCTTAGACCAAGATGTGCCTTCACCGCCGCAGTCCTCAAGCAGCAGATCTGGACAGCAGCAGGTTAAGTCGCGCTCGGAAACCACCGTAAAACTCCACAATAACACAGCCGGAGCAAGCAGTCTTGTCGCTCGTCCATATCGATGTACAAACTTCGACTCACGGGCAACTGCTTCGAAGCGGACACGACCACCGCACGGCAAACCAAAACGGAAAGAGAAGAACCCTCCCCGAACGCCGACGAATTTCCGACACCGGGGAGGTAGCACGCGCCGGTGAGCTGAAGGTTTGATCTGGAAGAAGTTAGGAGAGAAACTTCAGAGCCCGCTTGAAGCACGCGCCAGCTTTTTGCTGATCCCAAAACTAGAAACCTTATTGTTTGATTTTTGAAGATGATGATGATGATCACACGACTTGCATCTTGATCTTGGATGGAGATGCGGGAAGCTTCGAGAGATCCTCAGTGAGTTGCTTCACCTTTGCGATATAAATACAGACCTTGTTCAACAAGTATGAGTCACGATCCACCGTCTTCCCCCCATGAAAAGGACTTTGGTCACATGGACCGGAGCGTTACCAGTTTCAAAAGCCTTTCCCTCAGCCTCCCTACTTTCATATATATATAAATCGAACGCTTTTGAGCAGAGCGGCACTTGTTTGGGTGCTGAGTTTCTGTTTAACATTTAGATTGCTTTGATCTCTACAGTACTTGTTTCCAAGAGAGAGACGGATTCGTTTCTACTACAACTTGACTTGCAGAGTTTGGGTGTTGTCCCAGAACCTAAAAGAAGTCACATTTAAGACGCTGCACTATTGCATTGTCGCTAAAAACATATATTCACAGGTCACTGAGATCATTCTAAGTCTAAAGATTTTTAACTTAAAAGACTGGAAACAAAAAGGCTAAATTCCATGGGTTCCAAAAAAAACTAACAACTTTAAAACATAACTAGGGCTTCTCAACAAGATTCTTGTTGTCTGGTGAACCGAGAGAGGAGAATATCGCTATATGGATGATCTTGCTTCACTTCCAAGTAACCTTTCGTCTTCAACACCTGCAAACAAAGAATTTCTTTATTGAACCGGAGAGTTTCCAAAGCTTGAAAACCCCCAAAAAGATGTGACATACCAAAGTCTCGTAGAAGAGTCTTGCGCTTTCCTTCTGAGTTCTTCCTCTGCACAGCTGTAACAAACTCGCCTTTTCTTCTTCTCCTTTCTCCCTCTGCTCCAGAAACGTCTTCTCCAGGAATTTCGCCACATTCCTGTACAATCCCTAGTCAGAAATTCCGGATTTTTATCTGAAAATATACGCAACTGAGATCAAACGTGTGAGTCTACCAACCTTGTTCTTGCTGACCATGTCTCTGCAAATCAATAACATACATCATAAGAACACAGTACAACGAAACACATCAACATGCAACAAACAACATAATGATATAAAGATTTTGATCCCATAATAGTTGTCTATGTTTTTGATGGTTGAAACTTTTCACAAAAAACTACATATATTTTCATAATAGAAATCCAATTCTTCAGAGATTTCTGTGAACTAGTCAACCAAAAGCTGGGGCACTGGCATACTGGGTGCTTTCCAGTCTTACAATAAGAGCAGAAGGCAGTTTACCTTGTTGCAGGTCCTCTGTTTCATGTGCATTCATCTGCTGAAGGAGAAGCAAAAACAAATGCTCAGTTCTGTAACTAAATACGACTACAACTATTTTTTTAAAAAACTTATTTTGCTACTGTCAGATGATGAAATGGAGCAGTACCTCCTCGTTCATCAAAATTGCATCAAGGTCCCTTCTATCCTCGCAAAATTCTGACGGGCGCTCGTCAAAGGAGGTGAAGGAGTTTGCAGGTCTTGTTTCTTGTTCACAGGTCTCAGGGTCCTTGAAATATCTTTTCGACATTGATTCCCTCACCGGCGTTTCAGGAGCAATCTCCACTCGCTCAGAGACTACTGGTGTTTCTGGAGCAATCCCTGTTTGGTCTAATGTCCTTGCTGGAGTTTCTGGAGCGATATCTGTTGGCTCTGCAGTCACTGGCGTCTCTGTAGCAACCTTTGTTTGATGAGTACTTCCAGCAGCTACAGACCTAGCTTCCGTCTCAGCTGAAACGTCTGTATTATTTCCTACCGTCTCTGGAACAGTAATTTTCAGCTCAGCAAGAGCAGCAGCCTGAGGAGTCTGCATAATTTCCCGACCATTCTCAGTGTCCTCTGAAGAAAAAACATCCCCACGAGTTCCACCAGTTCTAAGAGAAGAACTTTTCATTCGCCTAGTGGTTTTACCAGCTTTAGGAGTATCTGTGGTGTTCTGTTCTTTAAGTTTGATGGGTTGACCAAAAAGTAACTGGAGGTCCAAAGAACCATCTGTGATAGGATTATAACAATCAGCAAACACAACAATACAAACTGAAATAAAGGTACAGCGAATTCTGAAGTTTTACTTACATGGAATCAAAGGGTCCCAGGAACTTCTTGAGGGATCGGCAAGACGTTTGATTCGTTTCTCAGGATAGTCAGCATGAGGAACCTTTCTCCGTTTTGTAACCAATGTACTTGAGTCTTCTATCATTTTTTTCATAGCTCTACAATCAAAGAGAAGCACCTAAATATTATGCACTTGTACGGGTTACGGAACTCTGCACATGAATATAATCCAAGGTTACAAAGATCTCTTACTTGTTCGGAATTATCACTTCATCATCTATTAGACATTTTCTCTTCCGTGAAATCCTAGAAGACTCCTTTCCAGCCGGCGTAGGAATGATCGAGAACTGATGACTTGTTTCCCCTGTATTTCGAAGTATATGATAACACATTAAAAACACAACCAAATAAATTCTCTGGAGTTCTTATTTCTAAAAAGTATCCACCTTCAGAGATATTCAGCCGCGGAGGTGTTTTGGAAGTAGCAGCAACTGGCGTATCTTTAGCATTAGACCCTTTACTCCCTTCTTCTGAAAAAGTCATGTCAGAGAGAAAACCTTTCTCGGTAACATTGTGTCCAACTTTATTCACTTCAGGAGTCTCAGATGGCTCTTTATGAGACCCATTAAACATATTAGTGTCTGTCATTTCCCCATCACTATGGCCTCGATGTTTCTCTATGCCTTCAGGGAAATCTCTATTTTCACTCACAGATCCTGGTTCTGGTTCTTCTCGAGTAGTTATCTCCGGGATCTCCTTCTCGCCATCAATTCTTGTGGCACCAGAAGGTTGTTCCACAATCACGTGAATTGCTTCAGGGCTTTTGCATTCAGATGGGAGGGACCCGTCATGAAGCGTCTTTTGCCAACTTGTTTCCACGGAGGTTTTCTCTGATTCTGAATTCTCCCTGTGCTCGTCTCTATGTATATTATCTTCTGAGGATTCACGAGGATCCTCTAGTCTCTGCACAATGGCACATATGGTTTCTCTAACTGTTTCTTCCTCTTGGGCTCTCCTGATATCTTCAGATACTTGCGGTTCCACAAGTATGTCATCTGATCCTGGATCCTCCCCAAGCCTAGATGCAGTTTGGTGATCTCTGGATGATTTGTTAGAATCCAGTGGTTCTGGTTCAACGAATCTGACTGATGCTTCTCCACTAGCATCTCTGACATTTTCTGCATCTATGTCCATATCATGGGCGAAACTTTCACTGCAACAAAAAATTTGACAAACAAAGTTGGTCTTGTGTCTGTTGATTACATATATATGTAGCCAAAAAAAAAAAACATCATACTCACTGTCTAGTATCATTATGATCGGCAACGAAAGTTTCATGAAACGTAAACTGAAGGTCCTCTTCCATGTCGAACTGCAACGCCACAAAATAGTCTCTTCATTACATACATTTTTCACTTAAATACCGGAATAAACACAAGTGATAAAAGAGGAGTGGATTCAAGCAACAGTGTCAATATACGGTCTAGTAGAACCAAACAGCTACACACTCGATAGTCTATCAGGTAAGAAGCCATACCCTTTCCATATCGTACTGGTCCATGTTCTCTGTTTCCCGACCTCCATCTGTTTCATTGCAATTTAGTGGTATAAATACATGAAGAATGATAAGACTAACTTGAAAAGATTTCTGTAACAGTTTACCTTCTTTAAGTGTAATATCGTCCTGCGGTTTAACATTGCCCCTGAGAAGAAGACACAACAGCTGAGACTTTAAAAAGGATCTCTACGAAAAACACTACTATACAGGATTAGCAAGCACATACCCGTGAAAATCTTCCAAAACCCCAAGATCAAAAGCATCTAGTTCGAAACTCTCAGGCAAATCAATTGACAAAAACCCGGTAGACACAGCAGGCAATGGTACATTTTTGCTTTCTCTGTTCTTCTCCTTGGCCACAAACTCCTTTACACCGATTAAGGCTCTGTTGCAATCATCGAACAAAAAGTCCACCTTCTTGGAATATATTCTAACAACACCCAGAAGAAGATACGCTAAAACTCTGTAAGTCAAAGCGTCCAACTCTTTCTGCAAGATCTGATCTGTGAGATCCAAAAGAAAATAACGAACATCTCATAAACTGCAATTTAAGTACACAAAAGTTTCACAAAATGTGAGGAAGCAAACACTGTAGCGATCAAGCAAACAACAAACTAAATGTTGAACGAAATTCAGCAGCTCACTGATAAACAATTTGATACATTGCGAGTAAGACAAAGTGTTTGGACATAAGCTCAGCTGCTCAAACCTTGGGTCAGTAAGAGAAAAGGAGTTCTTTTTCTACAGATTCTGTTCTTACCCATCTATTTGCAATAGAAAAATCGAAACTTTTCAGCCATACAAGCTGTTATATAGCTAAATAAAATCTCAGAGGTTCATTCAGGCATTCTATCAAACAGCTAATGAGCAAAAACAACCAACATAGAAAAATTCGAAATTCAATAGTGCTCTCGATTTTATCTGCCAATGGACGAAACAACAAAAGAAAATGCAAACTTTCTAACCCATTCAAGCCATTTTTTTGGAATGAAACTAAGTAATTCATCCTGCAACTACAGTTGAAAACGAAACCCTAAATTACTATTTCGGGTAATTTTACGCTAAACCCATTCAATCAATTTTTTTTCTTTCTCAAGTCTAAACCTTAAAATCTCATCCCTTGATGGAACGAAGAAATCAAACGGAAGGAAAAATGTGAAGAAGGAGGAGAAAGGGAGACGAACCAACGGAAGAAGGAATATGAGTGTCTTTGACTTGAGCTTTCTTCAGCTTCTTGAAGAAATACGCAGCCACCCATATCGCTCCTAAAGGTCCTTTCCTCGACACCAGACATTGCGAGTAAAACATTTTACTTTGATTTCTTTTTCTCACTCTCAGAACTTTAAGAGACGGAAGAGCAATAGCTTCTTAGATACTGAAGCGAAGCGAGGGAGAGAAACAAATTGAATATCAAAATAAATAGAAAAAAAGAGAAAATGGAGAAGAAATGGGACAGAAAACGGTCATGCGGGTGTATGGAACAAGCTTCTTAAAACAGAGAAATAAAAGTAATTATTTTCTCTTTATTTTCTAGTTAACTCACAGTTAATCTCTTTCTTTTTTTTTAATTTGTTTTAAGCTTAATTTAAAAAAAAAAATCTTACCAGAAAATAATGACAATATATTCTAGGAAATCTAAAATGTAGTTAATGTTATTTTGAATTATGTGTTGTGATAAGTCAATATATGGGAAGTTCTTAAAACTTCTCTTAAGTAGGTGGTGAAATAAAATCAAACCTTCTTAATTGTACATATTAAATATTTATAGATATATTTCCATTTTTAGTTTTTACTGCCTTTTCCCTAACTTTTCCTTAGAGAGCATTAGGAAGAAAAAAAGGTGAGAATGCTTACGAAAAATATACATTGTTTTTGTACCCCTGATAAATTTTCCTCTATTTTTACTTCTAAAATAGAGAAACTCTATAATAGAAGTGGATTTTATTCCAATGTATTCCTCTATATTTTACTCTAAAAATGAATATTTTCTCTAATATTCTTTTTTATTTTACTAATAATACTTTTTATTTATCAAAGTTGCAATTTAACTCATTTACTTTATTTTTACAAAATTTTATAAAATTATAATATTATACGATCCGATCCGGTATAAAAATAAGAGTTTTTTGGATTGGTATCGGTTTAGATCTTCGGATCCGGGTAAAATGTCTAGCCATAACTTTTTAACAAATGATCAAAAATTGTTTTTCTCAAACATAATATATTTTGATTTTTAATATTTATTTTAAATATTTAATAATATTATTTATAATTTGTTAATTTTTATATTGTTAATTATAAAAATATTAATATTTAATTGTTTTAGTTATAAATAAAAATATTTGAAAGTCGATGGACTGATTTGTAAATTAAAAAATTCACCTCTATTATAAAGAAAAAAAAATAGAATTCCTCTATATATATATATATATATATAGAAGAAAAAATAGAGATCTCTATTTTAGAGGTGAAAATAGAAGTGGGTTGGAGTAGATTTGCCTCTAAAATAGAGTTTAGAAGCAAATATAGAAATGGGTTGGAGATGCCCTAATATTGTGTTTTATTTATTTACAAAAAGGTAAATCTTACAAAAAAAAAAAGGTAAATTCTACACACAAAAAAATGAAGAAGTAATGTATGTAAAAAAAGCAATATGATTAGTAATTTTTTTATCGTTGTGATAAGGGGTTTATCGTTTTAATGATCACTAGTAAAAATAATATTAAATTTTTTTCTCTTAGTTTTTATACTGTTTTCTAACCGTTTGTTCTTACCGTTTTGTACTATTCTCTAACTGCTTATCACTTTCGCTTACTGTTAACTTTATCGTTCCGTTTTTATTTATTTGGACTAAAAAAGAAAAAAAAAATGCAGTGGCACTAGTCAGTTCAAATTTCAATGCTAATAGCGGTGGTAAAAAAATGTTTTTCTACCGCTTGGTCATTTTGTGTAACACGTGCCTAGTTAAGAATCTACGTGGCACTTAAGTGACAGCGACCATTTATCCAACATGGAACTGCCGGGACTCCCAAGGTAGGCCGTTCTTAAAGGCCCAATAAAGGATCCGAAATTTCTCTCGTGTTCTTGAAGCCCAAATCTATCTCTGTGTGTCGCCCCTCTTCCCGAGATCAGCATTCCTCCGCCTCCACCGTGCCGGAGATTTGAAGTCATACGGATCCCTGTCGTTGCAGGTAAGTGTCGAATCGTGCGTCTTTGAAAATATTTGATTGACTGAGGAGGCAAAAGCTAAATGGAAACCTGGGATTTATCAGTCACATTTTTAGTCAAAAAGAGTTTTATGGGTCTGAGATGGTGGCCGATCGATATTACGAATATGCCCTCGAGTTGTGCTCCGAGAGAGCCAGCCAGTCCCCTTCAACGCATCAAAGGGGTAGTAACCCTTTTTCCTCGAGTGCCCTTGAAACATTGAGAAAAAAAGTACAAATCAATCTGATTATAAAAATGGCTCCTTTAACGCATGTGCATATTTGCAGCACCCCTTACAAAAAAAGTTGGTGTCGACGCTCTTCTTCTTACACATTTTTGTGTTGAATCCAGGAGGATCCGAGTCTCTTTGGTCTTGTTGTTTGAATGGCTCTTGTCCAGCGAATTCCCAATTTCTCAACCAGTTTTCGAAATTGGAGGATCAATCCGACAAATCCTAGTCCTATTTGTTCTCTCCATTACAAACCCCAGATTACCGCGTCGTCTTCTTCTTCTTCGCCTTTCACAGAGAAGCACTCCGTCGAAAGATACCAGAGGGATCAGTGGCTGTACAAGGCATCCACTCCATCTCCATCTCCAGCTCCGTCACCATCGTCGAATCAAGAAGATGAAGTATTTGTTAGGGAAAGCGACATCGCATCGCAGCTTCCAGAGCTGAAGAAGCTCCTGGAGGTTCTGAGAGAAAAACGATGCAGCGGCGGTGATTGCGGACCAGGAGATGTGTTTTTAGTCGGGACAGGACCAGGAGATCCTGAGCTTTTGACTTTGAAAGCTGTCAGAGTTATTCAAAGCGCCGATCTTTTGCTTTACGACAGGCTTGTCTCTAATGATGTTTTGGAGTTGGTTGCTCCTGACGCTAGGCTTCTTTATGTCGGCAAAACTGCTGGTTATCATAGCAGAACTCAGGTACACCCTTTATTGGCCTCCTCACAGAGAACAGATTAACAACATGTGATTGCTTATGATTTGAAGTCTGAGAATTGGAGCAATAATTGTAGGAGGAGATACATGAACTACTCCTAAGTTTTGCTGAAGCTGGAGCCACCGTTGTGAGGCTTAAAGGTGGAGATCCTCTGGTAAGCTTTTGTTCTCCTTCCTGATATACTCTCTCTTCCTTTCTTCTTTGGCTCCTTTTGTAAATGTGTTTGCAACCTTGATTTGATGTTTCAGGTTTTTGGACGAGGAGGGGAAGAAATGGACTTTCTGCAACAACAAGGGATCCGAGTTCAAGTTATCCCAGGTAATGTTCTTATGCTCATTCTTGTCACTCTATCCTCCAAGAAACTGGTTTTAAATATTTGATTCGAGTTGCTATTCCCTGGTTTCTGATCAATTTGATTATTTTATTCTTTGGGAACTTATGTGATTGTGGCGGCTGAACCTCTAAACTCTTGTCATCATCTTATTATTGATAAAAACTATGATTATGATTGCAGGGATTACTGCGGCATCTGGGATAGCAGCAGAGCTTGGGATTCCATTGACACATCGAGGTGTTGCAACTAGTGTGAGGTTTCTCACTGGTCATTCCAGGAAAGGAGGGACTGACCCTTTGTTTGTTGCCGAGAATGCAGCTGACCCGGATACAACACTTGTTGTTTATATGGGTTTAGGAACCTTACCTTCTCTTGCACAAAAACTGATGGATCACGGTCTTCCTTGTGATACACCAGCTGTTGCTGTTGAACGTGGAACCACTCCTCTAGAGCGTACTGTAAGCAACCAACCCTATACTCTTTTAAGCTGGGATGTGAATATCGAGTTTTGAATGATGCAGGTTTTTGCTGAGCTTAAAGATTTTGCAACTGAGATTCAGTCGGTTGGGTTGGTGTCACCAACGCTCATCATCATAGGGAAAGTCGTCGAGCTGTCGCCTTTATGGCCACATTGCACGAAAGAATCCTCCTGCCTTGTGGAGACCCTTTAGATTTTTCATTTCTTGCTTCCACCGACATTACGGTGAACTTTTTAGGAGCTGTGGAGACCTGAAGAAGGTTGACAGATGTAACAAACCAAAGGAAGGCTGGTTCTTTTCTTCTGACCCTGTGAAGTGTTCCTGTTATTCGATTGTTTTTTGGACAATGCCAACGCCAATGTTGATGTAATCTTATATTATATAACATGAGCTTTTTCTCTCCATTGATGATGCCACCTGTCTATTTGTGATGCTGAGCCATAACAAAAAAAAAAAAAAAAAGCAATTTTGATTTATCCAGTCCAACCTTAAATACTAAATTCACACTATTTTTTCAACTGTGTAGTTCAAACCCACACCAATTTTGGAGTCCACTCATATGTTACTCTCCATCTTCCTTAGAGGATCTCCAACCCTACACCAAATTCTACACCAAACTCCATTTTGGTATAAAATCTCCTCCAACCCCACTCCATTTCTAACACCAAAATAGTGTAAACCCATTTTTTGCATCAAATTTGGTGCAATTTCATTTTTCACACCATTTTGATGTTGTACTTTTTTATTTATAAATTAGTCCTTCAAAATTTTAATAAATTGATTTTAAAAATTATAATAATTTATTTGACAAACAAATTTGAAAATCTTATAATATTTTTTTAATTAAAAATAGAATAACATAAATTGATAATATATTTAAAATAGATAAAAACTGAAATTAAAATAGCATAATATTTAATTAATAAAAAACAACTAGTGACTTAATAATCTCGTAAATCGTTTATATATCCACCAAAATCACTAAAATATTGTTAAAAAGCAGATTGAGACGAATTTTATTGATTTTGTTGTTGTTCAGCCCTCTTTTGGTAAATTCGTGTTTGTTCACTCTGAACATATGCACGAAGATTTGGATATTGTATCAAGTTCAAATCTTGGAACATAAATTAAAAATCAAAACACTCATTTCTCACTTCGAGATGCGTTGATTGATCATCTATGGAAAAATATACAAATGATGATTAATACATAAAATTCTACTTTGTTTTATTATTTTAATGTGGTATAATTTGTATTTTTTATATTATAATGGTTAAATGAATTACTATCATAAATAAATTAATGGGTCAATTTGTAAATTTTATAAGTGCAGTGTATTATTAGCAATTAAAAATAAAGTAAAAGGTAAAAATATATTAAAAATATTAATTTGGTGTAGAAAATGGTGTAATACATTGGAGAGAAATCTAACACCATTTTGAGATACTTCTGTATGTATTTTACGGGTTAACGGGCTGATCCGCGAGTTCTTGTCACATTGGTTTCTATTCGATTATATCTTCGTAATTGACTACAAACTAACCTCATTTTCTAGGTTTTATACTTGTTTTGATAAAGTTTTTATACTTGTTTCTGATTTCCTTACAAAAGATACTTCTGAGTTCTGCATAAAATTTTGAAATGGCACAATTATTAAGTGGAGAGTCAATATAAATGATTTAAAACAATAGCCACTATCTGAACTTCATGCATACAAGACATGAACCCATCTGCATACAACAAGATGGCATCTAAGTGTCTGTAACAAGGCGTTTGATAAGTAACAAGTCAACAGACGAAGGATGGTGCATTGTTTCGATAGCAATTGGGGGCATCACATCAGTTCTTCGAGTAAATTTTACAGTGACATTTTCCTACATTAAATAAAAAATTGAACAGCTTAATAATGCTGCACGTAAACATATATAGCTATGTGACAGAGCAGCAAGACGACATAGAGACATATATCATACTCGGGTGTTTCTGAAATAAATCTAAATCGAAACTGCGCATAAGGAGTAATAACAGCCATTTGGCGCATGTAGTGCAAGATCTTTGACTGGAACAGAAAAGATAGGAATTAAGATACAGCAAAAGTCCAAACCACGTACTTTGTATGTTGTCCAGTTTGGCTAGTATCTCACTGGCACGAGCTACCTTTACTAAACTTTTCTATATAACAGGGAACAAGTACCAAAAATCAGAATTGTTAATAATTCGGAGACTTTCTGAACATTAGAACAAAAAATGCTTAAAAGCACAAGGATTTAACCAGGCAGACTGAGATAATAAGAAGGCGAGAGCAATTAACACAGAATACGATGCACCTCACGGGCCTTCTCTGTCTCATAGTCATCATAAACCTGCATGTCAACACATCATAAAAATTTATCGATAACAACTCAAATACCATTTAAATTCACAATTAACAACTCAAAGAACTTGTTAATTGTGAATTAACAATTAAAAACTCAGAGATCTTGTCAGGAACACAAGTAACAATTCACAATTTTAAATCATACTTCACACAATGACAAAACCCGGTGGCCAAAATTAGAGAGTATGAGTTTACCTTTGTGTTTAAAACTTGCTGATCGATCTAAATGTCTAATGATTGCGATGAAGATTTGAGCCGCCAACTTGTTATTTCTGATAGAGAAGAAATTTGAAAACCCCAATCAGTTAGACAAATCCGGTGGCCAAAAAACATAGGAGGAACTATGCATCGAGAGTGATCAATCTCACCCATCTCCCCTTCCCAAACCAATTTTTACATAAAAGAATCATCTCAGTCGATTGAAGTAATCAAAATCAAAGAGATAAAGAATCGACATCAATTTATGCGGGTGGACCGCGAACCCGTTACGGGTTGATCCGCAAAACCCGAAAACCGCACGGATCTAACCCGCGAGGCCCGCAAATATTTGGGCCTAAAATTTCTTGTCCAAGCCCGCCCCGATGCGGTCTTACTTGGGCTGGACCCGCTGGTCAAAACCCAATTTGACATCTCTACTACCAGGGGCACATGTTCCCCTCCCCTCCCACCCAAGTAGATCTGACCCTGGTGGCGTGACTGTTTGTGTGGATGGCAGTTGCGGTGGCATGGCGGCAAGTGGACCGCAACGATGACGGTGCATGATGTCACTCTTTAAGTTAGATATGTTAAGGGAAAACATATATCGCTAGTGTTTTTTCGGTGTTTGACGTTGTTCGGAAATTCTCTTCTCTTTCTTCTGTGGTGTTCGGCGTTTCCGGCGTTTCAAGCGATTTTTGTCTCTCTCGCCTTCACTTCGATCTGGTGCGGCGTGCAGTGAAAGAGGTTTTCTGTTTTTTAGGTGGGTTCTCTCTGTTTCCAATCTTCTCTGATTTTGTGTGCAGTAGTGGCTCTGGTGCGTGTTAGTAGTTGTTGTTTCTCCAGGCACTTCGACAATTATGGGCAGCAGAGTCGTCTATAAAGAATCGAGTAGCATTTCCGGTTTTCTGGTTTACTAAGTATTTTTAATTCGGTTCGGTTTACTTGTAATCGGTTAGAACCTAAACCAATACAATTATGGAATTGTTGGTTTAGCGTTGGTTTAATTGAAAAAATGAAAAAAAAAATATGATTTTAAATTAATGCAAAAAAATTAAACATCAATATAATATTATAGATATTATTACATTAATTATCATTAAGAAAATAATATATAATCAAAAATAAATGTATAAATATTATTATTCTTATAATTTATAAATAAATAATCAATATATAGAGAAATTCAAACGAAGAAAAGAATATTTTACAGCATTCGACTTCATCCATTTACCACATACGAGAAATTTGATAGCAAATACATTAGTACGTAATGTATGTTTCAGGTCATTATATACAATTTATATTGGACCTACTAGAAAACAAGATTAGTGAAGGATAGATTTTTTTATGTATACAAAAAAATAGAAATACTCAACAAATTAATAATTAGGAAAAATCTTTACAACACAGTGTGATAGTCAAAGTTCACATTAAAGAACAAGTGATACATATATAACCGCCACGTCATTATGATATGCCTGATCATAGTCGCAGCTCGCACGATATCACCGTGAAGTAAAATAAAAACGCCATCGTGTTCCTCTCCGCAAGAGTCCGAGTGTGTTGTCGGGACCCACAACGGCCGGCCGAATTCTTCGACTGCGTGCGAAGCAGTACACAGCAAACGTCAATTCGCGAATCAAATCTTCTTTAAAAAAGTGTTTTTTTTAATCCAATGGGAACGTGCGTGTCCGTGAGTTAAAAACTCCGACTGTTGTCACTGGTCCATCGAAGAAGCTCGTGAAAACGCCAACTATGATAATCGCCGACTCTCCAGGGAAAGGTAATTATTCGATACCGGTGGATAATTCACCGGAAAAGGCCGAGGAGAGCGGTGGTGCTCCGGAGAAACCTAGTTTTACGTCTCCCTTTACTGAATTAATTTCCGGTATTACTTCTCTTGTGTTATCAGAATCTCTTAAGTAAAGCATGTTTTTATTGTTCATTTTAGATTTATTCAGAAAATTGTTAGTTTTTATAATGTTATGATTCATCCATGATATGTTTTTTGGGTACTGTGTGTATGTCACAATTTCGTATAAAACGTATGTGTTTGATTCGTATAATACCCTCAGAAACGCCGATAAAGGAGAATCCGGCCCCGGCGGCGACATCGATGACGGGTGTAACTCAAGTGAAATCTCGTTGGTCGTTTTCCTCTTCTAAGAGAAGCTTTGGTACTGGTTTTCATCTATTTTATTTTATATTCTTTTAATTTGACTGTGGTCGATGTGATTGATACAGATCAGCTTTTTTTCTTGTTTTGTTTTGATGATTATTATCGATTTGAATTGATACAGTTAGATTTGTCTGAAAATATCATAGTTGAGTTGTGTCTAGTAAGGCAATATCCTGAATTTCCCAAAATTTAGTCTTTTATTGATTGTTTTTCCATTAATAGATTGGATAATGTTCTTAAACAGATTTGTCCAATCATTGACTTTTGTTCGTGTTAAAATAGAGAGATTTCTTCCACTAATGGCTGCTTAAATAATGATTCAAAATCTCAAAACATTGAGATCTTTTTGTTTTGACACTTTCTTGTATATATATAATTTGGGTGTCATTGTTAATTTCAAGTTGTAATTAGATGGTGAGTCTTCCGGTATATTCCATATTTTTTTGTTCGAGAAATTGGAGAGTTCATAGTGATCATGTAAAATTTGAGTCCCAAGGTGAGAGCTTTAAAGCGTGATTAATTTCTTTTACCTGAAATGTCTTTTTCTTCTTATCAAGAAGTATTAGAAATGTTTAAAATTGTTCTAATGTAACAGGAAGCAGTAAAGAGGAAACCTTCTTTGATTCACATCAATGGCTACAATCCGATTCGGAAGATGATTTCTTCAGCGTCAATGGAGGTATGACACTATTTCATTTTTATCTACCTAATAAAGATGTAAAATCTAAGAATTCCAAAAGTCAGTTTTTTCTTCTTAATTATCAAGGACGTAATATTTTATTTTATTTTTTAAAACATTGTATATTATATAATGGAATCAAAGTAAACACTTGTGAAATGCTCAGTTATTGCAAAATGATTAGAGGATAATAGATAGTATATGATAATGTCTTTTGTTGTAAGTAAATCTGCTGGTTTATTTGCATTTCTTGGTGTCCATCGTATTGTAGCTTCTTCAAACTTGCTAATCCAATAATAGCAGACCAAAGTTTCTTGATTCCTTATTAACTAAGCTAACTAGTTGTTTCATTCAAAGATGATCCTCTTAATACCTTTGCTCCAACAACATTGCATAGCTACAAGTAATACTTGTAATTCACTTTTCAAAACATTCATTGTTCCCCTCATTTCTGCTTGATCTGATTCCATGTTATGTCCGTATTCATTGTGAATGGTCCATCATATCCAGCTTTTGCATTTCTATGCTCATCTACAAAGGAACCATCAAAACTGCATTTTAACCAGGTCGTTTTCATTTCTCACCGATTGATTGTCACTGACTAGGTGCACCTTATGATATCAAACGTCGTTAAGCTTCCAAATAGGATGCGTGACAATAATTATTTGTTTCTTTCTAAATTCACGTGAAAAGTGTCAAAACACAAGAGAAAGAGTAATAAGTTTATATGTAAACTCAAGTTTTGATGATTGTGCAGAGTTCACTCCATCACGTGGAAACACTCCAAAGTGCAGTTTCTCAGATAAGGTTCCTCGTTTTCACAACCCTCTATTCGAAGAAGACAAGTCTCAAAGAGTATCGTTTTCACAGTCTCCAGCACCGCGGAGGAAAAAACTAGCCGAGCTTTTTAGAGACAGTATAAGAGAAAAACGAGCGGTCATTTTCGAAGAGTCATCAGAAAGTCAAAGTGCACAGAGTAAAAAATCATCTGGCGATAACTCTGGTGAGCTCATCAAGGCCATTGAAGGTTATGAAAAAGACAAATCTTTGAAAAACTATCATCGGTGTCTTCCTAGATTCTCTGCTTTTAAAGGAAGTTTAATGGAGAAGAAAAAGAAGACCAAGAAGAAGAAGAAGATAATTCATATGACATAGCATTGAAAATTCCAATCTTTATCATCAAAATCTGAATACTTTTTATGCTGGTTATACTTATATGATACTTGTGATTTGCTTTTGATGAATAAAAGACAATGATTTATAGGAAGAGAAGCTTCGTACGATTTATTAATTGTTAGGTTTTTGGATCATTTGTAATTATTTATTTATTTTGCAAAAGGATATTTGTATAAAGTTATTTTTTCTGTTTAGAACCTAGACTTATGCAACTTGTCATTGCTGCCAGTTCTAATTGATATTCAGTTTTTTGAGACAGGAGCTCTACCAAGAATTAAAATCTCAAGAAATATCTCCAATTAATCATTTACTGTTTGCAGATGACACTATGTTCTTCTGTCAATCGGATGAAGGAAGTTATAATGTTTTAAGGGCAATACTTCAGCCTCGGGTCAGACTATTAGTCTAGTCAAATCTTCAATTACGTTTGGCTCAAAGACTCCGACAAGCAGGAAAGTAAAAGCAAAGCAAATTTTTCGAATAAACAAGGGAGTACATGAAGTACCTAGGACTACCTAGACATTTTGGGAGAAAGAAACGAGATATTTTCAATGTGATTATTGATAGATAATACTGCAATCAGTACTTTCTTCAATGCCCACCTATGCTATGACTTATTTCAACCTTCCTCAATCTTTGGTGGATAGAATACAATATGTCCTTACTAGATTTTGGTGGGATGAGAAACCAGATAAGAGGAAAATCTCATGGATATCTTGGTCAAAACTCAACAAATCAAAAGAAGATGGGAGACTAGGTTTCAAAAACTTATCGGTCTATAATGATTCACTTTTAGCCAAGTTAAGTTGGCGCCTTCTCTCCAATGACTCATTATTGGAGTGTAAACCATCACCTAATATCTCTCATGGTTGGAGAGGGATATTGGCGGGTCGTGATGGGCTAAAAATGGGATTAGGATGGAAAGTAGGTTATGGAGCTTCAATCAACCTATGGACTGACAAGCTGTCTGCAACTAAGCCACAAAGACCTTGTGGACCTGTTCCACAAGAATTTATCGGCCTAAAAGTATCAGATTTAATCGATGCAGCTTCAAGAGATTGGAATTGGACGAAAATAAGAAGAATAAATTCCACACCATGAGAATGACATCCGGTTTATCAAGCTGGGAAGTCAACAATCTGAAGATGTGTTGAGATGGCTCTATACAAAGAATGGATTTTATTTTGTGAAATCAGGCTATGAAACCCTCATGAAGGCAGAGGAACTCGAAGATGAGATGAGCCATACATAGTTCAATTGGTCCTGAAACATGGAAATTGCAAACTTCCCCTAAGATCAAAATGCTATTGTGGAAGGAAACACTAGGAGCTTTACTAGTTGGCGATGAGCTAGCAAAACGGGGAATGGAGATACATCAGCTCTGTAAACGATGTAATCAGGTTTAAACAGTCGACCCTTGTTCTTACAATGTGGATTTGCTCAGTATTACCAACTGAACTCGAGAGAGAGAGTGACAGTTAGAGATTTCAAAATATCTTTCTTATTGATGTAAAATGTCAACTATACAAGTTATATACATCAGAATAATAAACCGGATAGACAAAACCGGACTATACAATTGTACCAAATATATGTACATAAACCAAGTCATGTCATCTAATAGGCCTCCTCAAGATGAGCTTCCAAAAATGTTAAGAAGACTCATCTTGGATTTCAAATGCTCAAAAGGGCGCGGGAACAATGGCTTGGTGAGACAATCAACAACCTGATCATCAATACGTACACGAAGCATTTTCAGAATGTGTCGATCCAGCCGTTCTCTCACATAGTGACAATCGGACTCAATATGTTTAGTCCTCTCGTGAAATACATGATTAGTAGCAATGTAAATTGCAGCAGTAGTATCAGAGAACAAAACCAGAATCTCCTTAGATGTAGCTTGAAGATCTCTGAGAAGCTTCGTGAGCCATACCATCTCTCTTGAAGCCAAAGAAAGAGCTCGATATTCAGCCTCAGCTGATGAAAGAGAGACAGTATCTTGTTTCTTTGATCGCCAAGAAATCAAAGAACATCCAATGAACATACAGAAACCAATAGTGGATCGCCTGCTATCAGGATAAGAAGACCAATCTGAATCTGCAAATCCTTTTAAAGTCATATTAGACTCCACATAATAGAAAATGTTAGAACTCGTTTTTATGAAAATGGCTTACGACCATATTCCGGTAAGATTTTCGGTGAAGACGTTCATCGGAATGACTAGTTCTTGGGCACGATAGAATCGTCGTTGCGTCCACTATAAGGTGGTGTATAAGAACGATAAAAACGAAGTTCGGTTGAATGAGAAATTAAAGTCCGAATGGACAACTTGGAGTGTAAAGGAGATATGAGCTCGGACTTTAAGCTTTATGGCCTTGAATAAGATTGTAGGTCCAAAGATTAATTTAATTTTGGCCTAAATCTATTCTGAAAATTTTGTTGATTTGGTCAACTAAAATATCTCCTATAATTAAAAGTTTCTAACGTACAATCAACACACATAATGGTGTGAATCAATTCAAAAATTCAGTTATGAGAATAATTCTCATTAATTGGGAGTATGTTACGTTAGAGACATGAGACTATTTAAAATAAGCCTTGACTCCTTCTCTTGGATGAGCTCATGATCATACAACCTCCTCTCTTCTTATTCTCCATGTTTTTTAGTGTCTGAGAGTACAACACAGATTTTTGGTTCGTTAGCTTTGTTCTCGAGTGCATCGAAGCAGAGAATAGAGTAGTTTTATCCTGGGATTCTTGAGCGTATCAAACCGGAGCACTACGGGCGTTTAAAGAATTAAGGAGAGAGATCTTTGTCTCGAATCTACTCACCTTCCGGTTCTTCTTCAATCAACTTACGGTAGTTGGGTTCATATTTTGATTATTTCCATCATGTTTTAATCATTATAATCTGTAATATTGTTGCTTCTAATATCAGTTTTGCTCATTATTGAATTTGGTGCTCATAGTCTTAATTATTTAAAAATTTCGTTGTTGTTATTTGGACTAACGAAATTTTCTGATTGTGAAGCTTTTACAGACATAATCCCTTCTGTAGCTGTGTTGCTGTTAGTCTCTGTTTTGCAGGAAAAATCGGAGTTCAGTTTACCTTTAGTTCAGATTGATTTCTTTCACTTCTTATCATACTTTTCACAATTTTTAATTCTGTTTTCTTAAACGTTGTTGAAAAAAAAAATTGTGAAAGAGTCGATGTTTTAATATATTGCTTAAGCTAAAATCATAAACCTTATTTGTTTTGAAGATTACCGGTTTGATTTGACTTATATAGCAATTGGTGAAAGATTTTTTTCAAACGAAAAGAGGTTTGCAGTTGATCTTCGTCTTCTTTGGACAAAACAATAAACAAAACCTGCAATATTTAATCAATAAGTGCCTGTGGGTTTTGTCTTTTAGCATCTCTGTATTTGTTCTCCATTTTTGTTAGTTGATTAAAATCGATATTCACTAGAAAGTTTCTGGTCAAATTTGGAGACGTACTTTGTCTTGTAATACTTACCGGTTTTGAAAAGAAAAAAAAACAAAAAACTTTTTGGCAATTGATCTCCAGAAAAACCTGCAACATTCTTTTCTTGTAAAAGCTTGTGTTATGGATTTTGTGGTTGTTGCTAATTAATTTACGATTGTTTTTGGATTGAGTCAACTCAATTTTCTCTAAAAGATTTTGGTCAAATTTGGAAACAGTTTTTGTCCTTTATTATAACTGTTACAAGTTTCAGAATCTTTTGGAAAGGATTTAAACAATTTACTCTGTTAGTAAATGTTTTAGTAAATGTTTTTAAATTGTTTTGACGACCGTTTCGTCAATTGTCAATTTAAATACTGGATTTGCGATCCGCTTTTATAAGTGTTTACGTGAATTGTTTCACAAAATAATATCAAAAGGATTTGTGATTCACTATTTAGTTTTTACACGAATCGTTCAACGAGTGTTTAAAGGTTTCCACGAACACTTTTAAGTGGAAAGGACAACCGAACCTCTAGATTTAATTCACATTGATTTATGTGATTTAAAGTTTATCCAAACTAGAGGCGAAAAAAAAATATTTTGTGACTTTCATAGATGATTGTACAAAATATTGTTAGGTCTATTTGCTACGAAGCAAATATGAGGCCTTGGAAAAATTCAAGGAGTATAAAATCGAGGTTGAAAACCAACTCGCTAAAACTATAAAGATAGTTCGAAGTGATAGAGGAGACGAGTATGATGGACCATTTTATGCATTCTGTAAAGAACATGGAATTGTCCATCAAACAACCGCTCCTTATTCGCCTGAATCTAACGGAGTTGCGGAACGTAAAAACCAAACTCTCAAAGAGATGATGAATGCGATGTTGCAAGAATCTGGGTTAGCCCAGAACATGTGGGGGGGGGGGAAGCATTGCTTACCGCAAATTATATCCTCAACAAAATTCCACACAAAGTTACGGGTAAGACACCGTATGAACTTTGGAAAGGTGTTGTACCTTCATACAAATACCTTGAAGTGTGGGGGTGCTTAGCAAAAGTCGCGGTGCCACCTCCGAAAAAGGTCACAGTAGGACCAAAAACTGTGGACTGTATTTTCATCGGATATGCGCACAATAGTAGTACTTATCGGTTTTTAGTCTATAAGTCAGACATACCAGATATCCATGTTAATACAACAATGGAATCACGCAATGCAACATTTTTTGAAAATGTGTTTCCGTGTAAGGATAATTCTTATCCAAAGCGGACACGTGATCAAAGAGATGCAAATGAGGCAAGCACCTCTAGCTCTTCAGTTCTTGAAGACGTAGAACATGCTGAAGATGAACCTAGACGTAGTAAAAGATCTCGTAAGGAAAAATCTTTTGGCGATGATTTCATGATGGTCTTTCTTTTAGAGAACGAGCCAAGAACGTTCACAGAAGCCATGTCTACACCAGATGGAGCTTCGTGGAAGGAAGCCGTCAATAGTGAGATTGATTCTATTATGCAGAATCATACTTGGGAGATAACTGATCCGATTTAGCGCACTAAGTCAATGTATTAATTCGCTACACTAGTAATCCATGACATAAACATTGGAAAGCTATAACTAGAGTATTAAACTACTTAAGTTATACCAAGAGTTATGGTTTACACTATGGTAGAGAACCAGCAGTTTTGGAAGGATATAGCGATGCTAATTGGATATCCGACTCAAAAAACTCAAAATCCACAAGTGGATATGTATTTACGCTTGCGGGTGCAACAGTGTCCTGAAAATCTTCCAAACAAACTCTGTTGGCCAGATCGACCATGGAATCTGAGTTTATAGCTTTAGATAAAGCTGCAGAGGAAGCAGAGTGGCTTCAAATTTTTTTGGAAGATATTCCCATGTGGGATAAGCCAGTGCCGGCATTACGTGTACACTGTGATAGCCAATCGGCTATAGGTCGGGCACTGAGCAATCTCTACAATGGTAAATCTCGTCATATAAGAAGATGTCATAAAACCATTAGACAATTGATCTCAACTGGTGTAATCACGGTAGATTACATTAAGTCGAAGGACAACCTTGCAGATCCATTTACTAAAGGATTGTCACGAGATCAAGTTGTAAAATCATCAAGAGGAATGGGTTTAAAGCCTATGAATTAAGATGAAGTTTGATGAAAACCCCACTTACGTGACTGGAGATCCCATATGTAGGTTCAAAGGGACAACTAAATCAAACTAAATCTGTAAGAGCACTGTTAGACTCACGTCTATACCCAGTTCCTAAGATGATGTACAGTGCTTCCTGTATGTGTATAGGATAAACGTAAGCTTTTAATGATTTGAGTCCAAGCTTGGTATGATATGTGGAGTATTACAAGATACTTTTTAAAATACAAGCTAAGGATAAATCACCTTATGAGTGTGAAATGGGGCCGTTTCTAGGAGAATGAAGGTCATGCTATATTCTCTAAGTTTACTCATGATTAACCAGGCATGTTCACGGCCAAAATGAACACAATAGAGAACCTATTTCTGTGAGAAATGAAGCTGTGCTATACCTGTTGTCTAGGTTTACATCAAAGCCCGGTGGTTCAAGATATCATGTTTACCACCTGGCCGAGTAAATCCGACAGGTATTAAAATGAGTGGTTCAAAGCTGAAAATGCTACCAACTCAGATACAGTGAATTTTCGTTTGTACTCTCAAAAGTCTTTCTGTCATATCTAGTTAGTTAAGTCTATTGAGTCGTCATGTGTCTAGAGTCATTTCTATTCATGTGGGGGATTGTTAGAACTTGTTTTTATGAAAATGGCTTACGACCACATTCCGGTAAGATATCCGGTGAAGACGTTCATCGGAATGACTAGTTCTTGGGCACGATAGAATCGTCGCTGCGTCCACTATAAGGTGGTGTATAAGAACGATAAAAACGAAGTTCGGTTGAATGAGAAATTAAAGTCCGAATGGACAACTTGGAGTGTAAAGGAGATATGGGCTCGGGCTTTAAGCTTTATGGCCTTGAATAAGATTGTAGGTCCAAAGATTAATTTAATTTTGGCCTAAATCTATTCTGAAAATTTTGTTGATTTGGTTAACTAAAATATCTCCTATAATTAAAAGTTTCTAACGTACAATCAACACACATAATGGTGTGAATCAATTCAAAAATTCAGTTATGAGAATAATTCTCATTAATTGGGAGTATGTTGCGTTAGAGACATGAGGCTATTTAAAATAAGCCTTGACTCCTTCTCTTGGATGAGCTCATGATCATACAACCTCCTCTCTTCTTCTTCTCCATGTTTTTTAGTGTCTGAGAGTACAACACATATTTTTGGTTCGTTAGCTTTGTTCTCGAGTGCATCTAAGCAGAGAATAAAGTAGTTTTATCCTGGGATTCTTGAGCGTATCAAACCGGAGCACTACGGGAGTTTAAAGAATTAAGGAGAGAGATCTTTGGCTCGACTCTACTCACCTTCCAGTTCTTCTTCAATCAACTTACGGTAGTTGGGTTCATATTTTGATTATTTCCATCATGTTTTAATCATTATAATCTGTAATATTGTTGCTTCTAATATCAGTTTTGCTCATTACTGAATTTGGTGCTCATATAAAAGACCCTGTCCAACAGTGGCTTTAATATACTGAATGTATAGAGCTTGTAGATGAGCAGTACGAGGTGCTGAAGAGAATTGACAAAGCTTGTTGACTGCAAATGTGATATCCGGACGAGTAATCGTTAGATACATCAAACGGCCAACAAGACTTCTATACATTTCCTTATCAGCCAGCAAATCACCATCTTCTTTGGAAAGTTTCAGATTAGGAACCATAGGTGTAGGCAAGGTTTACTACCTAATAGACCAGTGGAAGTGAGAAGCTCCATAGCATACTTTCTCTGGCAAAGAGAAATGCCTTAAGATGTACGAGCAACTTCCATGCCTAAAAAATACTTCAGATTGCTAAGATCTCGCAACTTGAACTGTTGTTGTAAACTGGCCGTGAGTGTAGCTGCAGCAGCATCACTAGTACTTGCTATCACAATGTCATCGACATATACAAGAACAGCTACAAACTCACCATCATCACTGCTCTTGAGAAATAAAGTATGGTCACCTTCATCTTTCTGAAATCCCAAAGCTATCAAATATTCTGAAAACTTCAAGAACCACTGTCTAGAAGCTTGTTTGAGTCCATATATGGACTTTCTAAGGCGACAAACCGCATTCTTTGGTAGAGTCAAACCTCTTCTTTCAGCATATCCATCAAGCAACTTCATATATATTTCTTCATATAAATCCCCATTCAAGAAAGCATTCGAAATGTCCAACTGCTTCAATGACCATTGCTTACAAGCTGCAATCTTCAAAAGCATCTTCATTGTGGCCAGCTTTGCAACAGGAGAGAATGTTTCATTAGAATCCAGACCTTCTTTCTGAGTATAACCCTTCACAACCAACCATGCTTTATACCGCTCAAGACTACCATCTGCATGAAACTTCAATGTGAAAACCCACTTACATCCCTGACTTCTTTCCAAGAGGTAAAGTCTCAATGCTCCAAGTCTTTGTGGTTTCCATTGCATCAAGCTCCTTGTCTATTGCTTCACCCCACTTTTCAGAACTCTTTGCCTCAGAATAAGTATTAGGGACTGGAATTTTGTTAATGTGGTTAATAAAAGACAGATGAGGAGAAGATATCTTGGAATATGAAAGAGATGAAGAGATAGGATGATTAGTGTTAGAATCAATTGAATAGCAATGATAATCATTCAGATGAGCTGGAGGTTTCTGAACTCTTTTAGAAGAAATTTCTTGTGGAAGAGAGGAAGATGGATAAATTTTAGTTGATGGTTTACCTGAAGACAAATATCCATGTGGTGTGAAGAAATCAGTAAAGTTGTCTTCTGCAACAGACTTCTTCAATGGAAACACTTCTTCATGGAATATTACATTCCTGGAAATGAAAACTGCATTAGTCTCCAGATCCATCAATTTATATCCTTTGTAGCCTGATGGATAACCCAAGAACAAACAAGCACATGATCTCGGAGCAAAATTGTGTCTCTGCTTTGGAGATGTTGAACCATAACATAAGCAACCAAAGGTCTGGATAAGATCATATGCAGGTCATTTACCCATCATAATCTCATGTGGTGTCTTGTTTGATAAGAGTTTTGATGGTGTTCTGTTGATAAGAAACACTGCAGTCAAAACCCAATCTCCCCATAAGGATAGAGGAACTTGAGATTGAAACATGAGAGCTCTTGCTACATTCAGGATGTGTTGATGTTTGCGTTCAACCACCGAGTTCTGCTCTGGTGTTTCTGGACAGGAGTAGTATGATATAATCCCATTTTGTTGATAAAATTCTGTGAACCGCAATTTTGGTGCATTATCTGAACGAACAACTTTAACTTTAGTGTTGAATTGTTTTTCCATTTGTCTGATGAATGCAGGAAACACAGAGAGAAATTCATTCTTCGTACGCAACAAAATATCCAAGTTGCTCTAGAATGACCATCCACTACAGTTAAGAAATATCTGAAACCATCAACAGTTTCTACTGAGAAGGGACCCCAAATGTCGATATGTAACAACTCAAAAGTAGTTTTACACATATTATTTGGAGAAGGAAATGATAACTTCTTCTGTTTTGCCAAATGACAAGTATGACAGTAAGAAGATCCTTTATTCTTCAGTTTGGTAGTCCCTAAATCATCTGAAATTGCATCCAAGCTAGAGTAAGAAGCATGTCCCAATCGCTTATGCCATGTACCAATGTCCACAACTGCATTCACTTCTCCTAAATTGGAACATCTAGTACATAGAGATTAGCAACTCTTTTACCCTGACCAATCGTCAACTCCTTGATAGGATCCTGGATTTCACAACGAGAAGGGTCAAACATAACTCTGGATCCAAGATTAGTTGTCAGAGAACTAATGCTGATGAGATTCAGTCAAAATTCAGGTATAGACAAAACATTATGAAGTATAATGTTGCTGTTTACTCTGACTGAACATATCCCACTGATTCTGATTGTTGATCCGGTTGGGAGATTTACAGCACTTTCAACAGAGGTGTCAAGAGAATCAAATAGATGTCGATCACATGATACATGATGAGTTTCTCCGGAATCCAGTATCCATTGATCATGACTTAAAGTATTCTGAGATACAGTCAATATACCAACAAAACATAATGTTGAAGGAGAAAAGTAGATACCAAAGTTATCTGCAGGACGGGAACTACTTGCTTCTGCTGAAGAGGATACATCATTTGTCTGAAGCTAAGAGCTGAAAAGAGCTTTGAACTGTTGAATCTGATCTTTTGTCAAGTTCCCAATCAGATTTTCCTGTTGGGAATGTCCTGAAATCTACGGTACTATCTCTAGAAAGTATGATAAGTGTCGAGATCAGACATAAGTCATAAATACTGGGTGATCATGATGACTTGCTAGAGCCCGCTCATGATCTATAAGTTTAGGACTTATTACCAGTATTGTATGATCCCAAAGGGTCACACACCAGAGCTAACGAGAAAGTTAACAAGGAATTAATACGGTAAGATGCAAGGCATTTACTGTATTTGTACAGAGAATTGGGCCAGACAAAATACAGGCTTTTGTCTGATTTGTGTCTTGGGCCCAAAAGCCTAATAGGCCATTAGTTTAATTACTTGGACCCATATAAGGAAGAGGACAGGCGCCTAGGGCTACACACATCATCTCCTGCGATTTTGAGCCTCAGCCTTCCTCTCTCTCTGTTGATTCATTCCATCCGGTCTAGCAGCCATCCCCTGCTTGTAAGAGTGTGGATACCAAGGAGGAACAGGTATTCATCTGTTCTAATCTGATCTTGTCATTACCACCAATCATTCCGCTGCAAAGGTAATGTCCAGGTTTGTTTTATGATTCGATTACAAGAACCTAGATCCTTGTTTAAGATTATGCGTTAGGTTGCAATCTGAGAATTGAACCATGAAAAACTAATAATCCTTCAGTGGTATCAGAGCCTAGGTCATTAGGTTTTTGCCTTTTGGATCATAACTGAATCAATTGTTGAATTGAATAAGGACAAAATCGTTCTTTGTCTTCTAGTAGTAATCGTTCCATGGAATGAATTATCAAACGATAGTTGCTAGTTGACTTTGCTTTGCAAATCGTTTGTTTATTAATTATCAAACGATAGTTGCTGGATCGATTAATTTGATTGATTGTTTTGTCTTTAGTGAATTGAATGAAATCGATTGTTCGATTATTATTTGGTTTAATTCACTTGTTGACTCAAGGTTAGCCGTCGATCGTTTTTGGAATCTTGTATGAATCGATTAATCACATGATTGTTGCTCATGATTGTAGAATTAATTGTCATGATGGCTTGTTATAAAACGTGTTGTTAGGGTTTGATAAAAGTCAAAATCTTTTGTTGTTACGTAAAGAATCGCTTTGTTGAATTGTTTAATTTGAAAAGAATCGCTTGACAAGTTTGACTTTGCTTTAAGTGATTTGGAAAGTCGTTTTGTCTTTTTGTGCAAAGCTTGATACAATTTGTTTGATTATGATTCTTTAATTAATGTATCGCTTGATTTGCTAAGGTTTGTTAAGATCTTGTTTTTGTCTTATTTGAAAAGTCAAAAGCATTATTGAATCATGATCATATGGTTTATTAATTGAATTATAATCACATGATTGTGTGAATGGATTAATTATTTAATTAATGTATGGTTTAAGCCGTTAACCCAAAATCGCGGTTTGCTGGAAATTATTTAATACAATTGGTATTATTTAATTTCTAGTTAAACCGGATTTAAATTCAAAAATTGAATTTTAACCTAAACCGAAGGCTGGTCTAAGTTTGATTTGATTGGACCAAATAATTTAGAGCTGGTCTGGTTTAGTGAATAACCAGTTGGATTTAGTAGTTAATTTGGTCTTGGACAAGAATTAATGAACCGACTCGGTTATGTCAAATTATTGGGCCAATTGGAATTCTGTGGTCTTGGGCCAAGAATTGGGCCTATAATTTGTGACCCATCCGAAAAACTTTAATAAAATATTAAATTAGAAATTTCTATTTTTAGTATATTTCTAAATTTAGAAAGTTTCTAAAATAAGTAAGTTTCCCAAAATAGTAATCTTCTATTTTTGGAAATAAAACTTGAAATCCTCAAAAACAATATCAAGCTTGGATGTCTTTCCAATCTTGTCAGCTACTTAACGCTTATTCGATTACAGATATGGCTTACAGTGTGAGGTGTCTGTTTTCGCGTAAGTAAAGTAGTATATAGTCACTAATTTCATTGGGAGTCCCAGACTTTAGTGATTATTTGGCTGTAAGAGATTGGTTTTCTTAACTGGGCCATTGGGAGTCCCGGGCCTTGAGACATCTGGTGTATTGGGCCTTGGGCCCAATTCACAACCGAGAGTTATATGAGATATAACTAGCTGTGTGTATGCTTACCAAGTAAAGCTACTTCTGGGTGACGGCCAGTGGCCCACTTTGGATTTAGCTGAACATGGGTCTCAGAATCATTGCATTCTTATGAGGTTAAACAAAGAAATTTTGAATGCAATGCGAGTTTTCTTATAAGTTATTAAGATTACTCTTTTATGAACTAAATAACTAAAACTCTATTTATCTCTAAATTTCAGCTATGACGAGCACAAACAATCAAAACACTTTCTCGATCCGGTCTGTCCTTGAAATGGACAAACTGAACGGATCAAATTTCTTGACTTGGTCGCGGAACCTGAGGCTAGTCCTCAGGCAGGAGAGAAAGGACTATGTCCTTGAGAGAGCTCTCCCCGTGAGGATCGGGTCCAACGCCTCTCATGCAGTATATGATGCTTGGAATAAGCATTATAATGATGCGGTAGATGTGCGTGGTCTGATATTGGCTACCATGGACTCAGATTTGCTGAAGCAATATGAGAACATGGAGTCGCCAATAGAGATGATCAGCAGCCTGAAATTGAAATTTCAGGAGCAGGTAAGAGTGGAGAGATACCAGTTGGTTGAGTCTCTCACTAGCTGCAAGCTACCAAATGATCATCCAGTAAGTCCTCATGTCAGTAAAATGATGGGTTACATTGATAACCTGAGGAAACTGGATTATCCAGTTAGCCAAGAATTGGCAACTGAGATCATTCTGCAGTCACTGCCGTCAAGCTATGATAAGTTCAGAAGGAACTATATCAAGAAAGACTTAACGAAGACGCTGACTGAACTGCATGATATGCTCAAGACAGTTGAGCCAAACGTGAAGAGTACCCTGTATAATCTCATGAAGGAGAAGGGTAGGTTTACTAAACCTAATGCTGACAAGGGTGAAGACAAAGTTGTCCAGATTTTGAATCATGGCAAGCGTGTGTCTTCTGAGCCCGAGTCAGATACCTCTTACGTTGGTAAGTGCTACTACTGTAAAGAGACTGGGCATTGGAAGAGAGATTGCATTAAATTCATGGAAGATTATGAGGAGTTGAAGTTGATGTATGAGACTACTTCCTCAGGTATTCATGTTATTACTTCAAGTTCTACCTTATAAGTATTGGATACTGGTTGTGGCACTGATATTTGTTATAATATGCAGAGCCTGAGCAACAGTAGAACGTTGAAGGAAGGACAAGTGGAACTGCATGTCTGGAAGGAGCTATGGATGCTGCCTCAGCCATAGGGTTTTCACTTGTAGATGCCTTTGAGGCTTGGTTTTATTGAGTAATTGCTACAATGTACCTGCTTTAAGCAGAGTTGTCTTTCATTTTCTTGTAAGAATTTGAATGTTTTTCATTTTGATAAAAGACTAGTTTTGTTCTTTTGATCTTAATGAAATATTAATTGTAGCACCCTATTCAAGGAATGGGTTTTATATATTAAACCAAAGAGTGCCTAAATGTAACATAAATACTGAATTGGTTTAAATCTGATGAATTAAACCTGATTTTTCTTGGCGTAAATGTTTTGGTCACATAGAGTAAGTCGGATTCAGAAACCCCATAGTTATGGACTTTTGGGCTCATTTGATCGGATATATTATGAGACTTGAATTCTGCTTACTGGACCAAAAGACAAAGGGCCCATCTTAGCCGAGCTAGAGAAAAGCCCAAAGGCTTATTGGACCTTGAACATACTCATGTATGTGGTCCGATGAGCAGTAATGCCAGAGAAAATTTCCTGTACTTCATTGTCTCTACTGATTACTTCAGTGAGTAAGACTGTGTTCATTTGATGAGACACAAGTCGGAATTCTTTGACATGGTCGAAAGAGTTCCAGAATGAGGTATAGAATCTGAGTGACAGAAGTATTAAGACTCTGGATTAGATCACGAGTGAGAATACTTGAGTCATTAATGGTGTGATCATCTGAATGAGTGTGAAGTCGTTTCACAGCTCAATTCTCCTGAAAACCTTGAGGTATTTCTGTGAGAAAGAATCAGATCTTATTAGAAATGATTAAAGATGAGTCACACGAATCTTCCATGATATTCTTTAAGAATAACGCTCTAGAAATATCTAAGTTTACGCTGAAATAGTTCCACCAATATCAGTTGAAAGACACCACGTAAATGTGGATTGGAATCGATCCAAATTCGTCTTTACTGAGTATTTGTAGTTGTGCTACTTCACTGGTTGTCCTAGGGAAACCAAGGCTTGTTACTTTTACGTCCATTCTGTTTTCTAAGAAGGGAAGTTACTTTCCAAGAAGAACAGTGGGAGTAAAAGTATAACTCGAAGAAATTCGAGAAATACAGGAGGCTGCTCAACCTGTTGAGGGAGAGCAACGGATGGATTTACAGATTTCTGTAGAATCTACACCTGTAGAGCCTGAAGTTCGCAGATATGAATGAATCAGTCACTAATCCGAGAGTGATTTCTCGTCATTAATTGAACCTGATGATCATTGAAAGTTCGCATGATCTGATGATCATTGAAAGCGACGAATCTACGAAATTCAAAGAAGCGAAAGTGAGCCCGGACTCCGAAAAATTACATTTTGTGTAAGTTAGCTTCATCGATCCATTCATGGATGGAAGCAAACATATCGGAGTTGGAATCTTCGTTCTGTTGAAGTAGTCAAGGTTTTGACTTGAACAGGAACGAAATGGAACTGTGCGTTTACTAATAGATAAGTGGGAGCGATGTTGCATTTCTCATATTGTATGTCGATGACATACTGATTCTCGGAAATAACGTCCCAATGCTGCAGTCGGTAAAGGACTGGCTTGGGAGTTGGTTTTATGATTGACATGGGTAAAGCCACGTAGTTCTTGGATTTTGGATCTAAAGATAGAGATCCAAAAGAGCTGGTAGGACAAAGTCAGGATTCTTAAATTGACAAAGTCCTACAGGTTTTCAGCATTCCAAGAAGGGTTTTATGCCAATGTCACATGGCATTACGTTAAGCAAGAAACAGTGTCCTACGATAACTGCTGAGCTTGAATGCATGGATGAGATTCCATATGCGTCGGCAATTGGATCTATCATGTATGCCATGACACGTACTTGTTTTGATGTTGCTTTAATGTTAAGCAAGACAAGTAAAGACCAGTCAAATCCAGCAAAGAATCACTGGATAGACGTAATGAATATCCTCAAGTATTTGGAAAATACTTAGGATAAGTTCTTGATTTACGGAGAAAGTGAGGTGCTACAAGTCGGTAGAGTCTGAAAGGCAAGTTTCCAACAGACAAAGATGATTTCCGGTCACAGTCCGGTTACATCTTGTGTCTGTCTGACGGTGCAAGGCACTGTTGCTGACTCCATGACTTAAGCTGAACATTTCGCAGCTTGGGTAGCGGCGAAAGAGGTTGTTTGGAAAGAAGAGTTCATCACTGAACTTGATGTGATTGCCAGCATAGATGAGGCTAGCTGCACATCAGAGGTCCAAACACCTTGAGGGTAGATATAACCTATTCCATGAGATAAATGACAGAGGTGTTAAGTAGATCAGCAAGTTTCAACGAATGAGAACGTTGCTAATCTATTAACGAAGCCACTCCTTAGGCCTAAGCACGAGTCGCGGACTTTAGTTGTAGGATAAGTGAAATTAAGATGTAGTCTTAATTTCAGTGGGAGTTTGTAAAGGGCTTTATTTAGTTGTTTTGAAAGGTTCATGTAAACATAATATTTTATGTTTATGAAATTTATGATTTCTGGATTATTTTAACTGTGATATAAATAATCGTTCCAAAATGATTCATGTCATTATATATGGGCCATCGAAGTACATGAGTAGACTTGATCCTGAAACCTCATATTTAACGAAATGACATAAATCATAGTGTCCATAGTCGAAGGTTGTTGAAATTGGAACACCAACAACCACTTGAGACTAGAGTGTGTTGAGACTTATGACCAAGTTTCGAGGGGTCATAGATGCGCGGCATCAAAGTCGACACATAGGTATATGTAGGGGAGCATATGACCGGACATGGCCCGCTGATGAGAACTCTACAAGATATTAATATCTGTGTCATAAGAGGTTCTCATATACGACTATAGAGTATAGTCCTTAGACCTGAGTTCGCATGCATGTGGCTGCACATGGAGTGATGCACTTTGATCATTGTCTAACGCTGTTTCGTAACTGGGAGCTATAAGGACCTTGGTTGGGTGTATTATGAAGTGTGTAGTTCATAGTGATGGAACAAGATGGGATTTGTCCCTGCCGTTTAACGGAGGTAATATCTCTAGGCCAATCGGTGACTTGATAGCTGGTAAGAGAGTGGCCACTCCCAAACGGACTTGCCCAAGTCATTTGCATTGTCAGTATCAAATCTGGTCCGATGAACATGGTCTGGCTATATAAGGATGACACGCATCTTGCCTTATGCCAGATCGAGATATTAAGACAAAAGGATTAGGGAATGTAGGATTCCAGTACAAGTGGGAGATTGTTGGGAATGTCCTGAAATCTACTGTACTATCTCTAGAAAGTATGATAAGTGTCGAGATCAGACATAAGTCATAAATACTGGGTGATCATGATGACTTGCTAGAGCCCGCTCATGATCTATAAGTTTAGGACTTATTACCAGTATTGTATGATCCCAAAGGGTCACACACCAGAGCTAACGGGAAAGTTAACAAGGAATTAATACGGTAAGATGCAAGGCATTTACTGTATTTGTACAGAGAATTGGGCCAGACAAAATACAGGCTTTTGTCTGATTTGTGTCTTGGGCCCAAAAGCCTAATAGGCCATTAGTTTAATTACTTGGGCCCATATAAGGAAGAGGACAGGCGCCTAGGGCTACACACATCATCTCCTGCGATTTTGAGCCTCAGCCTTCCTCTCTCTCTGTTGATTCATTCCATCCGGTCTAGCAGCCATCCCCTGCTTGTAAGAGTGTGGAT
The DNA here is from genome assembly GCA_030180135.1 of Orychophragmus violaceus. Lineage (NCBI taxonomy): Eukaryota > Viridiplantae > Streptophyta > Magnoliopsida > Brassicales > Brassicaceae > Orychophragmus > Orychophragmus violaceus. The sequence goes on along the minus strand of CM058235.1, from coordinate 46,074,041 downwards.
ACCAAGGAGGAACATGTATTCATCTGTTCTAATCTGATCTTGTCATTACCACCAATCATTCCGCTGCAAAGGTAATGTCCAGGTTTGTTTTATGATTCGATTACAAGAACCTAGATCCTTGTTTAAGATTATGCGTTAGGTTGCAATCTGAGAATTGAACCATGAAAAACTAATAATCCTTCATTTCCATACCAGGTGATCCTTTTGTATCAGACTGTGAGGATAGAGTAACTTGAGCTGCAACATGAATGGACTTATGTTGTTTGTCACTGTACTTATTCTTCTCACCTTTAGGAGTATAGCCCGGAGGAAAGCCATTCTTCTTGTAACATCGTTCAGCTATATGACCAACCTTTTTACAGAATGAGCAAATGGGACGACCTTTATTAGGACCAGACTGAACATAGCATATAACTTCAGAACCAAGAGGAGCGGAAGTCACTGTTTCAGAAACTTGGAAAGTAGCCGGAGTAACCACATTTGTGAAACTTTTCTGGCTGTCATCCTGATCAAGAATCTTGTACACCTCAGATAGAGAAGGGAGTGATTTCTTCATGATAATTTTCCTCCTTATGATCGCATAAGACTCATTTAGACCAGCCAAGAACTTAACAATCTTAGCTCTCTCCGCCTTCTGTTGCAGACGAGTAACTTTACCACAAGTACAAGGTTCATCAGGTTCTTCAGTGCTCTCGAGATTAGTCCACAATGTTTTGAGAGTAGTGAAATAATCTGAGAGAGACATTGTTCCTTGACGAATATCTTGTATCTCTAGTGAGATTGAAAGTCCGAGGCAAATTAGCCATATGAAATCTGGTATGAAGATCACACCATATCTCAGAAGCATCACTCATCCTAAGAATACTCCGATAGATTTGAGGTGACACAGAGTTCAATATCCAAGACTTAACCATGCTATTACACCTAGACCAAATGCGAAATCGAGGACCGGAATCATCTAGACGAGGTAAAGTTCCATCAACAAAACCGATTTTATTCTTCGCATCTAAGGAAATAGACATAGCAGCATTCCAATCATCATAATTTGTCCCGTCTAGTTGAAGAGAGACGAGTTGCAAACCAGGATGATCGCTGAAATGAACAAAATATGGTGAGTGAACCGAATCCACATAATCTGCACCGATAGCTCCTCACGAACCTCTTGCGATCAATCCTGACATCGTCGATCGAGTTTTCGCACATGAGCTTGTGGCCGAAGTAGATCGGGTTGATTTCCTCAAAATTTTCTTCATCACTACAATTTCCGAAGTAAAATCAAACGGAGAACTTGAATTCGAAGCTCAAAACTCAGATTCGAAGCTCAAAAATGAAGAAGATGAAATCGATTTAACAGATACAAGAGTTTGGAAGCTCTGATACCATATTACCAACTGAACTCGAGAGAAAGAGTGACAGTTAGAGATTTCAAAATATCTTTCTTATTGATGTAAAATGTCAACTATACAAGTTATATACATCAGAATAATAAACCGGATAGACAAAACCGGACTATACAATTATACCAAATATATGTACATAAACCAAGTCATCTCATCTAATACTCAGAAAATATGGGAGATGGTTCCAATGGGTATGCAAAATTTTGGAAGAACACCTGATTTAAAGTTCTTCCTACAAGAGGCGCCGAAGTTTTCAAATTTACCTCCACTTGGAGTTGTGAGGGCAGACCTTCATGGATGAATTTGCTCGAATATTTGGTGAGCTAGAAATAAACTTATCTTTGATAATATAAGTTTAAGTGAGGAAGAAACAATTACAGAAGTATTTTGGAAGCTAGAGAATGGGAGCAAGCACAAAGTTCTTTGCCAAAGCATGTGGTAAAGCCTCAGCTAACTACTCCCCTAGTGGAACCTACTTCCATTTCAGAGTTTATCTGCTTCGTGGATGCCTCTTGGTGAGAGGAGAACTTTACATGTGGCATTGGGTCTATTTTCCATGGATATACGGATGACTTAAGCTTTGAGTTTACAAATTATAAAGGATTTGTCGCATCAGCGCTTGAGGCAGAAGCTTTTGCTTTATTACAAGCCATGAAGGAAGCTAGAAGAAGAATACGACAAATCATGTTCTATTCAGACTCCCAAATACTGGTGAGTTCACTAATCAAGAAGGAAGATAGAATAGAGATATCAAACAATTTGAAGGATATTCGGCTAGTGGCTCATGATTTTGAGGTGATTTTCTTTAGTTTTGTACGAAGATCAGCCAACATGGTGACATATTCCTTAGCTAAAAAAGTTCTGGATAAGCTAGAACTCTTGTCTTTATTTGATTGAATAAAATGAGGCATTTATGAACCAAAAAAATATTCAGTTTTTTTTTTGAGAAAATTATGGTCTTGATTGATAAGTTACATAATAATATAACTGTATTTAACTAAAAAATTTACCAAACATAAAATTTTGTGGAATAAACAAAAAATGTGAAATTTTTAAACGAAATGTAAATTATTTATAGAATTTCCACTGTTCCACAAATTTATATATGTAAATTATTTATAGAATTTCCACCATTCCACAAAATTTATTTAATCATAATTCATTCCACAAATTTTATTCTACAAATTTTAAATTAATTTACCACTTAATTTTATATTCCACTTTTATGATTACTCAAATGTTATCAATATAAGCCTATATAATACATTTTTATGTTTACAAACACTACAATAAACCCAAAAAAGTTTATCTACTTTTAAAACGGGAATTCGGCCATAAAAATCCCCAACTTTGCAGGAATGGCCAATTGAGACACCAACTTTTTGTGTGGCCAAAAAAACACTAGACAATTCATTGACTTCCGTTAAAAACCCAAACTTTAGGTTGACTTGCCATTAAAGCACACCGTTAACTTTTTTAACGGAAAATTAAACACCATTAACCTCACAGTTTATTATTATCGTTAATAAAAAACGATGTCGTTTTTCTATTAAAAAAATTTTGCCATAAAAATCCCCAACTTTGCAGGAATGGTCAATTAAAACACCAACTTTTTGTGTGGCCAAAAAAACACCAGACAATTCATTGACTTCTGTTAAAAACTCAAACTTTAGGTTGACTTGCCATTAAAGCACATCGTTAACTTTTTTTAACGGAAAATTAAACACCATTATCTTCACCGTTTATTATTATTAAAACGACGTCGTTTTTCTATTAAAAAAAAATATAAAATCGATCCAGCCGTGGATCGAACTTGAGACATGAGGCAAGAGTATACAGAACTTTACCATTGTGCTATTGTTCATCGTCAGTAATATATGAAACACATTTCATTATATCACCTATTAATAAGTCTTCCGGGATCAATTACAATTACTAAATCAGCCATGGCATCTGCATCTTCTTCGTCTCCGATGAACCGTTTAGCTTACACTCTTGAATGGTGAGGCTCGTCTCAGTGAATCCAGCATCGACAAAGCTAGATCGAGCAGAGAATCTGATGAAGAACTCCATGAATCATCTAGCTAAAGAGTTTTACAGAATTCTCAAGTCAAATCGACGGTATCTCGATCCAGAATCCGTCTCCGTTCGTTCTCGTAACTCTGCAAGAAACGTCTCTAATTCAGATTCAGAGGGCGAATTTGAGAATCAGATGCCATGGCTGATTTAGTAATTGTAATTTATCCCGGAAGACTTATTAATAGGTGATATAATGAAATGTGTTTCATATATTATCGACGATGAACAATAGCACAATGGTAAAGTTTTGTATACTCTTGCCTCATGTCTCGAGTTCGATCCACGTTTAATAATAATAAACGGTGAGGTTAATGGTGTTTAATTTTCTGTTAAAAAAAGTTAACGGTGTGCTTTAATGGCAAATAAACCTAAAGTTTGGGTTTTTAGCAGAAGTCAATGAATTGTCTGGTGTTTTTTTTGCCACACAAAAAGTTGGTGTTTTAATTGACCATTCCTGCAAAGTTGGGGATTTTTATGGCAGAATTTTTTTAATAGAAAAACGACGTCGTTTTTCATTAACGATAATAATAAACAGTGAAGTTAATGGTGTTTAATTTTTCGTTAAAAAAGTTAACGGTGTGCTTTAATGGCAAGTCAACCTAAAGTTTGGGTTTTTAACGGAAGTCAATGAATTGTCTAGCATTTTTTTGGCCACGCAAAAAGTTGGTGTCTCAATTGGCTATTCCTTCAAAGTTGGGGATTTTTATGGCCGAATTCCCCTTTTAAAACTCTTTGGTTTCTGCAATACATGTCATAATCATAACTAGTGGGGCTTTGTTGACTGGTAAAAAATGGAATATCCCTTATTCTTCTTTTTTTCTTATGCCATTAATCTTTTCGACAAATATATGCCATTAATTTATTTTTCTGAAAAAGAGAATCCAGATGCCATTACTTTTGTTTTTATCTTTTCTGATTCATTTTTTGAAAAGTTGATACTAAAAATCTAAATGGAAATATTTTTGTTGAATTTCTTACATGATTAATTTAATTATAATCATCAGATTTTGGTGGAGTACATATTAAATTTTGACAAACTTAAATTCAACCCAAGAACAAAAAAAAACCAAAATATAAATAGCCAGATTTTTACAAAAAATATTAACAGATATAATACTGCCATAAAACAATTTAAACCAGAAGAACCAAGGGAGTGTCAGACAAAAGAATCTGCGTTGAACAGAATCGTTGTCACTCGTCCAGTCTTCCGTAGTTTTGTTGCGATTCGACGACGCTTGATTATTTACCGGGAAACCTCAAACCCAAATTCTATAACCACAGATTCATCGGAATCCAATGCCGGAGGGTTCTTCGTCGATAGACTACGCGATGGAGAAGGCATCGGGGCCTCACTTCTCCGGTCTTCGCTTCGACGGCCTTCTCTCTTCTTCTCTACCCAATTCCTCCGTCTCTTCTCCGTCCCACCTCCGATCGGCTATTTCTTCGTCTTCTCCTGCTTTCTCTGATCCCGAAGCTCCCAAACAGCCCTTCGTTATCGGTGTGATTCTCAATTCCCCCTTTCGTTCGAAACCTTTTTATTTTCATGCTTGGGTTTAATCAAATTTGGATAATTGGGTTTCATCTCTTGATTTTGAGACCTGTGGTGCTCCTGTATCATCCTAGGGTTTTGGTGATAGAACCCCTGAAATGGATTGCATTTTGCGCGACCTAGATTTTACAGAACTACTCTGGTTTCGATAAGATTAGCGATTTCTGCATGAAAATCATCAGTTTTGACTGATTTTTCATTTTGATTGTGTGACTGTATAGGAGTCTCTGGTGGTACAGCTTCTGGTAAGACAACAGTGTGCGACATGATAATTCAGCAACTTCATGATCATCGTGTTGTTCTAGTTAATCAGGTTTGCTCCAATCTATTCTCAGTTCTCATGTCCCACTTTCTATTGTATTGATTGGTTGAGATTCACAATATATTTGTTCTATAGGATTCCTTTTACCGTGGTTTGACAACTGAAGAACTTCAGCGTGTGCAAGAGTACAACTTTGATCATCCAGGTAAACTGTCTTACCGGATTCTCTTTGAGTTCAATGAGGTTTAGCTCATGGCAGCATTTGGTTAATCCATCATCTTCTGTTTTTTTTTTTATTGTTTCTTCTGCAGATGCCTTTGACACCGAGCAGCTTTTGCATTGTGCTGAGACTCTCAAGAGCGGCCAACCCTATCAAGTTCCAATCTACGACTTCAAGACCCATCAACGTAGATCTGATACTTTCCGCCAGGTGCATACTCTTCTTTCCAAGATCATTTATTTTCCTCATTTTGATTTGAATCTTCTTAATTACATGTGTTTCCTATATAAACTTAACATGCATATTTAGCATATCTGGATCCCTTTAAACTCCATATTAGAACTTTTGATGTTAATATCAGCTGGGACCCTCTCTCAGGTCAATGCTTCTGATGTTATAATTTTGGAAGGGATTCTAGTTTTCCATGACTCACGAGTTCGGAATCTGATGAATATGAAGATCTTCGTTGACACAGGTAACGACCAAACCTTGCCTTCACTACTATCATCTGTCTTGTGCTACTCTTCGTTTTTCCACCCTTAGTTTAACCTTATAAGTTCTGTATAACTGCAATCTATATAATTAGCCAATTGGAATATATATCACATCTCTCTTTCTAATCCTCATCTTACGCTGTTAAATGGTTTCAGATACTGATGTGAGGCTTGCTCGCAGAATCAAGCGTGACATAGTTGAAAGGGGCAGGGATCTCGAATCTGTGCTCGAACAGGTTCGTCTTTCTTTCATTTTCTGGTGTAGGATTGATTAGCATTAGTTCTTAGTTAGGTGGCTTCATTATGTCTATGTCTCTATGAATACATGGCAGTTATGCTCTCGTGAACATCTCATTGTGTCTATACTCTGGTTTCTTCTTCCTGCTGTTGCAGTTCTACGTCATCTGATCCATGTGCTCTAACTTTTGTTGTCTGAGGATATTATGTTCATTTACAGTATGCAAAGTTTGTGAAGCCGGCATTTGATGACTTTGTGCTTCCCTCGAAGAAATATGCTGATGTGATCATTCCTCGAGGAGGTGATAATCACGTTGCTGTTGATTTGATTACGCAACATATCCACACAAAACTTGGGTTGCATAATCTCTGCAAAATCTACCCAAATGTTTATGTCATCCAATCAACATTTCAGGTGTTTCTCTCTCTCTTTTGCTCTCTGTGATGCTTGAACAAGTATTTGTATCAATGGTCTCACTATAGGATCATGATTGCAGATAAGAGGCATGCATACACTTATTAGGGATAAGGACATATCAAAGCATGACTTTGTGTTTTATTCAGACCGACTCATTCGTCTGGTAATATCTCTGTTTCATGTCTTCTCTTTTAACGCCACTCAGATTCAGGCTCATTTATCCTACTATTATCGGTTTTTCATTTCAGGTCGTGGAGCATGGTCTTGGTCATTTGCCGTTCACTGAGAAACAAGTAGTTACTCCAACAGGTATGAGAGGAAAATGCTTGAGCTCTGTAACATACTTTATACACTTTCTTAGACAACCACACGCCCGTGAGGCAATTACGGCTGCCTATATCGACACCACCCAGAGTAGTAGAGTTAGCTTATTAAATTGCTTATCTTTTCCACACCAGGAGCTGTGTATACCGGAGTTGATTTCTGCAAGAAGCTTTGTGGGGTCTCAATTATTCGAAGGTGAGCCTTGAAAGGTACCTTACTTGGTGTAAGTTTTATCTGATAAGATGTTTATTCTTCAAATGGTGTAACATCTTGGATGCATATATGATTAATTTATCTTGCTAAAAGTTTTCTGTTTTATATGTTTTGTTAGTGGTGAAAGCATGGAAAATGCATTACGCGCTTGCTGCAAAGGAATTAAGATAGGGAAGATTCTTATTCACCGTGATGGCGACAATGGAAAACAGGTCTGCTAATAAATATTTTGCTCTTTTTGTTAAAACGAGTTTTAAAGTTTCTCTTCTCATATGAATCAGCTTATATATCAGAAGCTTCCTCACGACATCTCTGAACGCCATGTTCTGCTTCTAGACCCTGTCTTAGCTACAGGTACTTACTTGATCTCTTTTACGTTGCATATTCGGTTCTATCCTTTTTGCTGTACTCTGAACCCTATCTTCACGATTGTTTCTTCTTCTTGCACTTGAAGGTAACTCTGCTAATCAAGCAATTGAATTACTCATACAGAAAGGAGTTCCTGAATCTCACATCATCTTCCTCAACCTTATCTCGGTTAGTGTAGAAGCTAAAGCTCTCTCTCTCTCTCTCTCTCTGAATCTCACATCATCTGCAAATTATAACATTGCTTTCTCACAGGCGCCGGAGGGAATTCATTGCGTCTGCAAACGTTTCCCGGCATTGAAGATAGTGACGTCTGAGATAGACCAGTGTCTGAACCAAGAGTTCCGTGTAATACCAGGTTTAGGCGAGTTTGGTGATCGTTACTTCGGCACTGACGAGTAAAACCAGGAGTCACCACTCAACACTGTGATGGGATGGAGCAATAACGGACACATTAGTGTCGTAACAGCTTAGACAGTAGTTGGATGTCTTACAAAGCTTCTTATGCATTTTATATTTATTCTCTCTTATGATTTATGAAGAAGCTCTTATTGCTTACTCCAACTATTCTTGAAAAACATTAATTTTCTGGTATTTTGTTTTTGAAAAAGTTACTATTTTTCCGACTTAAAAAAAAAATACCTGCGACAGAATAAACCAAGAGTAAAAACACGAAATGTAGCTCTGCTCTCTCAAGCGATTTTTTAGCGATTTCCTGAACCATTGTTAACCGCTGGTGTCTCTCTCCAGAGAGTGTTTGTCGTCAGTTTCTGACGGTTATGTTAGGATCGAGTGACGGTTGTCCAGTTCTTGTTTCTCTGATCAAGTGTGTTATCAAATTCTGAAAAATCCTATTCCATTATTTCTCCTCATCATGGCAGAACGATTACGTTCCAAACTCCAAGATACCACATTTGGTATCAAGGATGAAGTCATTGATCTCCCAAGTGATCATGTAACGAAGTGGTGAAACAAACCCGCTTTAGTCTCATAGGCAAACCCACAAATCCGAGGAAACAAAATCTTCGGGCTATGTACTCTACCTTGCCTATGGGATGTAAATGAAGAAGTTGTTGGGAGAATCCTGGAGAACAAGAAGATTCAGTTTTTTTTTTTTTCAAATGGAGGAATCAGTACTCTCTTTTTTGAAAAGAGGACCGTGGTCATTTAGTGAATGGATGTGTCCTTTACAACGTTGGACACCAACGCAATCGGATGAGGACTTGAAATACATTTCGTTTGGGTCCAAATAACCTATTCAATTCCTGACGATGAGGATTGTGGCTCATATCGGACGTCAATTAGGTAATTTCGTTGAAGCTGATTTCAACGGAGAAGGTGCAAAGCAAGTTGAGTATGCCTGAGTCCGCCTCCTATGTCACATGGATTATCCTCTGAAGTTCCAGATGCAATTCAAATTTGGGAATATTACTGCCACTCTGAAGTTCCGGTATGAGAAACTTAAGGGGTTTTTGTACTGCTTGTGGTCAATGACCCATGATTTAGCCGATTGTCCTCTGAATCATGATATGCCACCGGATGGAACATCTGATGGAGATGATGATGAGAACAACCATGATGACTTTCCACCGGGTTTCCAAACGCCACAACAAACTGATGATGATCCACAAGAACATACGTTAGATGAGGCAAATGCAAACACCGGCAATACTGCTAAGAAGCGCAAAACAGAGTTCTCGGATTCGTCTCAACCGCCAATGGCACTAGCCTGTTATATATGGGTTTAGCACCCCATCTAATTAGCAGAGCCCAATACATGTTCTCAATAGATAGGTCGGCCCAATAGAAACAAACTCGGCCCAATAAGCGATGGCCCGAAAACAAGCGCCCAAACCGTGCCCATCATCATTAGCTCCGCTCGGCTCGGTCACAAATATAAGCCAACTCGGCTCCACTACGAGCCAAAAAAATGTACGGCTTGGCCCATCTCGTCATCAAGTACGGCCCATCTGCACGAGCTCAATTAACGGTCAACGGCCTGTAAAAAGTACGACCATATTTTACTATAAATAGGAGTCGTCACTATACATTAATGTAACTTTTTGGGATTTGTGCACTTCTTCCTACTTTCTCTCTCTAGAGTTAATATTTCCCGAATTGTAAAACCGAGCTCGTTTTCGACCAGCTCGAGTTCTCACTTATTACAACACGCTCGTTACCGAGCAACTCTCTCTCTCTCTCTTCATTACTTAACGCCGAACATCTATTTTCCTTCCTGATTCATCACCGAACCTAGTCGTTTTTTTCTTTAGAGAAACTTTGACCCTCGGATCCGAGCACGTCAACTCTCCCGAGCAAGACGCGCTCTTAAACCTTTGTGACAAGCTCAGTTATCACAATTGGTGCCGTCTGTGGGGACTAAAGTTTTTTCTTCACTAACTGACAGGATCAACAATGATAGGACAACCACCGAACAGGGACCTCGTTCTTGTGACAAAAAAATCCATCTCGGGAACGAACTCTTCTCAAGCAAGGGGCCAACCTCAGCCTCAACACGTCTCTCAAGTCACGGACCCAATTACCCAGCCGGCGGGCGCCGAGCAGCAATCTCCAAACACCGAGCAGCCTCGGCCAGAAACAAATGACCAACAAACCGAGCAGAACACCTCTGTCTTGCTCAAGGCCCTCATGACACAAATCTCCGAGCTATCTCAAGGAAGTAACGCCCGATTTGACCAGCTCGCAACAACGCATGCAATATGCCAAGGTCAGATCAACGATCTACGGATGGCAAGCCAACAGGACTCTGCTCCTAGGACTCGCCTCAACCGAGCATTATTCGATAACACAACCCCTCCGAATCCTAGGAGTCGAACAGTCACACAGCAGACCAAGGACGTCGAAGAACACGCCGACGACGGAGTCTTAAACAACTTAACACAAGACGCCCTCAAGGATAATGAAATCGAGGACTTGAAACTAATGCTTAAAAATATGACGTCAAAAGCCCATCAAGCTATCAGCTCGGCACCGGAGATCGATCATGTGATAGAAGAAACTCAAAACACCCCTTTTACTCAACGACTCATGAATACTCAAACCGAGCATCCAGCTTCTAAGGTCAAGATCAAAATGATGACATACGACGGAAAGAACGACCCAAGGCAATTCCTAACGGCCTTCCAAATAGCGATGGGACGAACTCACTTCAGCCTCGGGCAGCGGGACGCAGGCTACTGCCATCTGTTTGTGGAACATTTAACTGGATCGGCATTGGACTGGTTCTGCCGCTTGGAACCAAACTAAATAGACGGATATGATGACCTAACACATGCTTTCGTAAAGAATTACTCAATGTACATACATGAAGAAGTGTCCAACACCGATCTATGGGCCATTACTCAGGGACATAAGGAAAGTCTGCGATCTTACATAACCTGCTTTAAGAGCGTACTTGCCAAACTCACGATCACAGACAGCGAAGGATTACCCGCGCTCCGAAATGGTCTGTGGTATGAATCGAATTTCCGAGAAGAGTTAAAAAAGAACAAACCAAGTTCACTCGAGGATGCTCTCCACCGAGCATCGATCTTCATCGATCTCGAAGAAGAAAAAGAAACTCTAACAAAGAAGTTCGACCCGAAGAGTTCAGCATCGAAGGAAAAACCCGAGAAAAGCACAGAGCAATACGAACCTCGGCAACACTACTACCAAGACTACAAGAAAACAAAAGAAGAGGAAATCGCAAGAAAGGGAAAATCGTCGTATTACGTCAGCGATCAATCACATGATCACCAACAGGACGAAGAACGCCCCTATCAAGGTCATCGCCAAGACCGTACCGACCGCCCCCAAAATTATCAGCAAGACCGACCCTCCCAAGGCTATCAAGGTCAAAATCAAAACAAGCCATGGAACAAGTCTGTCCGAGGAGGCGAAAAAAGTAAGCTTTTTTTTGCGAGTATCATCAACGAGCGGGCCACAGCACCAAGGACTGCGGAAACCTCCAAGCCCTCCTCTACGCCGGCTATCAGAAGGATGGCAAGAAGTTGGTACTAAACCACGGACAACCGCCCTCAAAGCACGTCAATCAGGTAGCACAGCCAAAAAACGAAGCCGAGCGCTTCAAACTCGTCCAAGAAGAAAGAAAGAAGCAAGTGGCCTTTACCGCAGAAATCGAGCAAATAGACGCAAACACAGCAGCCATCAACAAACGGGCTCGCGACGAAGAGGACAGAGAAGGAACACCTCCACCGAGGAGGCGCATAAACATGATAATGGGAGGATTGCAGATGGTTAACGATTCGGTCCGCTCGATCAAGGAATACGAGCGCCGAGCCATAGCAGCCCAGCACCGACAACGAAACGCCAGCGGCGAACTCAGAATCGGCGGCGATATCATCTTCGCCGAGCAAGACGCCGAGGGTGTGGACCGATCGCATAACGACCCACTCGTCGTCGCTATGCGGATAGGCGATTGCAAAGTCTCAAAGATCATGATCGACACCGGAAGTTTGGTAGATCTGATCTTCAAAGAAACATTACTACGAATGGAGCTCAGAGATTACCGCATCAAGCCGTCAAATTAACACGATCGGGACAATTAAACTCCCCGTCTACGTCGTCCGAATCACCAAGCTGATCAAATTCGTGGTCGTTGACCAACCAGCAATCTACAAAGTCATTCTCGGCACCCCTTAGATCCACGAAATGAGAGCGGTTCCATCCACATACCACCAATGCGTCAAGTTTCTCACCCCATTTGGCGTATTTACGCTAAAAGGAGATCAAAGGATATCCGAACTTGCTTCCGTATCGAGCTCAAATTGCGCTGTAAGTTTACCTGGTCGCCAAACCTCGAATCGAGCTACCACCACCTGATCGGCCTCAGAAAGATACAATAATACAAGTCAACATTGACATTAGCGATCCCGAGCGTTGCGTCGGGATATGAGCCGATCTCTGCAAATATTTACAGGAAAAACTCATTGAGTTTCTTAAGCAGAACGCAACGACCTTTGCATGGACAACTGACGACATGACCGGGGTAGATCCATCTGTCACATGCCACGAACTGCACGTCGATCCAATCTTCAAGCCAGTCAAGCAAAAAAGAAGAAAGCTCGGTCCCGAGCATGGCAAAGCCTTCAACGAAGAGGTCAAGTGATTAAAAAAAGCCGGATCAATCACCGAAGTGAAGTATCCATATTGGTTGGCAAACCCAGTGGTCGTAAAAAAGAAAAACGGCAAGTGGGGAGTTTGCGTGGACTTCACCGACCTCAATAAGGCTTGTCCCAAGGACAATTTCCCTCTCCCACACATTGACATGCTAGTTGAGGCAACCGCCGGACATGACCTCCTTTCATTCATGGACGCCTTCGCAGGGAGATCATGATGCACCCCGACGATCGTGAAAAGACATCTTTTATAACCGACCGCGGTACTTACTGCTACAAGGTGATGCCTTTCGGTCTCAAGAACGCATGAGCAACATACCAGCGCCTAGTCAACCGAATGTTCTCCGACCAACTTAGCAAAACAATGGAAGTCTATATTGACGACATGCTCGTCAAGTCAACCTCGGCAAACAACCACGTCGACCATTTGTCGACATGTTTCGCAAGTCTAAACAAGTACGGAATGAAGCTGAACCCAACCAAGTTCACATTTGCAGTAACGTCGGGCGAGTTCCTCGGATACATCATCACACGAAGAGGAATCGAAGCAAATCCGAAGAAGATAACGACGATTACCGAGCTCCCATCCCCAAAGAATACAAGAGAAGTACAAAGATTAATTGGGCGAGTCAAAGCCCTGAACAGGTTCATCTCACGATCAACAGATAAGTGTCTTCCGTTCTACAACCTCCTCCGAGCGAACAAGAAATTCGAGTGGGACGCAAAGTGCGAAGATGCATTTCAACAACTGAAAACCTACCTGTCAACTCTACCGATCTTAGCCAAACCCGAGGAGGGCGACACGCTCTACTTGTACATTTCCGTATCCATTTCGGCAATAAGCAGCGTGCTCGTTCGGGACGACCGAGGAGACCAAAAACCTTTTTTACATAAGCAAGATCTTCGACGACGCGGAAACACGTTATAACACACTCGAAAAACTCGCACTGGCCGTCGTTGTCTCAACAAGAAAGCTTCGCCCCCTATTTTCAGTCACACTCGGTGGTAGTACTCACGAACCAACCGATCAGAACAATCTTGCACAGCCCAAGCCAGTTAGGAAGAATTGCCAAATGGGCAGTCGAACTAAGCGAGTACGACATTCAGTACAAACCAAGAACCAGTGCCAAGTCACAGGTCCTAGCAGATTTCCTAATTGAGTTGCCACCCGAGCTGACCATAAATGACAGAGAAGTTCCCAAGGAAAAATGGACGTTATTCGTGGACGGCTCGTCATCAAGAAATGGTTCCGGAGTAGGAGTCAAGCTCACATCTCCAGCTGGCGAACTTATCGAACAATCTTTCCGAGTGGCATTCCCAGCCTCTAACAACGAAGCAGAGTACGAAGCACTGCTCGCCGGTTTACGGCTAGTCGAGGTGGTAGGAGCAAAGCATGTAGAAGCATTTGCCGACTCACAACTCGTGGTGAACCAATGCAACGGAGAATACGAAACAAAAAACGAGCGTGTGGACGCGTATCTGAAACTTGTCCAGGAGATCGTTGCATGAATCGGATTGGTTACATTAACTAAGATTCCTCGAAGCGACAACTCTTCCGTAGACGCTTTAGCCGCTCTAGCCTCGACTTCCGACCCCGACCTTCGACGAATCATTCCAGTCGAATGCATACCCCGACCGAGCATTTCACCAGACGAGGATGTACTACTCATCACCGAGGAAGATGAAGGAATGGACGACACTTACAAAAGAAACGAGGAAGTCGTCGACTGGAGAGACGAAATCAGAGAGTACATACTGAATGGGAAGGTCCCCGAGGATCGCTGGGTAGCCCGCCGACTAAAAGTTCGATGCGCGCAGTATGTAATGATGAAGGATGAACTATTTCGATGGGGCGCGTCCAAGGCCCTCTTACGATGCATAAACGGGCAAGAAATCCAGTGGGTTACCGAGCAAACTCACGAAGGAGCAGGCGGAAATCACACAAATGGCCGAGCATTGGCCGCAAAGATTAAATGACATGGTCATTTCTGGCCAACCATGATCGCCGATTGCAAAAATTACGTGTCCCGATGCGAGAAGTGCCAGAGGCACGCACCGAGCATACACCAGACCGCCGAGCTCCTCACCACTGCGGCTACGCCCTACCCCTTCATGCGGTGGGTAATGGACATCGTCGAGCCTCTTTCGGCCTCACACCAAAAGAAATACATCCTCATAATGACCGACTACTTCACAAAATGGGTCGAAGCGGAGTCCTACTCGGAGATTCACGATCTAGATGTCCAGAAGTTCGTCTGGAAATACATAATCTGTCGCCAAGGTGTCCCGTACGAGATCGTAACAGACAACGGATCTCAATTCATCTCTAACCTATTCGAAGGGTTCTGCGCAAGATGGAAAATTCGCCTGAGCAAATCCACCCGAGGTACCCACATGGCAACGGTCAAGCCGAGGCAAAAAATAAGACAATCATTGACGGACTCAAGTCCTTTCTTCCGTGATTAACTGTTGGCACCAGTCCTACATTTTGTCTCTGTGGACCGAGAGAGCGACTGTGCCCGAACAGTAGAAAGGGTGTTCCATTATGGCGTCTAATGAAAATGCATGGAAAGCAAGAAAGGCCTCTGGGCCGACGAACTCGATGGCGTCCTATGGTCCCACCGAACAACGCCAAGAACTTCCACAAGCGAGACCCCTTTCTCCCTCTCTCACGGAATGGAAGCAATGTCTTCCGCCGAAATGTGCGTCCCGACTAATCGTCTGAGCGTTTCACGCGAGCACGAAGAGCTCAACAACAATATGATCGTCGACTGCCTCGACCAAGTGGAAGAGCTACGCGACCGAGCACTGCTACGTCTACAAAACTACCAGCAGCAGATCACCCGACACTACAATAAGAAGGTTAAGGGCCGACGCTTCGTCGAATGTGACCTCGTCTTCCGAAAAGTATTCGAAAATACTCGCTAACGCCGAGCAGGAAAACTCGGCGCCAACTAGGAAGCTCCTTACATCGTCTCCAAGGTAGTAAAGCCTGGCGTTTACGAGCTCGTCACGATGAAAAGGGAGGCCATTCCACGCTCGTGGAACGCCAACAAACTCAAACTTCTACTAAGACCAACCGAGCAGCAGAAAAAAAACGAGCATCTCGCTCCAAAAGCCGAGCATCGCGCCCAAAAAAAAACGAGCATCTCGCTCAAAACCGAGCTCGCTATACACGAGTTCGAGTAATATGTAAAGTGAACTACGATCGGCTTGATCCCCTTTCGGGGTACGTAGGCAACCTCTCACGAGGCTCATCTATATCAATAATAAATTTTTATTAAGTATGCTTGTTTCCATTACCCGAACAAATCGACATTCTGGCCAAATGCTCGATACAGCACAATCCCAACGTGCAAGCCGGGCCCAGTTCCTGCACAAGGCTGATCGACAAGAAATAAGCCGAACCCAACTTTGCACAACTGTCCCGATCAGACCTTAGGGGTAAGCCGATCACTTACTCGCACCCGATATGTGGGATAACGAGCACAGCCTCAAATCCCACGCAACCAAGTAAGCCGGGCCCAGTTCCCGCACGAGGACGACTGACAGAAAAAATAAGCCGAACCCAGATTCGCACAACTTTCCTGGTCTATCCTACGGGGTAAGCCGAGCACTTTGCTCGCTCCTTACTAACCATCTAACTTAACCCGAGCACACCGCTCGCTAAATTTGAAATGCACTGTTAAGGCCAAATACGCGGAATAAAAATTTAAGTACGCGGAAAAGCCCGAGCAAGTCATAAACAGGTAAAAATAAAGTCCAAAATATTATTGAAAAAGTGCTGAGCACGTCCGATCATACAAAGGAAACCGAGCCTAGCCCGGTAACAACAACGCTACAAAAGTATAAAAAAGATTCTAGGAAGCCTCAGTAAAGCGGTTTCCATCTCGAACCTCCGCCGTATTTTCCAACTGCTCAGAAACTTGACCCTCGTTTTGATCTTCTTCTCCGACCAACCCAGCCGCCCGAAGCCTGTCCGCCATCGCAGGAGTAACGTCCGCTTGATTGGAACCATGCTGGTCAACGACATGTATCATTGGGTTCTCTTCGGGACGATCTTGATCACGTGGAGGCGTCATAACGAAGTCACCATCAACCAGGTCCGTATAATGAATCTCGCTAAGCTCTTGCTTAAAGCAAGAAAAACCAGAGTCAGCCCTGGTTATCTTCTCAGCAGGGATGGCAAAACCTTCTCGGACAAGTGCCCTCAGCATGGAAGCAACAACGGCGGCCTGATTCATGATTATCTGCTTCTTCCACCCGAGCTCTTTTTCCTCATAGGCCTTCCTAATCTTTGAAAGCCGAGCCTGCGCCTTACCCGAGATGCGCTCCCTCTCCTTAAGAACTTCATGCTTACGGGAAGCTTTGAACCAAGCACACTCCGATTTCAGCTTATCTTCCAGGTCGGAGATCCGAACAGATAACTCATCCACCTCGTCCTGAGCGTTGGAACAGTCGGTCATGCATTGCTTATTCTCGGTATCTAACCGAGCATTCTCTGTAACGAGATCCTCGACTTTCTTCTCCAAGGCCACTACCTTCTCTTCCTCGGTCTTAAGAGACAAACGAAGCACCTCTGCAACAGCCGCCTCTTCGTGGTACCCTTCAAGCTCGGCTACTGTCCTTTGGGCCCTAGCAAGATCCCTCTTCAGCCACTAATCATCTTTTGCAGACCGACCCGATCCTCCTCGTAAGTTTCAAAGAGCAGGTTGTAATTAGCAAGACCCTGAAAGAAGGGACGAATAGATCAGTACTAAAGTAAGGTCATCAGAAAATGTAAAGCGAGGCCTTACTCGGACGATGTCGCTCGCAGCTGCCTTTTTATACTGAGGCAGAAGTGTCTCGTTGACCGAGGGAAGTTGCTTCGGCGAACTATCCCTCAACATACATAATAAGTTCGCACAAGCAGTCTCGTCATGGATAATCGAATGCTCCCCCTCATACTTGAAGGAGAACCATAGTCGGTCACCACCGCCTCTTCCCGATTCCCCAGGAAATGAAGTCCAACAACTTCATCTTCACCCCGATCATCCATATTAGCGGCCTCATCGCCACTAGAGATCTCTGAGGTCTCCAACCGAGCTTCCACACCCTTCAAGCGAACCACCAGCTCATTTCCTTGAACGCCAGGACGCTCGGAAACATCGGCGCCCTCTGTAGTCACGCGCTCCGCGGTAGCATCAGCCGCCACCTTCTTCTTCTTCACTAAGGGAGAACCTCTGAGGTACACCGGTCTCCCGATGTTGATCTCTGACCCGAGCTGTAATACCCGGTATCAAGAAAATGGTCAACGGAAAGTCAACAAGGGGCATTTCTGTAAATTCCAAGAGATGAAGGGCATTTTGGTAATTTTACCAAAATGCGAGACGGAAGTGGAAGCGGGCCAAATGTTCTTATTTTTGTTCATAAAGAACATTTAGAAGACCAGACGTGGAAGAACCGGGGATTAAACGAGTTTTACGGACTATCGGGAAAGGAAACCGATAGAACCGATAAAACTTGTAAAAATCATTACGGGAACTACGGGAAACCGATACAATGTTCGGGGAAGCGAGAAGACCCTCTAAAGTCCACCAAAAATTATGAGATTTTGACCACAGATCCATTAGAAGATGAAGAAGCTATGGGTAAAAGGATTAAGCAGTATTTGACCCCTAGAGGAAGTTATAATTTTTAGACCATTATTGGCTACTTAGTGGCTAAAAATCCAAAATAAATTCTTTGGAGCTTGGGCTTGAACCAGGTATTTAGGGATGATTACTAAGATAATATTGGACCTAAATCCAGCTCAGTATGAGGAATGGGCCACGAAATTTGAGCCCAAGAAATAGAAGCTTCTTAGGTGCATGAATCTCCAAAGATGTGTTGTCATCAATCCAAGGGCTGCATGGAGGAGGCTACAAGTGGATGGTGGATGATCAAATGCATTGTTTGTGGATGGTTTTTTGGTGGAGAGGTCGTGGCTTAAGATGGAGAAGAAGAGGTGACAAGTGGAAGGTGGAGATCTCTTCACTTTAGCTATAAAAGGAGGCCTCCACCCCTCACTTTTCTTCACACCAAAAACACTTCTCAACAAGAGTAGTGAAGAAGAGAGAAAGAAGAGAGGGAGAAGGGAGGAAGAAGAAGAAGAAGGAGGCGGCAAGAAGGAGGAGGAGGAGGAGGAGCCGGGAGAAGAAGAAGAAGCCGGAGGGAGGAGAGAAGAAGGAGAAGCCGGAGGGAGGAGAGAAGAAGGAGGAGCCGGAGGGGAGAGAGAGAGGGAGGAGAGAGAAAAGGAGGAGAGAGAGAGTGAGAAAAATAGAAGAAAGATGGGGAAAGGAATATTAATACGTCAGAATATTCTAAAGAATATTCTTCGGGAAGGAATTTTTCCGACGTAATAATCTTCCCGATAAACCGGATTTCTTTTATTTAGAAATAGGATAGACGGTTGTAGTAGCCATCATATGAGGGTTATCCGGAGGTTCGGAATCACCAAGGTCAAGTGCGGGTCAAGGTCGGGTCAAAGCAACGAAGGTTCGGGGAAGGTACGGGTTAACATCGGGTTCGTGTCGGGTCTCGGAGTTCCATCAATCCATCCATCCGTCGTCATAACACAGTGAGTCGGCTAAATTGTGTGTTGCATTTAGAATAAAACATATAGATCCATAATTTATAAACCATAGTTATAGGTTGCATACATTGATAATTGAATTCGTTAGAATGGTTAGGTTGATTAATAACTCGGTTAATTAATTAAACGGTTAGGTTAAGAGATGCATGCTAGTTAGCTTATATCCGTAATCGTTGATAATTCGTTGATTGCTTGATTGAGTGTTGCTTGATTGGTTGATAGTTCGTTGATTGCTTGATTGGGTGATGCATACATATAGAATGGCATGCTAGGATATATATGCATATATAAGTATTTAAGAACGTATATAAATGAATATATATACGGGAAATTATGAGTTGATTAAAATACGGTTAAGAGCCAAAACACACTTAGAATATAACAACGGGGTGGAATAATGAATGAAAGTTAATGAATAATGAGATGTCGGGGAGTTAATAATCTTACTAACTCTAAACCGACAGATCGAGGACGTATTAAAAGATACTTAGGAGGTGATAAGAAGTGGTGTGATTGATGAGCCGTCTACGGGATTAGTAATCCACTAATCCCAAGGTAGCGGATTGAATGAGTAAAGGTTAAGGAAATATTAAAAGACTAATAAACCTAGTTGATTGTTTGTGTGGTGTTGTGATTAATTGATTGTGTGATTGTTTATCTACTTCGGTGTTGGGCCGAGTAGACTGTTGATTGTTTGTGTGATTGCTTGCTTGTTTATCTACTTCGGTGTTGGGCCGAGTAGACTGTTGATTGATTGTGTGATTGCTTGCTTGTTTATCTACTTCGGTGTTGGGCCGAGTAGATTGTACTGTAGATACTTACTCTGGTGCGGGACCGAGTAAGTTTGGGTGATGTGGAGGTTGGTGATAGGACTTGCGGGATGGATTGGATAGTGTTTCTGTTTGACCTTATTGGTATTGCGTGATAGAGTCCCAGCGAGTCTGCGTGTTTACATTTCTGTTATTAGGACTCTATAGGGCGCGTTAGATCCCGCAAGTCTAGGGATGGCATTCCGGTACTTCCTGCCCGATCGGATCCTCGGGAGTTGAGAACCTGGTCAGTTCACGTACCTTCGGTAGTGGTTCTGGCAGGTGTTAACCTATGGAGTGACGTCTGTAGGTGTCTGGTCCGGAGAACACGGGGTCGCGTCCTAGGGCTGCACTGCATGGAAGCTTGGGTTATCTAGGGATAACTTGAGTCGCCGCGTATCGATGGACGGAGAACGGTGTCCTAGCCGCAGGACTTTGTGTTATCGCCTAGGAGTCGTGGGAGGTTTTAGCTACCGTGGCGGTTGTTAAGTGTTCCCGTGGAAGTCACCGAGTTCGCAAATGGGCCCAGATGGTGTGGAGATTGCGTTAGCGCTGCGATAGATAGATCGAGTCTAATCGAGAACATGTGCCGCAGTGTTCTCGATTCCCTTCATTGATGATTGTGTTGTTATTTGATTGCTTGTGTGTTGTGGAGCTCGTCACGTCTTGGTAGCACGTGACCAGCTATTTATACTTGATTGTTATTTTGGGTTTTGGACGGGATTATTAGATTAATAGCAGCCTTTAGTTGGGAGCCGTCTCACTGGGTAATCTTAGATTACTCATTAGGCTCTTTTGTGTTTTCAGGTTAGGCGTAGCTCGGCGGACGCGTAGGACACTCGGAGTAGTCTCGGGTTGGCATTGGGTATCGGTTTGTAGTTTACGCATTTTGACTGTTACTTTCGGTTTCGGATTTTGTTGGGATCCCGTTAAATGTTTTGTGTAAAACCGTATATTGTTATGAATAAGATTTTATATTTTTAAAGTAATAAAAACGGAATAATTCCCTGATATACGGTTTCGTCCGAACCGAACACAACTCGTGGAAGCGGTACGGGTTGAGAAGCCTCGTATCATGGAAACGAGGTAAACGGAGTCAAAGATGGTTTGGTTCGAGCCTTTGTCTCAAACCGGATTGTCTCTGGCTTTCGTATTGTGACAAACTCTTCTCGTATGACTGCTCGGGTTCGATCGGTCATGTTCTTGTTTGATTGTTGGCCGATCAGCTCGTCGGTCAGCGGAAAACGGGAAGGGGGCGTTACAAAAGGTGGTATCAGAGCATGGTTCGTCATGGGTTCAAAAATTCCGGTTTTTCAAAGTTTTCAATTTTTATCGAGTCAAAATGTGTCGCCAAGGCAACCATTAGGAATCCGAGTCGCGTCCGTCAAACGGGGGATTGGGTAAATTAGGAAATTTGCTAGGATTGTACTAACTGTTTTGTGTTTTGGTGCAGTCACACAGCATAGTTGTCCTAGGAGGATTGGTGTGTGTGTGTGGTTTGCGACGACAGGATGAGCGACATCAGCGTGGAGGACCGTGAGTCGATTGAATCTACTCCAGTTAGTCCATGGCCATACTCCTAGTCTGCAGAGTTCTCCCATATTTCACAGCCTATTCCGGAGCACGTTATTACCAATGTCGAGCCCACTGACCGCTCCACTCATTCCAGGACCGCCTTATGATAAGACTACATCCAGAGTACCACCGTCAGCAGTGCGTGCATCGCCGATATTCATCCCTGATGATATGGTGATCAAGTTATCGGAGACTCAGGAGTTCGGGGTCACTTAGCGGCAGCCACCGCCAGCGGATGTTATTCCATCATTACCACCGTTGTTGCCCGGGAGTATCAGTTATCGTCACCACCAGCACAGCTCCTGCCTTGTTTCTTTTGCGGCCGAGAAGTACATTGCGCTCTTTTTGTGTCATGATCGAGACCGTGTCGCTCCGCCACCACCACCGCACTCATTCCATCCTCCTGGCGCAGCTGTCCGTTAGGATCCACATGAGTTGTACCGCTCATGGTGGAGATTAGGAAGTAGATTAGGCCCAGGTAAGTAAGGGCTCTAACTCGCTTTTTGATGTGTGTATATCGGCTTGCGTTTGTCTCTAACGATTCCGTTGTGTGTAGCGGTGTTTCGTTTGGGACGGATTGGTAACCGCGAGTATGTAGACTTCGACGGACCTATGTATTTAAAACTCTATGTGGTGAATAGATGTTTTATTTACGTAGTGGATGTGGAGTATTCAGTATTTGTCGTTTAACTAACGAAGTGATCTTATTGCATGAGTTGGGATAATAAATGCAATATGATTATAACGTGAAAGCAAATGATGGTCCGAGCAGACGGTTACCACGACCCTAAGAGACGATCGTATTTGCCGATTTGCTTGATTGATTGTGTGTGATTGATTTACTTGTTAGGGTGTTAGAATGTTGAATTGATTGATGTTGGATTGCTCGCTAGGTTGGTAGTTGTTGATTTTTAATCTCTGCATTTCGTTTAATCGCTAGGTTGCTAGAAAGTGATTTTTGATTTTAACTAGCGAGATCGTTTGGTTTGCTTGGGTAGAATTGTTTTTGGTAAGCTCAGAATTGATAAAGCGGTTTTTTTAGGAAGCTTATTCGAGATTGAGCGGAATGATATGATATTGTTATTTAGCCATGTGTGACCGCAAGGTACATGACTAAATAACCATATTTCTATGAGGAAGTGATATCGTGATTAAGTTAAAAGAGGTTTAACCGTTCCAGTGTTATGGAGGTTGTTGATGTAGGACGTGATGGGCGATTGACGAGGACACGAGACCGAACCCGAACCTGAGAGACGAGATGTTATTTCAGGAAGCAGTATGACCCGAGCCTGCAAGAAAGTTAGTGTGGATTCAGAAAATAGTTTGGGTATCGGTGGCAGAAGAAATCAAGACGGATTCGTTGATGAGTTAGTGAAGAGATCAAGAAGCACAAAGTCAGTGGAAGCATCCGTTTGAGGGAAACAGTGGGAAGAACAGTTCTGGAGTCAGCAAAGCGTGGAGATCAGCGATCGAGGAGGATCGAGGCGTGCATGAGTATGGCGGTTTAGTTGGAAGGAAGAAAATCGATATGTCAATTGAGGCGGTAATTATTGAAAACAATTTAAGTGACAGGAATGGAGGGCGGGTTATTATTGCGTGATCGGGGAAGCCTGGAGCATTGATCGGCGCAGAGAAATGTATAGCAATGGAGTTAGAATTGGTGGATTTGAGAGTCAGAGATAGAATCGATGAAGCAATCAAATGGAGGGAGAGTCGGTATTGTGCCATTCGCGGA
Organism: Orychophragmus violaceus; assembly: GCA_030180135.1. Lineage (NCBI taxonomy): Eukaryota > Viridiplantae > Streptophyta > Magnoliopsida > Brassicales > Brassicaceae > Orychophragmus > Orychophragmus violaceus. The sequence goes on along the minus strand of CM058235.1, from coordinate 46,050,609 downwards.
GGTTGAAGCAAAGTGGGAAAGTCAAAAGTGTCGATTCAAGACGATCATAAGTTGGCGCAAAAAGTTTGAGGAATCCGCATGGATCCTTCCGACAAAATCAGTGGTCGGGGGATCAGAGTTGAATCAGAAGTTCGGTGAAACAATCAAAGATGGAGAACCAAGAAGTGATCGTGATTTCAGTTCTCAGTGTGGGAAGTTCAAGGCGTCTGATATATCATGGTTTTTACCCAGTTTAGACCATGATATAGTTATGTTTTTAGTGTCTTTTGTATTCGTTTAGAGTCTTTTACAGGTTTAATCAAGTTTGGAGCTAATTGGAGATATTTGGAGCATTTTGGGACTTTTGGGACGTTTTGGCCGAGAGCTTAATTCACTGTCCGATTTATTGATCATGCATCGACCGACACACCTTGTGCATCGGTCGACACACTAGCGAGATGGGCCGTACACGTCGGTTTAATGAAGATATGAAGATTTGCAAAGAAGCCCAAGATAGTTCCAGTATTTACACAGAAGCCCCATCCGAGATTACACCTATATATACTAGTTTTTGGTGTTTATTTTACCTACGCTTTACATTAGGCTTTGATACTTATAGCTAAGAGATTTCTAGAGCTTTTGGGGCTGATCTATTTCCTGTATTCACTTATTTTGGAGAAGATTTCGAACCCCTTTATCTATTTAATTTCTTATATGCAATCTATTATTTCTTTGATTATGTTTTCATTAATCATGTCTGAGTAGATCCATAGTTGAGTTTAGGGTTTCTCACATAGGATTTCATGACTTGCTAGACTTGTTCAAATTCAGTTAAGGATTCATAACTATATCTGTTCTTCAATTTAATTGTGCTTAAAGCTAGTTCTAACCTGATCAATTAGAATCTAGATCTTAGGTTGCTAAATACGTCACGGAAGTGGGGTTTAGGAATCTGAACTAATTAAATTGGGCAATTAAACTTTGCGCAAACGGAAGTTTGGTTTAGGATAATTGTGAACATATCAAACTTGGGATTAATGCTAGTTTAATCTGTTAGTTCTCGCAAACGAAAGTTTGGTTTGCTGCACTTAGACTTAGAGAATTATCGCAAAGGAATTTGGTTAATTCTATATCTGTGTTTTGAGTTCTAGAACTGTGCTTAATTAGATCCTTGCTGAATGAACTGTCTGCTTGTCTGATTTCCTGAGAATACCCTAGGCTTGACGCTTTTAGTTTATTGCTTCTCAACCGTTAATCTCGGCTACTGGTTACTTTCTTGCTTCGCAATTTATTTACTTCACCATCTGCTTATTTCTAGTATTAATCTCTACGTTTCTGTTTCTATTGAGACCAAGTGTCCCTGTGGATTCGATAGCCCTATATACTACTTTGACATTGCTGTTCACTTGCAGTTTAGAATAGGGTAAAACTTAGAAGCCTATCAAGTTTTTGGCGCCGTTGCCGGGGACTCTTTGAGTCTTCGATAGGACCGAACTTAGGGTTTTTGCTAGAAATTTTTCTTTTTGTTTTTGTTCTTTTTCGTTTTTATTTTTATTTTTTTTTGATTTTGCTAAACTTTTTCTCTGTTTCTTTCTGTCGCAGGTACGAATTTCGCCTTGCGTCGATCGTTGTATACCTTGCGTCGATCATCACTTGGCGATTCTGAGATTGAATCGATCGTTGCACTGATAGCATCGATCGTTGCTGGACGATTACAGACAGTTTATGCCAACGCAGAAAACTCGAAGTAATCCGAACTCGAGCTTGGTTAATATCGGACTAGAGGAACTTGGACGTCTAGAGAGGACTAACAGAAGAGAAAGAAGAGAGAGAATGGTTCGAGAACGTTTGATCTTGATACCAGATGCTGAAGGTACCCTGAGGGACCAAGATGACAACCCGTACAATGCTGCTGGGCATCGGGTTGATGCTGAAGGGAATGTCATCCCTGATCCTCCTGAGCAACAACAACAGGAGCTGAACCGAAACCAGGGTCAAGGACAGGCCCAAGGTAGAGAGATGGTGGTTCATGAAAGGACACTAGCTGATTACAACAGACCTGATGAGTTTCATGCAAACCGAGCAGCTCTAGTGCTTCCTGCTTTTGAGAGGAATGATTTTGAGGTAAAGACCATCTACTACCAGCTGATGAGACAGATTGCTTTTCATGGTCTTCAAGCAGAGCAGCCTATGGATCACATTGACAAGTTTGAAGACATAGTCACTGGCATGAAATATGAAGGAGTATGCCCGGACTATCTGTTCCTTAAGCTATTTCTGCACAGTCTTGCTGGAGACGCTAGTGCATGGCTGAGACAACTGGCACCTGGTCAGTATACTACTTGGGCAGCCTTAAAGAGTGAGTTCCTGCGTCACTTTTATGATGATGCGCGCTCGGATCAGTCCAGACAGGACATACTCACCTTTTCCCAAGGAGCTGTGGAGCCCTTGAAGACTGCCTGGATGAGATTTAAGCAGTATCAGCGTGACTGTCCACACCATGGATTCACAGAAGTACAGCTGATTGGTATCTTCTTCAGAGGCATAGATCTCCCTTATCAGACTGCGCTGGATAATTCCAGTAATGCTAATTTCAACACCATGACTCCTACACAAGCTAAGCAGTTGATTGAGAACCTGATTGGCAGCAACAGTTGCAAGACAATGGATGAAAGGAGGAAGAAATCTGGTGGGACTGTAGAGAATTCTGATATAGCTAATATAAGATCCAGATTGGACACAGTCTACAATCTCCTGACTAGTAAGAAAACTGTGCACTTTGCCCAAGATGTAGAGGTGATTCAGGCTGAGGAGGAAACTCAGGAAGAAGATGTGAATTTCATAGGAGGTTCTGGTTTCCAAGGTAATAGATTTGGTAATCAACAGGGGAACAGATTCTCCAATGGTGGACAGACTGGTGGTTTTCAGAAGACCTATGGACAAGGTACTCAGAGAACCTATGGATCTACATCCTATCAGACTCCTCCTGCACCTACAGCCCATGAGAGCAAAATGGAGGCTATGATGGAACAACTGATTGAGAGTCAGACCAAGATTTCTGTGGACTGCAACAAGAAGTTGGACGCTGTCTATGAAGACCTCAATGGGAAATTCGAGTCTCTGAGCACTCACATGAAGCAGTTGGACACTCAGGTAAACCAGATATCCAGCTCACTGAAGGGAAAAGGAGTGGCAGACACTCATGTTAAGGCCTGGTCTGTGTGCATTAATGATGGATCTCACCTAGGTGAAAGATTTGAGCTAAGTACAGCTGAGTTGGTGACAGAACAGGAATTTTCGGATATTTGTGAAAAACTCTCGGGTGAAATCTGCTGCAGTGCGTCGATCGATGCAACATCTGTGCCGATCGATACACCCGTCGGGATGGCAACGATCGACACACCCTTAGTGTCGGTCGTTGCAGGGCGTGAATGGACAGAACTGTCGGATGATAATGGCATAGATGCTGACTTGGAGCTTGATCGCCTATTCAATGGAGCCTCTGAGATTTCTCAACAGGAGATCTACGAACAGATTTTTAGACAACACTCCTCAGTGTCTGAAGTGATTAGGCAAGAGATTGAAGAGCTGAAGAAATTAGAAGGGATTGGTGAAGAATTGGAAGAAATTCCAACTTCTGATGATCCACCTTATCATCCATGTGTGCAAAGGTACCTGAATAAGATGTTGCCCCTGGATGATGATCTGAAAGACTAGGTGATAATAGTTCCTCAACATATTAGTGATGTTCTGCTAACTAAGGTCCCGAAGAAGCTATCTGATCCTGGAGTCTTTGTGCTGGATTGTTCTATCTTTGAGGATAGTTTTAGACGCTCTCTGTGTGATTTAGGAGCTGTTGGAAGTTTGATGCCTTACTCTGTGGCAGAGAAGCTGGGTATGCTGGATTTTACTCCCACTAGGACTTCTCTTGTTCTAGCTGATCAGTCCATACGAGTTCCTGAAGGACTCCTTATGGACATTCCGGTGAGAGTTGGAAACTACTTTGTTCCAACGGACTTCCTTGTGCTGAAATATGACTGTGATCCGGATGAAGCATTATTGCTTGGGAGACCCTTTTTGGCTACAGCAGGAGCGTTAATTGATGTTAGGAACAGCTTGATAGACCTCCATCTGGGAGATGAACCACTGCACTATAAGATGGATAAGCTGCGAAAGCCACTGATAGATGGGCAGACATTCACCATAAGGGACGCAGATTTTGAGCAACCTAATCATACCATGGTTATAGATCCTGGAGCACATTTCACTCCATCTTTTCTTGGCCATGAGCATTCCGCAACAGCCTACTCACCACCTTGGATGAGGAGACTTGAACAGAGACAGAAAAAGTCTCTGTCAAGACCTCCTGGTACTTGAAAATTCCCATCCGTCCGGTCAAGCTATTGACCTTAAACAAGCGCTGGGTGGGAGGCAACCCACCATTAGGTACTGGTGTTTTTCTACTTAATTTTTGGTATTTTTGTTAGGATTTTACGTTTGTTTTTGTTTCTGGTGAGTTTATGTTTGCAGGTCTCGGTTAAATCGCAGTGCAACGATCGACGCACTTCTGTGTCGATCGTCACAACACGAAAGGAATCGCATTGCAGCGATCGTTGCGGTCCTGAGCAACGATCGACTATACACGAAAATCGCCAAGTAACGGTCGATGCACTCAGTGCAACGATCGATGCTCAGCGACGGAGGTAACCCGACAGACATAATTTCACCTTTTCAATTTTTATTTTCTTTTTACCGATCCTTCGCTGGACACTACTGGGGACAGTGTGTCTTTAAGTGTGGGGGAGGTGCTACTGACTTTTGTTTTCTGTTTTCTTAAGAGTCAGTCCGTTTTTCAAAATTTTTTGTTTTATTGAGTCAAAATTGTTTAAGTAAGAAACTATGATTTTCTGAGAAGATTTACAAGACTTGCAGGAACTTAAGTAACCATTGGGATGAAGTTGCAGGATCTATCTCTGACTATTAGAAAACCCCATCACAGATCAACCTACTGGGAACACCCACATCACTTCAGGTATCAGAGGATCCTTTACTGACTTCACCCCTAATACTGACTTAGATTTCTCACCTAAGGGCTTGGTATACTTTGTGTCGGATTCCCTTGTTAGTTCTGACACAGCCTGTAAACCTGTCCTATTTAGTTCCCTTCTCCCCTTCTGTAAAGTAAAAAAAAAAAAATATAATAAACTGAGGATGAGTTAGTAACTCCGAAGTGGTCATGGGAATGGTAGCTGAAACTCTCATATCCTGTGTACCATGGAATGTGTCCAAAGTACACCCCATAACGGGAAGAACACTGATAAAAAAAATAAAATGATACCCAGTGGGGAAAAATCAGTTGTTAAAGAAGGGAAAGAGAAGAAAGGGACTAGAGAAAGATAGTATGGTGGTCTAGAGCTGATAAGGTAAGAATCCATGTGCCCTTTGATCGATACTCCTTAGGTGAGACCGCACTTAAATACTTGCAGAAGTCAGTAGGGAGAATTTGAATGCTTGAATGTGATTGTGGAGTTTACTTAGGACATTTGCTAAGTGTGGGGGAAGTACGTTGTGGTCTTGATATCCTGTGATTGATTTTTGCAGTGGTTTACTAAGGGGAATCTGAGTATTGTAGCTTCTAGGATGAAATGAGTTTCTGAAGAGTTTTCAAACCTCTTCACCATGTTTTAGTTCTATGTTTTGCTTGAGGGCAAGCAAAGGCTAAGTGTGGGGGAGTTGATATATCATGGTTTTTACCCAGTTTAGACCATGATATAGTTATGTTTTTAGTGTCTTTTGTATTCGTTTAGAGTCTTTTACATGTTTAATCAAGTTTGGAGCTAATTGGAGATATTTGGAGCATTTTGGGACTTTTGGGACGTTTTGGCCGAGAGCTTAAGTCACTGTCCGATTTATTGATCATGCATCGACCGACACACCTTGTGCATCGGTCGACACACTAGCGAGATGGGCCGTACACGTCGGTTTAATGAAGATATGAAGATTTGCAAAGAAGCCCAAGATAGTTCCAGTATTTACACAGAAGCCCCATCCGAGATTACACCTATATATACTAGTTTTTGGTGTTTATTTTACCTACGCTTTACATTAGGCTTTGATACTTATAGCTAAGAGATTTCTAGAGCTTTTGGGGCTGATCTATTTCCTGTATTCACTTATTTTGGAGAAGATTTCGAACCCCTTTATCTATTTAATTTCTTATATGCAATCTATTATTTCTTTGATTATGTTTTCATTAATCATGTCTGAGTAGATCCATAGTTGAGTTTAGGGTTTCTCACATAGGATTTCATGACTTGCTAGACTTGTTCAAATTCAGTTAAGGATTCATAACTATATCTGTTCTCCAATTTAATTGTGCTTAAAGCTAGTTCTAACCTGATCAATTAGAATCTAGATCTTAGGTTGCTAAATACGTCACGGAAGTGGGGTTTAGGAATCTGAACTAATTAAATTGGGCAATTAAACTTTGCGCAAACGGAAGTTTGGTTTAGGATAATTGTGAACATATCAAACTTGGGATTAATGCTAGTTTAATCTGTTAGTTCTCGCAAACGAAAGTTTGGTTTGCTGCACTTAGACTTAGAGAATTACCGCAAAGGAATTTGGTTAATTCTATATCTGTGTTTTGAGTTCTAGAACTGTGCTTAATTAGATCCTTGCTGAATGAACTGTCTGCTTGTCTGATTTCCTGAGAATACCCTAGGCTTGACGCTTTTAGTTTATTGCTTCTCAACCGTTAATCTCGGCTACTGGTTACTTTCTTGCTTCGCAATTTATTTACTTCACCATCTGCTTATTTCTAGTATTAATCTCTACGTTTCTGTTTCTATTGAGACCAAGTGTCCCTGTGGATTCGATAGCCCTATATACTACTTTGACATTGCTGTTCACTTGCAGTTTAGAATAGGGTAAAACTTAGAAGCCTATCAGCGTCGGTATTTTGGAAGACGGTTTTTTCAGAAGTCAGTAAGCATTGGGAGTACAGTTCAATTGGTTCAGCATCTGAGCATTGGAGCAGTGGAATCAATTCAGAGTGGCGACTTACAGGGTTCTGTTCCGATTCGAAGTTTGTAGAAACGGAGAATTCGGGGACCGAATTCCTGTAAGTGGGGAAGAATGTAATACCCGGTATCAAGAAAATGGTCAACGGAAAGTCAACAAGGGGCATTTCTGTAAATTCCAAGAGATGAAGGGCATTTTGGTAATTTTACCAAAATGCGAGACGGAAGTGGAAGCGGGCCAAATTTTTTTTTTTCCATAAAGAACATTTAGAAGACCAGACGTGGAAGAACCGGGGATTAAACGAGTTTTACGGACTATCGGGAAAGGAAACCGATAGAACCGATAAAACTTGTAAAAATCATTACGGGAACTACAGGAGTCCGATTTAGGTGAAACGACTTGCTAAATTCATCTAAAAGAGTATATTATCTTAAAAAGAACTTGGAGGATTTATTTCAGAGGCTATGGAATTTTAATAATTTTAAAGGTTTGTCGGGAATGGAAACCGACAAAACCGAAGCAACTTGTAAAATCCATAACCGGGGCTACGGGTATCCAAACAGAGTGATTCGAATTTCTAAATTCATCCAAGATCATCTAGAATCTGAAACTGAAGCTTGGTGCATTTATGGAAACAGATAAGAGTTTCTAAAATATTAAACGTACAATCAGTTTTTCCGAGAAACCGATACAATGTTCGGGGAAGCGAGAAGACCCTCTAAAGTCCACCAAAAATTATGAGATTTTGACCACAGCTCCATTAGAAGATGAAGAAGCTATGGGTAAAAGGATTAAGCAGTATTTGACCCCTAGAGGAAGTTATAATTTTAGACCATTAATGGCTACTTAGTGGCTAAAAATCCAAAATAAATTCTTTGGAGCTTGGGCTTGAACCAGGTATTTAGGGCTGATTACTAAGATAATATTGGACCTAAATCCAGCTCAGTATGAGGCATGGGCCACGAAATTTGAGCCCAAGAAATAGAAGCTTCTTAGGTGCATGAATCTCCAAAGATGTGTTGTCATCAATCCAAGGGCTGCATGGAGGAGGCTACAAGTGGATGGTGGATGATCAAATGCATTGTTTGTGGATGGTTTTTTGGTGGAGAGATAGTGGCTTAATATGGAGAAGAAGAGGTGACAAGTGGAAGGTGGAGATCTCTTCACTTTAGCTATAAAAGGAGGCCTCCACCCCTCACTTTTCTTCACACCGAAAACACTTCTCAACAAGAGTAGTGAAGAAGAGAGAAAGAAGAGATGGAGAAGGGAGGAAGAAGAAGAAGAAGGAGGCGGCAAGAAGGAGGAGGAGGAGGAGGAGGAGGAGCCGGGAGAAGAAGAAGAAGCCGGAGGGAGGAGAGAAGAAGGAGAAGCCGGAGGGAGGAGAGAAGAAGGAGGAGCCGGAGGGGAGAGAGAGAGGGAGGAGAGAGAGAAAAGGAGGAGAGAGAGAGTGAGAAAAATAGAAGAAAGATGGGGAAAGGAATATTAATACGTCGGAATATTCTAAACAATATTCTTTGGAAAGGAATTTTTCCGACGTAATAATCTTCCCGATAAACCGGATTTCTTTTATTTAGAAATAGGATAGACGGTTGTAGTAGCCATCATATGAGGGTTATCCAGAGGTTCGGAATCACCAAGGTCAAGTACGGGTCAAGGTCGGGTCAAAGCAACGGAGGTTCGGGGAAGGTACGGGTTAGCATCGGGTTCGTGTCGGGTCTCGGAGTTCCATCAATCCATCCATCCGTCGTCATAACACAGTGAGTCGGCTAAATTGTGTGTTGCATTTAGAATAAAACATATAGATCCATAATTTATAAACCATAGTTATAGGTTGCATACCTTGATAATTGAATTCGTTAGAACGGTTAGGTTGATTAATAACTCGGTTAATTAATTAAACGGTTAGGTTAAGAGATGCATGCTAGTTAGCTTATATCCGTAATCGTTGATAATTCGTTGATTGCTTGATTGAGTGTTGCTTGATTGGTTGATAGTTCGTTGATTGCTTGATTGGGTGATGCATACATATAGAATGGCATGCTAGGATATATATGCATATATAAGTATTTAAGAACGTATCTAAATGAATATATATACGGGAAATTATGAGTTGATTAAAATACGGTTAAGAGACATAACACACTTAGAATATAACAACGGGGTGGAATAATTAATGAAAGTTAATGAATAATTAGATGTCGGGGAGTTAGTAATCTTACTAACTCTAAACCGAGATATCGAGGACGTATTAAAAGATACTTAGGAGGTGATAAGAAGTGGTGTGATTGATGAGCCGTCTACGGGATTAGTAATCCACTAATCCCAAGGTAGCGGATTGAATGAGTAAAGGTTAAGGAAATATTAAAAGACTAATAAACCTAGTTGATTGTTTGTGTGGTGTTGTGATTAATTGATTGTGTGATTGTTTATCTACTTCGGTGTTGGGCCGAGTAGACTGTTGATTGTTTGTGTGATTGCTTGCTTGTTTATCTACTTCGGTGTTGGGCCGAGTAGACTGTTGATTGATTGTGTGATTGCTTGCTTGTTTATCTACTTCGGTGTTGGGCCGAGTAGATTGTACTGTAGATACTTACTCTGGTGCGGGACCGAGTAAGTTTGGGTGATGTGGAGGTTGGTGATAGGACTTTCGGGATGGATTGGATTGTGTTTCTGTTTGACCTTATTGGTATTGCGTGATAGAGTCCCAGCGAGTCTGCGTGTTTACATTTCTGTTATTAGGACTCTATAGGGCGCGTTAGATCCCGCAAGTCTAGGGATGGCATTCCGGTACTTCCTGCCCGATTGGATCCTCGGGAGTTGAGAACCTGGTCAGTTCACGTACCTTCGGTAGTGGTTCTGGCAGGTGTTAACCTATGGAGTGACGTCTGTAGGTGTCTGGTCCGGAGAACACGGGGTCGCGTCCTAGGGCCGGACTGCATGGAAGCTTGGGTTATCTAGGGGTAACTTGAGTCGCCGCGTATCGATGGATGGAGAACGGTGTCCTAGCTGCAGGACTTCGTGTTATCGCCTAGGAGTCGTGGGAGGTTTTAGCTACCGTGGCGGTTGCTAAGTGTTCCCGTGGAAGTCACCGAGTTCGCAAATGGGCCCAGATGGTGTGGAGATTGCGTTAGCGCTGCGATAGATAGATCGAGTCTAATCGAGAACATGTGCTGCAGTGTTCTCGATTCCCTTCATTGATGATTGTGTTGTTATTTGATTGCTTGTGTGTTGTGGAGCTCGTCACGTCTTGGTAGCACGTGACCAGCTATTTATACTTGATTGTTATTTTGGGTTTTGGGCGGGATTATTAGATTAATAGCAGCCTTTAGTTGGGAGCCGTCTCACTGGGTAATCTTAGATTACTCATTAGACTCTTTTGTGTTTTTCAGGTTAGGCGTAGCTCGGCGGACGCGTAGGACACTCGGAGTAGTCTCGGGTTGGCATTGGGTATCGGTTTGTAGTTTACGCATTTTGACTGTTACTTTCGGTTTCGGATTTTGTTGGGATCCCGTTAAATGTTTTGTGTGAAACCGTATATTGTTATGAATAAGATTTTATATTTTTAAAGTAATAAAAACGGAATAATTCCCTGATATACGGTTTCGTCCGAACCGAACACAACTCGTGGAAGCGGTACGGGTTGAGAAGCCTCGTATCGTGGAAACGAGGTAAACGGAGTCAAAGATGGTTTGGTTCGAGCCTTTGTCTCAAACCGGATTGTCTCTGGCTTTCGTATTGTGACAAACTCTTCTCGTATGACTGCTCGGGTTCGATCGGTCATGTTCTTGTTTGATTGTTGGCCGGTCAGCTCGTCGGTCAGAGGAAAACGGGAAGGGGCGTTACACGAGCCGTCTCCAACTCGTTAATCACAACATCTCCATCCCGACGCTCTTCGGTCCGCGAGCTCTTCTTTGACTTCTTTTTCTCTTCCGACGAAACTCAGCCTCAGCAGCGTCCACCGCTACGCTCACCTGGCGAAACAAGTCCCGATGACGCTCATCTATAAAAATCATTCCTGAGGGAACTGGCCCGATCGACGGTGAAAATGGCCGATTAGGATCCAAGACAGGACTTACCTGATCATTCGCCAAATTCTCCCCGACATAATATAGAACCTCAAGATCCATCTGGCCCATCTCTTCTGCTTGTTTGCCTCCTTTCGTATAGTGAACGAACTGCTGATTGTTAAGCTCGGTCAATGACTCGATCGAACGAAGACGACAACCTACAGTAGAGATCAAGATCAAAGAAGACAAACAAAATCAAAGAAAGATAAAAGAGGAGGTACCTTCCTGAAGACACTCTAGAGCTCGTCTAAACCGATCAGGATGAACGTCCGGCCACTTCTGAATTCCCTGAGCAACACGCTTCCTAAGATTCTCCAAGAAATTATCTGGCGGCGGAAGAGAGAAAGGATGACGATCTTCAAAATAGAGAAACGAGCATGACTTAGTCAATTAAAAGGAACGAGCAAAGCAAAGATGTTTACCATGAAGATTGTTCCATTTAGTTCTATATGGCCTCTCCGGATCGGGAACCGAAGCTGAATTAACCCGAGCATAAAAGTAACGATCCTGCCAGTCATCAACTTTGCATGGTTTTCCAATGACGACCTTCTGATCAAAACGAGTCCTCATGCTTACATAGCGGGTCTCCACGGTCATGCTATTTGTCGAAATTGACGAAATTTCTTCAAAAAACCGAAGAGTCATCTCAATACCACACTTGGCGGCCAAAATCATGGAACCGACCAAGTTCTGAACAGCCGCCGAGCAAAGCTGGGACAGAGCAATCGTCCTTTCTTCACAGTAGGCAACGAGCAACCTTGGTAAAGGAAATCTCAAATGGATATGCTTGAACCAAAAATCATACAAGCACACCCATCCCTCCGGACAATCCCAAGGTCTCTCATGCTGCTCGGGTCTGCGAAGCTCAAGCCGACCAGCACCTTTGGTAGCACAATTGTCCAAAAGCTATCTCAAATCATCATCCGTACACTTCGTCGGCAGAACGGAACGCAAGGGACGAGTCTTCTTATTCTTTCCTAAATCACCCGAAGCCTCCCGATTCGCCCTCTTCCGAGCTTTCTTAGCCTTACCCGGCACCGGTGGCAAAGAAGCAAGCATTGCTTGATCTACCAAACACACGACTTTTGCTTTAACCAGAAGGAGACCCAAACGCTGTCCCGACGAGGGAAACCAAGGCCGAGCACCGTCGTCCTCCGAGTCTATCAAATACGAAACTTGGAAACTCGGGAAGCTACCCGAAGCCGAAGAAGCTCGAGCTCGATTGTTTCTAGGACTTTGGAAAATAACTTCTGTTCCGAACCCGGCAAAGAACTCACTTGCGCAGCGGAAGAATTGGAATGAGCAGAGTTACCTTCGGATAATCTCACCGAATGGAGATCCCGATCGGAGGATGATTCTGAATGAGAATCGATTCTCATGACTACTAATACAACAACAAAGCTAGAGAGAATAAAATCTATAGAGAAGGGAGAGCGAAATACCTGCAGAAGGAGAGAAATGAAAATGAAAGGAAGCGAAGCAAGGTATTTATAAGCGAAGCGAGAAGCGTTCGAGGAAAGCGCAATTATTACACCTATGCGACTCTTCAGCTTCCAGCAGTTATAGACATCATCATTACATCGACGTGACCCTTCAGCATCCAGCAGCTTCCCAAGAAACCTGTTGAGATTCCCGAGACAGAAGGAACGGAACGAGAAGACCAGAACATGCCGACCAGATCCACGCCGAACAGATATCAACCCAACTAAACACTTGGAAAATCCGCCGGCTTCAAACATCATGAAGACCGACGAACTGGGGGGGGGGGCTTACTATTATATATGGGTTTAGCACCCCATCTAATTAGCAGGGCCCAATACATGTTCTCAGTAGATAAGTCGGCCCAACAGAAATAAACTCGGCCCAATAAGCGAAGGCCCGAAAACAAGCGCCCAAAACGTGCCCATCATCATCAGCTCGGCTCGGCTCGGTCACAAACATAAGCCAGCTTGGCTCCACTATGAGCCAAAAGAATGTACGGCTTGGCCCATCTGCACAAGCTCAATTAACGGTCAACGGCCTGTAAAAAGTACAACAATATTTTACTATAAATAGAAGTCGTCACTGTACATTAGTGTAACTTTTTGGGATTTGTGCACTTTTTACTACTTTCTCTCTCTAGAGTTAATATTTCCCGAATTGTAAAACCGAGCTCGTCTTTCGACCAGCTCGGGTTCTCACTTAATACAACATGCTCGTTACTGAGCAACTCTCTCTCTCTTCATTACTTAACGCCGAACATCTATTTTCCTTCTTGATTCATCATCGAGCCTAGTCATTTTCTTATTTAGAGAAACTTTGACCCTCGGACCCGAGCACGTCAACTCTCCCGAGCAAGACGCGCTCTTAAACCTTTGTGACAAGATCGGTTATCACATAACCTACTGTGATTTCAGGGAGTCCATGATCCCTGAGGAAGCGTACAGAGATCGAGGGCAGAGAAGCAAGGAATTGGTTTGGTAAAGTACAAGATGAAGGTTCAAGTTCTCAAACAACATCCGATCAAGCTCAACAACAGCCGAAAACAAATATGGATGGTTCGGTGGGCCAGAAGCCACTGGAGCCACAATGAATACAATATTTTAGAACTGCCGAAGGTTGAAGGAGTCCCTGGTAATTCGACGTCCTAAGGCAACTTATTCCCCAGACATACTTTTTCTGACCGAGACAAAGAATCCCCATGATGTAATCCAAGATATGGTTGTGACTTTAGGTTATGACAATGTATGGTGTGTTCCTCCTGTTGGATTAAGTGGAGGGTTAGTGATATATCATGGTTTTTATAGGTTTTCAACCATGATATATGTGTATATATTGAATCTTTAACCTTGTATTTGGAGTCTTTAGAGTCCTTTGCAGGTTTAGGTACATTTGGAGCTTATCTGGAGATTCTGGGAGATTTTGGAGTGATTTGGCAGCATACATAGATTTCACAGAGTTCACAGGGTGCGTCTGCACTGAGTGTCGGGCGACACTAAGCTGAGTGTCGCCCGACGCCACTAAAGGACGAAATTCCTGCGCGTCAAAAATACAGCTTTTGGAGATTTGCAATATTTACCCAGAAGTTTCCCATATTTGCAGAAAGACCCAAATCGTGTTTTACACTATTAATTAGGTTTTTGAGCCATTGTTTAGGCTAAGCTTTTTTTTATCAGAGATTAGGAGATTTTGGGGCTGGTCTTGTACTCGAGAGAGACTTGATTTCGAACCCATGTTCTTATTCTTTTGATTTATATGATTATTACTTTGATTATGTCTTTTGCCATGATTGCCATGTCTCAATAGTTCTCTTGTTACATTTAGGGATTCTCATTAGGGATTTCATGGAATTATAGATTGGTTGATTAATTGGATTCGAAACATCTAGTTCTTCATCTAGGTTGTTAGACATAGTTAGCATTCGCAGCGAGAGTTGATTTATTATATGATTGTGATTCTAGTTCTAGAACATCAATATCTGAATCTTGTTAACTGATTGATTTGTGTTCCTGATTTCCTGAGAACTTCCCTAAGTCTAGCGCCTTCGTTGATTGATCACATACCGTTGTTTACTTGCTTTCTTTACTGCTTTCATCTGTTTTGCTTAGCTTAATTCGACTACTCATAATCTATCACGTGAAACTAGACCCTCTCTGGATTCGATAGCCTTTATACTACAATTGCATATCTGTGCACTTGCAGTTAGAATAGGGATAATTCTTGACCTATCAAGTTTTTGGCGCCGTTGCCGGGGACTCTTTGAGTTCGCCGATAGATTTTGTACTAGAATTTAGTCTAAGTGTTTACTTTTCTTTGTTACTAATCTCTTTTTCGCGTTTTTTTTGTTTTTGCATGGGAACAACGACCAAGAGAACTTAGTGTCGTTCGACACCAACTTAGTGTCGGTCGACACCTTTCGCGGAAGCAACCAAGAAGACTAAGAGATTTGTAAGGATGATGTATCTGAATGGTTTTTTCAGCTCAGGGATTGACAGCTCGCAGATAGCTGGGCCGAAGAACAAAATTGACTCTCTGCATAGTCTTCTACTTGGAAGGAAGAGTGTCCAATTTGCTCAATATTTTGAAGCATTGGATGTTGGAAAGTATGCGCAAGAAGCTAGCAACTACGTTGGAGGGAATGAATTCTACAGTCAGAAATCTGCTTTTCAGAAACCCTTCCAGCAATAGAGTAACTCCTTCTCGAGGAACTATGGTGTTTCTTCTTACCAAGCACCTCCTGCACCTACACATAAGAGCAGATTGGAAGCCATGATGGAGCAGTTTCTTGAGGGACAACAACATATCACTGTGTCCTTCAACTCAAAGATTGATGCCGTGTACACTGATTTGAATGGGAAATTGGAGTCCTTGAACACTCATGCGAAGCAACTAGATACACAAGTAGCTCAGATTTCAAGCTCAATCAAGGGGAAGTATACTCAGAACGCCCACGTCAATGCTATCTCAGTTCATGTTGAAGATAGGCTGGATCAGGAAGAAGGATTTGGAGTTAAGGTTGTGGAAATCGTGGAAAACAGAGTTGAATCCGAGCCTGCAGACTCAGCGTCTCCCGACACTCCACCTCAGTGTCGGTCGATACCCCTCGAAAGCCTAGAGTTCGAGAGTTTCGACGGACCGAAATCGACCGAGATCGACATTGATTTCTTGATAAAATCCTTTGGTGTCGATCGACACCCCCTTAGTGTCGGTCGACACGCAGTTCTGACGGCAATTTCGAGTCCTTATGACGAACGGAAATCGACCATGGTCGACACTAAAGGGTCGACATCACTTAGTGCCGACCGACACCACTTCTGCGTCGGTCGACGCGACGGTTGGACAGACCCAATTTCACCCAAATCTGATGTTTTTGCTAAGGAGAAGGTCTACAAACCTCCTATACCGTTCCCCAGAGTTCCTATGAGGTCTAAACATGAGCAGAATGCGGTCAAATGCATGGTGGTAATGGATAAGAAGCTGAATGAAACTCCACCAGCTGATGCTCTGCGAGTTCATCCTTGTGTGAAGAGATATGAGAAGAAGATGGTCTCCGCTGATGGTTATTTGAAAGAGGGGGTGAGGATTGTATCTAAACGAGTTATTTATGTGCTGCTGAATCAGATTCCAGAGAAGCTTCCAGATCCAGAAGTGTCTTTGCGCTAGACTGCTCTATCTTCGAGGACAACTTCAAGCACTCTTTATGCGACTTGGGAGCTAGTGCGAACCTCATGCCATACTCTGTGGCTGAGAGATTGGGATTGACGGACTTCAAGCAGACCATGATCTATCTAATCCTAGCTGATCGATCGAAGAGAATCCCAGAAGAAGTTCTTGAGGACATCCCTATCAGAGTTGGAAACTACTTGATTCCAACAGACTTCGTGGTGCTGAAATATGATATGGAACCGGATGATCCTCTGATACTTGGCAGATCCTTTTTAGCTACAGCTGGAGCAGTGATTGATGTCGGTCCCGAAGAACCGGAACCGAACCCGACCCGAACCGAGAACCGAATGTGTACCCGAAATATCCGAACTACAATTATATATCCAAAATATTAATTATATTTAGACTTAATATAACAGAATTATCTAAAACTATAATTACCAACTCATATATATTGGTTATTTTTAGAAAATAGCAAAAATATCCAAAATAAACAAAATATACGAAATTTCTTGCTATATTTATCTCATTTTAACAATTTTTTTTGTTCAAATTAACCAATTTTTTTTTTTTTTTTTTTTTTATGATTTTATGGGTACCTGGACCCGAACCGAACCCGAATGGAACCGAACCAAACCCGAACCGAAATTATAAAATACCCGAATGGGTCTTATATGCATGGACCCGAAAACCCGAAAGACCTGAACCGAACCCGAACGGATACCCGAACGCCCAGGCCTACTTCGTGGTGCTGAAATATGATATGGAACCGGATGATCCTCTGATACTTGGCAGATCCTTTTTAGCTACAGCTGGAGCAGTGATTGATGTGAGGCGTGGCATGATTGATCTCCACCTGGGAGATAAGCCTCTGCACTTCAAGATGGACAAGTTGCGAAGGTCCACCATTGGTGGTCAAACATTTGGTGTTGAGATGGAGCAAAAAGCCCATATTTGTGGGATTCATGTAGTTGATATTGGAGAGGAGAAGATGGTGGTTCGTCAGGAATCTACTCTAACATCTCCAGAACCTGAAACTGCTCATAAGCAGAAAGCTCCGAATATCAAACGTCCTCAAAAGCGAAGGTATGCATCCTCATCTTCTAAGCTTAAACCTCATAACTATATTGCTGTGAATGCATATAAACACTCGACAACACCCAAGCTTCACTCCCATCCTGTTGCTTTTCCGTCCTTCCTTGGTCAAGCTCATGATCCTACTGCATATTCACCACCTTGGATGAGGAGACATTCACAGAGACACTCAAAGTCTCTGTTGGAACCGCCATGAGTCTGATTCTCAGACCCATAGTCAAGCTACTGACTAAAAACAAGCGCTGAGTGGGAGGCAACCCACTGTTGAGTCTGTATTTCTTTTATTTTTCGATTTTTGGTTTTTGTTTCTTTGATTTGTGTGTTTTGGTGTGTTAGAAACGTCAAGAACAGGCTGCAGACTGCAGTGTCGATCGACACCCTTCAGTTTCGGTCGACACCAAATTCGAAAACACGGACAATAATCGAGAACGCTCGATTCGAATCAGATTAGTATCGACCAAAGCCTTGTGTCGCTCGACACTGGCTGTGTGTCGGTCGACACCAACCACACTAGCAGGTAAGGTTTCTGATTTTTCGATTTTTTGCTAATTTATACCTTGTTCTCCCGAACCCAAGCTGCGATAACACTTGGGACAGTGTTTTTAAGTGTGGGGGAGGTAGTTACTGACCACTATTTTCCTTTTTTTTTTTTCTTAGAGTCAGTCCATTGTTTTAAAAGTTGTTTTATTGAGTCAAAATCAGTTGGAAACAAGGATTTTTCGAGGAAACTTTCACTTTCACAGAATCTAAGTAACCATTGGACAGACTTGCAGAAGCGATATGACTATTAGAAAACTACACACGGATCAACTTACCAAGGACACCCATATCTAACCAGGTATTCAGAGAATCCATCATTAGTCTCATCTTTAATATTGACTTTAATTTCTCACTTAGGGGCTTGAGATCTCTGGATTGGATTCCTCTGATGTGTTTGACACAGCCTGTGATCCTGTTCAAAGTATGGTTTCTGATTTTCCCCTCCCTTGAAAGTAAAAAAAAAGAGAGATAAAAACCGAGGATAAGCTAGTAGCTTCGAAGTGGTCACGGGAGTGGTAGAGACCCCTATTACCTCATGTGTATCCATGGAAAGATCCAAATTTAAACCCCAACTGAAAGGGAAGAGCACTGATAGAAAAAATAAAATGATACCAAGTGGGGGAAAATCAGTGCTAAGGGAGAAAGGGAAATGAAAGGAACCAGAAACCGACAGTTGGGTGGTCAGACACTGAATGGGTTGAGTCCATGTGTCCTCTGATCGATACTCCCTCCGTGAGACCGCACCTAATTGTATACAGAGGTTAGTATCGTGAATTTGAATGTTCTAACTTCATTGTGGAGTTTACTTGGGACAATTTCTAAGTGTGGGGGAAGTACATTGTGGTTTTGAGCTCTGCAGGAAAGTTTTCAGTGGTTGAATAAGTGAATGAGAATGCGAAAGTTCCTAGGACGAAATGAGTTTCTGTGTTTTCAAACCTCTTTTCTTTTGCTTTAGTTCTCTACTTGCTTGAGGGCAAGAGAGAGCTAAGTGTAGGGGAGTTGATATATCTTGGTTTTTATAAGTTTTCAACCATGATATATGTATATATATTGAGTCTTTAACCTTGTATTTGGAGTTTTTAGAATCCTTTGCAAGTTTATGTATATTTGGAGCTTATCTGGAGATTCTGGGAGCTTTTGGAGTGATTTGGCAGCATACATGGATTTCACGGAGTTGACTGGGTGCGTCTGCACTGAGTGTCGGGCGACACTAAGCTGAGTATCGCCCGACGCCACTAAAGGACGAAATTCCTGCGCGTCAAAAATACAGCTTTTGGAGATTTGCAATATTTACCCAGAAGTTTCCCATATTTGCAGAAAGACCCAAATCGTGTTTTACACTATTAATTAGGTTTTTGAGCCATTGTTTAGGCTAAGCTTTCTTTTATCAGAGATTATGAGATTTTGGGGCTGGTCTTGTACTCGAGAGAGACTTGATTTCGAACCCATGTTCTTATTCTTTTGATTTATATGATTATTACTTTGATTATGTCTTTTTCCATGATTGCCATGTCTCAATAGTTCTCTTGTTAGATTTAGGGATTCTCATTAGGGATTTCATGGAATTATAGATTGGTTGATTAATTGGATTCGAAACATCTAGTTCTTCATCTAGGTTGTTAGACATAGTTAGCATTCGCAGCGAGAGTTGATTTATTATATGATTGTGATTCTAGTTCTAGAACATCGATATCTGAATCTTGTTAACTGATTGATTTGTGTTCCTGATTTCCTGAGAACTTCCCTAAGTCTAGCGCATTCGTTGATTGATCACACACCGTTGTTTACTTGCTTTCTTTACTGCTTTCATCTGTTTCGCTTAGCTTAATTCGACTACTCATAATCTATCGCGTGAAACTAGAGTCTCTGTGGATTCGATACTCTTTATACTACAATTGCATATTTGTGCACTTGCAGTTAGAATAGGAATAATTCTTTACCTATCAAGTTTTTGGCGCCGTTGCCGAGGACTCTTTGAGTTCGCCGATAGATTTTGTACTAGAATTTAGTCTAAGTGTTTTCTTTTCTTTGTTACTAATCTCTTTTTCGCGTTTTTTGTTTCTGCAGGGGAACAACGACCAAGAGAACTTAGTGTCGATCGACACCAACTTAGTGTCGGTCGACACCTTTCGCGGAAGCAACCAAGAAGACTAAGAGATTTGTAAGGATGATGTATCTGAATGGTTTTTTCAGCTCAGGGATTGACAGCTCGCAGATAGCTGGGCTGAAGAACAAAATTGACTCTCTGCATAGTCTTCTACTTGGAAGGAAGAGTGTCCAATTTGCTCAATATTTTGAAGCATTGGATGTTGGAAAGTATGCGCAAGAAGCTAGCAACTACGTTGGAGGGAATGGATTCTACAGTCAGAAATCTGCTTTTCAGAAACCCTTCCAGCAACATAGTAACTCCTTCTTGAGGAACTATGGTGTTTCTTCTTACCAAGAACCTTCTGCACCTACACATAAGAGCAGATTGGAAGCCATGATGGAGCAGTTTCTTGAGGGACAACAGATCACTGATTCCTTCAACTTAAAGATTGATGCCGTGTACACTGATTTGAATAGAAAGTTTGAGTCCTTGAACACTCATGCGAAGCAACTAGATACACAAGTAGCTCAGATTTCAAGCTCAATCAAGGGAAAGTATACTCAGAACGCCCACGTCAATGCTATCTCAGTTCATGTTGAAGATAGGCTGGATCAGGAAGAAGGATTTGGAGTTAAGGTTGTGGAAATCATGGAAAACAGAGTTGAATCCGAGGCTGCAGACTCAGCGTCGCCCGACACTCCACCTCAGTGTCCGTCGATACCACTCGAAAGCCCAGAGTTCGAGAGTTTCGACGGACCAAAATTGACCAAGATCGACATTGATTTCTTGATAAAATCCTTTGGTGTCGATCGACACCCTCTTAGTGTCGGTCGACACGCAGTTCTGACGGAAATTTTGAGTCCTCATGACGAACAGAAATCGACCATGGTCGACACTGAAGGTTCGACATCACTTAGTGTCGACCGACACCACTTCTGTGTCGGTCGACGCGACGGTTAGGCAGACCCGATTTCGCCCAAATCTGATGTTTTTGCTAAGGAGAAGGTCTACAAACCTCCTATACCGTTCCCCAGAGTTCCTATGAGGTATAAACATGAGCAGAATGCGGTCAAATGCATGGTGGTGATGGATAAGAAGCTGAATGAAACTCCACCAGGTGATGCTTTGTGAATTCATCCTTGTGTGAAGAGATATGAAAAGAAGATGGTCTCCACTGATGGTTATTTGAAAGAGGGGGTGATGATTGTGTCTAAGCGAGTCATTTCTGTGCTGCTGAATCAGATTCCAGAGAAGCTTCCAGATCCAAGAGTCTTTGCGCTAGACTACTCTATCTTCGAGGACAACTTCAAGCACTCTTTATCTGACTTGGGAGCTAGTGCGAACCCCATGCCATACTCTGTGGCTGAGATATTGGGATTGACGGACTTCAAGTAGAGTATGATCTCTTTAATCCTAGCTGATCGATCGAAGAGGATCCCATAAGAATTTCTTGAGGACATCCCTATCAGAGTTGGAAACTACTTGATTCCAACAGACTTAGTGGTGCTGAAATATGATATGGAACCGGATGATCCTCTGATACTTGGCAGATCCTTTTTAGCTACAGCTGGAGCAGTGATTGATGTGAGGCGTGGCATGATTGATCTCCACCTGGGAGATAAGCCTCTGCACTTCAAGATGGACAAGTTGCGAAGGTCCACCATTGGTGGTCAAACATTTGGTGTTGAGATGGAGCAAGAAACCCATATTCGTGGGATTCATGTAGTTGATATTGGAGAGGAGAAGATGGTGGTTCGTCAGGAATCTACTCTAACATCTCCAGAACCTGAAACTGCTCATAAGCAGAAAGCTCCGAATATCAAACGTCCTCAAAAGCGAAGGTATGCATCCTCATCTTCTAAGCTTAAACCTCATAACTATATTGCTGTGAATGCATATAAACACTCGACAACACCCAAGCTTCACTCCCATCCTGTTGCTTTTCCGTCCTTCCTTGGTCAAGCTCATGATCCTACTGCATATTCACCACCTTGGATGAGGAGACATTCACAGAGACACTCAAAGTCTCTGTTGGAACCGCCATGAGTCTGATTCTCAGACCCATAGTCAAGCTACTGACTAAAAACAAGCGCTGAGTGGGAGGCAACCCACTGTTGAGTCAGTTTTTCTTTTATTTTTCGATTTTTGGTTTTTGTTTCTTTGATTTGTGTGTTTTGGTGTGTTAGAAACGTCAATAACATGCTGCAGACAGCAATGTCGATCGACACCCTTCAGTGTCGGTCGACACCAAATTCGAAAACACGGACAATAATCGAGGACGCTCGATTCGGATCAGATTAGTGTCAACCAAATCCTTGTGTCGCTCGACACTGGCTGTGTGTCGGTCGACACCAACCACGCTAGCAGGCAAGGTTTCTGATTTTTCGATTTTTCGCTAATTTATACTTTGTTCTCCTGAACCCAAGCTGCGATAACACTTGGGACAGTGTTTTTTAAGTGTGGGGGAGGTAGTTACTGACCACTGTTTTCTTTCTTTTCTTAGAGTCAGTCCATTGTTTAAAAGTTGTTTTATTGAGTCAAAATCAGTTGGAAACAAGGATTTTTCGAGGAAACTTACACTTTCACAGAATTTAAGTAACCATTGGACATACTTGCAGAAGCGATATGACTACTAGAAAACCACACACGGATCAGCTTACCAAGGACACCCATATCTAACAAGGTATTCAGAGGATCCATCATTAGCCTCATCTTTAATATTGACTTTAATTTCTCACTTAGGGGCTTGAGATCTCTGGATCGGATTCCTCTGATTTGTTTGACACAGCCTGTGATCCTGTTCAATGTATGGTTTCTGATTTTCCCCTCCCTTGAAAGTAAAAAAAAAAAGAGAGATAAAAACCGAGGATAAGCTAGTAGCTTCGAAGTGGTCACGGGAGTGGTACAGACCCCTATTACCTCCTGTGTATCCATGGAAAAATTACCCCAACTGAAAGGGAAGAGCACTGATAGAAAAAATAAAATGATACCCAGTGGGGGAAAATCAGTGCTAAGGGAGAAAGGGAAAAGAAAGGAACCAGAAACCGACAGTTGGGTGGTCAGACACTGAATGGGTTGAGTCCATGTGTCCTCTGATCGATACTCCCTCCGTGAGACCGCACCTAATTGTATACAGAGGTTAGTATGGTGAATTTGAATGTTCTAACTTGATTGTGGAGTTTACTTGGGACAGTTTCTAAGTGTGGGGGAAGTACATTGTGGTTTTGAGCTCTGCAGGAAAGTTTTCAGTGGTTTACTAAGTGAATGAGAATGCGAAAGTTCCTAGGACGAAATGAGTTTCTGTGTTTTCAAACCTCTTTTCTTATGCTTTAGTTCTCTACTTGCTTGAGGGCAAGCAAGAGTTAAGTGTGGGGGAGTTGATATATCATGGTTTTTATAGGTTTTCAACCATGATATATGTGTATATATTGAGTCTTTAACCTTGTATTTGGAGTTTTAGAGTCCTTTGCAGGTTTAGCTATATTTGGAGCTTATCTGGAGATTCTGGGAGCTTTTGGAGTGATTTGGTAGCATACATGGATTTCACAGAGTTCACTGTGCGTCTGCACTGAGTGTCGGGCGACACTCAGCTTAGTGTCGCCCGACGCCACTAAAGGACGAAATTCCTGCACGTCAAAAATACAGCTTTTGGAGATTTGCAATATTTACCCAGAAGTTTCCCATATTTACAGAAAGACCCAAATCGTGTTTTACCCAAATCTGTGTTTTACACAGAAAGACACTATCTATGAGAAAAGTTAGAAAGAATTTCAGTAAACAGACAAGGACCATGGTTATTAAATGGAGATTTAAATGAAATACTTAATACTTCAGATAAAAAAGGGGGCAAGAAAAGAGAGCCATGGAGCCTTGCCGAGTTCAGAAATATGGTTACCACCTGTCGTATTTTTGATCTACAGTTTATAGGTAACAACATGACATGGATTGGGAAAAGGAAAAATCAAGTTGTAGAAATTTGGTTGGATAGGGCCATGGAAAATGATGAATGGTTTGCAGTATTTCCGGCTTCTAGGGTAAATTATTTGGAAATGATGGAATCTGATCATAGACCTGCAGTGATAAAAATACAGAAGGTCTCTGAACAGGGTAAACAAATGTTTAGTTATGACCAGAGATTTGAGGGGCAAGATGACTTCCAAAACGTTGTTGCTGCAGGATGGTTATGTGAGGGTCGCGAGTCCGAGATTCCCATTGAATTAAGAATAAGACGTTATCGCCGTGCTATCTATGAATGGAAGAGATCTACCATTACAAATACATCCAGATGGATCAAGGCCTTAACTGCTCAGATTGATAGAGCACATTCTGATCGTATGATTGATGCTTCTGAAATCCGGAAAATGAAGAAAGATCTTGTTCATGCATACAAAGATGAGGAAGTTTATTGGTATTTAAAGAGTAGAATCAGATGGTTGACTCTTGTTCATGTGTTTGTCGGCTAGCTTCTTGTACTGCTCCGTCCTCTTCTCGATGTTCTCCTTAACCGCCTGGTGTAGCTTGGCGACGGCTTCAGCCTTGAGCTCTCCATCAAGATTGATGAACTCCAATGCTGGCTGTGGCTTCAGATCAAGTGGCGTGTCTGGCTTAAATCCATAAACAACCTCAAAAGGAGACATCTTAGTAGCAGAGTGTTTGGCACCATTATAAGCAAACTCAACAAAAGGAATGCAATCCAACCAATGTGATAAATTTTTACTAACCGTGGCCCTTAAGAGGGCAGAGAGAGTCCGGTTCACGACCTCGGTCTGTCCATCAGTCTGTGGATGACAAGTGGTCGAGAACAGTAGCTTGGTACCAAGCTTCCTCCACAACGTCCTCCAAAAGTGACCTAGGAAGGTCGGGTCACGGTACGAGACGATGGTCCGTGGCAGTCCATGCAATCTGACCACTTCTTTGAAGAAGATATCGGCTGTCTGGGTCACATCATTCGTCTTGGCACACGGTATGAAGTGAGCCATTTTTGAAAACCGGTCGACCACAACGAAGATCGCATCCTTGTTCCTGATCTTAGGCAAACCAAGCACAAAATCCATAGAAATATCGACCCATGGTCGGTTAGGTATAGGCAAAGGTAAGTAAAGACCGTGAGGATGTGACCTGGATTTGGACTTAAGGCATTAGCCTCATCTTTAATATTGACTTTAATTTCTCACTTAGGGGCTTGAGATCTATGGATCGGATTCCTCTGATGTGTTTGACACAGCCTGTGATCCTGTTCAATGTATGGTTTCTGATTTTCCCCTCCCTTGAAAGTAAAAAAAAAAGAGAGATAAAAACCGAGGATAAGCTAGTAGCTTCGAAGTGGTCACGGGAGTGGTACAGACCCCTATTACCTCCTGTGTATCCATGGAAAAATTACCCCAACTGAAAGGGAAGAGCACTGATAGAAAAAATAAAATGATACCCAGTGGGGGAAAATCAGTGCTAAGGGAGAAAGGAAAAAGAAAGGAACCAGAAACCGACAGTTGGGTGGTCAGACACTGAATGGGTTGAGTCCATGTGTCCTCTGATCGATACTCCCTCCGTGAGACCGCACCTAATTGTATACAGAGGTTAGTATGGTGAATTTGAATGTTCTAACTTGATTGTGGAGTTTACTTGGGACAGTTTCTAAGTGTGGGGGAAGTACATTGTGGTTTTGAGCTCTGCAGGAAAGTTTTCAGTGGTTTACTAAGTGAATGAGAATGCGAAAGTTCCTAGGACGAAATGAGTTTCTGTGTTTTCAAACCTCTTTTCTTATGCTTTAGTTCTCTACTTGCTTGAGGGCAAGCAAGAGTTAAGTGTGGGGGAGTTGATATATCATGGTTTTTATAGGTTTTCAACCATGATATATGTGTATATATTGAGTCTTTAACCTTGTATTTGGAGTTTTTAGAGTCCTTTGCAGGTTTAGGTATATTTGGAGCTTATCTGGAGATTCTGGGAGCTTTTGGAGTGATTTGGCAGCATACATGGATTTCACAAAGTTCATTGGGTGCGTCTGCACTGAGTGTCGGGCGACACTAAGCTGAGTGTCGCCCGACGCCACTAAAGAACGAAATTCCTGCGCGTCAAAAATACAGCTTTTGGAGATTTGCAATATTTACCCAGAAGTTTCCCATATTTACAAAAGACCCAAATCGTGTTTTACCCAAATCTGTGTTTTACACAGAAAGACACTATCTATGAGAAAAGTTAGAAAGAATTGCAGTAAACAGAAAAGGACCATGGTTATTAAATGGAGATTTAAATGAAATACTTAATACTTCAGATAAAAAAGGGGGCAAGAAAAGAGAGCCATGGAGCCTTGCCGAGTTCAGAAATATGGTTACCACCTGTCGTATTTTTGATCTACAGTTTATAGGTAACAACATGACATGGATTGGGAAAATGAAAAATCAAGTTGTAGAAATTTGGTTGGATAGGGCCATGGAAAATGATGAATGGTTTGCAGTATTTCCGGATTCTAGGGTAAATTATTTGGAAATGATGGAATCTGATCATAGACCTGCAGTGATAAAAATACAGAAGGTCTCTGAACAGGGTAAACAAATGTTTAGTTATGACCAGAGATTTGAGGGGCAAGATAACTTCCAAAACGTTGTTGCTGCAGGATGGTTATGTGAGGGTCGCGAGTCCGAGATTCCCATTGAATTAAGAATAAGACGTTATCGCCGTGCTATCTCTGAATGGAAGAGATCTACCATTACAAATACATCCAGATGGATCAAGGCCTTAACTGCTCAGATTGATAGAGCACATTCTGATCGTATGATTGATGCTTCTGAAATCCGGAAAATGAAGAAAGATCTTGTTCATGCATACAAAGATGAGGAAGTTTATTGGTATTTAAAGAGTAGAATCAGATGGTTGACTCTTGTTCATGTGTTTGTCGGCTTGCTTCTTGTACTGCTCCGTCCTCTTCTCGATGTTCTCCTTAACCGCCTGGTGTAGCTTGGCGACGGCTTCAGCCTTGCGCTCTCCATCAAGATTGATGAACTCCAATGCTGGCTGTGGTTTCAGATCAAGTGGCGTGTCTGGCTTAAATCCATAAACAACCTCAAAAGGAGACATCTTAGTAGCAGAGTGTTTGGCACCATTATAAGCAAACTCAACAAAAGGAATGCAATCCAACCAATGTGATAAATGTTTACCAACCGTGGCCCTTAAGAGGGCAGAGAGAGTCCGGTTCACGACCTCGGTCTGTCCATCAGTCTGTGGATGACAAGTGGTCGAGAACAGTAGCTTGGTACCAAGCTTCCTCCACAACGTCCTCCAAAAGTGACCTAGGAAGGTCGGGTCACGGTCCGAGATGATGGTCCGTGGCAGTCCGTGCAATCTGACCACTTCTTTGAAGAAGAGATCGGCTGTCTGGGTTATTAAAGGTGTCTGGGCTTCCAACCTAAAACCAATTGGTGATAAGTGGACTGGCCCATATCCCTTATATATTACTAATGATCACTTCCAACTACCGATGTGGGACTTTGTCCCTAATACGCCCCCTCGAGATAATGGTCGTTTGGCCATTAATCTCGGAATGTTCGGGCTTGGATCGACGGCACCAATTTTGGGCTTGGCTTGTCGATGGGTGGACCAACTATGGGTCGGATCGGGTTGGATTGCATGGATCTGGGCTCTGATACCATATTAAAGGTGTCTGGGCTTCAAACCTAAAACCAATTGGTGATAATTGGAGTGGCCCATATCCCTTATATATTACTAATGATCACTTCCAACTACCGATGTGGGACTTTGTCCCTAATACGCCCCCTCGAGATAATGGTCGTTTGGCCATTAATCTCGGAATGTTCGGGCTTGGATCGACGGCACCAATTTTGGGCCTGGCTTGTCGATGGGTGGACCAACTATGGGTCGGATCGGGTTGGATTGCATGGATCTGGGCTCTGATACCATATTAAAGGTGTCTGGGCTTCCAAGCTAAAACCAATTGGTGATAAGTGGAGTGGCCCATATCCCTTATATATTACTAATGATCACTTCCAACTACGATGTGGGACTTTGTCCCTAATATGGGTCACATCATTCGTCTTGGCACACGGTATGAAGTGAGCCATCTTTGAAAACCGGTCGACCAAAACGAAGATCGCATCCTTGTTCCTGATCTTAGGCAAACCAAGCACAAATCCATAGAAATATCGACCCATGGTCGGTTAGGTATAGGCAAAGGTAAGTAAAGACCGTGAGGATGTGACCTGGACTTAAGGCATGTGATGCACTTGGAGTATAAACGCTCCGTGTCTCTCTTCTGATGTGGCCAATAGAAGTGCTCTACTAGGACACTCAGTGTGTTGTCCACGCCAAAGTGTCCCATCAGTCCTCCTCCATGGGATTCTCGGATCAGGAGCTCCCTCATCGACCCCTGAGGAATGCACAGCCGCTTGCCTCTAAACATGAAGCTGTTATGCAAGTAGAAAGCTCCTTTCGGTCCCTTGCTACATTCCTGAAAAATTTCACCAAAATCAGGGTCAGTATCATAATCTTCTTTAATGAGTTCAAACCCCAAGACTTTGGCCTCCATGGTGCTGATCAGTGTGTATCTCCTGGATAATGCATCAGCTACCACGTTCTCCTTTCCTTTCTTGTACTTGATGATGTACGGAAAGGTCTCCACGAACTCAAGCCACTTAGCGTGCCTCCTCTTCAGATTTGTCTGTCCTCTCAGATGCTTGAGCGTCTCGTGGTCGGTGTGAATAACAAACTCCTTGGCCAGCAAGTAATGCTGCCAAGTCTCCAAGGATCTAACCAACGCATACAACTCCTTGTCGTAAGTAGGGTAGTTGAGCGTGGCTCCACTCAACTTCTCGTCAGAACAGATCCAATCCCTAAACCTGAAGCATCATACTCAACCTCAAACGTCTTATCAAAATTAGGCAAAACCAAAATAGGAGCATGGGTTAACAAATCCTTGAGTTTCTGAAATGCGGCCTCCTGCGACTGGCCCCATTTGAACGGGACGTCCTTTTTGATCACGGCTGTGAGTGGGGCGGCCACTGTGCTAAAATCCTTTACAAACCGTCTATATAAACTGGCTAAACCGTGGAAACTCCTGACATGGCCGATCGTGGTCGGGTTCGGCCACTCCTCAATAGCTTTGATCTTTTCTTGGTCAACCTGTAAGCCCTGCGAACTCACAAAAAAACCTAAAAAGACAAGCTTATCAGTGCAGAAGGTGCACTTCTTGAGGTTCGCATAAAGAACCTCCTTTCGAAGAGTATCTATTACTTGCTCAAGGTGCACCAGATGGTCAGCAAAACAACGACTATAGATCAAAATATAATCGAAGTAAACAACGACAAACTTACTGATGTAGGCCCTCAAGACCTGGTTCATGAGGCGCATGAACGTACAGGGCGCATTGGTAAGGACAAATGGCATGACCAGCCACTCGTAGAGGCCCTGCTTAGTCTTGAAAGCCGTCTTCCACTCGTCGCCTTCCTTCATTCGAACCTGATGGTACCCACTACGTATATCGATCTCAGAGAACACGGTCGCTCCGTGTAGCTCGTCCAACATATCGTCCAGCCGTGGTATAGGATGTCGGTACTTGATGGTGATGTTGTTGATGGCCCGACAGTCGACACACATCCTCCAAGACCCGTCTTTCTTAGGAACCAACAAGACTGGTACCGCACACGGGCTAAGGCTTGATATACCATGGATTTTAGGGATTTTAACCATGGTATATATCTTATTTATCGAGTCTTATGTTATGTTTTGGAGTCTTTTTAGTATGTTTACAGGTCTAGACAAGTTTGGAGAGGAATTGGAGTTATTGAAGCATTCTGGAGCATTCTGGAGATTTAACCCGAGAGATGGACTTCACTGTCAAATTCTCAGACCTGTGTCGATCGACACAGAAGGTGCATCGATCGACACAAGGTCGACGCAGACAAATACTCGGCGTTTAAAGAAGAGTTTGGATTCGCAATTTTTCCAAGAAGTTCCTCATAATTACAAAGAAGCCCCAGCCGAATTTAGACCATTATATTAGGGTTTTAAAGCCATTGTTTAGGCTACACTTTTCTTACGCTTTATTTTATTCAGAGAGAGTTTTAGGGGCTGATCTTGTTCTCGAAAGAGACTTGATTTTGAACCACAGTTCTTTATTTGATTTTATAATATTTGGTTTTCTATTCATGATGTTTTCTGTTTCGATGATTATGTCTGAGTAGTTTACCTGTTAGGTTTAGGGATTCTCATTAGGGATTTCATGGAATTATAGTTTAATCAATCTGTAGGGATTCATATCTGCTAGTTCTTCGCCTAGGATTGCTCTTAATGCTTAATCTGAAGTAGCTATCCAGATTTATGATGTTAGGTTGATTGATGCAACGACAGTTGGTTAATTAGCTAGAAAGAACCTAGATGAGCAATTAAATTACTCGCAAAGAGATTTGGTTTAGTTTAATTGTGAACATATCAAACTTGGAATTAAAGCTGGTTTAATCTGTTAGTGATTGCAAAGAGATTTGGATTGCTGCACTTAGACTTAGAGAATTCTCGCAACGAGAGTTGGTTAATTCTATATCTGTGTTTTGAGTTCTAGAACAGTTTCTGATTAGATCCCGATTGATTGATTGCTTGTGTTCCTGATTTCCTGAGAACTCCCTAGACTTAACGCTTCGCTTCCTTGCTCACAACTCGCTGTTGTTTACTTTCTGCTTGCTGATTTACTGCTTTCCCATATTGCTTTCTCCTAGTTTAATCTCTTCTGTTTTATAATCTATCGTTGATCGGAGTCCCTGTGGATTCGATACCCGAAGTACTACAACTACATCACTGTGCACTTGCAGTTAGAATAGGGATAAAACTCGACCTATCAAGTTTTTGGCGCCGTTGCCGGGGACTCTTTTGAGTCCTCGATAGATTTGAACTTAGGGTTTCGACTAGGTTTTTCGTTTTTATTTTTTGCTACTAATTTTTCTTTTTCTTTTCCGTTCTTGCGTTTCAGGTACGCCTGTAATCGCACTGCATCGATCGACACGGTCCTGTGTGTCGATCGTCACATCATCGCGCTTGCATCGATCGACGCTTCCACTTGCATCGATCGACGCTTCCACTGCATCGATCGACACATATCGTAAGAAAGATGTATGATTTCTTTAGTTCAGGGATTGATAATTCACAGATAGCTGGGTTGAAGAGTAAAGTTGACTATCTGCATAGTCTTCTACTTGGAAAGTATGCGCAAGAAGCTATCAACTGCGTTGGAAGGAATGAATTATACAGTCAGGAATCTGCTTTTCAGGGACCTTTCCAGCAACAGGGCAATGCCTTCTCGAGGAACTATGGTGTCTCTTCTTACCAAGCACCGCCTGCACCTACACATAAGAGCAGATTGGAAATCATGATGGAGCAGTGTCTTGAGGGACAACAACAGATGGTTGTATCCTTTAACTCAAGGATAGATGCATTGTATGAAGATCTGAACGGAAAGTTTGAATCTTTGAGCACACATGCGAATGAGCTAGATGTCCAAGTTCAACAAACAGCTGGAGCAATACAAAGGCATAATGAAGCTAGGAAAGCTGAACAGTACAGATCCATCAAGGCTGTGACCTTAAGAGATGAGATTGAGTTGCTAGGTGAAGAAGAGAGCCTAATCTCGGATCTTCTGGATGAATATTGTCTGTCTGATACATGCATCGATCGACACCCCCTTAGTGTCGGTCGACACGCAGTTCTGATGGCAATTTCGAGTTCTTTCGACGAACATAATCGCCTTGTGTCGATCGACACACCTACAACATCGATCGACACAGATCGCAGACGAGACCAGAAGCCTGCAACAGTCCCATAACGAGTCTACAAGCCCATTGTGCCATATCCTAAGGTTCCTAAACCCTCTAAAAAAGAGATAGAAGTGGCTAACTGCATGGAAGTGATGGATAAGAAGGTGAATGAAACCCAACCAGCTGAAGCTTCGCGAGTTCATGCAAAGAAGATGATCTCCACTGATGGTCTTTTGAAAGAAGCAGTTCAGATTGGTGGAACTAAAGTATCTGATAGTGGAGAGAAGAAGATGGCGGTTCCTCTTGAACCTGCTCTAACATCTTCAGAGCCTGCAACTGCTCATAAGCAGAAAGCTCCAGATATCAGACCTGCACCAAAGGTAAAGTATACATCACCTAAGCTTAAATCTCCTGACCGCATTGCTTTGAATGCTGGAAAACGCAGTGTACCACCCAAGCTTTGCTCCCGCCCTGATTCTGTTTACTCATTCCTTGGAAAGCCTCATGATCTGAAAGCCTATACACCTCCTTGGATGAAGAGATATTCACAGAGACATTCAAAGTCTCTGTTAAAGCCGCCATGAGTCAAATATCTGTGCCATAGTCAAGCTAATGACTAAAAACAAGCGCTGAGTGGGAGGCAACCCACTATAGAGTCAGTTTTCGTTTTTGTTTTTCATTTTTCAGTCTTTGCTATTTTGATTTTTTTTCTTTTCAGTGTTTTCAGCCGAGAGAACAGGTTTAAAATGGCCTAGCATCGATCGACACAGTGCGATTACATAAATGAATCGAGCAAATGCGCCTTGCGTTGATCGATGCGGTCCTGTGCATCGATCGACACAATGCGACGAGAGGTACGTAACTCTGATTTTTCAACTCTTTTCAATTTGAATATCTGTTCTTACCGAGCTCATGCTTTGATTACACTGGGGACATTGTAGTTTAAGTGTGGGGGAGGAGCTACTGACACACGCTTTTGTTTTCTTAGTTTTTCAAAAACATTATTTTATTGAGTCAAAATTTGTATGAAACTATGATTTTTCGAGGAAAATTTTCGCTTGAACAAGAACTAAATGACCATTGGACAGACTTGCAGAGCCTCTATGACTATTAGAAAACCCCAAACAGATCAACCTACCAAGGACACCCATATCTAACCAGGTATTCAGAGGATCCATTACTAGTCTCACTTTAATATTGACTTTAATTTCTCACTTAGGGGCTTGGTAATCTTTGGGTCGGATTCCTTTGATGTGTTTGGCACAGCCTATGATCCTGTTCCAAAGTATGGTTTCTGATTTTCCCCTTCCTTGAGAATAAAACAAAAAAGTGTTATAAAATCTGAGGATAAGCTAGGAACTTCGAAGTAGTCACGGGAGTGGTAGAGACCCCTATTACCTCCTGTGTATCTATGGAGAAGAACCAACTAATAGCTTCGAAGTGGTCGCAGGAGTGGTAGAGACCCCTATTATCTCCTGTGCATCCATGGAAAAATCCAAAGTTAAACCCCAGTAACAAGGGAAGAGCACTGATAGAAAAAATAAAATGATACCCATATGGGAAAAATCAGTTGCTAAGAGAGAAAGGGAAAAGAAAGAAACCAGAAACCGACATTTTGGTGGTCAG
Source organism: Orychophragmus violaceus (assembly GCA_030180135.1). Taxonomy (NCBI): domain Eukaryota; kingdom Viridiplantae; phylum Streptophyta; class Magnoliopsida; order Brassicales; family Brassicaceae; genus Orychophragmus; species Orychophragmus violaceus. The sequence continues at coordinate 46,017,292 of CM058235.1, read as the reverse complement.
ATACTGAATAGGTTGAGTCCATGTGTCCTTTGATTCGATACTCCCTCTGTGAGACCGCACCTAATTGTATACAGAGGCTAGTGTGGTGAATTTGGATGTCCTAACTTGATTGTGGAGTTTACTTGGGACAGTTGCTAAGTGTGGGGGAAGTATATTGTGGTCTTGAGTTCTGTAGGGAAGTTTTCAGTGGTTTACTAAGTGAATGTGAATGCGAAAGTTCCTAGGACGAAATGAGTTTCTGTGTTTTCAAACTTCTTTTCTTATACTTTGGTTCTTTACTTGCTTGAGGACAAGCAAGAGCTAAGTGTGGGGGAGTTGATATACCATGGATTTTAGGGATTTTAACCATGATATATATCTTATTTATCAAGTCTTATGTTATGTTTTGGAGTCTTTTTAGTATGTTTACAGGTCTAGACAAGTTTGGAGCGGAATTGGAGTTATTGAAGCATTCTGGAGCATTCTGGAGATTTAACCCGAGAGATGGACTTCACTGTCAAATTCTCAGACCTGTGTCGATCGACACAGAAGGTGCATCGATCGACACAAGGTCGACGCAGACAAATACTCGGCGTTTAAAGAAGAGTTTGGATATTGCAATTTTGCCCAGAAGTTCCTCATAATTACAAAGAAGCCCCAGCCGACTTTAGACCATTATATTAGGGTTTTAAAGCCATTGTTTAGGCTACGCTTTTCTTACGCTTTATTTTATTCAGAGAGAGTTTTAGGGGCTGATCTTGTTCTCGAAAGAGACTTGATTTTGAACCACAGTTCTTTATTTGATTTTATAATATTTGGTTTTCTATTCATGATGTTTTCTGTTTCGATGATTATGTCTGAGTAGTTTACCTGTTAGGTTTAGGGATTCTCATTAGGGATTTCATGGAATTATAGTTTAATCAATCTGTAGGGATTCATATCTGCTAGTTCTTCGCCTAGGATTGCTCTTAATGCTTAATCTAAAGTAGCTATCCAGATTTATGATGTTAGGTTGATTGATGCAACGACAGTTGGTTAATTAGCTAGAAAGAACCTAGATGAGCAATTAAATTACTCGCAAAGAGATTTGGTTTAGTTTAATTGTGAACATATCAAACTTGGAATTAAAGCTGGTTTAATCTGTTAGTGATTGCAAAGAGATTTGGATTGCTACACTTAGACTTAGAGAATTCTCGCAACGAGAGTTGGTTAATTCTATATATGTGTTTTGAGTTCTTAAACAGTTTCTGATTACATCTCGATTGATTGATTGCTTGTGTTCCTGATTTCCTGAGAACTCCCTAGACTTAACGCTTCGCTTCCTTGCTCACAACTCGCTGCTGTTTACTTTCTGCTTGCTGATTTACTGCTTTCCCATATTGCTTTCTCCTAGTTTAATCTCTTCTGTTTTATAATCTATTGTTGACCGGAGTCCCTGTGGATTCGATACCCTAAGTACTACAACTACATCACTGTGCACTTGCAGTTAGAATAGGGATAAAACTCGACCTATCAAGGCTCTCGCAAATGTAACCCTTGGATATGAGGTCCTGCACTTGTTTCTCCAGCTCCTTAGCCTCGGTCGGATTCACCCTATATGCAGGCCGGTTAGTCAGAGCCGCTCCTGGCACGAGATCGATCTGATGCTCAATGCCTCGTATGGGCGGTAGACCGGCTGGTATCTCGTCCGGAAAAACATCCTTAAACCTATCCAACAAAGAAACAACTTCCCGGGGAAGCTCAACATCGTCTGAACACGAATGTAAAGCCTCCCTGAAGACCATTAGTAGCACCTGCATGTTCTGATAAATAACTCTAGAAACAGAATGTGAAGAGATAATTAAATTGGTCTCACGGTTCTTCTTATCCTTGGGGAGGTGTAGTTGCATCTCATGCACTTCCTGCGGCGTAAGAGGCGCGAGCTGATACTTTCGCTTGTCGTGCATGAACGAGTAGTGATTGGTCCGCCCGTTGTGCAAGGACTCCTTGTCGAACTGCCACGGTCGGCCGAGTAATAAGTGTCCAACCTGCATAGGAACCACATCGCATACTACCTGATCGTGATATCGCCCAATGCTGAAAGGTACGGTTACTTGATCTGCGATCCGGATCTCCGTGTCATCGTTCAGCCACCGAAGTCGGTACGGTTTCATGTGCTTAGTCACTTGCAGACCGAGTTTATCAACCATGTTCCTGCTGGCCACGTTAGTACAAGACCCACCATCAATAATAAGACTACATACCTTGCTGTTCACGGTACAACGAGTGTGGAAGATGTTCTCGCGTTGAACCGTCTCGGGATCAACAAGCGCACTGAGAGCTCTCCTGATCACCAATAACTCTCCAGAGTCGGGATACTCTATGGGCGTCCCTGTATCAAGTTCCTCCATGTCTTCATCCTCATGTTCATCCTGAGACTCGTACTCACCGGCTTCGTTCAAGATCATGACTCCCCGGTTTGGGCAGTCTAGAGACATGTGTCCTTTACCCTGGCACTTAAAACATGTGATATCTCTAGAACGGGACGTACTAGTAAACTTACCTGGGTCTGGTCGGTTGGGCTTAGACGTCTCAATGGTCGGCTTCTTGAACCTGGACTCGACCTCAACGACTTACCTTTGTCAACGGGCCGTGGAACTGGTGCAGTCCAAGGCGTGTTGGTCCTAGGCCGGGTTGTGGTCGCAGACTTCCGCTTGTTGTGATGCTCAACCTGTATACACAAGTGCAACAACTCGGGCATATCGTGATAAGGTTGAATTTCTACCTTTCTAGCGATCCTCTCGTTCGGTCTGTCCACGAAATGGGCCATCATAGTCTCTTCTGAATCGTCTAGCTCAAGCCTATTCCGCAATTGCTCGAACTCCTCGAAATACTCTTCGACCGTCTTAGTTCCCTTCATCAACTTACGAAAACGTTTCTGCAAATCTCTGTGGAAATGGGTAGGAACATACCTGCGCCTTAGCTGGAACTTCATGTCAGTCCATGTAGCGATCGGTTCGTACCGATGGCGCCTTCGCTCTGCAGCGTCCCGATCCCACCACGACAAGGCATGTCCTGTGAACTGGGCCACTGCTAATGATATCTTCCTGCCCTCGGGATATCCATAGTGATCGAATATATGCTCCATTCTCCGCTCCCAGTCTAGATATGCCTCCGGATTCACTTTTCCTTCAAAAGTAGGAGGCTTTAGCTTGATATCATTAGGATATGGATGATGTACCTCTTGTTCTCGTATGTGTCCAAGGTGATTAGGATCACATTGGTATGGTGGTCGCGGTCCGTGACGTCCATCCTCAAACTCATCCGTTTTGTCGTCTGTGTCGTCCAGTCGGGCGTCCTGGAAGCGCCTGGGCCGCTCAACTCGCCCATGGTGCTGACCAGGTCGACGTTGCTGGTCATTCCAAAGATGCGGTGCCTCTGGTCCGTGCTGATGCTCTCCTGGCCGAGGCTGAAAATCGCCGGGCCGAGGTTGTTGTTCGTCCAGCCGTGGCTGATGTCCACCGGGACGTTCCAAACGGTCCAGTCGGGCTCCGATCGTCTGGATAGAAGCTAAGATATGAGTGAGGTCAGTGGGAATGCCTTGCTGGTTTAGTTCTTCTGCCATTAATCTCTGCGCACTTAAACAACGGGTCAAACGTACAAGGAAAATATATATATATATATTTATAAAATATGCAAATGCAAAAATATGGAAACTACTTAACCGATTTCAGAAATGGAAATGTTCAGTTAAATTGAACCAGCCACTGATTCTCAATCAATTTTGGTTTAATTAAAAACCCTAACGCTATATGTTAACACAAGATCAGCCGTCAACAAACCTTAAACTATTTTTTTTTTTAATTTAACAACCTATAACACATGAAATTGGCCGAGAATAAAACTAAAAAAGATATTTCTTTTGACTTTCAGTTCTTATGCGAAGCAGGATAACAAACCAAGCGAAGCAAATAATTATCCTAGCAGATTATATAACATGTTCACGCAAGCAACCCAAAATCAACGCTAGCAGCCCAATTTTTTTTTTTGTAATAAGATGAATGCAACAAAAAATGAAGCGCAGAATAAACAGAAGCAAATAACAAGTTGTTGCAAAGCTATTAAACAAAAAGCAGAGATGATGAACAACAAAAACAGTGAATTTTTTTTTTATGCAAGCGATCAATAAAAGACAGAAATAAAAGTGTAAAGGGAAGATGTAACCGTCGGTATCGAGAACCTAAGCTCTGATACCAGATGATATGAGATGGAGAGGTGATGGGCGGATGGGATTTGGAAGCTGGCCGATGGCACTCTGATATATCATGGTTTTTACTAGTTTTAGACCATGATATAAGTGTGTTTTAGAGTCTTTTTGTGTTCTTTTAGAGTCTATTACATGTATAATCAGGTTTGGAGCAGAATTGGAGATATTGGAGCATTTTGGAGATTTTTGGAGTGTTTGGCCGAGAGTTTGAGCTCACTGTCCAGAAAACAGGATTGCATCGATCGACACACAATGTGCATCGGTCGACACACTAGCGAGATGGGTCGAACTCGGCGGTTTAATGAAGAATGAAGATATTACACTTTGGCCCAGAAGTTTCCAGTATTTACAAAGAAGCTCCAGCCGAGATTTAGCCTATATAATTAGGATTTTGGTGTTTTATTTACTTACGCTATCATAACTTAGAGCATAGAGTTTTTAGAGCTTTTGGGGCTGATCTGATCCTGTACTACATTTATTTTGGAGAAGTTTTCGAACCCCTTTTATTCTAATCTCTTTTATGATTTCTATTAATTCATTGATTATGTTTACATCATCTATGTCTGAGTAGTTTCATAGTTAGGTTTAGGGTTTCTCATATGGATTTCATGACTTGCTAGATATAATTAATTCAGTTAAGGATTTAAATCAATAGATGTTCTTCAAACTAAATTGAGTTTAATGCTAGTTCTAACCTGATCAATTAGAATCTAGAGCTTAGGTTTCTAAATACGACACGACAGTGTGGTTTAGAATCTGATTTATTTAGGTTGAGCAATTTAATTAATCGCAAAGGAATTTGGTTTAATTAGATTGTGAACATATCAAACTTGAAATTAAAGCTGGTTTAATCTGTTAGTAATTGCAAAGGATTTGGATTACTGCACTTCGACTTAGAGAATTCTCGCAAAGGAATTTGGTTAATTCTATATCTGTGTTTTGAGTTCTAGAACTGAGTTTAATTAGATCATGACTGAATGATTTATCTGCTTGTCTGATTTCCTGAGAACGCCCTTGACTTAGCACTTTTAGTTTAATTGCTTACAACCACAACCTGCTATCTGATTTACTTATTTGCTTGCTTTTAGTTATTCACTACAATCTGTTTTCTCCTAGTTTTAATCTCTTTAAGTTCTTAGTTCTATCGTTGCCTAGAGTCCTCGTGGATTCGATCCCTAAATACTACAATTGATTTGCTGTGCACTTGCAGTTAGTGTAGGGTAAAACTCGAGACCTATCAAGTTTTTGGCTCCGTTGCCGGGGACTCTTAGAGTCTTCGATAGCTTCGAGCTTAGGGTTTTTACTAGGATTTTTATTTTTAATTTTGTTTACTGATTTTTTCTCTGTTTCTCTCTGTCGCAGGTAAGACATTCGCCTAGCATCGATCGTTGCACCTTCTGTGTCGATCGTTACCAGGCGATTCTGAGTTTAGTCGACCGTTGCATCTCTTGCATCGATCGTTGCATGACGATTGCAGACGGTTTATGCAGACGCGTGAAACCAGAAGTAATAAAAACTTGAACCTCGTCAATCTCGGACTCGACGAACTTGGACGACTAGAGAGGACTAACAAAAGAGAAAGAAGAGCAAGGATGATGGTACAAAAGGTGATCATAATGCCTGATGCTCAAGGTACCCTGAGGGACCGAGATAACAATCCGTACAATGCTGCTGGGCAACGGATTGATGCTGAAGGGAATGTAATCCCTGATCCTCCTGAGCAACCACAACAAGAGCAGAACCAAGCCCAAGGACAGGCCCGAGGTAGACAGATGGTTGTCCATGAGAGGACTTTAGCTGACTACAACAGACCGGATGAGTTTCATGCTAACCGGTCAGCTTTAGTACCTCCTGGATTTGAGAGGAACGATTTTGAGATAAAAATCATCTACTACTCGCTGATGAGACAAAATGCTTTCCATGGTCACCCATCGGAGCAGCCTATGGATCACATTGATTAGTTCGAGGATATATTCACTGGCATGAAGTATGATGGAGTTTGCCAGGATTATCTGTTTCTCAAGCTTTTTCGCACAGTCTCGCTGGAGACCCTGCTGCATGGCTAAAGCAACTACCAGCTGGGCAGTTTACTACTTGGAATGCCCTGAAGAGTGAGTTCCTGCGCCACTTCTATGATGATGCGCGTTCCGATCAGTCCAGACAGGACATTCTGACATTCTCCCAAGGTCCTGTGGAGCCTCTTAAGACTGCCTGGATGCGATTCAAGAAGTACCAGCGTGACTGTCCACACCATGGATTTACTGAGGTCACATTGCTTGGTATCTTCTTCAGAGGGATAGATCTTCCATATCAGACTGCGCTGGATAATTCCAGCAATGGGAACTTCAACACCAGTACTCCTGAACAGGCGAAGCAGCTGATAGAGAACTTAGTGAGCAGCAACAGTTGCAAGACTACTGATGAGAGGAGGAAGAGATCTGGTGGAAAGGTAGAGAATTTGGAGATTGCTGATATTAGATCTAAGCTGGACACAGTTTGTAATCTTCTAGCTGGTAAGAAAGCTGTCCACTTTGCCCAAGATGTTGAGGTAATTCAGACTGAGGAGGACACTCAGGAAGAAGATGTGAATTACATAGGAGGATCTGGTTTCCAAGGTAACAGATTTGGTAATCAGCAGGGGAACATGTTTTTCAATGGAGAACAGAGGAGTGTCTTCACAGGCAATCCGAACTCCTCTAGCTTTGGACAGACTAGTGGTTTTCAGAAACCTTTTGGACAAGGTACTCAGAGAACCTATGGATCTTCATCTTATCAGACTCCTCCTACAGCCACTGCTCATGAGAGTAAGATGGAGGCAATGATGGAACAGCTGCTGAAAGGTCAGACTAAGAGTGCTGCAAACCTCGACAAGAAGATAAGTACTGTCTATGAGGATCTAAATGGGGAATTTGAATACCTGAGCGCACATATGAAGGAGCTTGACGCTAAAGTTGCAAGAACTGCTGGATATGCTCAGAGGGAAGATGGATATCTTCCAGGGCGAACTGATGCTAATCCCAAGTATCAATGCAATGCAGTGACATTGAGAAGTGGTAAGGAGCTGTCTCTTGGCCAGAAAAAGCAGTTGAGTGTTGAAGAACTCGTGAAAATTGAAGAATTGGAAGAAGGGATCCGTGATATTCACAATGCATCGATCGACGCCACTAAGCAACGGTCGATGCAAAGCGAAAACGAAGAACCTGTCGTAACAAAGTCACCCAACAACGATCGACACAACGCCAGTGACGGTCGATGCAAGGCGACTGCAAAGAGTTCAAGACCAGAGAAACCGAAACAGTCGACCGAGAGGATTTACAAGCCTAAGGTACCTTATCCCAAGAATCCCAGAAAAGCTAAGAACGATAAGCAGTACGCCAAGTGCAATGAGTTCATAAAAAGGTGAAAGTCGAAGTGCCTTTGATTGACTCTATGGAGACTTCTCCTGTGATGAGGAGATGTCTTAAGGATTTAATTGCTGGAAAGTGGTCTGATGAGGAGAGTGTAATGATGATCAATGAGGTGTGTAGTGCAGTGATTCAGGGCAGAATTCCTGAAAAGTTGAAAGATCCAGGAAGCTTTGTATTGGATTGTGCCATCTACAGGGAAAGATTCGAAAGGTCTCTATTTGATCTTGGTTCCAGTGTGAATCTTATGCCTTTCTCAGTTGCTAAGAGGCTCGGGATGACTGATTTTATACCCACTAGGATATCACTGGTTTTGGCGGATATAACAATCAGAATTCCCGAAGGATTATTGGAGGATGTGCCTATAATGATTGGCCAATGTGTGATACCTACTAATTTTGTGGTTCTGCAGTATGGAGAGGAACCAAAAGATCCACTGATTTTAGGCAGGCCTTTCTTAGCTACTGCTGGTGCGATGATTGACTGCCAAGGAGGTAGAATAATTCTGAATGTGGGTGACCTGAAGATGAGTTTTGATATTGACAAACTGGTGAAGAGACCAACCATCGATGGACAGACCTTCTATGTAGACACACTAGGTGATTTGGCTGCAGAGTACTTTCACAAGTTACATGCTGAAGATCCACTAGAAAGAGCTTTACTGAGCTCTATAATGGAGCTGGAGTACCTGCAGGACGAGCCCGCAATGTGCTATGCAAGGCTGATGGATTCTGTTGAAGTAGTGATGCAGGTGGAAGTGTCTGACGCGACGATGCAACGACCGACACACCTCGAGCGTCGGTCGTTGCAGGTCGACAGAGACTGGGCCAGGAAAAAAGCTTCGAAAATAGAGCTAAAACAGCTTCCATCCGGGCTAAGGTACGCATTTCTTGGACCTAATTAGACATATCCAGTGATTGTCAACGCTAGTTTGAACAACGCAGAGCTCACTTTACTGCTAAGCAAGCTGCGCAAGCATCGCAAAGCTCTTGGCTATTCTCTTGATGACATTTCAGGTATCTCTCCAGAGCTGTGCATGCATCGGATACATCTTGAAGATGAGTCTAAGACATCTGTTGAGCATCAAAGAAGGATTAATCCTAATCTACAAGAAGTGGTTAAGAAGGAGATTATGAAACTCTTGGATGCTGGGATTATCTATCCTATTTCAGACAGTGATTGGGTGAGTCCAGTCCATGTAGTGCCTAAGAAAGGCGGAGTTACAGTTGTTAAGAATGAGAAGATTGAGCTGATCCCTACTAGGACTGTGACGGGACACATGATGTGCATAGATTACAGGAAGCTGAATGCTGCAACCAGAAAGGATCACTTTCCCTTGCCTTTTATTGATCAGATGCTGGAGCGGTTAGCTAATCATCCTTACTATTGCTTCCTCGATGGATACTCAGGTTTCTTTCGGATTCCTATCAGCCCAGAATATCAGGGAAAGACCACCTTCACTTGTCCATATGGCACATTTGCTTACCGTAGGATGCCTTTTGGACTCTGTAATGCGCCAGCCACCTTCCAGAGATGCATGATGTCCATATTCACTGATATGATTGATGACTTTATGGAGGTATTTATGGATGATTTCTCAGTCTATGGATCATCTTATAATGAATGTTTAGATAATCTGTGCAAGGTGCTGACTAGATGCGAAGAGAAGCACTTGGTCCTTAACTGGGAAAAATGCCACTTCATGGTCAGAGATGGCATTGTTCTTGGACATAAAGTGTCTGAAGCAGGGATCGAAGTGGATGGCGCTAAGATTGAGGTAATGACCAACCTTCAGGCACCTGATTCTGTCAAGTCTATAAGAAGCTTTCTTAGACATGCTGGTTTCTATAGACGGTTCATCAAAGACTTCAGTAAGATTGCTAGGCCACTAACTGCCTTGCTGTGTAAGGATACCAAATTTGAGTTTAATGCAGATTGTCAAACTGCATTTGAACAGATTAAGCAAACATTAGTGAGCGCTCCAATAGTTCAGCCACCGGATTGGGATCTACATTTTGAGGTTATGTGTGATGCAAGTGACTATGCTGTAGGAGCTGTTCTGGGGCAGAAGAAGGATAGAAAGCTTCATGCTATCTATTATGCTAGTAGGACACTAGATGATATGCAGAGAAACTATGCCACCACAGAGAAGGAGCTGTTGGCTGTTGTCTTTGCATTTGAGAAATTCCGCCCCTATCTTGTTGGCTCCAAGGTGATTGTGCACACTGATCATTCAGCCCTGAAGTATCTAATGCAGAAGAAGGATGCTAAGCCAAGATTGTTGAGATGGATTCTGTTGCTTCAGGAGTTTGACATTGAAGTGAGGGACAAGAAGGGGGTTGAGAATCGAGTTGCTGATCATCTTTCAAGGATGCTGGTTGAGGAAGACGTGCCCATCAATGATTATTTGCCTGAGGAAAACGTCAATATGGTCGGTACAGTATTTCAGACAGATTTGGGCAGAGAATTGCAGAACTGTCGGGATAATCGCCCAGTGTCGACCGATGCCACATTGGCAACGGTCGATGCAAGTATCGGGGAAGCAACGGTCAATGCAGACACATGCAACGGTCGATGCAGACCTGATACGAACCCAGAATCTTTAAGGATACGAATTGGGAACTATGACTTCGAAATTGCAACTGTCACAACCACTGATCGACCCTGGTATGCAGATATAGCTAATTACCTTGCTGCAGAGACTGAACCAGATGATTTAAAGGGTTATGCAAAGAAGAGGTTCTTCAGGGAGCTTAGACGATACTACTGGGATGAGCCTTATCTCTACAAGCACTGTTCAGATGGTCTTTACAGGAGATGCGTTGCTGAATCAGAGGTTCCAGACATCCTATTCCACTGCCATGGATCAGATTATGCTGGACATTTTGCTACATTCAAGACTGTGTCTAAGGTTCTGCAAGCAGGTTTCTGGTGGCCTACAATGTTTAGAGACACTCATTCTTTCATCTCTCAGTGTGATGCCTGTCAGGGAAGAGGGAAGATCAGAAAGAAGCATGAGATGCCTCAGAACTTCATTCTGGAGGTTGAGGTTTTCGATTGCTGGGGCATAGATTTCATGGGTCCTTTTCCCTCATCCTATGGGAATAAATTCATCTTGGTTGCTATGGACTATGTGTCTAAATGGGTGGAAGCAATAGCTAGTCCAACCAATGATTCTTCAGTGGTCATTAAGCTGTTTAAGACCATCATATTCCCTAGATTTGGAGTACCTCGGATAGTAATTAGTGATAGAGGATCTCACTTTATTAATAAGGTCTTCGAGAAGCTACTAAGGAAGCATGGAGTTCATCACCGAGTCTCTAACATGCAAATCAAAGAGATCCTAGAGAAACCTGTGGGGAAGACGAGAAAGGATTGGGCAGCTAAGTTGGACGACGCATTATGGGCTTACCGGACTGCATTCAAGACACCACTTGGGACCACTCCGTTTCATCTGTTGTATGGAAAAGCATGTCATCTGCCAGTGGAACTGGAGCACAAAGCAGCATGGGCTGTAAAGCAGATGAACTTTGATCTTAAATCTGCTGCAGAAAGGAGATTGGTACAGCTTAATGAGTTGGATGAGATTAGACATTTTGCCTATGAGAACTCAAAGCTGTACAAGGAGAGGACTAAGGCATATCATGACATGAAAATTGTCTCCAGACAGTTTGAGCCTAATGATCAGGTACTTTTATATAACTCTCGTCTTCATTTGTTTCCAGGTAAGCTGAAATCAAGGTGGTCTGGTCCTTTCACGATCAAAGAGGTGCGTCCATATGGAGCTGTCGTTCTAACCAGCAAGGAGGGTAATGAATTCACTGTGAATGGACAGAGGGTGAAACATTATTGGGCTAAGGCCGAGATTCCAGAAGGTCAGATTCTGCCTCTGGATGATGCACCCTCTACATAGATCAGCTGAAGCGTCAAGCTATTGAAGTTAAAAGAGTGCTGAGTGGGAGGAAACCCACTGTTTTTGTTTTTGCATTTTAATTTTGGTGTTTTGTAGGATTTTACGTTTTGTTTCTGGTTTTGGTGAGTTTTTGCCTGTAGGTCTCGGACGAATCGCAGTGCGTCGATCGACACACCACTGTGTCGATCGTCACAATGCTAGAAATCGCACAACAACGGTCGATGCCTGTGCGACAGAGGTAAAAATCCGACAGAACTCAACCAATCCTTTAACAAATTTATCTTTCTTTTTACCAATCCTTCGCTTGACACGACTAAGGACAGTGTGTCTTAAGTGTGGGGGAGGTGCTACTGACTCTTATCTTTCTGTTTTCTTAGAGTCAGTTCAATTTTTCAAAATTTCTTTTATTGAGTCAAAATTTTTAAGTAAGAAACAATGGATTTTTGAGAAGATTAGCAGCACTTGCAGGAACTTAAGTAACCATTGGGATGAAGTAGCAGATTATCTATGACTATTAGAAAACCCAGACACATATCAGCCTACTGAGAACACGCACATCGCTTCAGGTATCAGAGGATCCTTTTACTGACTTCAATTTAATACTGACTTAATTTTCTCACCTAAGGGCTTGTAATACCTTGACTCGGATTCCTTTGTTAGTTCTAACACAGCCTGTAAACCTGTCCTATTTGGTTCCCTTCTCCCCTTCCATAAAGTAAAAAAAAAAGAGTAATAAACTGAGGATGAGTTAGTAACTCCGAAGTGGTATCTGGGAGTGGTAGCTACAACTATTACCTTCTGTGCATCCATGGAATGTGTCCAAAGTACACCCCAAAACGGGAAAAACACTGATAAAAAAAATAAAATGATACCCAATGGGGAAAAATCAGTTGTTAAGGAAGGGAAAAGAGAAGAAAGGGACCAGCGAAAGATAGTATGGTGGTCTAGAGCTAGCAAGGTAAGAGTCCATGTGCCCTTTGATCGATATTCCTTAGGTGAGACCGCACTTAAATACTTGCAGAAGTCAGTAGGGTGAATTTGAAGGCGTGAATGTGATTGTGGAGTTTACTTAGGACAGTTGCTAAGTGTGGGGGAAGTATATGTTGGTCTTGATGTCTGCAGGTTGAATCTTTCATATGGTTTACTAAGGGGAATCTGAGTGTTGTTGCTTCTAGGACAAAAAGAGTTTCTAAAGAGTTTTCAAACCTCTTCACTACATTCTAGTTCTCTGTTTTGCTTGAGGGCAAGCAAAGGCTAAGTGTGGGGGAGTTGATATATCATGGTTTTTACTCGTTTTAGACCATGATATAAGTGTGTTTTAGAGTCTTTTTGTGTTCTTTTAGAGTCTATTATAATCAGGTTTGGAGCAGAATTGGAGATATTAGAGCATTTTGGGGATTTTTGGAGTGTTTAGCCGAGAGTTTGAGCTCACTGTTCAGAAAACAGGATTGCATCGATCGACACACAATGTGCATCGGTCGACACACTAGCGAAATGGGCCGAACTCGGCCGTTTAATGAAGAATGAAGATATTACACTTTGGCTCAGAAGTTTCCAGTATTTACAAAGAAACCCCAGCCGAGATTTAGCATATATAATTAGGATTTTGTTGTTTTATTTACTTATGCTATCATAACTTAGAGCAGAGAGTTTTTAGAGCTTTTGGGGCTGATCTAATCCTGTACTACATATATTTTGGAGAAGTTTTCGAACCCCTTTTATTCTAATCTCTTTTATGATTTCTATTAATTCATTCATTATGTTTACATCATCTATGTCTGAGTAGTTTCATAGTTAGGTTTAGGGTTTCTCATATGGATTTCATGAATTGCTAGATATAATTAATTCAGTTAAGGATTCAAATCAATAGATTTTCTTCAAACTAAATTGAGTTTAATGCTAGTTCTAACCTGATCAATTAGAATCTAGATCTTAGGTTGCTAAATACGACACGACAGTGTGGTTTAGAATCTGAACGATTTAGGTTGAGCAATTTAATTACTCGCAAAGGAATTTGGTTTAATTAGATTGTGAACATATCAAACTTGAAATTAAAGCTGGTTTAATCTGTTAGTAATTGCAAAGGATTTGGATTACTGCACTTAGACTTAGAGAATTCTCGCAAAGGAATTTGGTTAATTCTATATCTCTGTTTTGAGTTCTAGAACTGAGTTTAATTAGATCCTGACTGAATGATTTATCTGCTTGTCTGATTTCCTGAGAACGCCCTAGACTTAGCGCTTTTAGTTTAATTGCTTACAACCACAACCTGCTATCTGATTTACTTATTTGCTTACCTTTAGTTATTCACTACAATCTGTTTTCTCCTAGTTTTAATCTCTTTAAGTTCTTAGTTCTATCGTTGCCTAGAGTCCTCGTGGATTCGATCCCTAAATACTACAATTGATTTGTTGTGCACTTGCAGTTAGTATAGGGTAAAACTCGAGACCTATCACACTCTCTTCCTCGTTAGTGGGTGGTCGGTGATGAGCTATGAGTTACTGAGCAAGAAGAACACTTCGAACAACCTGAGCATCAAGCAAAAAGCCAAAAGATCTGATCCTCCTAAGGGGCAGCCGCGCAGAGGAGAGAAAGAGATCACCTATTCTTAGGGTTTTCTTAACTTAAACTTGCGTAATGTTTCATAAAACCAAAAAGTGTTTAAGTAATACAACTGGAAACAAATGGGCCAAAAGAAACATGGGCCATAATCGGTAGAAACATAAGAGAAATAAGACTTAAAAACGAAAAAGGAAAGTCTTGGTCGAAAATAGATAAGAGGCCGGTCTGTCTCTCTAATGAATGGGCCTCGGATCACCTCGTTAAAAACCTTGTGAAGAAAACCCATTTGGGACATAACTTCACAAGGGAAAAAGAGTATGATCTTTATCCCAGAGGCAAACCGGTCAAAGAATCATCTGGCTCGATGCAGAAGATCATGGTCGGTCCGTGCGTCCAGAGTATGGACCAGGGCGTGGTCTGCTCAAATGGGCCGTCAGCTTCGGTATGGATCATCCTCCGGGCCAACTGGTTCAGGACAGGTTGTCCTTGGTCGAGATGGCCTAGTTGGGTCTGTTGGGAATGTCCTGAAATCTACTGTACTATCTCTAGAAAGTATGATAAATGTCTAGATCAGACATAAGTCATAAATACTGGGTGATCATGATGGCTTGCTAGAGTCCGCTCTTGATCTATAAGTTTAGGACTTATTACCAGTATTGTATGATCCCGAAGGGTCACACACCATAACTAACGGGAAAGTTAAATGGAATTAATACGGTAAGATGCAGTGGCATTTACTGTATTGGATCAGAGAATTGGGCCAGACAAAATGCAGACTTTTGCCTGATTTGTGTCTTGGGCCCAAATGATTAATGAGCCATTAGTCAAATGACTTGGGCCCATTAATGAGAGATTAAGAAATTGAAAACCCTAAGGGATTATACACCCCACACGATTTCTTTGTGGCAGTGAGCCTCTCTCTCTCTAATCTCTCTTTCTGATCTGATCCATCTTTTTGGTCTAGCAGCCATCCTGGCTTGTAAGAGTGTGGATACCAAAGGAGGAGCAGGTTATTCATCTGTTCGTTGATCTCGACATTACAATCATTCCGCTGCAAAAGGTAATGTCCAGGTTTGATTTATGATTCGTTTTGCAAGAACCTAGATCTGTTTAAGATTATGTGTTAGGTTGTAATTTGAGAATTAAACCTTGAACAAACACCATAATCCTTCAGTGGTATCAGAGCCTAGGTTTTAGGTTTCTTGTAAATCTGGATCATATGAATGTTTAATGATTTAAGAATCAATTAATGTTAAAATTGATTAAAATTATTAAAACCCTAACTAATGGTCTCGTTGATGATCATTAGTGTAGCAGCCGATCGATAGCTTTCGATCGTTAATGATGGCACGTGATCCGTATGGTCTCGGCATGATCTATGAGCCGATTAAAAGCCCTAATCGGTTATTCGTGTGCCGTGAGTGATGCGATGATCGATAATGATTATTGTAATCGATCGGCTCTTGAAGAGATCACGTGATCGGCAAGTGATCATGCCGTGTAATGCTCTAATCGATCGCTTGGTTTCAAGCCGATCGGTTTATTTTACATGGGCCGCGTGATCATGCCGTGATGCGTGTGATGCCTTCGATCGCGATAAACCGCGTGATCGTTGATGGGCAGGCCGTGGTCGATGGCAAGGGACGGATCGGGATGGATCGGCCGGTTGCGATGATCGATCGTTTGTGATCGTGAGCAGCCGCAAGGTCTCGAATGGTTCATGGGCCATCGATTGCGTTAATGGGCCGAGTTGGATCATGGATCCGATCGTTTGGCCCGTTAAATTTTACGTCCCGCGAATAGTCAATCGGTTAAACCGAGCTTCGCGGTTCGTTGCCCAAAAACCACACCGATTAAACCGGTCCATTTAATTGGCGGTTAATCGTGTGTTTAAAGCCTTAAACCGCAAGTTAAATCAAATTGGCTAAAACACTAGGTGTTTCTTCCCGGTTTTGGATTTATCTGAACCGATCCAATTTGATTGGTGGTTCAAGCGGTTAACCCGAATCGCGGTTTGCTAGAAATTATTTAATACATGGTATTATTTAATTTCTGGTTAAACCGGATTGAAATTCAAAAATTGAATTTTAACCTAAACCGAAGGCTGGTCTAAGTTTGAT
The DNA here is from genome assembly GCA_030180135.1 of Orychophragmus violaceus. Classification (NCBI taxonomy): domain Eukaryota; kingdom Viridiplantae; phylum Streptophyta; class Magnoliopsida; order Brassicales; family Brassicaceae; genus Orychophragmus; species Orychophragmus violaceus. The sequence continues at coordinate 46,001,068 of CM058235.1, read as the reverse complement.
TTGGTTGGACCAAATAATTTAGAGCTGGTCTGGTTTAGTAAATAACCGATGGTTTTGATAGTTAATTTGGTCTTGGACCAGAATTAATAAACCGAATCGGTTATGTCAAATTATTGGGCCAACTGGAATTCTATGGTCTTGGGCCAAGAATTGGGCCTATAATTTGTGACCCAACCCAAAATATTTATAAAATATTAAATTAGAAATTTCTATTTTTAGTATGTTACTAAATTTAGAAAGTTTCTAAAATAAGTAAGTTTCCCAAAATAGTAATCTTCTATTTTTGGAAATAAAACTTAAAATCCTCAAAAACAATATCAAGCTTGGATGTCTTTCCAATCTTGTCAGCTACTTAACGCTTATTCGATTACAGATATGGCTTACAGTGTGAGGTGTCTGTTTTCGCGTAAGTAAAGTAGTATATAGTCACTAATTTCATTGGGAGTCCCAGACTTTAGTGATTATTTGGCTGTAAGAGATTGGTTTCCTTGACTGGGCCATCGGGAGTCCCGGGCCTTGAGACATCTCGTGTATTGGGCCTTGGGCCCAATCCACAACCGAGAGTTATATGGATATAACTAGCTGTGTGTATGCTTACCAAGTAAAGCTAATTCCGGGTGACGGCCAGTGGCCCACTTTGGATTTAGCTGAACATGGGTCTCGGAATCATTGCATTCTTATGAGGTTAAACAAAGAAATTTTGAATGCAATGCGAGTCTTCTTTTAAGTTATTAAGATTACTCTTTTATGAACTAAATAACTAAAACTCTATTTATCTCTAAATTTCAGCTATGACGAGCACAAACAATCAAAACACTTTCTCGATCCGGTATGTCCTTGAGATGGACAAACTGAACGGATCAAATTTCTTGACTTGGTCGCGGAACCTGAGGCTAGTTCTCAGGCATGAGAGAAAGGACTATGTCCTTGAGAGAGCTCTCCCCGTGAGGATCGGGTCCAATGCCTCTCATGCAGTACGTAATGCTTGGAATAAGCATTATGATGATGCGGTAGATGTGCGTGGTCTGATATTGGCTACCATGGACTCAGATTTGCTGAAGCAATATGAGAACATGGAGTCACCAATAGAGATGATCAGCAGCCTGAAATTGAGATTTCAGGAGCAGGTAAGAGTGGAGAGATACCAGTTGGTTAAATCTCTCACTAGCTGCAAGCTACCGAATGATCATCCAGTAAGTCCTCATATCAGTAAAATGATGGGTTACATTGATAACCTGAGGAAACTGGATTATCCAGTTAGCCAAGAATTGGCGACTGAGATCATTCTGCAGTCACTGCCGTCAAGCTATGATAAGTTAACAAGGAACTATATCAAGAAAGGCTTAACGAAGACGTTGACTGAACTGCATGATATGCTCAAGACAGTTGAGCCAAACGTGAAGAGTACCCTGTATCACCTCATGGAGGAGAAAGGTAGGTTTATTAAACCTAATACTGAAAAGGGTGAAGACAAAGTTGTCCAGATTTTAAATCATGGCAAGCGTGTGTCTTCTGAGCCCGATTCAGATACCTCTTACGTTGGTAAGTGCTGCTACTGTAAAGAGACTGGGCATTGGAAGAGAGATTGCATTAAATTCATGGAAGATTATGAGGAGTTAAAGTTGATGTATGAGACTACTTCCTCAGGTATTCATGTTATTACTTCAAGTTATACCTTATAGGTATTGGATACTGGTTGTGGCACTGATATTTGTTATAATATGCAGAGCCTGAGCAACAGTAGAACGTTGAAGGAAGGGCAAGTGGAACTGCGTGTCTGGAAGGAGCTGTGGATGCTGCCTCAGCCGTAGGGTTTTCACTTGTAGATGCCTTTGAGGCTTGGTTTTATTGAGTAATTGCTACAATGTACCTGCTTTAAGCAGAGTTGTCTTTCATTTTCTTGTAAGAATTTGAATGTTTTTCATTTTGATAAAAGACAAGTTTTGTTCTTTTGATCTCAATGAAATATTGATTGTAGCACCCTATTCAAGGAATGGGTTTTATATATTAAACCAAAGAGTGCCTAAAATGTAACATAAATACCGCAATTGGTTTAAATCTGATGAATTAAACCTGATTTTTCTTGGTATAAATGTTTTGGTCACATAGAGTAAGTCGGATTCAGAAACCCCATAGTCATGGACTTTTGGGCTCATTTGAATGAATATCTTATGAGACTTGAATTCTGCTTACTGGACCAAAAGACAATGGGCCCATCTTAGCCGAGCTAAAGAAAGGCCCAAAGGATTATTGGATATTGAACATACTCATGTATGTGGTCCGATGAGCAGTAATGCCAGAGAAAATTTCCTGTACTTCATTGTCTCTACTGATTACTTCAGTGAGTGTGACTGTGTTCATTTGATGAGACACAAGTCGGAATTCTTTGAAATGGTCGAAAGAATTCCAGAATGAAGTATAGAACCTGAGTGACAGAAGTATTGAAACTCTGGATTAGATCACGAGTGAGAATACTTAAGTCATTGATGGTGTGATCATCTGAATGAGTGTGAAATCGTTTCACAGCTCATTTCTCCTGAAAACCTTGAGTTGTTTCTGTGAGAAAGAATCAGATCTTGTTAGAAATGATTAAAGATGAGTCACACGAATCTTCCATGATATTCTTTAAGAATAACGCTCTAGAAATATCTAAGTTTACGCTGAAATAGTTCTACCAATATCAGTTGAAAGACACCACATAAATGTGGACTGGAATCGATCCAAATTCGTCTTTACTGAGTACTTGTAGTTGTGCTACTTCGCTGGTTGTCCTAGGGAACCCAAGGCTTGTTACCTTTTACCTCCATTCTGTTTTCTAAGAGGGGAAGTTAATTTCCAAGAAGAACAGTGGGAGTAAAAGTGTAACTCGAAGAAATTCGAGAATTACAGGAGGCTGCTCAACCTTTTGAGGGAGAGTGGCGGATGGATTTACAGATTTCTGTAGAATCTACACCTATAAAGCCTGAAGTTCGCAGATCTGGTTGAATCCGTCACTAATCCGAGAATGATTTCTCGTGATTAGTTGCACAACCAGATGATCATTGTTGGTTGCACAACCAGATGATCATTGAAAGTTGCCATGATCTGATGATCATTGAAAGTGACGAACCTGCGAAATTCAAAGAAGCGAAAGTGAGCCCGGACTCCGAAAAATTACACTATGTGTAAGTTAGCTTCATTGATCCATTCATGGATGGAAGCAAACATATCGGAGTTGGACTCTTCGTTCTGTTGAAGTAGTCAAGGTTTTGACTTGAACAGGAACGAAGTGGAACTGTGCGTTTACTAATAGATAAGTGGGAGCGATGTTGCATTTCTCATAGTGTATGTCGATGACATACTGATTCTCGGAAATAACGTCCCAATGCTGCAGTCGGTAATGGACTGGCTTGGGAGTTGGTTTTGTGATTGACACGGGTAAAGCCACGTATGTTCTTGGATTTTGGATCTAAAGATAGAGATCCAAAAGAGCTGGTAGGACAAAGTCAGGATTCTTAAATTGACAAAGTCCTACACGTAATCAGCAATCCAAGAAGGGTTTTATGCCAATGTCACATGGCAATACGTTAAGCAAGAAGCAGTGTCCTACGATATCTGCTGAGCTTGAATGCATGGATAGGATTCCATATGCGTCGGCAATTGGATCTATCATGTATGCCATGACACGTACTTGTTTTGATGTTGCTTTAATGTTAAGCAAGACAAGTAAAGACCAGTCAAATCCAGCAAAGAATCACTGGATTGCCGTAAAGAATATCCTAAAGTATTTGAGGAATACTAAGGATAAGTTCTTGGTTTACGGAGAAAGTGAGGTGCTACAAGTTGATAGAGTCTGAAAGGCAAGTTTCCAATAGACAAAGATAATTCCTGGTCACAGTCCGGCTATATCTTGTGTCTGGCGGTGCAAGGCACTGTTGCTGACTCCATGACTTAAGCTGAACATTTCGCAGCTTGAGAAGCAGCGAAAGAGGTAGTTTGGAAAGAAGAGTTCATTACTGAACTTGATGTGATTCCCAGCGTAGATGAGACTAGCTACACATCAGAGGTCCAAACACCTTGAGGATAGGTATAACCTATTCCGTGAGATAAATGACAGAGGTGTTAAGTAGATAAGCAAGTTTCATCGAATGAGAATGTTGCTAATCTATTAACAAAGCCACTCCTTAGGCCTAAGCACGAGTCGCGGACTGTAGCTGTAGGATGAGTGAAATTAAGATGTAGTCTTAATTTCAGTGGGAGTTTGTAAAGGGCTTTTCTAGTTGTTTTGAAAGGTTCATGTAAACATAATATTTTATGTTTATGAAATCTATGATTTCTGGATTATTTTAACTGTGATATAAATAATCGTTCCAAAATGATTCATGTCATTATATATGGGTCATCGAAGTACATGAGTAGACTTGATCCTGAAACCCCATATTTAACGAAATGGCATAAATCATAGTGTCCATAGTCGAAGGTTGTTGAATTGGAACACCAACAACCACTTGAGACTAGATTGTGTTGAGACTTATGACCAAGTTTCGAGGGGTCATAGATGCGCGGCATCAAAGTCGACACATATGTATATGTAGGGGAGCATATGACCGGACATGGCCCGCTGATGAGAACTCTACAAGATATTAATATCTGTGTCATAAGAGGTTCTCATATACGACTATAGAGTATAGTCCTTAGACCTGAGTTCGCATGCATATGGCTGCACATGGAGTAATGCGCTTTGATCATTGTCTAACGCTGTTTCGTAACTGGGAGCTATACGGACCTTGGTTGGGTGTATTATGAATTGTGTAGTTCATAGTGATGGAACAAGATGGGATTTGTCCCTGCCGTTTAACGGAGGTAATATCTCTAGGCCAATCGGAGATTTGATAGCTGGTAAGAGAATGGCCATTCCCAAACGGACTTGCCCAAGTCGTTTGCATTGTCAGTATCAAATCTGGTCCGATGAACATGGTCTGGCTATATAAGGATGACACGCATCTTGCCTTATGCCAGATCGAGATATTGAGACAAAAGGACTAGGGAATGTAGGATTCCAGTACAAGTGGGAGATTGTTGGGAATGTCCTGAAATCTACTGTACTATCTCTAGAAAGTATGATAAATGTCTAGATCAGACATAAGTCATAAATACTGGGTGATCATGATGGCTTGCTAGAGTCCGCTCTTGATCTATAAGTTTAGGACTTATTACCAGTATTGTATGATCCCGAAGGGTCACACACCATAGCTAACGGGAAAGTTAAATGGAATTAATACGGTAAGATGCAGTGGCATTTACTGTATTGGATCAGAGAATTGGGCCAGACAAAATGCAGACTTTTGCCTGATTTGTGTCTTGGGCCCAAATGATTAATGAGCCATTAGTCAAATGACTTGGGCCCATTAATGAGAGATTAAGAAATTGAAAACCCTAAGGGATTATACACCCCACACGATTTCTTTGTGGCAGTGAGCCTCTCTCTCTCTAATCTCTCTTTCTGATCTGATCCATCTTTTTGGTCTAGCAGCCATCCTGGCTTGTAAGAGTGTGGATACCAAAGGAGGAGCAGGTTATTCATCTGTTCGTTGATCTCGACATTACAATCATTCCGCTGCAAAAGGTAATGTCCAGGTTTGATTTATGATTCGTTTTGCAAGAACCTAGATCTGTTTAAGATTATGTGTTAGGTTGTAATTTGGGAATTAAACCTTGAACAAACACCATAATCCTTCAGGGTCGTGATGTCTTCTAGGCTTGTCCTCGAGATCAACTGCTCCATGGCATTGTTGAATTCGGCCTGTATCTGTCGCTGTCCCGAACGCGTCCTTGGTACATCTTGCATGGTCGGGAACAGGTCGGTCAGCTTCTTGGTAGGATCTGGTCCGTCTTGTTCGTCCAACTCAGTGTCGGCCAAGCTGGTGTCCTCATCAAAGTTCCTCGAGGGAGTTATGAGGAAGAAAGGTTTCAGTGATATATGGATTAAGTTGATAATGAAGTGTATCTCATCGGTTTCTTTCTCGGTCCTTATTAATGGCAGCCTGTATGGCCATTTTACGCCTTTAAGAGGGATTCGGCAAGGAGACCCATGGTCTCCGTACCTATTTATCTTTTGTTCTGACAAGCTCAGCTCACTTCTACACGAAGCAGAAGGAAAACGAGAAATTCAGCCCATCCGACTAAGTGTTGGGGGACCACCTATCTCCCACCTCTTATTTTTAGATGATTCACTTTTTTCCTAAAAGCGGATCATCAGATAGCTATAATCTATACAAGATTTTAAGCTATATGAAAAGGCGTCAAGACATATGATCAATCTTGACAAATCAAATATTACGTTTGGAGACAAAGTGTTCAACATACTCGAGATAATATACATGCTATTCTCCAAATACCGAATACAGGAGTTGGATGCAAATATTTAGGTTTACCTGAACAATTTGGTCGACATAAAAAAAGATGTTTCAATATATCAAAGAAACGGTTCAACAACAAGTGAAAGGATAGCAAACATGATTCCTCTCAGCGACTGATAAGGAAATTTTGATTAACTAGTTGCTTTCGCTATGCCGGTATTCTCGATGAATCGTTTCCAATTACCTATGTAACTTTGTGGACAAGTAGATGGCTTGGTTTCTTGATTTTGGAATGACACAACAAATGACAAAATAAAATAGTCGTGGTCGCTTGGAAGAAGCTCACCACTTCTAAAATCCGTAGAGGGCTGGGTTTTCGTGACTTGTATAAATTCAATCAATCACTACTCAGTAATCAAGTCTGGAAGCTATTACAGAGACCAGAAAGTTTAGCATACCGTGTGTTGCAAAGTCGATATTTTAAAGGCAAAACAATCCTTTCGGCTGGTAAAGGGACACACAACCATCATATGGTTAGAAATCCTTGATGTTTGGTAAAGACTTGCTTCTTCGGGGACTTCAAATCTCGATTGGCGATGGACAGCATACAAAACTCTTAGATGCATGGCTACCCACATGTCCTCTGAGAGCACCACATCTTATTCCCTACACCAATCCTATCTTACCAGTACCGTCATTGATTGATGCACAAACAAAGACTTGGGACGATGAGAAATGGTATGATCTCATAGATAAAAAAAACACCAACTTATCCGTAAAATATTCCTTCCACCGGTACCTGCACAAGACTCGGTTTACTGGGGACACTCAACCGACATAGTCTATAGTGTCAAAACAGGATACCGTCTTACAAATTCTCAGAGTAAAGATGCAGTCTTACATCAACCTCCTTTGGCAGCCAATCCTGATATCGCTAAAGGGATCTAGGCACTGCATGTTACGCCATCACTTCAACATTTCCTTTGGAAATTAGCCTCACAAGCAATAGCAACCAAATTTAATTTGCGACAGAAACATATGGTTGTGAACCCCGTCTGTTCTCGCTGCTGTACAGAGGAAGAAACGACGGACCAAACTTTCTTCACATGCCCGTATGCGATGCAGGTATTGAGAAATGCTGGTTAGTTGTTACCTACATTCTTCTTTCTCGGCCATGGATATCCAATTTGAAGATCGATTGAGGGAGGTACTTAATATCTATGGGAACACTCAAATTTCTATGGATAAAAGAATCTTACTGATTTAGTTCTTATGGAGGATATGGAAAAGCATAAATGAACTTTTTTTTTTTTGCTAGAGTGGATATCACATTTGATATAAAGGTGAAACGTAGTTTGGACGATGTTATAAAATGGCTGTATTGTAAGACAAGTAATCATCAAAGAAACAATCAACACACATCATGAATTTCTAAGTAATGCCAATGGAGGAGGCCAAGCCATGGTTGGATCAAATGCAACTATGACGCTTCCCATGTTGATGGAGCTCAGGATTCTGGACTTGGGTGGATCGTTCATGTTGATCAGAGCCGATATTTATAAAGCGGAATGGGTAAATTTAAGGGACGACTGACAGTGGAGGAGGCAGAATGCACAACACTTATTTGGAGAATGCAATGTTGTTGGTCACAAGGATATTGTGGAATTTGAAGGAGATAATCTCACAATCAACGACATTCTCAACAAAAACACCATTAACCTCCGACTACAGCACTTTGCCAACACCATCAATCAATGGAGGTCTATCTTTGAGAACATAACATTTCGTCATCAAAGAAGAACAGCCAATCAATGTGCTCATAATTTAGCTCGGAAAGCGATTACATTGATTCATCAATGGTGTATATTTGATGTTTATCCAACATTTATAGCTGGACCTCTTTGTAATGCTCAAGATTAATAAAAAAGTTTTTAGCCGAAAAATGCATGCGAAGAGAAATAAGGATTTGCTGAACCGGACCAAAAATTCAATTAACCGAAGAAATCATAACCAAATTTTAATTGTTTTGTTAGGCCTTGTTCTTTTCCTCATCTAGAAATTGCGTTTCGAAATTGCGTCTAGATACAATTATGTTTCTTTGTGTGTTTGTATATATTAGTTTGATGCATTATTTTTAAGGTTTAGATTTTGTGGTTTTGGCGGGAAACTTTATTTTTACGGTTTTGGCAAGAAAACCCAATTTCAGTTTTGACGGAAAACAACTATTTTGCGTTTTTGACGGAAAACTAGTATTTTCGGTTTTGGCGGAAAAGCACAATTTGCGGTTTTGGTGGAAAAACTTTATTTTGCGATTTTGACGGGAAAATGTGTTTTTGCAGTTTAGGCGGGAAAACAAGTTTTTGCGGTTTTGGCGGGAAAACGCGATTTTGCGGTTTTGGCGGGAAAACACGATTTTTGTGGTTTTGGTGGGAAAACGCAATATTGCGGTTTTGGTGGAAAAAACACGATTTTGCGGTTTTGGCGGAAAAACACAAGTTTGCGGTTTTTGCGGGAAAACACGTTTTTTGCGGTTTTGGCGGGAAAACACGATTTTTACTAGTAGAAATTATTCATATTGCCACGGATTGGCCACGGATTAGCCACGGATTTTCCGTGGCTAACCATGAAATAGCCACGGAAAATGCTCATATAGCCACGAAAAAATTAGCCACGACGCTATAGCCACGGAATAGCCACGACGGTTTTTTCCGTGGCTATAGTATCGTGGCTAATTTTTTCCGTGGCTATATGAATTTTTTACGTGGCTATATCAATTTTTCTGTGGCTTTTTGAATAAGCCACGGAAAATCCGTGGCCGGTCCGTGGCTATACCAATAATTTCTACTAGTTGCGATTTTTGCGGGAAAACGCGTTTTTTTTGCAATTTTGGCGGGAAAATGCGATTTTGCAGTTTTGGCGGGAAAAATCGTTTTCAAACGTTGCATCTAGATGTAGTTCTTTTGTGCATTTAGAAACTGCGTCTAGAATTGCGTCTAGATGCAGTTATGTTTCTTTACTGATGTTCTTTTGTGCGTTGAGAAACTGCATCTCATTGCAAAAATAAGATGTTGTTCTTTTAGTGGTACTTAAGAAATACATCCAGATGCAAAAATCAGATATTGCATCCAAAATAATTGGAAATTCTAGATGCATTTGAAAGTAGAGTTGAGACGCACTTTGATGCGTCTCAATTACCAAAAATCTAAAATAAGCATTTTTCGTCAAAACAAAAAATAAAGTTTTACAGCCAAAATCACAAAATAGCATTTTTCGTCAAAATCACTGAATAACATTTTTTTTTGTTGAAATCGCAAAATAACGGTTTCTCGTTAAACCGAAAAATCGTGTTTTCCACGCAAAACAGCAAAATCACGTTTTCTCGCCAAAACCCAAAATCGTGTTTTCCACCAAAATCGCAAAATCGCATCTTCCCGCCAAAATCGCAAAATCACATTTTCCCGCCAAAACCGCAAAACCGCATTTTTCCGCCAAAACGGAAAAATTGCATTTTTCCGCCTAAACCGCAAAATCGCATTTCCCACCAAAACCACAGAATTGCGATTTTCCGCAAAATCGCAAAATCTCATTTTCCCGGCAAAATCGCAAAATCGCGTTTCCGCCAAGACCGCAAATTCATGATTCCTGCCAAAACCGGAAAATTCACGATTTTCCACAAAATTGTGTTTTCCTGCCAAAACCGCAAAATTGTAATTTCACGCCAAAACCGTAAAAACACGATTTTCCGAAAAATCACGTTTTCCTGCCAAAACAGCAAAATTGTGATTTTTCGGCAAAACCACAAAATCACGGGTTTCACTAAAATAGAAGTTTCCCGTCTAATCCAAAAAGTACTAGTTTTTTTGCAAAAACATTTCCCCGTCAAAACTGCCAAATAACGATTTTCCGCAACATCGCATTTTATTGCTAAAACAACAAAAAAAAATTTCCTGCCATTACCGCAAAATTATGTATTTGCGTCAAAACCGCAAAATCATGATTAAAATCATGTTTTCCTGCCAAAACTGCAAAAACGCGTTTCCCGCCAAAACCGCACAATCGCGATTTACCGCCAAAACCGTAAAATTGTGTTTTCTCGCCAAAACCGTAAAAATAATATTTTCCGCCAAAACCACAAAATCCAAACCTTAAAAATAATGCACCCAACTAGTTAAATCAATCTAAAGTTCTATTTGTTTTGTGCCTAACACACATTCTCAAACATTTAATTAAGTAGCATCGATGTTCCTATAAAACATATGTGACCTTGGATCACTTTACAAATATATTTGTTGAAACTTAAAAAAAGTATCAACATCTATCTCTACTTTAGTGGTGTCTTTTTTTTTTTCCTTTTCTATTAAATTATGTTTCAATTATGGGGAATTTACTCAATCTGCATCAAAATTGAGCTTGAATGCAAATGGACACTTCCAATTTAAAGAAATGCAAAGTGTACACTAAAAGATATGCCAAATTACGGTTACTCCTTACGACCAAACAAAAAAACTAAAAGCGCAATTACCAATATAACATCCGTGCTACCGCAAACTTCTTGGGAAGTTTTACAGAAGGCTTATGGATAAGTCGAAAAGTGACTAAATCTTATATTAAAAAATTTGAACGTAAAAATTTATTTTGGTAAATTTGTTTGATACATAAATTATATATAAAAAAATTGATGTATGAAAATTTCAATTCATAAAACTAACCAAATTAAATAAGTTAAATTAGGTTATATACCCAAAAAAATTGGAAGACTTCTCGGGAAGTGTTATATAGTATAAAATTTTAAATTTAAATTATAAAATTAGAGAAAAATAATTTCTTAAATATTTGTAATACAACAATTAAATATAGATAACTGTGAATGTTATAAAATTAAATTTCATAAAATCAAAACAAATTAAACAATATGATTTCAGATGGGGTGTAAACAACACAAAAAAAATTTATATGAAACATTTACATATATATAGGGTAAGATTTGACGAGACAGTGGGGAACTTTGAGAAAGGTACATCGAGACAAAGAATGAGGACGACTAATCCACAACAAGAAAATACAAGGGAGGAGGAGGATTTTCGGGACCAGCTCAGTCTGGTTCCTTAGACATACTGAGCTGGAACTGCTGCGGGATTGGAAACCCCGAGATAGTTCGAAGATTAAAGGAACTCAGGAAGGAGCACAAACCTGAAATCATGTTTCTGATAGAAACAAAGAATGCTGAGGATGTGGTAATGAAACAAATAGAAGACCTGAGGTATGAGAAGATTTTTGTGGTGCCCCCTCATGGACATGGAGGTGGAGGACTGATACTTCTTTGGGACCAGGCTGTGGAGTTGGAAATCATTGAAAAACACCAGAACTTCATTGACACAAAGATAAAGCTACGCAAGACAACCTTCTATGAAACCTTTGTTTATGGGGAGCCAGATCAAACAAAGAGAAAACAATTCTGGGATTTATTAACGGAGAGGAATGAAGTAAGAGACTTGCCATGGTACTTAACATGAGATTTTAATGATATCATAGGAGGCGAGGAAAAGAGCGGAGGTCAAGTGAGAAGTGAAAGCTCTTACACAAACTTCCTAACCTTATTAGCAGAAAATGACCTGTATGACTTAAGGTACTCGAGTGATTGCTTATCTTGGAGAGGACAAAGACACTCCCATTTGGTTTTCTGTAGATTGGAAAGGGCAATGGCAAATGGAGCTTGGGCAGAAAGGTTCCCTTAAAGCAGATGCAAATATCTGAGTTTTGAAGCTTCAGATCATAGGCCAATCCTCACTTGTATTGGAGTATCTAAAAGGAAGAAGGGACGACTTTTCAGATACGACAGAGCATGGGGCAGAAGCTGATTCTATGGAATCGAAGGCATCACAAAAACCATTAGAAGCTCATCAAGATTCTGAAGGAGAAGCTGGAAACTGAGATGACAAAAACAGATGGAGAGGAAAGAAAAATCAAAGAGATCAATGAGGAACTAAGATGTGAGTACAAAGCGGAAGAAGAATTCTGGAAACAGAGGAGTAGACAACTGTGGCTGGCTTTGGGAAACAAAAACACTGCTTTCTTTCATGCTTACACTCGAGGAAGAGGAGCTGTAAACAAATTCTCTGTCATAGAAGATGGGAATGGCCAGGAAGTTTTCGAAGAGGACAAGATCACTCAGGTGTTTGTGGATTACTTTGAAGAATTGTTCCAGACAAGTAACAAAAATCCAAGACCAAAAATCGAGAAAGAAATTAGAAGAAGGATGACAAATCAGATGAATGAGGAACTAGTCAAGATTCCATCCGAAGCTGAGATGAAAGATGCAGTGTTTTCGATACACCCAGACAAAGCTGCTGGACCAGATGGATTCTCTTCCAGTTTTTACCACACACATTGGGAGCTCATAAAGGTGTTGGGAATGTCCTGAAATCTATTGTACTTGCTCTAAGTGAAAGTCGTATTGTCGAGATGAGACAATCACATAACACTAGGTAGTCATAACGCTTTGCTAGAAGCCACTTATGATCAACGAGTTGAGAACTCATTGCTAGTGTTATATGATCCTACAGGGTCACACACCTAAGCAAACTAGGCATTAAAGACGAGGTTGATCATTAATGTAATGATCCAGTGAATGCATATATGATATGCATTCGATATCAATATTCTGTGGCAGTGTCGATCGATGCAGATAGTGCATCGATCGATGCAACTCGCGGATTAATCAGATTAATTCGGTTTAATCGTTGGTTAATTCCGTTATGGTTTAAGTCGACATATATAAGATATATGGTCGACCTAAACTGTTTTCTAACCTAATTCACAGCCACCAGAACTTGAATAGAAACCTCTGAAGAGATTGGATCTCTATAGGCACTAGCATCCCTCCTGTTCAGTTTGTGTGCGTGTGGATACCAGTAGAGGCGCAGCATTTGAGGCGCTCTAGATCTCGATTATCTGCAAATCTTCCGCTGCAAATCACCAGGTAAATCTGAGATCCCATAGATTCAATTATATGAACCTTAGATCCTAGGCTCGGAATTTAGACCAGGATTGCCTAATTGGATTAGGATCTGCTAGAAATTCCTTCAGTGGTATCAGAGCTTTAGGGTTCATTGAATCTGTAGCATGTTGTTTAGATTAGTTGAATCTAAATCTGTGTATGGTTGATACAAACTTGCTAAAATTCGTTTTCATGAAAACCTAGTTTAGGGTTCTGTTCGAAAACGTTTTAGGGCTTATTCGCATGGTGTCGATCGATGCCAATCCGGCATCGATCGACACAGGGCGAAAGCCCGAATAAAATTTAGGGTTTTTCGCATGGTGTCGATCGTTGCCAATCCGGCATCAATCGACACAAGGCGAAAACCCGAATAAATTTTAGTTTTTCGCCTAGTGTCGATCGACACAAATGTTGTGTCGGTCGACACAAACCTCGCGAGATTGATGAATCGGTTCAATTGGATTGGACCGGTTATCGAGCTTGGTTAATGATGGTTAAACGCTAAGAATGGTTTATTGCGATTGGGTTGGTATCGACCGATGCTAATGTAGCATCGATCGACACTGACCGGTACTCAAAACCGGATCAATTGGATTGATCGGTTATCGCAAATTGGTTTTGGTTAATCTGCATCGATCGACACTAAAGTAGTGTCGGTCGACACAAGATTCGATGGTTTAGGTTATGGAACCTGAAACCACAGAACCAAACCAAGATAAATCAATTAATTAGAAGAATTAAAACATAATAAAACTGAACGTTTTAAATGGTTCCGTTCCTCAACCAAATATCAAGCGATACTTGATGTCTTTCCAATCTTGTCAACTGTCAAGACCCATTTAATTGTGCGATAGACTTGCAGTGCAAGATGTCCACAATTTCATGAGTAAGACAGAGGTAATCGTGTTGATGGATTTGCAGTGCAAGACATCGACAATTACATGACTTAAGAGATTGGTTTACTTGACTGGGCCATCAAAATCGTTTTGGGCTCAGAGACATCAGGTGGATTGGGCATGAGATATCGATCCACAACCGAGAGTTATATTGGATATAACTAGCAAAGTTGTTGCTTACCTAGATAGCTAAATTTGAGTGATAGCCAGTGGCTCACTCAAGTTTAGTGAAGTATGGGTCTTGGATCATTATATTCATCTGAGGAAAAATTGTTTGAATATAATGTGAGTTTTCTTAAAAGTTAAGACTTCTCATTTCTTGAACATCATAACTAAACCTCCCTTGTTTTTCCAGCTATGTCTAGCACAAACCATCGTAACAATTTCTCCCTGCGATCCGTCCTTGAGAAGGACAAGTTAAATGGATCAAACTTTCTTGAATGGTATCGGAACTTGAGAATTGTTCTCAAACAGGAGAAAAAGGACTATGTCCTTGAGAAAGTTCTCCCCAAGAAGTACCGAGCCAATGCCTGGCAGTCAGATAAGGATGCTTGGGATAAGCATTCTAATGATGCGGTGGATGTGAGTTGTCTCATGTTGGCTACCATGAACTCGGAATTGCAGAAGCAATATGAGTACGTGGAGTCGCCAAAAGAGATGATCACTGGCCTGAAAAGTATGTTTCAGGAGCAGGCACGAACTCAGAGATACCAGACGGTTAGGTCTCTGATTGAGTGCAAGCTACCAAAGGGCGAACCAGTTAGTCCTCATGTCATTAAGATGATGGGTTATATTGATAACCTGGGGAAACTGGATTGTCCCATTAGCCAAGAGTAGGCTACTGACATCATTCTGCAGTCACTGCCGTCAAGCTATGATCAATTTGTTATGAACTATAACATGAACAACTTGACGAAGACGTTGACTGAATTGCATGGGATGCTTAAGACTTCTGAACCTAACATCAAGAAGGACACCCCAGATGTCCTTATGGTACAAAAGGGTAAAAAGTTTAAGAAACTTGGTAAGAACAAAGGTGATGGCAAGACGAGCTCGATTGTGAATCCAAGCGAGTCTGACCATGCTCCTAAGGTTAAAACCAGTCCTTCTGAAGATGTTAAGTGCCGTTATTGTAATGGTTATGGGCATTTGAAAAGAAACTGCAATAAATTCTTGGAGGATTATGAGAAGCTGAAGTAGACGTACGAGACTTCTTCTTCAGGTATTATGTTATAGAAGTAAATGTTACTTCTAATAGTCCTACTTATTGGGTATTTGATACCAGCTGTGGTACTCATATTTTGTGAAAAATGTGCAGGGCCTGAGCAAAAGTAGGACTATGGAGAAAGGGCAAGTGGATCTACGCGTAGGAATGGAGCAAGAGTTGCTGCATTAACCGTAGGAGTACTTCATTTGTTTTTCCTTTTATGACATGTTTTGAACTTAAAACTGCTACTATGTACCTGCTATGAGCAGAAAGATTATTTCTATTCCTTGTTTGGATATGGAAGGATATCAGTTTTCAAGTTAAGAATAAGTGTTTTTCATTTGATTACAGTGATATATTTTATAGTAGCAATCCATTAGAGAATGGACTTTATGTTCTAAACCAGAATGTGCCTAACTATAACATTAATACCAAGAGATTCAAGTCAAATGATACGAGTCAAACTTCTCTCTGGCATTGTCGTTTTGGGCTACATAAATGAGAAATAGATCCAGAAGCTCCATAGTGATGGGCTTTTGGGCTCATCTGATTGAGAATCATAATGAGTAAAGTGGATCTTGTTTATTAAGTAAAACGACAAAGGCTCCTTTCAACAGAGGTAGTGTCGATAGACACAAACGGTGCGTTGGTCGATACAGGTTGCGAACGATCAAAATGAAAGGGCCAGAAGCTTATTGGGCTTTATACATACGGATGTATATGGACCGATGAGCACTAGTGCTAGAGGAAAATTTCAGTACTTCATTACCTTTACTGATATTTTCAGAAGGTACGGTTATGCCTTATTTATAAGGCATAAGTCAGAATCTTTGAAAAGTTTTCAAAGAGTTCCAAAATGAAGTACATAATCAATTTGGCAAAGGTATTAAACCTCTACGATGAGATCATGGAGGTGAATACTTAAATCAAGAATTTAGTGATCATCTGATAGATTGTGAAAGTGTTTCACAATTCACTCCTCCTGTATCGGACTTTATTAGATGTGGTTCGATCAATGATGAGTAACTTAGATCTTCCATTATCCTTCTAAGAATACGCTCTAGAAATGTCTGAGTTTATTTTAAATAGAGTTCCATCAAAATCAGTTACAGAGATACCACATAAAATGTGGAATGTAAATGTTTCTGATTTATCCATCATGGAGATTTGGAGTTGCGAGACTTATATAAAATGTTTAATCTCTGATAAGCTCACACCCAAATCTGATAAGTGCTACTTCATTGGTTGTCCTAACGAAACCAAGGCATGTTACTTTTACAACCAGTTCGAGAACAAATTGTTTGTTGCTCGGAACTATGTTTTCTTGAGAAAGACTTTCTTTCCAAGAAGAACAGTGGGAGTAAAAGTACAACTCGAAGAAATTCGTAAATCACAGGAGACTGCTCAACCTGATGAGGAAGAGCAGCAGTTGGATCTACAAAGAGTTGTAGAACCTGCACCTGTGGTGCCTAGAGTTTATAAAGGATCTGGTGAATGTATATTCGATATACATTTAAATGGCGAGTTTCTGAAGAAGTGTCGATCGACACAAAAGTTGCATCGATCGACACAGATCGCGAACCAAATATTGATTTTGGTTTATGACTTAATTAACTACGGTTTAAATCTTGGTTAATTAGGTCGTGGTAAAAGTATACATATGAGATATGTGTGCGCGACTTTTACAGAAACCTGAAGCTTGCAGATCCGAAAGGATCCGTCACGAACCCGAGAAATATGGATTTCTCGTAACCAATTGCCGTGATCTACTGATCATTGAAAGTGACGGGCCTGCGAATTTTGAAGAAGCAATGATGGGCCTAGACTCCGAAAATGGCTGAAAGCCGCTGAATCCGAAATGGGATCCATGTCACAGAACCAAGTATGACTTGGGTTGATTTACCCGATGGTGTAGAAGCCATTGTGAGTAAATGGATTTTCAAGAAGAAAAGATGACATGGATGGTTATATTCAGATATACAAAGCTAGGTTGGTGGAAAAGGTTTCAAGAAAATTCATGGTGTTGACTATGAAGAAACCTATTCCCCAATCAACATGCTTAAAGTCCATTCGGATTCTCCTAGCAACCGCCACTCATAATGGTTATGAGATCTGGCAGATGGATGTGAAAACAGTTTTCCTTAATGGAATTCTGGAAAAAGGATGTGTACATGACACAACCTGAAGTTTTTCATTGATCCTAATGAAGCTAGGAAGATATGCAAGCTTCGCCGATCCATTTATGGATTGAAGCAAGCATCTCGGAGTTAGAATCTTCGTTTTGATGAAGCAATCAAAAGTTTTGACTTCGTCAGGAACGAAGAGGAACCGTGTGTTTACAAGAGGACTAGTGGGAGCGCAGTTGCATTTCTAATATTGTATGTTGATAACATACTACTTCTCGGAAATAAAGTTCCATTGTTTCAGTCTGTTAAGACTTGACTCGAAAGTTGTTTTTCGATGAGAAATATGGGAGAAACCATATACATTCTTGGAATAAGAATCTATGGAGATAGATTGGACAAGCTAATTGGATTGTGTCAATATACTTATGGTGATAAGGTCTTGCACAGGTCCAGCATGCAGGATTCCAAGAAGGGCCTCGTGCAAATGACTCTTGGTATTACTCTTAGCAAGACGCAGTGTCTTTCGACACACGCTGAGCAAGAGCGAATGAGGGTCAGACTACTGCTAAAGGCATTAGATGTCTTAAGATGTGATCTTAATTTTAGTGGGAGTTGTTGATGTTAATTTTAGTTATGATATGATGTTCGTGAAAACATAATTTGATTATGTTATTGAAATCTGACATCTGTATTATTTAATAATGGTTATTAAATAATAGTCCCAAAGTAATTTATGACATTTTATAGGTCATCAAGTATGTGACTTGATCATGAAACCCTATAGATAATAAATGACATAATTATGTTGGTCCCTGGTCAAGGTTGTTAAAGTGGGACATTAACAACCGCGTGAGACTAGTATGTGAGGTGACTGATGACTAAGTTTCATGGAGTCATTAATAAGAGTATTAAAGTCAATCACATAGATATGTGTTGGAGGACGCAGGATCGGACATGACCCACTGATGAGAACTCTACGGGATAGTTATATAAGTATCATGAGAGTTTTCATTACGACTATAGAGTATAGTCCTTAGACCTGAGTTCATCATGTTTTCTTACATGTGAATTGGTCCGCTTTAACCTTGTCAAACGTCAGCCGTAACTGGTGACTATAAAGGCATTGATTGGGCGTGTCATGAAGCGTGTGAAGAAACATGGATGGAACAAGATGGGATTTGTCCCTCCTATATAACAGGAGATAAATATCTTAGGGCCCATCGAAGATTTGATACTGAGAAATGTGTCGCCACACTCAAACGAGGTGATTTTCAGTCGTTTGTATTGTCAGTATAAATCGGATTTCGATGAACATGATCTTGGCTAAATAAGGGTGACACAGATCTGTTGGGAATGTCCTGAAATCTACTGTACTATCTATAGAAAGTATGATAAATGTCGAGATCAGACATAAGTCATAAATACTGGGTGATCATGATGGCTTGCTAGAGTCCGCTCTTGATCTATAAGTTTAGGACTTATTACCAGTATTGTATGATCCCGAAGGGTCACACACCATAGCTAACGGGAAAGTTAAATGGAATTAATACGGTAAGATGCAGTGGCATTTACTGTATTGGATCAGAGAATTGGGCCAGACAAAATGCAGGCTTTTGCCTGATTTGTGTCTTAGGCCCAAATGATTAATGAGCCATTAGTCAAATGACTTGGGCCCATTAATGAGAGATTAAGAAATCGAAAACCCTAAGGGATGATTAATCCCACACGATTTCTTTGTGGCTTGCAGCCTCTCTCTCTCTCTAATCTCTCTCTCTGATCATCCATCCGGTCTAGCAGCCTGACGTTGCTTGTAAGAGTGTGGATACCAAAGGAGGAGCAGGTGATTCATCTGTTCTAGACTGATCTTGTCATTACCATCAATTATCCGCTGCAATCTGAAAGGTAATGATCCAGGTTTGGTTTGATTTATGATTCGTTTTGCAAGAACCTAGATCTGTTTAAGATTATGTGTTAGGTTGTAATTTGGGAATTAAACCTTGTAAAACACAATAATCCTTCAGTGGTATCAGAGCTAAGGCATTAGTTTCTTGCAAATTTGGATCAAAATGGTGTTTAAAGGTTTTTGAATTGAGTTGATAATTAAAATTGATTAAAACCTTATAAACCCTAATCGCTTGGTATCAAAAGGGTCTCGGCCGTGTACTATGATGATCAATAATTCGCTTGTTTGACAAGGAATTTGATCGCTTGTCACGCAAGCATAAGGTCTCGGCTATGATCGTGTGATCGATCAATTGAAGACCGTCGATCGCTTGATGCGTGTGCCTTGTGTTATTTTGGCCGCGTGATCTTGTGGGGTGATCGATCGGATGATCGTTTCATCACGTGTGATCGTGATGCCATGATGCGTGATGATGCGTAATGGGCCGCTGATCGTGTGACGATGGGATTATGATCCTCGACACATTAATCGATCATGGATCGATAACGTGATCATGCTGTGTTACGTGTGTTGCCTTCGATCACGATAAACCGCGTGATCGTTGATGGGCAGGCCGTGGTCGATGGCAAGGGACAGATCGAGAGACCGTGTGATCATCCGATCGTGTGTGGCCGTGCGAGGATCGATCTTTAGCGATCGTGAGCAGCCGCTAGGTCTCGAATGGTTCATGGGCCATCGATTGCATTAATGGGCCGAGTTTGGCCCGTTAAATATTACGTCCCGCGAATAGTCAATCGGTTAAACCGAGCTTCGCGGTTCGTTGCCCAAACCACACCGATTTAACCGGTCCAATTTAATTGGCGGTTAATCGTGTGTTTTAAAGCCTTAAACCGCAAGTTAAATCAAATTGGCTAAAACACTAGGTGTTTCTTCCCGGTTTTGGATTTAACTGAACCGATCCAATTTAATTGGTGGTTCAAGCGGTTAACCCGAATCGCGGTTTGCTGGAAATTATTTAATACATGGTATTATTTAATTTCTGGTTAAACCGGATTGAAATTCAAAAATTGAATTTTAACCTAAACCGAAGGCTGGTCTAAGTTTGATTTGGTTGGACCAAATAATTTAGAGCTGGTCTGGTTTAGTAAATAACCGATGGTTTTGATAGTTAATTTGGTCTTGGACCAGAATTAATAAACCGAATCGGTTATGTCAAATTATTGGGCCAGCTGGAATTCTATGGTCTTGGGCCAAGAATTGGGCCTATAATTTGTGACCCAACCCAAAATATTTAATAAAATATTAAATTAGAAATTTCTATTTTTAGTATGTTACTAAATTTAGAAAGTTTCTAAAATAAGAAAGTCTCCCAAAATAGTAATCTTCTATTTTTGGAAATAAAACTTAAAATCCTCAAAAACAATATCAAGTTTGGATGTCTTTCCAATCTTGTCAGCTACTTAACGCTTATTCGATTACAGATATGGCTTACAGTGTGAGGTGTCTGTTTTCGCGTAAGTAAAGTAGTATATAGTCACTAATTTCATTGGGAGTCCCAGACTTTAGTGATTATTTGGCTGTAAGAGATTGGTTTCCTTGACTGGGCCATCGAGAGTCCCGGGCCTTGAGACATCTGGTGTATTGGGCCTTGGGCCCAATTCACAACCGAGAGTTATTGGTTATAACTAGCTGTGTGTATGCTTACCAAGTAAAGCTACTTCTGGGTGACGGCCAGTGGCCCACTTTGGATTTAGCTGAACATGGGTCTCGGAATCATTGCATTCTTATGAGGTTAAACAAAGAAATTTTAAATGCAATGCGAGTTTTCTTATAAGTTGTTAAGATTACTCTTTTATGAACTAAATAACTAAAACTCTATTTATCTCTAAATTTCAGCTATGACAAGCACAAACAATCAAAAACACTTTCTCGATCCGGTATGTCCTTGAAATGGACAAACTGAACGGATCAAATTTCTTGACTTGGTCGCGGAACCTGAGGCTAGTCCTCAGGCATGAGAGAAAGGACTATGTCCTTGAGAAAGCTCTCCCCGAGAGGATCGGTCCCAAGGCCTCTCATGCAGTACGTAATGCTTGGAATAAGCATTATGATGATGCGGTAGATGTGCGTGGTCTGATATTGGCTACCATGGAATCAGATTTGCTGAAGCAATATGAGAACATGGAGTCGCCAATAGAGATGATCAGCAGCCTGAAATTGAAATTTCAGGAGCAGGTAAGAGTGGAGAGATACCAGTTGGTTAAATCTCTCACTGGCTGCAAGCTACCGAATGATCATCCAGTAAGTCCTCATGTCAGTAAAATGATGGGTTATATTAATAACCTGAGGAAACTGGATTATCCAGTTAGCCAAGAATTGGCAACTGAGATCATTCTGCAGTCACTGCCGTCAAGCTATGATAAGTTCAGAAGGAACTATATCAAGAAAGGCTTGACGAAGACGCTGACTGAACTGCATGATATGCTCAAAACAGTTGAGCCAAACGTGAAGAGTACCCTGTATAATCTCATGAAGTAGAAGGGTAGGTTTACTAAACCTAATGCTGACAAGGGTGAAGACAAAGTTTTCCAGATTTTGAATCATGGCAAGCGTGTGTCTTCTGAGCCCAAGTCAGATACCTCTTACGTTGGTAAGTGCTGCTACTGTAAAGAGACTGGGCATTGGAAGAGAAATTGCATTAAATTCATGGAATATTATGAGGAGTTGAAGTTGATGTATGAGACTACTCCCTCAGGTATTCATGTTATTACTTCAAGTTATACCTTATAGGTATTGGTTACTGGTTGTGGCACTGATATTTGTTATAATATGCAGAGTCTGAGCAACAGTAGAACGTTGAAGGAAGGGCAAGTGGAACTGCGTGTCTGGAAGGAGCTTGGGATGCTGCCTCAGCCGTAGGGTTTTCACTTGTAGATGCCTTTCAGGCTTGGTTTTGAATTAAGTAATTGCTACAATGTACCTGCTTTAAGCAGAGTTGTCTTTCATTTTCTTGTAAGAATTTGAATGTTTTTCATTTTGATAAAGACAAGTTTTGTTCTTTTGATCTTAATGAAATATTAATTGTAGCACCCTATTCAAGGAATGGGTTTTATATCTTAAACCAAAGAGTGCCTAAATATAACATAAATACCGAATTGGTTTAAATCTGATGAATTAAACCTGATTTTTCTTGGCATAAATGTTTTGGTCACATAGAGTGAGTCGGATTCAGAAACCCCATAGTTATGGACTTTTGGGCTCATTTGAATGCATATCTTATGAGACTTGAATTCTACTTACTGGACCAAAAGACAAAGGGCCCATCTTAGCCGAGCTAGAGAAAGGCCCAAAGGCTTATTGGAGATTGTACATACTCATGTATGTAGTCCGATGAGCAGTAATGCCAGAGAAAATTTCCTGTACTTCATTGTCTCTACTGATTACTTCAGTGAGTATGACTGTGTTCATTTGATGAGACACTAGTCGGAATTCTTTGACATGGTCGAAAGAGTTCCAGAATGAGGTATAGAATCTGAGTGACAGAAGTATTGAGACTCTGGATTAGATCACGAGTGAGAATACTTAAGTCATTGATGGTGTGATCATCTGAATGAGTGTGAAGTCGTTTCACAGCTCATTTCTCCTGAAAACCTGGAGGTGTTTTTGTGAGAGAGAATCAGATCTTATTAGAAATGATTCAAGATGAGTCACACGAATCTTCCATGATATTCTTTAAGAATAACGCTCTAGAAATATCTAAGTTTACGCTGAAATAGTTCCACTAATATCAGTTGAAAGACACCACATAAATGTGGACTGGAATCGATCCAAATTCGTCTTTACTGAGTATTTGTAATTGTGCTGCTTCGCTGGTTGTCCTAGGGAAACCAAGGCTTGTTACCTTTTACGTCCATTCTGTTTTCTAAGAAGGGAAGTTACTTTCCAAGAAGAACAGTGGGAGTAAAAGTGTAACTCGAAGAAATTCGAGAAACACAGGAGGCTACTCAACCTGTTGAGGGAGAGCAGCGGATGGATTTACAGATTTCTGTAGAATCTACACCTGTAAAGCCTGAAGTTCGCAGATCTGAATGAATCAGTTACTAATCCGAGAGTGATTTCTCGTCATTAGTTGAACCTGATGATCATTGAAAGTTCGCATGATCTCATGATCATTGAAAGTGACGAACCTGCGAAATTCAAAGAAGCGAAAGTGAGCCCGGACTCCGAAAATTACACTATGTGTAAGTTAGCTTCATCGATCCATTCATGGATGGAAGCAAACATATCGGAGTTGGAATCGTCGTTCTGCTAAAGTAGTCAAAGTTTTGACTTGAACAGGAACGAAGTGGAACTGTGCGTTTACTAATAGATAAGTGGGAGCGATGTAGCATTTATCATAGTGTATGTCGATGACATACTGATTCTCGGAAATAACGTCCCAATGCTGCAGTCGGTAAAGGGCTGGCTTGGGAGTTGATTTTATGATTGACATGGGTAAAGCCACGTATGTTCTTGGATTTTGGATCTAAAGATAGAGATCCAAAAGAGCTGGTAGGACAAAGTCAGGATTCTTAAATTGACAAAGTCCTACACGTAATCAGCAATCCAAGAAGGGTTTTATGCCAATGTCACATGGCAAAACGTTAAGCAAGAAGCAGTGTCCTACGATATCTGCTGAGCTTGAATGCATGGATGAGATTCCATATGCGTCGGCAATTGGATCTATCATGTATGCCATGACACGTACTTGTTTTGATGTTGCTTTAATGTTAAGCAAGACAAGTAAAGACCAGTCAAATCCAGCAAAGAATCACTGGATTGCCGTAAAGAATATCCTAAAGTATTTGAGGAATACTAAGGATAAGTTCTTGGTTTACGGAGAAAGTGAGGTGCTACAAGTCGATAGAGTCTGAAAGGCAAGTTTCCAGTAGACAAAGATAATTCCCGGTCACAGTCCGGCTATATCTTGTGTCTATCTGGCGGTGCAAGGCACTGTAGCTGACTCCATGACTTAAGCTGAACATTTCGCAGCTTGAGAAGCGGCGAAAGAGGTTGTTTGGAAAGAAGAGTTCATCAATGAACTTGATGTGATTTCCAGCGTAGATGAGACTAGCTGCACATCAGAGGTCCAAACACCTTGAGGATAGGTATAACCTATTCCGTGAGATAAATGACAGAGGTGTTAAGTAGATAAGCAAGTTTCATCGAATGAGAATGTTGCTAATCTATTAACAAAGCCACTCCTTAGGCCTAAGCACGAGTCGCGGACTGTAGCTGTAGGATGAGTGAAATTAAGATGTAGTCTTAATTTCAGTGGGAGTTTGTAAAGGGCTTTTCTAGTTGTTTTGAAAGGTTCATGTAAACATAATATTTTATGTTTATGAAATCTATGATTTCTGGATTATTTTAACTGTGATATAAATAATCGTTCCAAAATGATTCATGTCATTATATATGGGCCATCGAAGTACATGAGTAGACTTGATCCTGAAACCCCATATTTAACGAAATGACATAAATCATAGTGTCCATAGTCGAAGGTTGTTGAATTGGAACACCAACAACCACTTGAGACTAGATTGTGTTGAGACTTATGACCAAGTTTCGAGGGGTCATAGATGCGCGGCATCAAAGTCGACACATAGGTATATGTAGGGGAGCATATGACCGGACATGGCCCGCTGATGAGAACTCTGCAAGATATTAATATCTGTGTCATAAGAGGTTCTCATATACGACTATAGAGTATAGTCCTTAGACCTGAGTTCGCATGCATATGGCTGCACATGGAGTAATGCGCTTTGATCATTGTCTAACGCTGTTTCGTAACTGGGAGCTATACGGACCTTGGTTGGGTGTATTATGAATTGTGTGGTTCATAGTGATGGAACAAGATGGGATTTGTCCCTGCCGTTTAATGGAGGTAATATCTCTAGGCCAATCGGAGATTTGATAGCTGGTAAGAGAATGGCCATTCCCAAACGGACTTGCCCAAGTCGTTTGCATTGTCAGTATCAAATCTGGTCCGATGAACATGGTCTGGCTATATAAGGATGACACGCATCTTGCCTTATGCCAGATCGAGATATTGAGACAAAAGGACTAGGGAATGTAGGATTCCAGTACAAGTGGGAGATTGTTGGGAATGTCCTGAAATCTACTGTACTATCTCTAGAAAGTATGATAAATGTCGAGATCAGACATAATTCATAAATACTGGGTGATCATGATGGCTTGCTAGAGTCCGCTCTTGATCTATAAGTTTAGGACTTATTACCAGTATTGTATGATCCCGAAGGGTCACACACCATAGCTAACGGGAAAGTTAAATGAAATTAATACGGTAAGATGCAGTGGCATTTACTGTATTGGATCAGAGAATTGGGCCAGACAAAATGCAGGCTTTTGCCTGATTTGTGTCTTAGGCCCAAATGATTAATGAGCCATTAGTCAAATGACTTGGGCCCATTAATGAGAGATTAAGAAATCGAAAACCCTAAGGGATGATTAATCCCACACGATTTCTTTGTGGCTTGCAGCCTCTCTCTCTCTAATCTCTCTCTCTGATCATCCATCCGGTCTAGCAGCCTGACGTTGCTTGTAAGAGTGTGGATACCAAAGGAGGAGCAGGTGATTCATCTGTTCTAGACTGATCTTGTCATTACCATCAATTATCCGCTGCAATCTGAAAGGTAATGATCCAGGTTTGGTTTGATTTATGATTCGTTTTGCAGGAACCTAGATCTGTTTAAGATTATGTGTTAGGTTGTAATTTGGGAATTAAACCTTGTAAAACACAATAATCCTTCAAGATCTTGCCTTATGCCATATCGAGATATAGTGACGAAGGGATTAAAGGAATAGATGATTCCAGTACAAGTGGGAGATTGTTGGGAATGTCCTGAAATCTATTGTACTTGCTCTAAGTGAAAGTCGTATTGTCGAGATGAGACAATCACATAACACTAGGTAGTCATAACGCTTTGCTAGAAGCCACTTATGATCAACGAGTTGAGAACTCATTGCTAGTGTTATATGATCCTACAGGGTCACACACCTAAGCAAACTGGGCGTTAAAGACGAGGTTGATCATTAATGTAATGATCCAGTGAATGCATATATGATATGCATTCGATATCAATATTCTTTGGCAGTGTCGATCGATGCAGATAGTGCATCGATCGATGCAACTCGCGGATTAATCAGATTAATTCGGTTTAATCGTTGGTTAATTCCGTTATGGTTTAAGTCGACATATATAAGATATATGGTCGACCTAAACTGTTTTCTAACCTAATTCACAGCCACCAGAACTTGAATAGAAACCTCTGAAGAGATTGGATCTCTATAGGCACTAGCATCCCTCCTGTTCAGTTTGTGTGCATGTGGATACCAGTAGAGGCGCAGCATTTGAGGCGCTCTAGATCTCGATTATCTGCAAATCTTCTGCTGCAAATCACCAGGTAAATCTGAGATCCCATAGATTCAATTATATGAACCTTAGATCCTAGGCTCGGAATTTAGACCAGGATTTCCTAATTGGATTAGGATCTGCTAGAAATTCCTTCAAAAGGAGGAGGTAGTCAAGGAGATACTTGATTTTTTTCAAAGGAGGGAGACTACCTCATCTGGTTAATACCACACACCTACGACTACTCCCAAAGATCAGTAATCCAAAGAATGTAAAGGATTATCGACCCCTGGCCTTGTGCAACGTACCATACAAAATCTACTCAAAGGTGCTCACAAGAAGACTTAAACCTTTCCTGAATAGCTTGGTGGAGGAGAACCAATCAGAATTTGTGTCTGGAAGGATCACTACTGACAATGTGCTGATAACACACGAGATCCTGCACTTTCTGAAAGCTTCAAAGGGGACTAAGCACTGTACTATGGCGGTTAAAACAGACTTGGCTAAAGCGTATGATCGATTGGAATGGAACTTCATCCAGAGGGTACTACAACAGATGGGTTTTGCAGACAGATTTATAGGCTGGATTATGCAGTGTGTGTCAACAGTAAACTTTGCTATCCTCATCAATGGAGCTGCAAGAGGAGAGATAAAGCAACATAAGGGAATTAGACAGGGGGCCCTTTATCCCCCTTTATATTTATTATTTGTGGCGAGGTTCTGACAGGACTGTGCTTAAAGGCTCAAAAAGAAGGAAGCATGTTGGGGATCAGAGTTTCAAGAGGGGGTTTGAGACTAAATCATCTGCTTTTTGCAGATGATACCATGTTTTTCATGAAGACAGATGAAAGTAGTTGCATCAAATGGAGACAAATCTTGACAGAGTATGAAGGAGCATCTGATCAAGCCATCAACAAACTGAAATCAGCAATTACTTTCTCAGGTAAAACCCCACAGGAAATTAGAGAGAGGGTCAAGACAATGATGGAAATAGAAAAAGAAGGAGGAAGTGGGAAATATCTGGGACTCCCAGAACTCTTTGGCAGGAAAAAGAAGGACACATTTATTGGGATTGTAGACAGAATTAAACAAAGAGCCTCTAGTTGGTCTACAAGAAGTCTATCAAATGCATGCAAAATTATCATGCTTAAAACAGTGTTAACGACCATCCCGAACTACACAATGGGATGCTTCAAGCTGCCCTTAGGATTGTGCAAGAAGATCCAATCAGCACTAACCAGATATTGGTGGGATAAGGATTCAGAAAACAAAGGGATGTGATGGGTTTCATGGAAAACAGTGGCGAGATCAAAACAAAACGAAGGTTTGGGATTCAGGGAGGTGGAAGCCTTCAACAACACACTTTTAGCAAAAAAAAGTTGGAGGATCATTACTAGACCAAACTGCCTATTAGCAAAGATCCTAACAGAGAAGTACTGCAAAGAGGATGACTTCCTGACAGTTAAACCTGCGACAACGGCCTCTCATGGATGGAGAGGTGTGCTTTGTGGCAGAGACTTGATCAAGGAATGCTTAGGAAGAGTTATTGGCAATGGGACTAATACTGACTTGTGGGCATCACCTTGGCTCTCAACTACAACAGCAAAAGCATTAATAGGCCCGGCTACGAAAGAGACAATGAATTGGAAGGTTGCTAATTTGTTATATCCAGGCTCAAAGGAGTGGAACATTGAAAAGATTAGAAGAGTGATCCCTTTTTTTGAAGATGAAATACGACTGATCCATCCGAGCAGTAAAGGAGCTCAAGATAAATGGAGTTGGACAGCAGACAAGATGGGAGAGTATAACACCAAATCAGGCTACCACGAAATGATGGCAATACTAGAAGAGGAGGAAGCAGAAACACAAGGGCATGTACGAACCATGGACTGGAACAAAATGATTTGGAAGAGGAAACTAGACTTGAGGATTCACCTGTTTTTGTGGAAGGTATTGAGACATGCACTCCCAGTGGGAGTGAACCTGAAAAGAAGGAAGATAAGAGAAACTGAAGACCATGCTCTGATTCACAGCTCCCATGCGAAGTAAATCTGGAAGCTAATGCCTTTCTCAAAAGATATAGACTCATGTAAATGGAGAAATGTGGAGGAAGCTTTAAGCGAAGCAACAAGGCTGGTAAGCCTCCCACCGGTTGGAATTTCAGGAGAATTGCTATTTGCAACTACTTGCTGGGAAATTTGGAATAGAAGAAACAAGAAGATATTTGAAGCTCGAACTATATCTGCGGAAGACATCTGCTGTAAGACAATGGTGGAAGGACGTGATTGGAACAAAGCTCAAGCAAGAGAGGAAATATTGGAAAAGAACAACGGGACAAGAAGAGGAGCGAGGAACATGATTTACGCTGGTAAGCTCTGATGCGGCCTGGTGTAAAGATAAGAAACTAGCTGGACTGGGATGGTTATTGGAAGAACCCGAAGGAACTCTTATAGTATGTAACTCAAAGTCAAGAAGCCACACTTCCTCACCGTTCATGACGGAAGCTCAGGCTATGTTTGAAGCCTTGAAACAAGCAAAGGCAATGCGAAAGAGCAAGATAAGGATGTTCTCGGAATCGCTTAATCCTATCTTAGCAATCAACACGAAGAAATACCCATCGGAAGATTTTGGAATCCTAAGTGATATTGAAGAGATAGATAAAACCTTTGCTGTAATTTCCTTTGAATTCATAGCTAGGAAAAACAATGAAGATGCGGATAAATTGGCTAAAGAGGCTCTACGCTCTGAACGCCAAAATATTTGCATTGCTGTACTCTAAGTTTGCTCTAATGGAATGAATTAATTCCCGACCAAAAAAAAAAATTTCAGTTGAAATGTTAAATTTGCATATACTTGTTATATTTTGACTTTGTTTTAATGTTTGTTATATGGTTTACTTCATAATTTTGTCTATTAAATGGTAATAAATCCATTTCGGGTTTATAAGAAGTCTTCTACAGAATAAAGTCTTAAATTTTAATTAGAAAATTAGAGGAAACATATTTTCTTATATTTTTAATACATAAATTAAATATAGACAATTATAAAGTTTATAAAATTAAATTTCATAAAATTGAAACAAATTAAACCATATGAGTCAAGATGGTTTAATTTGTTTATATGAAACATTTACCTATATCTTTTAGATTTGATTTTGGTTTTAAGTATTTTTTTTGAAATTATTTGCACATATTTGTTATATTTCGACTATATTAAAAGGTTTTGGTGTATTTTATAAATTTTACTTCATAATTCTGTATTTTATGTGATAATTAGCCAATTTAGGGTTTCATTTAGGGTATAGAGATTTCTCGAGAAGTCTTTTACTAGTTTAGAAGACTTAATAGAAAGTTTTATGAAACCGAATTTTTAACATATGCAGAGATTTTACCTAGCTATATAAGTGAGATTTTCTAACAATACCTGTAAAAGTAAGAATCACTCACTCACTCACTCACTCACTCACTTTGTATGTCTCTACATATATAAAAATCGCTAAATATGATATAACATTGAATAGTAAAATGACATGTTTGGTCTCTCTCTCTCTCTCTCTCTCTCTCTCTCTCTCTCTAACCGCAAGAGTGCAGTTTCTCTTTACGGCTTCTCTATCTAAAAAGCAAGAACAATCTTCCCCAAGCATCACCGGCATTCCAGCCTAGCCGATTAGCCGCCATCGTCTTCATCTCTGCCGCGAAACAAAAAAGGTTCCTTTATTCTCGTTGCCCATCTGGTTTTGTAATTTCATAATATGTTTTTCTCACATAATTTTTTTTCAGACCTTTTCAAAAGTAGATTTTTTGTTTTTGGTTTTAGATCCAAAATTTGTTCCGCTTTAATGCTTGATGTGCTAAGATCGAAAGAAACTTGACACATGTCAACTTTCACCGCTTTTATAAAAGATAAAAGTTGAGAAACAGTAGCATAAACCTGCAGAGAATCGAGGGTTATAAATCTCGGAATGTTCGAAAATGCTCAAGAACATTCAAGAGAAAAATCAGAGAGAAGCTAGAGAGAGAAGCTACCTTAAAGTCTTGAGAGAAGGGAATGGGTGAAGAATTGAATGGACAAAGGAGAACACTTATAGATTTTTCCTAAAGCATGGGGGTAGAACCATAATTTCACATGATTATTTAAACATGATCATGTTTCGGCCAAACATGCTTAAACTAACCATTAATTGAGCCAACTTTGAAGATCAACAATATTTTGAAGAACCGATCTTCCATGATCCGTACGATCCAAGACGACTATTGCAGGTAAAGATCTCGTCTGACGTACCGACTGATGGTGCATCATAGCAAGAACGTTTGGACGACCTTATGTTATCACAAAAGGAAGGAATAGCTGAAATTTCAAACAATTGTTTTTGCCTCGACTACTAAAAACTCGCCATCATCGTACTCGAGTTTGACAAGCTGGGGGGGGGCTAACTGTTGGGGTCAAAATCCCCCTTGACGAAATCAATGATCTAAAATGGATCGAGGAATCGGAAATAGCATTTTCCGCATGGGAAATATTTTGTATAAATAGCGTTTCGTACGAAACATATGGAACCACATATCCAAACTTCCAAACAACCAGATTGCTCGATAGATCGCATGGACATGCATATCACTCGACAGGGTCTACGGAAAAGCTCAAACATTCAAGCAAGCTGCTCGGAAATTCTGAGCAGACCAAACTACTCGGAATTTCCGAGTAGAACACACTTCCTCGGAAGTT
Organism: Orychophragmus violaceus; assembly: GCA_030180135.1. Classification (NCBI taxonomy): domain Eukaryota; kingdom Viridiplantae; phylum Streptophyta; class Magnoliopsida; order Brassicales; family Brassicaceae; genus Orychophragmus; species Orychophragmus violaceus. The sequence goes on along the minus strand of CM058235.1, from coordinate 45,969,465 downwards.
CCGAGCACAACACATTCTCTGAACGGACACTTTTCTAAAACTACTACTCAGACATTTGGCCATGTATTCCTCCGAATGTGTGACTAGACATAATAACAACAGCTTATACGTTCCTAGCCGTTAATGTAATTGCCTCATAAGTTATACGAAATACGAACTTGGGTCTAACCCACAATATTCGTATTTCCTAAACTTTGGGCCGAATCAAGAAACTTATGCTCAAACGGACCCGGGTCGTCCCTTTTCGGCCCATTCGGTAGATCGAATTAAAACCGCGTAAGGATAATTTAAAAAATAGAAAGATAAACTCGAAGAGGAAAAATAGAAGAGAATTCCGAGCAGGAAGAGGAAAATCCCAGCAGAAAAGTAAATCCCAACAAAAATAGAATATGCGATAACAAAAAGATTTAGGGAAATTTTGTAGGCGAAAATCCTTGAAGCCGACTTGCCGTGACTATATAAGACGAAGGAGTTCCTACAATTAGGTCCTCTAGAAAAACCATAGAATCTAGACTTAGACTTTTCTTAAGCTTTTGCTATTTGTACTTTTTCCGATTAAATTTATCAATAAAATATCCCCTGGGTCTCTTGTCGTGTTGTTTACATTGAAATCTTCAGTTTCCTAAAAGTTTTGCTCTACGACAAACAACAGTGCGATTTTTGACTCTCACAACCTCTATCTTCAACACCGCTTCTATATTCTTCCTCCTGGTCATCTTGTCTTCTTCTTCCTCATCGTAATTGTAACATCAAAAACCACCCCAACTGGAAAAGATTCATGCCCAAAAGCCCAGTCCATTCTAAAGCCCTAGGGTTACACTCGTATCTCTCTATAAATTAGAGTTGCCACCAATGAAAAAGGTAGAGAGTTATTAGAAGCGAAGCCTTGCAGAGATCCCGAGAGAAAAGCCGTCGACGACCAGCTAAGACCAGCCACCGCCGCCGCCCGGAGCAGCCACCGTCCCTTGCCGTGAAGAGCCGCCTACCGCTGTCTTCTTGATCCTATAATTTAAATATCAAGTTGATCCTAAAAGTTATGTAATCCTTTAATATTATAAACTAGGTTTCAACCCGCTTGTAATGCGGGATCATAATTTTAAATTAATTTTATAATATATTAGTTACAAAATAATCTTTGAAAAAATTATATAATGTGAGTTTAATATGTATTGTGTTGATTTAAAATATTTTATATTTCATGAAGCAACATATGTTTATATATAAAATTATTTTTGTATTTTATATATTAATAATTAAATTTAGAATCTTATATAAATATAGTTATAGAGTTATGATAGTTGAAATAAGATAATCCAGATATTTAACGACTATTGCATTGGTTTAAGTTCATTTTTAATGTATTCATAATTGAAATAAGACAATCCGTTTTAACCAATCTTGTAGTGATCTAAATATTTTGTAAATTTGATGAAACAATTGTCAAAATTACAATCGTAAAAGCATTAATTGTAATCCGGATATCATATATTCAAATAATATAAATACTGAGTAGTTTTAATATTTTTATCAAGTTAATAATATATCGATAATTTTGTTTACATATTCTAACACTAAAAATTATCATTTCATAAATTAGAGATTAATTGATAGAAATTTTAGTATTCTTTTTATAATATTTATTGTTTTTAATATATGTTAAAACATGAATTTATGTTGTTTCATGTGTATACTTAAATTGATTTTCTAATTTATAAAAATAATAATTATATTAATTCATTTAATTTTATTTATCAGTATGGAATATATATCATTGGATTTTCATTTATTTTATTTTGTAGACAAAAATCTAATGAAAATTAATTTACATTAATGTTTACAAATTTAATGAATTATTTAAAAATGAAAGATGATAAAAAGATTTTTACAAGACTCTGGTATAGTAGAAACATGAATATACATTTATGTTTACAATAGAGAAAATATACTAAAAGTTATTATGTATAAATTTATTAAAAATTGGTTTGACATTATTATCCTCAATGAAATTCTAAAATTTTAAATATTTTGTAATGTCAAATATTGTAAATAACTCGTAAAAGTAAGATTTATTTCATATAATTATCATGTTTTAATAAAATAAACGTAGTTTTATCAAATAAATCCAAATTTGGATCTTTCAACGTAGTTAAGTGGGATTCTTCTCTGAGTGATAATACTAATATATAATCGTTTGTATAAATTGCATTTGTAAACAAGTTGGCATCACACCGCATGTTTTTTTTTATCCTTCTTTCTAGTGAACCAAGCTGTTAAAATAAGGTATGATATCTTTTGGGTTGATTGTTAAGATTTTTATTATGGACCCATTGAGGCCAAAATGCTAGAGCCAAAGTAAGCTGTATATATTGGTTGGAGTAAATTAAAAAAAAAAAAACAGATCTTGTTTATAACATCCATTCATATTATTAAGGTAGATTGGTCAAATAAACTTTGCATCATAAACAAAGGAAACTGAATTTGCATATAAATAATATCGAAATATTAACTTTTTGACCGCATTTTTAGTTCAATCATTTGAGATCTGAGGATGCTGGTTTGGTAGAATGGTCAAATCTACAAGTTGGTCCAAGTTTGCAGAGTCCGAACCTATTGTAATGTGGGCAAATTTTTTGATTAGGTCTCAATGGTAAGCCATTTTCATTGAGATCACACGGAGATTCTCTGGGCGATGTACTCTTGGGTTGATGATATTTGTAATCATCTTGCTCTGGACGTTCTGGAAATTCTTGGCCAGACATTTCATGATTGTAGTATGAGACTTTGTATGTCTACCTATATATACATACATATATACATATATATATATATATATATATATATTGATAAATATGATCTAACATTGAATACTAAAATGACATGTTTGGTATATATATTAATTGCAAAATGAGATCTAACATCCAATATTAAAATAACATGGTTAATAAACCTATATTATTATTATTATTATTATTATTATTAAAATGAAATCCAATACTAAATACTATAATGACATGTTTGACATATAAAGCAAAAGTTAATTTATTTATAACATCAATTAAAAATTAATTATAATTGCATTATATTTTTCTACTTTTCTATCTTTCTACAATCAACTATCAATTTATCATATATTTGTTTAATTACCAAAAAATTCAAAATTTTACCAATATTTTAGATATATGCATTTAATCATCTTTAAGTGCATATTATTGGTGTGTGTGTGTGTTTTTTTTGTGATAAAGCAAATAATAATAAATGTTGAAGATGATGTGCATTAGACTTATCTATTAGGTTCTAAGGAATAAGAAAGTAGATTCTTAGATTAGATGGTAGATCGGATTAACTCAGCCACTTTGTTTTGTACAAAGAATCTTATCAGTTGAGTCGAATCTTCTGTCAAACGAGTCTAAATGTTTCTCGTCTGATATCATGAAACATCCTTAGAACCCACTAAAGCTTTGATTGTGTCACAGTACACGAATTTGACACTACAAAAAAACTGCTGGATAACCGCAGATTTCATCGTGGCAATAGACGTTTTTTCCATGTTATTCGGTCAATAGCTACGAATTCAATTCATCCGTGGCTATCCACAGCTACAAAGCCACACAATAACAACGACGAATGTCGTAGCTAATAGCTACAAATTGCAATAACACGCATCCATGAAAAAAATTGATCCATTTATAATCTTCGGACAGTTGAATTAATGGATCGTCGTTGTTAATAATATATCGATCAATTTTTTTTATAGATTCTAAGACTAAAAGTCATCATTTAACAAATTAGAGATTAATTGATATAAGTTTTAGTATTCTTTTTATAATATTTATTTTTTAAATATGTTAAAAATACATGACTTTATGTTGTTTCATGTGTATACTTAAGTTGATTTTCTAATTTATAAAACAAATAATATATTAATTCATTTAATTTTATTTATCAATATGGAATATATATATATATCATTGGATTATTTATTTTATTTTATAGACCAAAATCTAATGAAAATTATTTTACATTAATTTTTTTAAAAAAATTAATGAGTTATTTAAAAATTAAAGATTATGAAAAGATTTCTACAAGACTCTGGCATAGTAGAAAAATGATTATACGTTTATGTTTACAATAAAGAAAATATACTAAAAGTTATTATGAATAAATTTATTAAAAACTGATTTGACATTATTATCTTTAATAAATTTTTAAAATTTTAAATATTTTGTAATGTCAAATATTGTAAATAACACGTTAAAGTAAGATTTATTTCATATAATTATCATGTTTTAATAAAATAAATGTGGTGTCTCTCCCTGACGAGCTTCCCGAGACCGCCGCACCCTCATCAAACCATCTTCAATACCTCCGACTTACCGATCTTCCTCTCGTCTCCTCGCCGCCTCACCATGACCACAGAGGCTCCGCCTGTTCCAGAGCCTCCGTTACCTCCGGATCCACCACCGTTGCTTTTAAAACTCGATCCTTCTCCGCTGATAGCTCTCATCTCTCCGTCGAAGCCCGGGCCCCACCCTCCATCGCTTGCTCTCTTCTCCTTGCAGCCACCCTTGCTCGCCTCCCCTCTGCCGCTCACGTCCCCTCTGCCGCTCACTTTCGTCTCTCCGCCTCCCCTCAGTTTCTCTCCGACTATCAGCCCGGTTGTAGCTTTTTCTCCGACCATCTTCTCCGATTTATTCGGTACTTCTCGTCGAGACTTGCTAAGCCACTGCTATTGTTTGAACAAAAACCTGAAGTGGTTAACAAGAGCGTTACTTTCCTCTCCTCTCGCTTCGCCTCGTACTCGTCCCCACCCTCTCCGCCACAGCCGGATCTTGCTCTCTCCGGAGCTGGTGATGCCACACCTCAAACCAAATCCTCCAGATCCGCCTGACCAGAGATGCCTCTTCACCCCACCTTTTCCCTTTTACTATCCCTGTTTGTCGTGTTATCAAGCCAGTCTTTATGCTCCCTCATGACTGTGGATCGAGTCCCGCTTCTGCCTAGTTTAGGTTTGAAGCCTTGGTCTCTCCTATCGCTCACTGTTTCAGTCGCTAAAGGTAAGGTCTTTAGTATCTCTTGGACTTTTGTGGAACTGATTGACCATAATCTAGGATATAAATTCCACTACTTCTGTTTTCAACTACTTGACCTACCTGCTTATGAGATTATTTGGATTTCATCTGATTCTACCGTTGTACCCTCTAGCGACATATTTACCGTGCCATATATTACTGCATTATGCAGTTCCCTTATCGCTTTTATGTGATCCCTTACTGCAGTATGCAGACTTTGTCCCATTTTCTTTATGGATTTTTGTGTATTATGCTTGACCTTTTCTTCTTGGTGGCTGCTTGAAGGAATATTGCCAACTAATCCATCTGTTCCAGCGAATCTGGTTCCTTTGGACAATTACTGTCTCTTCCTCCCAAATGTTTCACTCAGCGTATGTGGTTTGGATGTTCAAGACTCTCCGGTATTGCAAGGTTATTTCTCCCGGTGTTTTGTATCTCCTGCCCTCGTTGCCAGCTTCTTCTCTGCCTTTGTAGCAGACATCTCCTCTGTCTTAAGTACAGAGTCTAACGCATTTTCGAGTGTGTCGGATATAGCTGATCAGATTGTTTATGGGAGTTTAGTTTTCTTAGATTCCTTATGCTTTCTTTTGATAAAGTGTATCCATCTCTATCTTATGTTTGTAGCCACTTGGTTGGTAAAACTTTGGGCTTTGATTGCCTCTTGTCTTGTAAATTTTTCTCCTTTTTTGATGGAGTTTGAGACTTCTTAATTTAAGAAACGAAAGGTTAGACCAAAAAAAATAAAATAAAATAAATATAGTTTTGTCAAATAAATCCAAATTGTATCTTTTTTTTTTTTGAATAAGGGCTTTCATATTAAACGCAGGGGAAGGATTACAGCATGAAAAAGTAAGGAAAACAGCTGAACAACACTACATCTCAAGCTGCAATCTACGACTAACAAGGATAAGCAAAAGGATACAAAAAGGATACGAGCACAAACAAGACTAGGAAACTTAGCCAGCTCCAAGAAGATAGTTACGCCACAGCCTACACGCACACACGGACGACGGCATAAGGAAGCAGACAAAGCGAGAGACGCCCAAACCCAGAGACCAGCAAGGGGAAGCCAATCCCACAAACTGCGACGAGCTGATGCGATACACTCACTCTAGCTACACCTTTCGACCACGGATGAGGGCCAAGGAAGACACAAAACCAAAGCCAACTGAAGCGTCTGACTAGTACGAGCCCAAGCCACAACCCCACCAGACCCTTCAACACACCACAGCGCAGAGGAGCGTAGAGACAAACCATGTTCTGAACAGACCCGAGAGCTAGACAGAACCAGAACAAACCACCGGAGACAGGACAAAGGCGAAGGCGAAGTAAACCGGAGGAGAAACTCACCATGAACCAGAGACGGCGCTAGGCAGGAGGAAGACTGAGAAGAGAGGGGACCGCCGCAGCGAACGAAAGTGGAAGACGACGGATAGATACTCGTCCTTGAAAGTACCCGTCCTCGAAGCACAAATCAAAGGGAGAGAAAAAAATCCAGACCTCCGACGAGAGAGGGCCAGCGCTGCTACAGAGACCCACCACCACCAGGAGAGCCGCGGCTCGACAGGAAACACCGGAGCGAGAGGAGAGAGAGCTTTGAGCCGACAAAAAATTCACGCCGTCCTCTTGCGAAAATAGGAGCCGCACAGAGAATCGGACCTCAAAGAGCACCGGAGAACACAAACCGAGCCCACATCAACACATCAGAGAGAACTTCCGACCGACACACTCCAAATTGTATCTTTAAACGTAGTTAAGTGGGATTCTTCTCCGAGTGATATTACTCCTATATAATCGTTTGTATAAATTGCATTCGTAAAGAAGTTGGCATCAAACTGCTTGTTGTTTTGATCCTTTGTTCTAGTGAACCAAGCTGTTAAAATAAGGTATGATATCTTTTGTTATTAATTACACTTACTATATCTATTTAACTTTGTAATAGATAAATTGTATGTTTCTATGTTTCATAGCATTTTAATATCTTTTTTTTCCAATGATTTTAAGCCATTTAGACGGAAAACCCTCTTTTTCATTTTTTTTTCTTTCCTACTCTTTTTTATTTTATTTATTTATTTATTTTCATTTTTTTTTGTTTTTTGACGGTGGATAGGACGACTGAGGTAAGGTTTCCGGCCATATAAACCGTCGGACTGGAGATATAATCAGTCGATGTACCAGAATCATAAAAAAATCGGACTTAATATAAAAGTTTCGAGTGGACAGTATAGACTAGGTGTCCATAGTATCAGCTATTCGTGGACACTATTTCATAGCAAATGGTAAACGTTTTCAATGGATAGCAGGTAACCACGCGAAGTTTGTTTTTTTATGTGGATAGTGAGACCTGACATATTGTGTCTCCACGGATTCACGTCATGCAAGCTCTTGCCACATTCTATCCTTCAGAAACATATAGCATGTAATATGATCGTGGTAGTGTCCACAAGTAGTCGATATTGTCCAAATGAACTCTTAAAATTGTGTTTACTAGGTATGATTTCACGATCTGTGAACTCTTGGCCACCTTCTATCCATCAGAAGCGTATAACACGTGGTAAGATCGTGGTGGTATCAACGCATAGTCTACACTGTCCAGCGGTGAAGCACCTACTATCCATCAGAACATGTGGCTAGGAATCACTAATTAATCTGGTCTACATGTTTTAAGTTTTACAGGAGAAGCTACCCAAAAATCAAATCTGTTTTTACTATTCATCTCCGGGTATTATTCATCCGTGGATTAAAAAAGAAAAATTAAACAAAAGAAAAAGCTATGAACATTTTGGACAAAAACACACAAGAATCGTAAAAAAAAAAAAAATACAAATTGTTAATAAACATAAAAACTACTAAAATGCACTTAAAAAGATGAAAATATATAGCGAATGCAATTCACTCATGTCTTTTGGGTTGATTGTTAAGATTTTCATTATGGACCCACATTGATGCCAAAATCCTAGAGACAAATTAAACTGTGTATATTGGTTAAAGTAAAAAAAAAATAACAGATCTTGTTTACATGATATGATAACTCAATTCCATGGTGATTAGGTTGATCCTAAAATTTATAACATCCATTCATATTATTAAGGTAGGTTGGTCAAATAAATTTTGCATCATAATATAAATAATATAAAATATTAACTCTTTGACATCAGTTTTAGTTCAATCATTTGGGATCTGAGGATGCTGGTTTGGTAAAATGGTTGAATCTAGAAGTTTGCAGAGACCGAACCTATTGTAATGTGGGGAAATTTTTTGATTAGGTCTCAATGGTAAGTCATTTTCATTAAGATCACACGGAGGCTCTTTGGGCGATGTACTCTCGGGTTGATGATATTTGTAATCATCTTGCTCTGGACGTTCTGGAAATTCTTGGCCAGAAATTTTATGATTATAGTATGAGACTTTGTATGTCTACCTATATATACATATATATATATATATAAATCGATAAATGTGATCTAACATTGAATACTAAAATGACATAATTGGTCTCTCTCTCTCTCTCTCTCTCTCTCTCTCTCTCTCTCTCTCTCTCTCTCTCTCTCTCTCTCTCTCTATATATATATATATATATATATATATATATATATATATATATATTAATTGCAAAAGGAGATCTAACATTCAATATTAAAATGACATGTTTAATAAACCTATATTATTATTATCATTACTATTATTATTAACTGCAAAATGAGATCCAATATTAAATACTAAAATGACATCTTTGACATGTAAAGCAAAGGTTAATTTATTTATAACATCAATTAAAAATTAATTATAATTGAATTATCCTTTTCTACTTTTCTTTCTTTCTACATTCAATTTTTCATATATTTTTTTAATTACCAAAAATTCAAAATTTTACCAATATTATAGATATATGCATTTAATCATCTTTAAGTGCATATGATCAATGTGTGTGATTTTTGTGTGTGGTAAATCGCATATAATAAATGTTGAAGATGATGTGCATTAGACTTATCTATTAGGTTCTAAGGAATAAGAAAGTACAGGAGATGGTAGATCGGATGAACTCAGCCACTACTTTACCCCTTCTTTTGTCAAACAAATCTTATCAGCTGAGTTGGAATCTTCTGTCAAACGAGTCTGAATGTTTCTAGACTGATATCATGAGCTATTTACTACATAGATCCTTGTAGTTCTATATCGATTAGATCTGAATCATCCTCAGAACTCACTAAAGCTTTGATTGTGTCACAACACACCAATTTGACACTACAAAAAACTGCAGGATAACCGCGGATTTCATCGTGGCTGTAGATGTTTTTTCGTCGATATTTTGTCGATAGCTACGAACGCAATTCACGCCTATGAGTTCAAGAAAATGGAACATCCGTGGCTATCCGCAGCTACAAAACCACACAATAACAACGACGAATGTCGTAGCTAATAGCTACAAATTGCAATAACTCGCATCCATGGTTATGATAGTTACGATTGGCTACGACGTTGTTTCGCTGCTTTAGATACGAATAGACAAGATTTTTGTCGTAGCTGTTATTCAAAATACCAAAAATTAGAAATTTTTAATATAATATGTTATAATAACATAAAATTAAAATAAATCAATAAATAATTAATATTAAAAAATACAAAGACGAAAAAAATACAAATATACAAATATACACATAAACCTCCATCTTCATCGCCGCTTCTATATTCTTCCTCCTTGCCGTCTTGTCTTCTTCCCCATCGTATTTGTAACATCACAAAACCATCCCAATTTAAAAATGTTTATGCCCAAAAGCCTAAAATCCATCCCAAAACCCTAGGGGTTCACCCGTATTTCCGTATAAATTAGAGTTGCCACTAATGAAAAAGGTACACATGTATTAGAAGCGAAGCCCTGCAGAGATTCCGAGAGAGCAGTCCTCGAAGACCAGTCGAGACCAGCCGCCGCCGTCGACCGCTCGGAATAGCGCCGTCACCCGCTGTCCCCCGTCGTGAAAAGCCGTCGGCCGCCATCTTCTTGATCCTAAAATTTAAATATCGAGTTGATCCTAAAAGTTATGTAATCCTTTAATATTATAAACTAGGGTTCAACCCGCTTGTAATGCGGGATCATGATTTTAAATTAATATTGATAATATATTTTTTACTAATATAGTCGTTGTAAACATTATATAATGTAACTTTAATATGTTTTGTGTTGATTTAAAATACTTTATATTTCATGAAACAACATATGATTATATCTAAATTTATTTTTTTTATTTTTTCATATATTAATAATTAAATTTACAATCTTATATAAATATAATTACAGAGTTATGATAGTTGAAATATGATAATCCAGATATTTAACGACTGCTGCATTGGTTTAAGTTTATTTTTAATGTATTCATAATTGAAATAAGTTAATCCGTTAGCCAATCATGTAATGGTCAAAAGATTTTACAAATTTGATGAAACAATTGTCAAAACTAAAATCGTAAAAGCATTAACTGTAATCCGGCCATCATATATTCGAATAATATAAATATTGAGTAGTTTGAATATTTTTATCAAGTTAATAATATATTGATCAATTTTTGTTATATATTCTAACACTAAAAATCATCATTTAACTAATTAGAGATTAATTGATATGAATTTTAGTATTCTTTTATAATATTTATTGTTTTTAAAATATGTTTAAAATACATGAATTTGTGTTGTTTCATGTGTATACTTAAATTGATTTTTTAATTTATAAAACTAATTAGTATATTAATTCATTTATTTTTATTTATCAGTATGGAATATATATATACACATATATATATCATTGGATTTTCATTTTTTTTATTTTATAGACCAAAATCTAATGAAATTAGTTTACATTAATGTTTACAAATTTAATGAATTATTTAAAAATGAAAGATGATAAATAGATTTTAATTACAAGACTCTGGTATAGTAGAAAAATGAATATACATTTATGTTTACAATAAAGAAAATATACAAAAAGTTATTATGAATAAATTTATTAAACATTGGTTTTACATTATTAGTTATCCTTAATGAAATTCTAAAATTTTAATTATTTTCTAATGTCATATATTGTAAATAACAAGTAAGATTTATTTCATATAACTATCTTGTTTTAATAAAATAAATGTAGTTTTGTCAAATAAATCCAAATTTGTTAACAAGTTTGGCATCAAACTGCTTGTTGTTTTGATCCTTCTTTCTAGTGAACAAACCTGTTAAAATAAGGTATGATATCTTTTGGGTTGATTATTAAGATTTTCATTATGGCCCATTGAGGCCAAAATGTTAGAGCTGAAGTAAGCTGTATATATTGGTTGGAGTAAAAAAAAAAAGATCTTGTTTACATGATATGATAACTGGATTCCATGGTGCTTAAGTTGATCCTAAAATTTATAACATCCATTCATATTATTAAGGTTGACTGGTCAAATAAAATTTGCATCATAAACAAAAAAACTGAATTGGCATATAAATAATATCGAAATATTAAATTTTTGACAGCACTTTTAGTTCAATAATTTGGAATCTGAGGACGCTGGTATGGTAGAATGGTCGAATCTACAAGTTGATCCAAGTTTGCAGAGGCCGAACCTATTGTAATGTGGGCAAATTTTTTGATTAGGTCTCAATCGTAAGCCATTTTCATATCACACGGAGGCTCTCACTCTTGGAGTGATGATATTTGTAATTATGTTGCTCTGGACGTTCTGGAAATTCTTGGCCAGACATTTTATGATTGTAGTATGAGAATTTGTATGTTGTTGGGGTCAAAAACCCCCTCGACGAAAACAATAGCCGAAAACAAGATCGGACAATCAGACACAGACGAATGTCCACTTCGGACAAACAAAGTTTCGTATGAATAACCAAGTTATACGAAATATCGGCAGCTTCGTTTGAACGACTTATTGAACAAATGGATTCAACGGATACATTTCATACAAAGCGGACGACATTTCATATCCGGCGGACCAATCAGACAAATGAACCTACCAACCGGGATTGCGGATCAACGAACCATCCAAACGGATAAAGTTCGAGCTAAATCAGCTCGGAACCGAGCCAAACCAGCTCGGAATCGCCGAGCCAAACCAGCTCGGAATCACCGAGCCAAACCAGCTCGAACCGAGCCAAACCAGCTCGGACCGAGCTGAACCAGCTCGGATTTCCGAGCTAAACTAGCTCGGACCGAGCTGAACCAGCTCTGATTTCCGAGCCAAACCAGCTCGGGTTTTCTGAGCTGAACCAGCTCAGGTCCGAGCTAAACTAGCTCGGATCCACACCCTTCCCTTCTCGTTTTCGGAACATGATTTACCCCTTCGGAAAGTCCGAGGTGAATGAGTCTCTTGCAAACTTCCGAGCTGGACTTTGCCGAACTTTCCGAACGGATAAGCAAGCATTTGCCAATATGCCCAACTCGCCGCAATCTACCTTCGGAAACATCGACTCGTATCTTCTTGGCCGATAACTTGGGCTGACAGACCAAGTTAGAGGAAATAAGAACTTAGGCCCAAACATACGATGTTTGGATACCCAAAACTTTGGGCCGAATAAGTAAGTTTGTACGCAGATGGGCTCGGATCGTCTGTTCTCGGCCCATCCGACAAATAGGTCAAGCCGCGGAAAGATGGTCTCCAAAGAAAGGAGATAAACTCAAAGAAGTAAAAAAGAAGATATTTCCGAGCTAAAGAGGAAAATCCGAGATAAAAATGAAAATCTTAACGGAAAAAGGAGGGAGATAACAACAATAAGATTTCCGCAAATCTTGCGGAAAATATCCTCGAAGTCGACTTGCCGCAGCTATAAAAGGAGATGGAAGTCATACGATTTAGGGATAGAAAAAAACCCTAGCATCTAGACTTAAGAACTTAGCAATTTTCTTAGCCGTTTCCGTTCTTTGTACTCTCTTTTCGATCCCTGATCAATAAAATATCCTCCAGGTTTACTATTTCATTGTGTTTATCTTTGAAGTTTCTGTTCCCTAAAAGTTTGCTCTACAAGTTTTGACAGTGCGCGTTCCGACTCTCACAGTTTGGCGCCGTCTGTGGGGACATAGAAACTTTTGACACTAAAAAACCATCGGATAGTCGATCCAAAAGATATGAATACAGGAGAATGCACGGTCGATCCACCAGATGCTGCGGCCAATAATATGATTATTGGAGGATCACGATACTGCCAAGACACAATATCATCAATCAAGGCCTACCAAAGATGAGCTGAAACAAACGCTCACTTGTCCGCCCCTTCTCAAACTCCAAACGACATAATAACATTTGAGGAGTGCGAAACTGCAGACATCGACCGACAGCACAACGATCCACTCGTTATCGAGCTGATTATCGGAGATCTTGACGTAGCCAGGATTTTGATCGACACCGGAAGTTCCATGGACGTAATCTTCCGCGATACCTTAAAAAAATGAATATCAGTTTGTCCAAAATATCTCCAATCCCAAAACCCTTGACAGGATTCACAGGAGACATGACAATGACCCTCAGAACAATCATGCTAGCGGTACGAGCTGGAGGAGTAACCAAAGTCGTCGAATTCTCGGTAGCAGACGCTCCGACGATCTACAACGTGATCATGGGAACTCCATGGATAAACTCCATGAAAGCTGTCCCGTCAACGTATCATCTCTGCCTGAAGTTTCTAACGCCCATTGGAGTCACAACGATATGGGTAAATCAATCTCAATCCTGATCTTGTTTCATGGCCGAATACAAACTCAGGAAACCAACAATGGAGATCCTTCGAAAGCCGAAGCGACCACGGACAGAGCCGCAACAAGATATTGCGAAAAAACCTAAAAAAGCCGAGAAGCATGAGGAAGAAGAAGACGACGAGCCGTGCGAACCTGTGACATCGGTCTGCATAGATGACGATCATCCAGAACGATGCGTAGATATCGGAGCGAGCCTAGACGACTCGATAAAAAAGGGATAGTATTATGTCTTCGGGAGAACGTAAACAGTTTCGCGTGGTCCGCAGAAGACATGCCTGGTATTAGTATGGACATCGCATGTCACGAACTGAACGTGGACCCAACGATCAAACCCGTCAGGCAGAAAAGAAGGAAGCTCGGATCCGAACAGACTAAAGCAGTCAACGATGAAGTGGAGAGATTACTTAAAGTCGGTTCAATCATCAAAGTCAAGTATCCGGACTGGCTCGCAAACACTGTAGTAGTGAAAAAGAAAAACGGAAAATGGAGGGTTTGCGTCGACTTCACAGACCTGAACAAGGCGTGTCCCAAAGACAATTTTCCGCTTCCGCACATAGATCGGCTGGTGGAGGCAACCGCAGGAAATAAACTGCTCATGTTTATGGGCACTTTTTCGGGATACAACCAGATCATGATGAACCCAGACGATAGGGATAAAACGGCCTTCGTCACTGACATAGGGATCTATTGCTACAAGGTTATGCCCTTCAGCCTGAAAAACGCTGGAGCAACATACCAACGTCTGGTAAACAAAATGGTCACTGAACAACTTGGAAGGACTCTGGAAGTATACATAGACGATATACTGGTCAAGTCTCTCGAGGAAAGAAACCACGTAGAACATCTGCGTGAATGTTTCAGACAGCTAAACAAGCATAACATGAAGCTTAATCCAACCAAATGCAGATTCAGAGTAGCGTCCGGAGAATTTCTCGGATACCTCGTGACTCACCGAGGCATCAAAGCCAATCTGAAACAGATTAAGGCCTTGATCCAAATGTCCTCGCCAACGACGAAATGTGAAGTCCAACGATTAACAGGGCGTGTAGAAGCATTAAAAAGGTTCATCTCACGGTCAACCGACAAATGTTTGCCTTTCTACGACACCTTAAGGGGCAACAAGACTTTCGAATGGTCAGAAAAATGCGAGGAAGCTTTCCAGCAGCTGAAGAAATATTTGGCGAATCCGCCGGTACTGGCAAAACCAATTGAAGGAGAGCCCCTTTTCCTATACACGGCAATATCGGCCACCGCGATAGGTGGGGTTATTATCAGAGAAGACCGTGGAGAGCAAAGTCGATCTTCTATCTCAGCCATACGCTAACGGATGCCGAAACTCGCTACCCACAAATCGAGAAACTGGCGCTAGCATTGGTGATGTCCGCCCATAAATTAAGGCCATATTTCCAATCTCCTTCAATCATAGTCTTAACAACCTTTCCGTTGTGGACGATCCTTCATAGCCCCAGCCAATCCGGAAGACTAGCCAAATGGGAGATAAAACTCAGCGAGTTCGACATCGAATATCGATCCAGAACATGCGCAAAGTCACAAGTACTGGCAGATTTCCTGGTCGAGCTACCACAAGAAGGGGCAGAGGGATTAGCAGAAGACTAAGACTGGTTACTCCACATCGACGGCTCCTCATCGAAACAAGGTTCCGGAGTAGGAATCCGCTTGACCTCGCCAACCAGAGAGATTCTAGAACAATCTTTCCGCTTAAATTTCCACGCTTCAAACAACGAAGCGGAATACGAAGCTTTAATTGCTGGGCTTAGACTAGTCTATGCTTTAAAGATCCAGAACATACATGCGTTCTGCGACTCGCAACTAGTCGCAAGCCAATACATCGGAGACTACGAAACAAGGGACGAAAGGATGGAGGCGTACCTAAAAATCGTCCAGTGTTTGGTAAAACCACTCAAGAGCTTCAATCTGAAACGAATCCCCCAAGGAGAAAATGCGCCAGCCGATGCGTTGGCAGCACTGGCCTCGACATCAGAACCAGGCTTGAAGAGGATCATCCCGGTGGAGTTTATCGAACACCCAAGCATCGAAAATTCCGAGACGATTGATAGGGGTCTAGTTTTAATCGTACTCTACTGCAAGTGCACAGTTAAGTGATTGTAGTATAAAGGGTATCGAATCCACAGAGACTCTGGTCTCGATAGAATAAGAACCGTAGAGATTAATACTAAGAAGAAAAGCAATTTGAAGTGAATTAAAGCAAGGCAAGAAAATAAATCGATAGCAAGATTGGTTGTGAAAGCAATTAACTAAAAGCGCTAGGTCTAGGGAATTCTCAGAAAATCAGACAAGCAGACAAGTTAATCAGTCAGGATCAAATTAAACTCAGTTCTAGAACTCAAATCACGGAATTAGAATTAACCCTCTTTGCGAAAATCCTCTAAGTCTAAGTGCAGTAATCCAAATCTCTTTGCAATTACTAACAGATTAAACCAGCATTAATTTCAAGTTTGATATGTTCACAATTAAACTACGCCAAATCTCTTTGCGAATAATTTAATTGCTCAACCTAAATAGTTCAGATTCTAAACCACACTCTCGTGTCGTATTTAGCAACCTACGATCTAGATTCTAATTGATCAGGTTAGAACTAGCTTTAAGCACAATTTAGATCGAAGAACATTCTAATCATGTGAATCCTTAACTGAATTAAACAAGTCTAGCAAGTCATGAAATCCTTAATGAGAAACCCTAAACCTAACTATGAATCTACTCAGTCATAGAATATGAAAGCATAATCAATGAATTAATAGATTGCATATATGAAATTAAATAGATAAAGGGGTTCGAAATCTTCTCCAAAATAGATGAAGTACAGGATTAGATCAGCCCCAAAAGCTCTAAAAATCTCTTAGCTCTAAGTATGAAAGCGTATGTAAAATAAACACCAAAATCCTAATTATATAGGCATAATCTCGGCTGGGGCTTCTTTGTAAATACTGGAACTTTTCTGGGCCAAGGTGCAAATTCTTCATTCTTCATAAACCGCCGTATTTCGGCCCATCTCGCTAGTGTGTCGATCGACACCAAAGGTGTGTCGATCGATGCATGATCAATAATCGGACAGTGAGCTCAATCTCTCGGCCAAAACACTCCAAAAGTCCCAAAATGCTCCAATATATCCAATTCCGCTCCAAACCTGATTAAACCTGTAAAAGACTCTAAAAGAACACAAAAGACACTAAAAACACAACTATATCATGGCATAAAACCGGTAAAAACCATGATATATCAACTCCCCCACACTTAGCCTTTGCTTGCCCTCAAGCAAAACAGAGAACTAAAATGTAGTGAAGAGGTTTGAAAACTCTTCAGAAACTCTTTTCATCTTAGAAATAGCAACACTCAGATTCCCCTTAGTAAACCACATGAAAGAATCAATCTGCAGACATCAAGACCAACATATACTTCCCCCACACTTAGCAACTGTCCTAAGTAAACTCCACAATCACATTCACGCATTCAAATTCTCCCTACTGACTTCTGCAAGTATTTAAGTGCGGTCTCACCTAAGGAATATCGATCAAAGGCACATGGATTCTTACCCTGTCAGCTCTAGACCACCAAACTATCTTTCTCTAGTCCCTTTCTTCTCTTTTCCCTTCCTTAACAACTGATTTTTCCCCATTGGGTATCATTTTTTTTATCAGTGTTCTTCCCGTTTTGGGGTGTACTTTGGACACATTCCATGGATGCACAGGAGGTAATAGGGGTCTCTACCACTCCCGTGACCACTTTGGAGTTACTAACTCATCCTCAGTTTATTACTCTTTTTTTTTACTTTATGGAAGGGGAGAAGGGAACTAAATAGGACAGGTTTACAGGCTGTGTCAGAACTAACAAAGGAATCCGACTCAAAGTATTCCAAGCCCTTAGGTGAGAAATCTAAGTCAGTATTAAGGTGAAGTCAGTAAAAGATCCTCTGATACCTGAAGTGATGTGGGTGTTCTCAGTAGGTTGATCTGTGTCTGGGTTTTCTAATAGTCATAGATTGATCTGCAGCTTCATCTCAATGGTTACTTAAGTTCCTGCAAGTGCTACTAATCTTCTCAAAAAATCATTGTTTCTTACTTAAACAAATTTTGACTCAATAAAACAAAAATTTTGAAAATTTTTAACTGACTCTAAGAAAACAAAAAGAAAGAAGTTAGTAGAACCTCCACCACACTTAAGACACATTGTCCCCAGTAGTGTCAAGCGAAGGATTGGCAAAAGAAAGAAATTAAAAATTTGTTTAAGGATGGTTAAGTTCTCTCGGGGTTTTACCTCTGTCGCATCAGGCATCGATCGTTGCACTAGGTGCATCGACCGTTGCTGTGCGATTTTTCGTTGTGGGTCGATCCTTGCTCAGGACCGCAACGATCGCTGCAATGCGATTTCTTTCGTGTTGTGAGGATCGACACAATGACGCACTGCGATTTGTCCGAGACCTGCAAACAAAAACTTACCAAAACCAGAAACAAAAACGTGAAATCCTAAGAAAAACACCAAAAATAAGAAAGAAAAACAACTAAACCTATCAGTGGGTTGCCTCCCACTCAGCGCTTGTTTAAGGTCATTAGCTTGACCGGGCGAACAAGATCTTTCAGGCACCAGGAGGTTTCAGCAGAGACTGTGAATGTCGCTGTGAAAGTCTTCTCATCCAAGGTGGCGTATAAGCATTCAGATCATGGGATCTCCCAAGGAAGAAACAACAGAATCAGGGCGGGAGTGAAGCTTTGGTGGGTTATTGCGTTGTCCTGCATTCAAAGTAATGCGGTTAGGATGTTTAAACTTAGATGATTTGTGCCTTACCTTTGGTGGAAATAAGATGTCTGGAGCTTTCTGCTTATGAGCAGTTGCAGGCACTAAAGATGTTAGAGCAGGTTCAAGAGGAACCGCCATCTTCTTCTCTTCAATCTCAGCTTCTAGATCTATATCAATGCTGAAACTCTGTCCTTCAATGGTGGATCTCTTCAACTTATCCATCTTGAACTGCAGAGTCTTATCTCCCAGGTGGAGATCAATCAATCCATGTCGTACATCAATCACTGCCCCAACAGTGGCTAAAAAGGATCTACCAAGCAGTGGAGGATCGTCAGGCTCAATCTCATACTTCAGTACCACAAAGTCCGTTGGAATAAAGTAACTTCCAACTCTAAGAGGGATGTTCTCAAGAACTCCTTCTGGATGTCTCCTTGACCGATCAGCTAAGACTAAAGAGATCCTAGTAGGCTGGAAGTTCAGTAGTCCTAATCTCATAGCCACAGAGTATGGCATGAGATTTATACTTGACCCGAGATCACACAACGCCCTCTGAAATCTGTCTCTATAGATAGAACAGTCTATCATAAAACCTCCTGGATCCTTTAGCTTCTCAGGAATCCTACCATTAACAACAGCATCACACACTTCTGAGATCATCAAGCATCCTTCTTCTTCAGTCATGTCTCTAGAGAGGATGTCTGTAACACATGTCTCCATCATGGGAGTGGTCTTAGCGGCATCAATCAATGGAGTTTCAGTTAGCCTTTCTCTCATTATCTCCATGCACTTTTCTAACTGAATCTCTCGCTTGGACTTCCTAGGGAAAGGAATCTTCGGTTTGTAGACTCTCTCTGTATCAGCATTCGGCTTCTCTGGGCAAACTGGCTGCTCACGTGTTGGGAATGTCCTTGTTGGAACGTTTAGATGAATCCTGATTCAATTCCAGATTCAGATTATCCTAAACATGCGATCTAGGTTCTTCTCAGAATAGAAACAAATGATGATCTCACCTTATACCTGTTATTGCAGCGGAAGAAGATGGTATGTCTGAGATCAGAGAAACACCGAGGGATGAATCCTCCAAAGGTTCACACACGCTTTCACAGGAAACAGCTGCTAGACCACCAGGGGAACTCGGCGCAGAGAGAGAGAGTTTTCGGCTCAAGTGTTAGGGTTAATCAGTCTGAAACTCGAGTTTTATGACACAAAACTCGTCCTGTTCCGTTTGGGCCATTTGGCCCAAATACCAATTAACTCGTCGGTGTTTGCGCACTGCATCGATCGTTGCACCTTATGCATCGATCGATGCACAGTGGCTAAACCTTTTATTCTCTCTAAGTACAGTAAATGCCTAGCACTTTTACTGTACTTCTGCTAAAACCGTTCCTACACATTTTCCTGTTAGCTTAGGCGTGTGACCCATATGGGATCATATAATAAAGGCAATAAGTCCAAGACTTATAGATCATGAGCGGACTCTAGCAAGCCATCATGACCCCCAGTATTATATGACTTATGTCTGATCATTGACATACTCTTACTTTCTAGAGACAGTACCGAGATTACTGGACACAATTCCAACAATCTCCCACTTGTACTGGAATCTCTGTATTCATAATCCTTTTGTCTCAATATCTCGATTAGTCATAAGGCAAGATCAGTGTCATCCTTATAAAGCCTAATCTTGTTCATCGGACTCTGATTTGATACTGACAATCCAAACGACTCGGGAAAGTCCGTTTGAGCATGGCCATGCGTTTTCCAGTATTCAAATCTCCGATTGGCCTAGAGATATTCACTCCATTTATATTGGAGGGACAAATCCCATCTTGTTCCATCACTGTAAACTACTCATTTCATGATGTACCCAAACAAGGTCATTATAACTATCGCAGAACGATAGCGTTAGACAATGATCAAAGTGCATCAGTCCATGTGCAGTCACATGCATGCGAACTCAGGTCTAAGGACTATACTCTATAGTCGTAGTAAGAATCTCTTATGACACAGATATAAATATCCTGAAGAGTTCTTATAAGCGGGTCTTGTCCGGTCGTATGTTCCCCAACATACACCTATGTACTGACTTTGATGCCGCGCATCTATGACACACTGAGACTTTGTCATAAGTCACGTACCAATCCAGTCTCACACGGTTGTTGGTGTTCCAGTTTCAACAACCTTCGACTAGGGACAGGATGATATAAAACATTTATCAAATATAGGGTCTCATGATCAAGCTAAATGACTTTGATGACTCAAGATCAAGTCACTTACTTTGATGACCTATAAAATGCTTCATATCATTTTGGAACGATTATTTCATCATAGTTAAAAATAATCTTGAAATAATAATTTCATTAAACATAAAATAATGTTTTACAAGAACATATCAAATAACTAAAATAAAGCTCACAAAACTCCCACTCAAATTTAGATTACATTTCAATGTTTCTAATGCCTACAGCTTCAGTCAGGAACTCGAGCTTAGGCCTTGGGAGTGGCTTTGTCAACGGATCAGCGACATTATCATCTGTCGGAACTCGGCTGATCTTGACTTCCTTTCTATTAATGATGTCACGTATCAAGTGATATCTTCTTTGAACATGCTTGGATTTCTGGTGTGATCTTGGTTCCTTTGCCTGAGCTATAGCACCATTGTTGTCACAAAACAGTGCTAGAGGCTCAGCCGCATCTGGTATCACACCTAGTTCCATAATGAACTTTCGTATCCAAACAGCTTCCTTCGCTGCTTCTGAGGCGGCGATATATTCAGCTTCTGTAGTGGAATCAGCAACGGTGTCCTGCTTGGAGCTTCTCCAACTTACTGCACCGCCATTCAGACAAAAGACATAACCGGACTGTGACCGGAAATCATCTGTGTCTGTCTGGAAACTTGCGTCCGTGAATCCACTGACTTTAAGCACATCACTTCCACCGTACACCAAGAATTTATCCTTAGTATGTCTTAGATACTTCAAGATATTCTTTACGGCAATCCAATGGTTTTCACCTGGATTTGACTGGTATCTACTCGTCATGCTCAATGCATAAGCAACATCAGGACGAGTACAGATCATGGCATACATGACAGATCCTATTGCAGATGCATAAGGAATATTCTTCATGCGCTCAAGCTCAGCAGCCGACGTAGGGCTCTGCTTCTTGCTTAGCGTTGTGCCATGTACCATTGGCGTGAAGCCTTTCTTGGAATCTTTCATGCTGAATCTTTGTAGGACTTTGTCAATGTATGAGTCTTGACACAAGCCTATCAGCCTTTTAGGTCTATCCCGATAGATCCTAATTCCAAGAACGTATGCGGCTTCACCCATGTCTTTCATGGAAAAACAACTTCCAAGCCAGTCTTTTACGGACTTTAGCATTGGAACGTCGTTTCCGAGAAGCAGTATGTCATCGACATACAGAATAAGAAATACAATCTTGCTCCCACTAGATTTCTTATACACGCATTGTTCTTCTTCGTTTCTGATGAAGTCAAATTGCTTGATTGCTTCATCAAAACGAAGATTCCAGCTCCTCGATGCTTGCTTCAATCCATAAATGGATTTATGAAGCTTGCATACTTTCCCAGCATTCTTCGGATCTATGTAACCGTCAGGTTGTGTCATATACACATCCTCTTCCAGAATACCATTCAGGAAGGCGGTTTTCACGTCCATCTGCCAAATTTCATAATCATGAAAAGCTGCAGTTGCTAGTAGAATCCGAACAGATTTCATCATAGCCACTGGTGAATAGGTTTCATCGTAGTCCACACCGTGAACTTGTCTGAAACCTTTTGCCACCAACCTGGCTTTATAAATCTGGACATTTCCATCCACGTCAATCTTCTTCTTGAAGATCCATTTGCACTCGATGGCTTTTACACCAGCGGGTAAGTCAACCAACGAAAAAACTTGGTTGACCGACATGGAGTCCATTTCGGAATCAGTGGCCTTGCGCCACTTAGAGGAATCTGGGCCCATCATGGCTTGATTGAAGTTCGATGGTTCATCACCATCAATGATCAAAAGATCATGACAGTTAGTCACGAGGAATCCTTGATATCTCTCGGGTTCGTGACGGATCCTCCCGGATCTTCGAACTTCAGGTACTACAGGTTCAGGCTCTACAATTTCTTGTAGGTCCTCCTGCTGCTCTTCCTCATTAGGTTGGGCAGTATCCTGTTCATCTTGAATTTCTTCAAGCAGTACCTTACTCCCACTGTCTTTCTTAGAGAGAAACTCCCTCTCAAGAAAGTTACAATCCCGGGCAACAAAAATCTTGTTCTCGGAACGTAGATAGAAGTAATAAGCCTTGGTTTCCCGTGGATAACCAATGAAATAGCATTTATCAGATTTTGGTGTAAGCTTGTCTGAGATTAATCTCTTGACGTAGGCTTCACAACCCCAAATTCTGAGATAAGACAGCACTGGAGCTTCTCCAGTCCATAATTCATATGGTGTCTTTGCTACTGCTTTTGATGGCGCTCTGTTTAGAGTGAACACTGCTGTTAGCAGAGCATATCCCCAAAGGGATATTGGAAGGTCTGTGTGACTCATCATAGATCGAACCATATCCAATAAGGTCCGATTTCTCCTCTCAGACACACCATTCCATTGAGGTGTTCCAGGAGGAGTGAGTTGGGATACAATCCCACACTCTCTCAGATGATCACTGAATTCCTGGCTTAAGTATTCTCCTCCTCGGTCAGACCGAAGAGCCTTAATGCTTTTGCCAAGTTGGTTCTGTACTTCATTTTGGAATTCTCTGAACTTTTCAAAAGATTCAGACTTATGTTTCATCAAATAAACATATCCATACCTACTGAAATCATCAGTGAAGGTAATGAAGTACTGATAGTTTCCTCTTGCATTTGTGGACATTGGGCCACACACATCAGTGTGTATCAGGCCCAATAAGTCACTGGCCCTCTCGTTAGGTTTATTAAAGGGGGCCCGTGTCATTTTGCCCATCATGCATGATTCGCATTTCTCACATGACTCAAAGTCAAATGAGCCAAGAAGTCCATTCGAATGGAGCCTCTTGATGCGTTTCTCGCTGATGTGCCCTAAACGACAATGCCATAGAAACGTTCGGTTTTCCTCATTAGGTTTAAACCGTTTTGCATTAATGTTATAAATTGGCGCAGATTGATCGAGTATGTAAAGCCCATTCGAAAGAGGGGCAGAACCATAGAACAAATTGTTGCGATTGAAGGAACATAATTTATTCTTAACTGAAAAATCATAACCTTCCAAATCCAACAAAGAAATTGAAATAATATTTCTGCTTATAGCAGGTACAAAATAACAATTATTCAGTTCTAAAATCAATCCCGAAGGTAAAGACAACAAGTATGTGCCTACAGCTAGTGCTGAAACTTTCGCTCCATTCCCAACTCGTAGCTCCACTTGTCCTTGCTTCAGCCTTCTACTGTTGCTGAGTGCCTGCATATTAGTACAAATATGAGCCCCACAACCAGTATCCATGACCCATGAGGTATTATCAGAAGTAGTTGTATTAACTTCTATAACAAAAATACCTGATGAAGAAGTCTCGAAAGTCTTCTTCTTCAATTCCTTTAGACCTTCCTGGAATTTCTTACAATCTCTTCTCCAATGCCCCAGTTCTTTGCAGAACCTGCACATGTCAGTAGGCCCAGCCTTGGACTTGGGCTTGGGCTTTGGCGTGTCCTTGTCCGTGACTTGGACAGCCTTGGCCTTTCCCTTATCCTTAGCAGAGGATTTCTTAAACCCCTTGCCCTTCTGCACCATAAGCACATTGGGGTCCTTGGCGGTTTTCCTCAAGTTGGGCTCTGCAGTCTTGAGCATTCCGTGAAGCTCAGGTAGTGTCTTACTCAAGCCATGCATGTTAAAGTTCAGAATGAACTGATCATAGCTTGCAGGTAAAGACTGCAGAATGATGTCGCATGCAAGTTCCTGGCTGATTGGGCAGTCGAGTTTCTGAAGATGATCGAGATAACCCATCATCTTCAAGACATGAGGACTCACTGCCGCATTCGCAGCCAACTTGCAGTCCAAGAGGTTCTTAACTGTTTGAAACCTCTCAGTCCTAGCCTGCTCCTAAAAAAGCGATTTCAGGCTTGCCATTATCTCGATGGGAGACAATACACTTTCGAACTGTTTTTGCAGCTCAGGAGTTATTGTCACCAACATCAGGCAATAGACATCATTTTCATCTGACGAATGCTTTTCCCAAGCATTGTGCAGAGTCCTGGCAGCATTGGCAAGAGGCCTCTCGGGGAGGGGATCTCGAAGGACATAATCCTTCTTCTCCTGCTTGAGGACCAGCCTCAAGTTCCTTGACCATGTCAGGAAGTTCGTTCCAGTCAGCTTCTCCTTCTCGAGAACAGACCGGATCGAGAATGTGTTTTGTGTGCTTGTAGTAGTCATATCTGAAATATATAAATAAAAAGGTTATTAGTTAAATGTTCAAAATGATTAATCTCGTATTAAAATTAATATGATTAATCATGCATTATATTCAATAACATCAGTTACCCTCAATAGAATATAATGATTCCAAGATCCACATATAACTAAGATTAAAGTGGGCCACTGGCCGTCACCCAACCTTAGCTTATATCGGTAAGCCCTATATCGGCTAATTATATCCGTGATATAACTCTTGGTTGTGAATCTGGGCCCGAGGCCCAATCCACTCTGATGTCTCAAGGCCCGGGACTCCCGATGGCCTAGTCAAGAAAACCAGACTATACAGTCATGTAATCATCAATGTCTGGGACTCCCAATGACATTTATGAATCACAAACCGTCTTACCCACGCAAAAGCAGACATCCTCACACTGTAAGGCCATGAATGCAATTGAATGGGCTTTGACAGCTGACATAGCCTGGACAAGACATCCAACGCTTGATATTATTTGAGGTTCGTAGGTTTATTAAAATTCATTCCCAAAATAGAAGATTACTATTTCGGGAAACTTTCTATTTTGAAACCTACTATTTTGGAAACTTTCTAAAATTGGAAACTTTCTAAAACCGGAAACTTTCTAACTTTAGAAATTTCTTAAAATCCAAAACCCGCAAATTCAGAAACTTCTATTTTGAGAAACTTTCTAATTTCAAAATTTCGGAAACTTTAATTTAAAAGACATTATATATTATAAAATAAATTTTAAATTAATCTGAAGAAAGACTCAAATAATTGGCCCAATTGTTTTAACTTCTTGGCCCGAGGCCCAAGAATTGTTCCATGTCCAAGACATGATCCAATTGTCCAATTATTTGACATAACCGGTCTGGTTCATTAAAACTGGTCTAACCAAGTTTCAATTACTACGATGACCACAATTGTCAACCGGTTATTTACTAAACCGGAATTTCTCAATTTATTTGGTCCAACCAAATCAAATTAGAAATTCCTGGTTTAGGCACTAAATCCAATATTTCTTTCGACATTGGATTTCTTATCCCGGTTTAACCAGACTTAATAAAATTATTAAATCTGTTTATTAAACCGAGACGTTTAATTTTAATTAAATTAAACCGAGCCAAAATCCCTAACCGTATCGATCGATGCTCACAGCATCGATCCTGCAACGATCGTTCATCGATCCTGCATCGATCGATGCTCTCACGTGTGCACGAACGGTTATCAGGTTTGGCCGAGAGATTCTCGTGAGATCCATGCGATCGTTTGAACGATCCATGCGATCGCGGTCAATCTCTCGCGACTGCAACGATCGATCCTTGCATTGCATCGATCGATGCAATGCGATCTCAGTCGATGCAAAATCAGTTTAGATCACATACCAAATCAATATAGTTTGGTCATGCGATTTTTAAACAGTTTGTTTAGGATTCAATTCTTGTTTCTTAAGTGTTTTAATCTTATCAGTAGATTGATTCAAAAACACCTCTTTAAAACAATCCTAAACATGAATCTAAACAAGAAAAACCAGAACCTAAAGCTCTGATACCACTGTTGGAACGTTTAGATGAATCCTGATTCAATTCCAGATTCAGATTATCCTAAACATGCGATCTAGGTTCTTCTCAGAATAGAAACAAATGATGATCTCACCTTATACCTGTTATTGCAGCGGAAGAAGATGGTATGTCTGAGATCAGAGAAACACCGAGGGATGAATCCTTTAAAGGTTCACACACGCTTTCACAGGAAACAGCTGCTAGACCACCAGGGGAACTCGGCGCAGAGAGAGAGAGTTTTCGGCTCAAGTATTAGGGTTAATCAGTCTGAAACTCGAGTTTTATGACACAAAACTCGTCCTGTTCCGTTTGGGCCATTTGGCCCAAATACCAATTAACTCGTCGGTGTTTGCGCACTGCATCGATCGTTGCACCTTATGCATCGATCGATGCACAGTGGCTAAACCTTTTATTCTCTCTAAGTACAGTAAATGCCTAGCACTTTTACTGTACTTCTGCTAAAACCGTTCCTACACATTTTCCTGTTAGCTTAGGCGTGTGACCCATATGGGATCATATAATAAAGGCAATAAGTCCAAGACTTATAGATCATGAGCGGACTCTAGCAAGCCATCATGACCCCCAGTATTATATGACTTATGTCTGATCATTGACATACTCTTACTTTCTAGAGACAGTACCGAGATTACTGGACACAATTCCAACAGTCCTGGAATCTATTGTACTTGCTCTTGAGTGAAAGTTGTACTGTCGAAATGAGACAATCATATGACACTGGGAAGTCGTAATGCTTTGCTAGAAGCCACTTATGATCAGTGAGTTGAGAACTCATTGCTAGTGTTATATGATCCTACAGGGTCACACACCTAAGCAAACTGGACGTAGTACATGAGGTTGATCATTAATGTAATGATCGGGTGAATGC
The DNA here is from genome assembly GCA_030180135.1 of Orychophragmus violaceus. NCBI lineage: Eukaryota > Viridiplantae > Streptophyta > Magnoliopsida > Brassicales > Brassicaceae > Orychophragmus > Orychophragmus violaceus. Next base: position 45,942,030 of record CM058235.1, on the reverse strand, counting down.
ATATTTGACATGCATTCAATTGAAAGTTTCTGGACAGTGTCGATCGACACAATAAGTGTGTCGGTCGACACAGATCGATAGTGTCGATCGACACAGAGAGTGTGTCGGTTGACACGACTCGCGGATTACCAGATTAATTCGGTTTAATCGTTGGTTAATTCCGTTGTGGTTTAAGTCGACATATATAAGATATATGGTCGACCTAAACTCGATCTCAACCTAATTTACAGCCACCAGAAAAGAAACAGAAACCTCTTGAGAGATCTGATCTCTAAAGGCACTAGCATCCCTTCTGTTCAGTTTGTGTGCGTGTGGATACCAGTAGAGGCGCAGCATTTGAGGCGCTCTAGATCTCGATTATCTGCAAATCTTCTGCTGCTAATCACCAGGTAATTCTGAGATCCCAATGATTCAATTACATGAACCCTAGATCCTAGGCTTGGAATTCAGACCAGGATTGCCTAATTGGATTAGGATCTGCTAGAAATTCCTTCAGTGGTATCAGAGCTTTAGGGTTCCATTGAATCTGTAGCATGTTGATTAGATTAGTTGAATCTGAATCTGTGTATGGTTGATACAAACTTGCTAAAATTCGTTTTCATGAAAACCTAGTTTTAGGATTTTTTGCTTGAAAACGATTAGGGTTTATCGCCTTGTGTCGATCGACACCAATCCGGTGTCGGTCAACACATAAGGATAACCCGAACAAATTAGGTTTCGCCTAGTGTCGATCGACACAATAGTTGTGTCGGTCGACACAAACCTCGCGAGATTGATGAATCGGTTCAATTGGATTGGACCGGATATCGAGCTTGGTTAATGATGGTTAAACGCTAAGAATGGTTTATTGCGATTGGGTTGGTATCGACCGATGCTAATGTAGCATCGATCGACACTGACCGGTACTCAAAACCGGATCAATTGGATTGATCGGTTATCGCAGATTGGTTTTGGTTAATCTGCATCGATCGACACTAAAGTAGTGTCGGTCGACACCAGATTCGATGGTTCAGGTTATGGAACCTGAAGCCACATAACCAAATCAAGACAAATCGTTTAATTAGAAGAATTAAAACATAATAAAACTGAACGTTTTAAAAGGTTCCGTTCCTCAACCAAATATCAAGTGATACTTGATGTCTTTCCAATCTTGTCAACTGTCAAGACCCATTTGATTGTGTGATAGACTTGCAGTGCGAGATGTCCACAATTTCTTGAGTAAGACAGAGGTAATCGTGTTGATGGACTTGCAGTGCAAGACATCGACAATTACATGACTAAAGAGATTGGTTTACTTGACTGGGCCATCAAAATCGTTTTGGGCTCAGAGACATCAGGTGGATTGGACATAAGATGTCGATCCACAACCAAGAGTTATATTGGATATAACTAGCAAAGATGTTGCTTACCTAGATAGCTAAAATTTGGGTGATAGCCAGTGGCTCACTCAAGTTTAGTGAAGTAAGGGTATTGGATCATTATATTCATCTGAGGAAACATTGTTTGAATATAATGCGAGTTTTCTTAATTGTTAAGACTTCTCATTTCTTGAACATCATAACTAAAACCTCCCTTGTTTTACAGCTATGTCTAGCACAAACCATCGTAACAATTTCTCCCTGCGATCCGTCCTTGAGAAGGACAAGTTAAATGGATCCAACTTTCTTGAATGGTATCGGAACTTGAGAATTGTTCTCAAACAGGAGAAAAAGGACTATGTCCTTGAGAAAGTTCTCCCTAAGAAGTACCGAGCCAATGCCTGGCAGTCAGATAAGGATGCTTGGGATAAGCATTCTAATGATGTGGTGGATGTGAGATGTCTCATGTTGGCTACCAAGAACTCGGAATTGCAGAAGCAATATGAGTATGTGGAGTCGCCAATAGAGATAATCACTGGCCTGAAAAGTATGTTTCAGGAGCAGGCACGAACTCAGAGATACCAGACGGTTAGATCTCTGATTGAGTGCAAGCTACCAAAGGGCGAACCAGTTAGTCCTCATGTCATTAAGATGATGGGTTATATTGATAACCTGGGGAAACTGGATTGTCCCATTAGCCAAGAGTTGGCTACTGACATCATTCTACAGTCACTGCCGTCAAGCTATGATCAATTTGTTATGAACTATAACATGAACAACTTGACGAAGACGTTGACTGAATTGCATGGGATGCTTAAGACTGCTGAACCTAACATCAAGAAGGACACCCCAGATGTCCTTATGGTACAAAAGGGTAAAAAGTTTAAGAAACTTGGTAAGAACAAAGGTGATGGCAAGACGAGCTCGATTGTGAATCCAAGCGAGTCTGGCCATGCTCCTAAGGTTAAAACCAGTCCTTCTGAAGATGTTAAGTGCCGTTATTGTAATGGTTATGGGCATTTGAAAAGAAACTGCAATAAATTCTTGGAAGATTATGAGAAGCTGAAGAAGACGTACGAGACTTCTTCTTCAGGTATTATGTTATAGAAGTAAATGTTACTTCTTATAGTCCTACTTATTGGGTATTGGATACCAGCTGTGGTACTCATATTTTGTGAAAATGTGCAGGGCCTGAGCAAAAGTAGGACTATGGAGAAAGGACAAGTGGACCTATGAGTGAGAATGGAGCAAGAGTTGCTGCATTAAACGTAGGAGTATTTCATTTGTTTTTCCTTTTATGGCATGTTTTGAACTTAAAACTGCTACTATGTACCTGCTATGAGCATAAAGATTATTTCTATTCCTTGTTTGGATATGGAAGGATATCAGTTTTCAAGTTAAGAATAAGTGTTATTCATTTGATCACAGTGATATATTTTATAGTAGCAATCCATTAGAGAATGGACTTTATGTTCTAAACCAGAATGTGCCTAACTATAACATTAATACCAAGAGATTCAAGTCAAATGATACGAGTCAAACTTCTCTCTGGCATTGTCGTTTTGGGCTACATAAATGAGAAATAGATTCAGAAGCTCCATAGTGATGGGCTTTTGGGCTCATCTGATTGAGAATCATAATGAGTAAAGTGGATCTTGTTTATTAAGTAAAACGACAAAGGCTCCTTTCAACAGAGGTAGTGTCGATCGACACAAACGGTGCGTCGGTCGATACAGGTTGCGAACGATCAAAATGAAAGGGCCAGAGGCTTATTGGGCTTTATACATACGGATGTATATGGGCCAGTGAGCACTAGTGCTAGAGGAAAATTTCAGTACTTCATTACCTTTACTGATATTTTCAGTAGGTACGGTTATGTCTTATAAATAAGACATAAGTCAGAATCTTTGAAAAGTTCAAAGAGTTCCAAAATGAAGTACAGAATCAATTTGGCAAAAGTATTAAAACTCTACGATGAGATCATGGAGGTGAATACTTAAGTTAAGAATTTAGTGATCATCTGAGAGATTGTGAAAGTGTTTCACAATTCACTCCTCCTGAATCGGACTTTATTAGATGTGGTTCGATCAATGATGAGTCACTTAGATCTTCCATTATCCTTCTAAGAATACGCTCTAGAAACGTCTGCGTTTACACTAAATAGGTTTCCATCAAAATCAGTCACAGAAATACCACATGAGATGTGGAATGGAAATGTTTCTGATTTATCCATCATGGAGATTTGGAGTTGCGAGACTTATATAAAACGTTTAATCTCTAATAAGCTCACACCCAAATCTGATAAGTGCTACTTCATTGGTTGTCCTAACAAAACCAAGGCATGTTACTTTTACAACCAGTTCGAGAACAAATTGTTTGTTGCTGGGAACTATGTTTTCTTGAGAAAGACTTTCTTTCCAAGAAGAACAGTGGGAGTAAAAGTACAACTCGAAGAAATTCAAAAATCACAGGAGACTGCTCAACCTGATGAGGAAGAGCAGCAGTTGGATCTACAAAGAGGTGTAGAACCTGCACCTGTGGTGCCTAGAGTTTATAAAGGATCTGATGAATGTATATTCGATATACATTTAAATGGCGAGTTTCTGAAGAAGTGTCGATCGACACAAAAGTTGCATCTATCGACACAGATCGCGAACCAAATATTGATTTTGGTTTATGACTTAATTAACTATGGTTTAAATCTTGGTTAATTAGGTCGTGGTAAAAGTATACATATGAGATATGTGTGCGCGACTTTTACAGAAAATTGAAGCTCGTAGATCCGAAAGGATCCGTCACGAACCCGAGAAATATGGATTTCTCGTAACCAATTGCCGTGATCTACTGATCATTGAAAGTGACGGGCCTGTGAATTTTGAAGAAGCAATGATGGGCCTTGACTGCGAAAATGGCTGAAAGCCGCTGAATCCGAAATGGGATCCATGTCACAGAACCAAGTATGACTTGGGCTGATTTACCCGATGGTGTAGAAACCATTGTGAGTAAATGGATTTTCAAGAAGAAAAGTTGACATGGATGGTTATATTCAGATGTACAAAGCTAGGTTGGTGGCAAAAGGTTTCAAGTAAATTCATGGTATTAACTGTGAAGAAACCTAATCCCAGACACCGTGCTTATGTCCATTCGGATTCTCCTAGCAACCGCCAATCATAATGGTTATGAGATCTGGCAGATGGATATGAAAACAGTTTTCCTTAATGGAATTCTGGAAAAGAATGTGTACATGACATAATCTGAAATTTTCATTAATCCTAATGAAGCTAGGAAGATGTGCCAGCTTCATCGATCCATTTATGGATTGAAGCAAGCATCTCGGAGTTGGAATCTTCGTTTTGATGAAGTAATCAAAAGGTTTGATTTTATCAGAAATGAAGAGGAACCGTGTGTTTACAAGATGACTAGTGGGAGCGCAGTTGCATTTCTAGTATTGTATGTTGATAACATACTACTTCTCAGAAATGAAGTTCCGTTGTTTCAGTCTGTTAAGACTTGACTCGAAAGTTGTTTTTCGATAAGAAATATGGGAGAAACCGTATGCATTCTTGGAATAAGAATCTATAGAGATAGATTGGATAAGCTAATTGGATTGTGTCAAGATACTTATAGTGATAAGGCCTTGCACATGTCCAATATGCAGGATTCCAAGAAGGGCTTCGTGCAAATGACTCTTGGTATTACTCTTAGCAAGACGCAGTGTCTTTCGACACACGCTGAGCAAGGGCGAATGAGGGTCAGGCTACTGCTAAAGGTATTAGATGTCTTAAGATGTGATCTTAATTTTAGTGGGAGTCATTGTTATTAATTTTAGTTATGATATGATGTTCGTATAAACATAATTTGATTATGTTATTGAAATCTGACATCTGTATTATTTAATAATGGTTATTAAATAATAGTCCCAAAGTAATTTATGACATTTTATAGGTCATCAAGTACGTGACTTGATCATGAAACCCTATAGATAATAAATGACATAAATTATGTTGGTCCCTGGTCAAGGTTGTTAAAGTGGGACATTAACAACCACGTGAGACTAGTATGTGAGGTGACTGATGACTAAGTTTCATGGAGTCATTAATAAGAGTATTAAAGTCAATCACATAGATATGTGTTGGAGAACACAGGATCGGACATGACCCACTGATGAGAACTCTACGAGATAGTTATATAAGTGTCATGAGAGTTTTCATTACGACTATAGAGTATAGTCCTTAAACCTGAGTTCATCATGTTTTCTTACATGTGAATTGGTCCGCTTTAACCTTGTCGAACGTCAGCCGTAACTGGTGACTATAAAGGCATTGATTGGGCGTATCATGAAGCGTGTGAAGAAACAGGGATGGAACAAGATGGGATTTGTCCCTCCTATATAACAGGAGATAAATATCTCAGGGCCCATCGAAGATTTGATACTGAGAAATGTGTGGCCACACTCAAACGAGGTGAATGTCAGTCGTTTGTCTTGTCAGTATAAATCGGAGTTCGATGAACATGATCTTGGCTAAATAAGGGTGACACAGATCTTGCCTTATGCCAGATCAAGATATAGTGACGAAGGGATTATAGAATAGATGATTCCAGTACAAGTGGGAGATTGTTGGGAATGTCATGAAATCTATTGTACTTGCTCTTGAGTGAAAGTCGTATGTCGAGATGAGACAATCATATGACACTGGGAAGTCGTAATGCTTTGCTAGAAGCCACTTATGATCAGTGAGTTGAGAACTCATTGCTAGTGTTATATGATCCTACAGGGTCACACACCTAAGCAAACTGGACGTAGTACATGAGGTTGATCATTAATGTAATGATCGGGTGAATGCATATTTGATATGCATTCAATTGAAAGTTTCTGGACAGTGTCGATCGACACAATAAGTGTGTCGGTCGACACAGATCGATAGTGTCGATCGACACAGAGAGTGTGTCGGTCGACACGACTCGCGGATTACCAGATTAATTCGGTTTAATCGTTGGTTAATTCCGTTGTGGTTTAAGTCGACATATATAAGATATATGGTCGACCTAAACTCGATCTCAACCTAATTTACAGCCACCAGAAAAGAAACAGAAACCTCTTGAGAGATCTGATCTCCAAAGGCACTAGCTTCCCTTCTGTTCAGTTTGTGTGCGTGTGGATACAAGTAGAGGCGCAGCATTTGAGGCGCTCTAGATCTCGATTATCTGAAAATCTTTTGCTGCTAATCACCAGGTAATTCTGAGATCCCAATGATTCAATTACATGAACCCTAGATCCTAGGCTTGGAATTCAGACCAGGATTGCCTAATTGGATTAGGATCTGCTAGAAATTCCTTCATCACGCCCATGGTGTCGATCGATGCTGAAGTGGTGACGATCGACATTGTCACTCGCAGGTTGTATCGACCGACACACCTCTGTGTCGATCGATGCAAGGTGAACATTCTGAATTCCTCTCGGATTCTTCAGCTCCAGAACTTCAGTTTCGTGATTTTGCTCAGCTTCTTCTTCTGCCAAAGCTACTTTAACATGTTCAGTCTGTATACTGGTTTCCACTTGCGTCATCCTAGCATCCAGATTGTCAACTCTGCTTGTCAAAGTTTTAAATTTTCCACTCAGATCCTGATACATGAAGTCTATCTTTTCATTCAGATCTTGCGTCATCTTGTTCTGTCCAAGAAGGAGCTGCTCAAGCATAGATTCAATCTTTGTCTGCTCCTTAATGGGAGGAACTTGGTGAGGTGAATAGCCATAATCATTCGATCTCGGAGCTTGTCTCTGTTGACTTTTAGATGTATGTTCATGAAAATCAGCTTCATCTAAATAATTCACCTCTGCAAATTCTTCAGCTACTACATTAGATCGGATTTGCCTCTTCCTAACTACCATGTTGTGGACATAATCCACCTTATCCCTTAAATCAGCTATCTGTAAGCTATCATCTTTGCTACTAGATCTCTGCCTCTCCTTGTCAGCATTTTTGACACTATTGCTAGTTATCAAGTTCTCAATAAGCTCTTTAGCTTCCTCTGGAGTCTTGGTATAGAAGTTCCCATCACTTGCTGTGTCCATAGCTCTCTGATACCAAAAGTACAAATGGCACATAAAAGCTGTACCTCAGAGAAACCATGGTGTGGACAATCTCTCTGGTAGCTCTTGAATCTCATCCAAGCTGCCTTAAAAGGCTCTGTAGATTGCTGCTTGAATGTCAAGATGTCATGTCTAAGCTGCTCGGATAACGCATCGTCATAAAAATGTCTAAGGAACTCCTTCTTGACTGCATCCCAAGTGGTCAAAGATCCTGGTGCCAGTTGTCTCAGCCAGTAAGCTGCATCCCCTTTAAGAGAGAATGGGAAGAGCTTACAGAAAAGATAATCAGAAGAGACTCCCTCAGCCTGGATACTGCTAGCCAATTCCTCAAAGGTGTCTATGTGATCCATAGGATGCTCGCTAGAAAGACCATGGAACTGATACTGACCAACCAATGCGTAGTACTCTGGTTTCAGCCTAAACTCAGCTCTGGTGAACGGAGGTGGTCGAATCGCAGACCGATTAGCATAGAATATATCTGGTCTGTTATAATCAGCAACTGTCTTCTTGTGACCATCTTCCTCTCGTCGATGTTCAGCGCCCACGACAACATCTGGTATGATGGGGTTTCCTTCCCCATCCAGTTTCTGACCTTTCGCGTTACATATATGACCCTCCTGGTCTCGTAGAATGCCGTTCTCGCCGCGAATCAGAATCACAGGCTCCATAGCGAAAAACTCTTCTAAATGCTCAAGCTCTCGGTATCACTGATTTCGCTTTGTGTCGACCGATGCAAGAGTAGCGTCGATCGATGCATGCTCGAAAAGGTGTCGATCGACACTCAGGACTGTGTCGATCGATGCAGGGCGATCAGGCGTACCTGAAACGCAAGAAAAAAAAGAAAAAGTAGTAAAAGCAAAAATAAAAATCCTAGTAAAAACCCTAAGTTCGATCCTATCGAAGACTCTAAGAGTCCCCGGCAACGGCGCCAAAAACTTGATAGGGGTCTAGTTTTAATCCTATTCTACTGCAAGTGCACAGTTAAGTGATTGTAGTATAAAGGGTATCGAATCCACATAGACTCTGGTCTCGATAGAATAAGAACCGTAGAGATTAATACTAAGAAGAAAAGCAATTTGAAGTGAATTAAAGCAAGGCAAGAAAATAAATCGATAGCAAGATTGGTTGTGAAAGCAATTAACTAAAAGCGCTAGGTCTAGGAAATTCTCAGGAAACCAGACAAGCAGACAAGTTAATCAGTCATGATCAAATTAAACTCAGTTCTAGAACTCAAATCACGGAATTAGAATTAACCAAATCTCTTTGAGAAAATCCTCTAAGTCTAAGTGCAGTAATCCAAATCTCTTTGCAATTACTAACAGATTAAACCAGCATTAATTTCAAATTCGATATGTTCAAAATTAAACTACGCCAAATCTCTTTGCGAATAATTTATTTGCTCAACCTAAATAGTTCAGATTCTAAACCACACTCTCATGTCGTATTTAGCAACCTACGATCTAGATTCTAATTGATCAGGTTAAAACTAGCTTTAAGCACAATTTAGATCGAAGAACATTCTAATCATGTGAATCCTTAACTGAATTAAACAAGTCTAGCAAGTCATGAAATCCTTAATGAGAAACCCTAAACCTAACTATGAATCTACTCAGTCATAGAATATGAAAGCATAATCAATGAATTAATAGATTGCATATATGAAATTAAATAGATAAAGGGGTTCGAAATCTTCTCCAAAATAGATGAAGTACATGATTAGATCAGCCCCAAAAGCTCTAAAAATCTCTTAGCTCTAAGTATGAAAGCGTATGTAAAATAAACACCAAAATCCTAATTATATAGGCATAATCTCGGCTGGGGCTTCTTTGTAAATACTGGAACTTTTCTGGGCCAAGGTGCAAATTCTTCATTCTTCATAAACCGCCGTATTTCGGCCCATCTCGCTAGTGTGTCGATCGACACCAAAGGTGTGTCGATCAATGCATGATCAATAATCGGACAGTGAGCTCAATCTCTCGGCCAAAACACTCCAAAAGTCCCAAAATGCTCCAATATCTCCAATTCCACTCCAAACCTGATTAAACCTGTAAAAGACTCTAAAAGAACACAAAAGACACTAAAAACACAACTATATCATGGCATAAAACCGGTAAAAACCATGATATATCAACGATCAATCTGGCTTATCCACCTGAAGAAGAAGATAAAAACTTTCCACCAGAAAAAGATGATGCCGAGACACAGACTGAGGAAGAATATGGTTGCGATAAAAAGTGGATAGAGACGATCCGTTCATACATAGCAAACGGCGAACTCCCTGAAGATAAGTGGGCAGCGCGCAAAATCAAAGTGCAGGCCGCTCACTATGTTTTGATGGAAGGAAATATTTATAAATGTAGGTTATCTGGTCCCTTAATGTCGTGCATCGAAGGCAGAGAAGCAACACGAGTTATGGAAGAAGTTCACAGCGGATCATGCGGAAATCACTCTGGAGGGAAAGCACTAGCAATAAAAATTAAGCGCCACAACTACTTTTGGCCAACAATGGCGAAAGACTGCGAGAAGTTTTCTTGAAAATGCGAAAAATGCCAAAGGCATGCTCCGACGATCCGCCAACCAGCTGAAATGTTGTCATCTATTTCGGCACCTTACCCATTCATGTGCTGGTCGATGGATATAGTAGGACCGCTTCATCAATCCAAACAGAAATGATTCCTCCTAGTCCTGAAAAACTATTTTCGAAGTGGATTAAAGCCGAATCATATGCCAGTATTAAAGACGCCCAAGTCGAAAGTTTCGTATGGAAGAATATCATATGTCGACACGGAGTACCATACGAGATCGTGACAGACAACGGTTCACAATTCATCTCAACATGTTTCGAGGCTTTTTGCGAAAAATGGAAGATACGTCTACAAAAGTCAACGCCGCAATATTCCCAAGGGAATAGACAAGCCGAAGCTGCCAACAAAACAATCCTCGATAGTTTGAAAAAGCGACTCAAGGAAAAGAAGGGACGATGGGCGGATGAATTAGAAGGAGTCCTATGGTCACACCGAACAAGCCCCAGACGAGCAACTGGCGAAACGCCATTCGTGCTAGTACACGGATATGAACGTGTAATCCCAGCTGAGGTCAAAATCCCGGGGATACGTCGCGTGCTACTCCCTAGACAGGAAGGTCTAAATCATTCGATGCTTCTTGACGAACTGGACCTAATTGACGAACGACGCGACAAAGCACTAGTTCGTATCCAAAATTATCAGCAAGCGGCCGCAAGGTACTACAACTCGAACGTCCGAACTAGGAGATTCCGCGAAAGAGATTTGGTTCTGCGGAAAGTATTTGATACGATCTGGTTTTAATCCTTAGATCTACACTGCAAGTGCAAAGACGTGAACCAGTAGTATATAGGGTATCGAAATCCACAGAGACTCTAGACTCTTGCGATAGATTGTAGAACGTCGAATTAAGCCAGGTGAAACAGTAGAAAGCAGTAAATCAGAGCAATAAAGTAAATAGAACGGTGTAAATAAATCAAGCGAAGCGTCAGGTCAAGGGAGTTCTCAGGAAATAAGGAATACAGGCTAATCAATCAATCATGATCTAATTAAGTATTGTTCTAGAACTAGAAGCACATAAGCATAAGAAACCAACTTTCGTTGCGAATATTATCGATGTCTAACAATCCTAGCAAACCATCTTTCGTTGCGAGTTCTAGAGATCCTAAACATGCATTAAACTCAAGTTCTTTCGTTCACAATTCTCCTTAACTAAATTTCTTTGCGGATAGTCAAATTGCTTATCTAGGTTCTTTCTAGTTAATTAATCAACTGTCGTTGCAGAAATAAACCTAACATCATAAATCTGGGTAGCTAATTTAGATTTAGCATTAAGAACAACCCTAGATGAAGAACTAGAAGATGTGAATCCCTATAGATTGATCAACCTATAATTCCATGAAATCCCATGGGAGAATCCCTAAACCAAACTGATAAATTACTCACACATGACAATCATAACAATAGACATGATGAATAGAAAACCAATTAGCATAAAATAGAATAAGAAACTGGGTTCGAAATCTCTTCTCTCTCGAGTACAAGATCAGCCCCTAACTCTCTCAAAGTAAAATAATGCGTAGCCTAAACAAGTGGCTTAAAACCCTAATATAATGATTTAATCACGGTTGAGGCTTCTTTGTAATTATGAGAAACTTCTGGGCCAAGTTGCAATTTCCATAAATCTTCATTAAAACGCCGAGAATTGTCCATCTCGCATGTGTGTCGATCGATGCACAATGTGTGTCGATCGACACAATAGTCTGATGTCGACAGTGAACTCTTCCTCTCGGGCAAATGCTCCAAATAGCTCTAGAATGCGCCATAATGTCCAAATCCACTCCAAACGTACTTAGACCTGTAAACACACATTAAAGGACTCCAAAAGACTCTAAAAGACTCGATAACAAAGACATATACCATGGTTGAAAGTCCTAAAAACCATAATATATCAACTCCCCCACACTTAGCTTTTGTTTGCCCTCAAGCAAACAGAAAACCAAGATTAGGAGAAGAAGTTTGAAAACTTCAGAAACTCGTTTCATTGTAGGAGCACCACACTAAGATTCCCCTTAGTAAGCCACATGAAAATAAACCTGCAGACATCAAGACCAACATATACTTCCCTCATACTTAGCAACTATCCTGAGTAAACTCCACAATCACATTCAGATCATTTAAATTCACCATACTGACTTCTGAGATCTAATAAGTGCGGTCTCACCAAGGGAGTATTGATCAAAGAACACATGGACTCTTACTCTGTTAGCATCTGACCACTTAACTATCTTTTTCTGGTTCATTTCCTCTCCTTTTCCTTCCTTAGCACTGATTTTTCCCACTGGATATCATTTCATTTTTTCTATCAGTGCTCTTCCCTTTTTATTCGGGGTATTACTTTGGACATGTTTCCATGGATGCACAGGTGGTAATAAGGGCCTCTACCACTCCCGCGACCACTTCGAAGCTACTAGCTTATCCTCAATTTCTCACTCTTTTTCTTTTATTTTCAAGGAAGGGGAGAAGGGAATCAAAATCAGACAGGTTTACAAGCTGTGCCAGAACCAACAGAGGAATCCGACTCAAAGTATACCAAGCCCCAAGTTGCAGGATCTGAAGATGTTAGAGCAAGTTCAGAATGAACTCCCATCTTCTCTTCTCCAAGAGGAATCTCTGGTTCCACTTCCACACTGAAGCTCTGTCCATCAATGGTGGATTTCTGCAGCTTATCCATTTTCAACCGCAAAGGCTTGTCTCCCATATGGAGATCAACCAGTCCATGTCTCACATCAATCACTGCTCCAGCAGTAGCTAAGAAAGGTCTACCAAGTAGCAGAGGATCATCTGGCTCAACATTATACTTCAACACTACAAAGTCCGTTGGAATCAAGTAGTTTCCAACTCTGACAGGAATGTCCTCAAGGACTCCTTCTGGATACCTTTTTGATCAATCAACTAGGATAAGAGAGATCCTAGTAGGCTGGAAATCCATCATTCCTAATCTCACAGCCACATAGTATGGCATGAGATTCACACCAGATCCTAAGTCACACAGGGAATGCTTGAATCTGTCCTTAGAGATGAAACAGTCTAACACAAAGACTCCTGGGTCTGGAAGCTTCTCTGTAATCTGAATCAGCTTCTTTTCCATCACTTTTATGCAATTAGCCTCGTCTAGTTCCTGTTTAGACAACTTAGGAGCCTTAGGATATGGCACAGAGGGCTTGTGGACTCGTTCTGGGACTGTTGTAGGTTTCTGGTCCCGTCTGCGATCTGTGTCGATCGATGCACGAGGGGTGTCGATCAACACAAGGCGATTATGAGCGTATTCATCCTTCGTATCGGACATGCATCGATCGACATCAAGAATGTGTCGATCGACGCTCGTCTCAGACATACAATATTCATCCAGAAAATCCGAGATGATGCTCTCTTCTTCTTCCAGCAAGTCAACCTCATCTCTTATGATCACAACATTGACGAATTGCTTTTGTTCAGCTCTTCCTGATCCATTTTGCCTTTGCACTGCTGCTACAGTCTGCTGAACCTGAACATCTAGCTTCTTAACATGAGTACTTATAGCTTCTATCTTCCCACGGAGATCAAGGTACAAAGCATCTATCTTTCCATTGAAGTCCACTGTACTCTTCTGCTGTCCTTCCAAGAGCTGTTCCAAAAGTCCCATAATCTTATCATTCTGCTCATTTTGAGGAGGAACAGGTTGATATGATGAAGAACCATAATCTCTAGTAATTGAGCCGTTCTGCTGGAAAGGTCTCTGAAATGCAAACTTTGGTGCGAAACCTGAAGTCTGTCCTTGCTGATTTCCATACCTCTGACCTTGATAACCAGCTCCAGCTATGTAATTCACATCCTCAGCCTCATGAACATCCACTTTTGTTACCAAGTAAGATGCTATGATAAAATTCAATCTTTTTGTTCATCTCAGCTATCTGGGTATGGTCAGCTTTACCACCTGATTTCTGTCTCTCTAAATCAGCATTCTTGACACTATTGCTAGTCATCAAGTTCTCAATAAGCTCCCTAGCTTCTTCTGGAGATTTAGTGTAGAAGTTTCCAGTACTTGCAGCATCTAAACTCATCTGATACCACAAATTAACTCCTCTGAAGAAGATACACAACAGCTGCACCTCAGAGAAACCATGATGAGGGCAATCTCTCTGGTATCTCTTGAATCTCACCCAGGAAGACTTAAAAAGCTCTGTAGATCCTTTCTTGAAGGTCAAGAGATCCTGTCTAAGCTGATCAGATCTAGCATCATCATAGAAGTGCCTCAGAAACTTCTCCTTCACTGCATCCCAAGTAGTCAGAGTCCCAGCTGGAATCTGCTTCAGCCAATTAGCAGCTTCTCCTCCAAGAGAGTGAGGAAAAAGCTTGCAGTGTAAGTAGTCATAAGTCACTCCATTGTGCTTCATCCCAGTGACTAAAGACTCAAAGTGCTCTATGTGGTCCATAGGATGCTCAAGTGGATGTCCATGGAAGAGGTGCTGTCCAACAAGTGTGTAGTAGGAAATCTTAAGTTCAAAATCATCTCGCGGAAACACAGGAGGTACAATCGCAGACCTATTAGCATAGAACTCATCAGGTCGATTGTAATCAGCTAGTGTTCTCCTAACAAGAGGGTTAGGAGGTGGATTATTTGCTCTAGGAGGCTCTTCAGCTCGTGAATTTCCTTATCCACCTTGAGCTTCTCCATCAGGTTGAACAACCTGCCTCTCAGGCTCAGGAATGACATTACCTTCGCCATCGAGTTTCTGACCAAGCTCATTGCAGACATAGTTCTCCGCATTCCTCAGAACACCTTCAGCATCTCGAATTAAGATTACACGATTGGTATTAGCCATCTTAACTAGCTTCTGGGATATCCTGTTCTCTCTCTCTCAAGCTTTGCAAGCTCCTTAAGTTCAAGACTTTTGAGCTCCTTATCCGGACACGATCAGTCATAAACTGTTCTATTCACGCAAGTGTGTCGATCGATGCAGGGAGAGCGTCGATCGATGATTTTCGCAAACGTGTGTCGATCGACACTCAGGACCGTGTCGATCGATGCAGTGCGATTCTAGGCGTACCTAAAACGCAAGGAAAAAAAATAAGTAACCAAAAAAAAACAAAAAAACCTAGTCTAAATCCTAAACTCAAATCTATCGAAGACTCAAACGAGTCCCCGGCAACGGCGCCAAAAACTTGATACGATCAGGTTTTAATCCATAGATCTACACTGCAAGTGCACAAACGTGAACCAGTAGTATATAGGGTATCAAAATCCACAGAGACTCAAGACTCTTGCGATAGATTGTAGAACGTTGAATTAAGCTAGGTGAAACAGTAGAAAGCAGTAAATCAGAGCAATAAAGTAAATAGAACAGTGTAAATAAATCAAGCGAAGCGTCAGGTCAAGGGAGTTCTCAGGAAATCAGGAACACAGGCTAATCAATCAATCATGATCTAATTAAGTATTGTTCTAGAACTAGAAGCACATAAGCATAAGAAACCAACTTTCGTTGCGAATATTATCTATGTCTAATAATCCTAGCAAACCAACTTTCGTTGCGAGTTCTAGAGATCCTAAACAAGCATTAAACTCAAGTTCTTTCGTTCACAATTCTCCTAAACCAAATTTCTTTGTGGATAGACAAATTGCTCATCTAGGTTCTTTCTAGTTAATTAATCAACTGTCGTTGCAGAATTCAACCTAACATCATAAATCTGGGTAGCTAATTTAGATTTAGCATTAAGAACAACCCAGATGAAGAACTAGCAGATGTGAATCCCTACATATTGATCAACCTATAATACCATGAAATCCCCTGTGAGAATCCCTAAACCTAACTGGTAAACTACTCAGACATGACAATCATAACAATAGACATGATGAATAGAAAACCAATTAGCATAAAATAGAATAAGAAACTGGGTTCGAAATCTCTTCTCTCTCGAGTACAACATCAGCCCCTAACTCTCTCAAAGTAAAATAATGCGTAGCCTAAACAAGTGGCTAAAAACCCTAATATAATGATCTAATCACGGCTGGGGCTTATTTGTAATTATGAGAAACTTCTGGGCCAAGTTGCAATTTCCATAAATCTTCATTAAAACACCGAGAATTATCCATCTCGCATGAGTGTTGATCGATGCACAATGTTTGTCGATCGACACAATAGTCTGATGTCGACAGTGAACTCTTCCTCTCGGGCAAATGCCCCAAATAGCTCCAGAATGCGCCATAATGTCCAAATCCACTCCAAACCTGTAAACACACAATAAAGGACTCCAAAAGACTCTAAAAGACTCGATAACACATATACCATGGTTGAAAGTCCTAAAAACCATAATATATCAGTATTCCAAAAAAGAGGGGCGTACGAGTTAACTAACATGGACCGCGTCGAGGTTCCAAGAAGTTGGAATGCCATGCATCTAAAGAAGTATTATCATTAAACTGAGACGTCAGGCATATTGAACTACGGGACGGATTGATTCCCGCACGGGGTACATAGGCAGCCGATCTTCGATCGGTTCAGCTGTCCCCTCCTCTCAAAAAATGGGGGGGGGGGGACTGGGTCCGTATATATCTATACTTCCGCATCGGAATTCAGAAATTTTTAAAACAATCCTCGAACTCGAAACTTGTCCAACTACTCAGAAATCTCCAAAGAACTATCTCGGAAATCTCTAAGAACTTCCCAGAAAACCAGCTAGGAAAGTCCGAGCAAATCAGCTAGGAACTTTCCAGCAAAACAACTAGGGAAGTCCGAGCAAATCAGCTGGGAACTTTCCAGCAAACAACTAGGAAAATCCAAGCTCGCCGAACCAGCTCGGAACCACCGAACTAAACCAGATCGGACGTCCAAGCTGAACAAGCTCAGATGTCCAAGCTGAACCAGCACGAATCTGAGCTAAACCAGCTCGGAATTTCTGAGCTGAACCAGCTCGGATCTGAGCTAAACCAGCTCGGAATTAATCAGCTCCGAATTTCCGAGCTGAACAAACTTGGATTTCCGAGCCGTCCATTCTTCGCGAGAATCCCGAGCTGACCATTCTCCGCAAAAATTCCACACAACAGATCTTAGCTGGAGACACGACACGTCCGCAAAAGTTCAACTACCTGACCATGCCCTTGGATTTATCCGGTAACTAAAATAAACTCTTTTTCTCCTTTTCATTTCACATAGATCAAAATTAGGATATAAACTTTGTAGCTTAGAATTCGCCCACTATTACGTCACATGCATAGTTGTTAGGAATAGCTTATCTTGTCCGCTGAAGGCCGCATCGGACAAACGCATACATCCTTTACGGATATTAGCCAACACGTCCTATATTGATTAAGGCTCTGTACGTCCAGCAAACTGATTAATGCGCGCTATATAAATTTTAGATACCGCCAAAGTATGTTTATTATCGGCAAAGGGAACATAAGTCGAGAGGTCGACGTAAGATCCCGAATACGGGTTGTTGACAGGTCTTCAAATCCCCCGCGCCAGTACTGGAGACGATAATAGATCCCAAAATCCAGTATGACGCTACTCAGCACACCGGTAAAATGACGTTCTAACCAAGTATGTCTTGGTTCGGTATCTTTGAAAGGTGGTCCTGCGGATACCGTTTTATTTTCGGTGAACGAAAGATGCAAGGCGAGAGTTTCGCGGAATGTCAGGTTCGAAAATCCAAACCCAGTAAATTACAACACACTGGTCTCGACAACAACATTATCGAGTACGCGACCGACTTGGGAATGTAAGACGGCAGACACCCACACTAGTACTGAAGTCAACCGTAAAACTCCAAAACCCAGTAAAACGCTTCCGAGCACACTGGTCTAATCATTGCGAAACCCAGTAAAACGCTTCCGAGCACACTGGTCTAGTCATTATAAGTCCGTAAGAGAAAAACGTATTGTTATTTCTCGGACTCGAAACCCAGTTAGACGCTTCCGAGCACACTGATCTGATCATTGCAAAACCCAGTAAGACGCTTCTGAGCACACTGGTCTCGTCATTATAAGTCCGCGAGAGAAAAACGTTTTGTTACTTCTCGGACTCAATTTCGGAACCCGGTAAGACGCTTCCGAGCACACTGATCCAATCGTTGTAAATCCGTAAGAGGAGTAGACGTACTCCTCGAACTCGGTAGAAGAACCTGATAAGGCGTCGCTAGACACGACGGCCCAGGACGGACATATATCCGCAAAAGGATGGTGTTTGTAACACTCCCCAAAACCAATTAACAACGGACCAAAAGCTTTGGAAAACTCAAAAATCACAGTCATCTCACGAGATAAAGCTCATATCGACGAATATCAGGCTCTCCGCGCCGACCCAACTTCGTTCTACGAGTAGGATTTTCCGATAACTTACAAGACGTTGTCCGAAAAATGATCCCGGAGACTAAAAACAAAAGTGATCCGGAAAATGATCTCGGAAACTTAAAACAAAAGTAGTTTATTTAAAGCAAAGGATTCTTAAGATGGAATTACCAACCAGTCCGGAAACAACAACGATCAAGACAACAACATAGACAAACGCGACTTTAAAAGATAGGAGCCGTAGGCATTGGAAACGCAGGAAGACTCCGCGTCAACGACAAGGGAAGGATCCCACTGCAACGGCCCACCAGAATCCCCATAAAAAGGAGAGAAGTTGAAGCAATTCCCAGCCTCGGTCATCAACCGGTCGTACTCAGGGTCATCATCCGCAAGAAGCGCCGCCCTAGTTGTTGGTACTGGATTTCCCTCTAGGAAATCCGGCCCATTAACAAATAAAACAAAGGCCCATATTTATTAGCCCGCTCCAGAATCAAGATAGAGAGAGATCAACCGTCTTCCTTAGTTGGGCCTAAGCGAATGACGCCTTGACGAGGCCCAAGTGATGCCGAAGCAAGAAGCGATCGAGCTCGGGCTCGACAGGAGACAATGTGGAGATAAAGTAACTCGGTCTTCATCAGTTCAACTGATCCACGCAAATCTCAGAGATCGTTATGACGGCGAGGCCGAAATATCGGAACCGTAAGATCAAAGTCGAGACTATTTAAAGAAGAAGTGGCGATTCATTCGAGACATTCCAACCCTAGATTAGAACACTTCGACTAGATAGCTCGATCATCATACTTTGTACTCTCTTTTCGATTGTGTTTGTTCTATCTCGACGATCAATCTCAATAAAGTATTTGATTCATAGGAAACTATACCATTTCTATACCCAAAATTCCAAATCCACGATTACAAATTCTTTGATCTAACACGGATCCCGCGAGGGGAAAACACCGCAGCCGATGCCCTAGCCGCATTAGCGTCGACATCAGATCCCAACCTCAAAAGGATCATACCAGTCGAGGGAATCGAAAAACCAAGCATCGACATAGCCCTGAAAGCTCTGTCCTTGAAAGAGGACGAGCCTGCCATAAAGAGCGATGTCGAACACAAGGGGTATCCCAAGGACACCAGTCGCGACATCATCGAGATTGATGATGATCTCGATCCAAGAAGCGCCGTGTACGTCGTGAATGTCCCCGATGGACCAATCCAAGCCGCATCCGCTAGTCGAGGACCCGATCCTAATGATGACGAATATTGGAGAACTCCGATCATTCGATACATTACAAATGGCGAAGTCCCCGACGACAAATGGGAGGCGCGGAAACTCAAGACATAGAGTGCGAGGTACTGCGTCACGCAAGGAGAGATCTTCAAAAGAAGTCTCTCTGGACCTTACCTCAAATGCCTCGATAAAAAGCAAGCTCTAGCCATGATCACGCAGGCCCACGACGGATCCTGCGGAAGCCATTCCGGAGGACGAGCCCTGGCCGTGCGAATCAAAAGGCAAGGCTATTTCTGGCCAACAATGGCCACCGAATGCTAGTCCTTCTCCAATAAATGTGACAAGTGCCAAAACCATGCCCCGATTATCCACCAAGAATCGTAGAAACTCTCCTCTATCTCAGCGCCATACCCATTCATGCGATGGGGAATGGACATCGTGGGGCCCCTAGTCGCATCCGGAAAAAAGAAAGCCACACACTTATTGGTAATGATGGACTACTTCACCAAATGGATTGAAGCAGAGTCGTACCAAAAGGTCAAAGATGTTCACGTTAAGGAGTTCGTCTGGCGAAACATCGTTTGACGACATGGGCTACCCCACGAGATCGTCACTGATAACGGACCTCAGTTCATATCAAACACGTTCAAAGAGTTCTGTAGAACTTGGAACATAAAGCTGACTTACTCGACGCCACGCTATCCGCAGGGGAACGGGCTGGCAGAAGCAGCCAATAAGGTGATCATGAACAACCTCAAGAAAAGACTCAATGAGTGCAAAACGACCTGGAGCGACGAGCTCCCAGCCGTACTCTGGGCCTATCAGACTACCCCCCGCAAATCCACCGGTGAGACTCCCTTTTCACTGGCTTATGGAATCGAAGCGGTAGTACCAGCCGAAATCCTTGTGTTAAGCATCCGCAAAGAAGAATGCCCACGGAAAGAGAAACTTAACAACAAGATGATAACTGACGAGCTCGATCTCGTCGACGAAAGGAGGAACCTCGCACTAGCTCGAATCCAGAAATACCAACAAGACGCAGCTCGCTACTAAGATTCCAAGATCAAAACTCGAAGGTTTCAAGTAGGAGATATCGTCTTACGGAAAGTGTCGACCATAAAAAGGAAGAACACGCTGGAAAGTTAGGAGCAAAGTGGGAAGGTCCTTACCAGGTCACATACGTTGTGAAGGACGGGGTCTACCGACTCAAGTCGGTGGAAACCCAGAAGCCTGAACTACGACCTTGGAACATCATCAACCTCAAAAGTACTTTCACTAAGAGTACATCAACATAATCGAACTACGAAATGGTTTGATCCCCTTAAATGGGTACGTAGGCAGCTCGACTTCGAGCGCAGCCGCCCCCCAAACACAAAGTTGTTACCGCGCTCAACAACTTCTAACGAAGTCGTACTAACTTATCTTTGTGAAATCAAAATAAGTCTTTTAATCAAGGTATCTTTCTGTCGTAAAAGTTAGAGTCATTGCGAAATGCTTCGCCATTACATTCTACTTAGTGATATGAAATTATCTCTTCAAAAGCTAAAATGATATGAAATTATTTCTTCTGAAATAAAACATATTAAGTTATCCTTTCCGAGCGACCTGAAATGGCCTCCCCTAAAATCAAGTGATATGAAATGATCTCTTCCAAAGAAAAGTGATATGAAATTATCCCTCCAAATATCAAAAGATATGAAATTATCTCTTCAGTAAGCAGGCGATATGAAATTATCCCCTCAAACAAGCGACCTGAAACGCCCCCCCCCCCCCAAATCGAACGAGCTGAAATGATCGTCCCAAAACTGGCGATATGAAATTATCCCTTCAAAAACAAGTGATATGAAACTATCTCTTCCAAGCGATATGAAATTATCCCTTCAAACAAGCGACCTAAAATGGTCCTCCCAAATCGAACGAACTGAAATGATCGTCCCAAAGAAAGAGATCCAGAATGATCCTTCAGAAACCTATAATTCTTTTAATCCGTATAAGGTTTAAAAGAATTGGGGGGGCTACCCCCTCCCTTCAAGCAAAAAGCAACGAGGTCGAGACAGTTATTCAAGCAAACGACCTCTGCACACGCTCCAAATCGGACCTTTGTAAGTCTACTTCATTCATTCTTATACTTAGCATTTTTCGAGAACATACAGCGTTGAGCTCGAATCTTACACTACGAAATAGTCGTACCTCGAGTACAATCGACCTGAAAGTTCACAATGAACTCCCTAAGGCAATTCAAGACAACCTGTTTGTCGACCCCTCCAAAGAGGATCAAGCTGCTACGACAGCAAATTTTACGCTACACTAAGGCATTAAACAGAAAAATCTACACTAAGACGTGAAAGTCTCGAAAAGCAATTCATAATAAAAAAAAAAGAGAGGACACAATGTCCTCGGATTCGAACAAAAGCCCTGGGCAACAAAAGTCCAAAAAAGAAATTAAAGCCCCTCAGGGCAACAACAAATAAAAAGGAAGACTAGAATTGCTTAGAAAGAGAGGAAGCTTCGTCTTGGGTCTCCACCTGATCACCAGTCGCCCTTTCCTTCTCGAGTCGACCCTCGACCTCATCTCTTGTTCGCGAGCTGATCCCGGTCGGTAGATTCGACCCATATTGATCAAGACGAGAGCCACCTGATTGAGAGGGCGCGCCAAGATCACCGAGTCGTCCGACATCACCGGCAAGTGGAGCTTGCTGATGCTGAAATCAGACACCGCCGCAGCGTTCATTTCCTCCATGGCTAAGCGTTTCTTCTCAGCCAAGCGCGATATTGGCTAAGGCCTCTTGAAGCCTTATCTCAGCGCTCACGGCAACCTTCCTCTGGCTTTCCTTTGCCGCAATTCCCTCGAGAATCTTGAGGTATTCATCGTTTAGCCCTTTCCTCGCCTCATGGGCCACCATCTTGACGTCAAGCTCTCGGTCGGCGAGAGCCTTGTCCAAACCAGCCTGACATTGCGCAGCCCGCATGTCCGCAACCCGACCTGCCTCAATAGTGGTTCGACTCGCCTCCTCCGCGATCGAAACCTGAGTCAAGGCACCCTGCAACTGCGCATCCATGTCACCCACCGTCTTCCGTAGCTCCTCCTCCTGAGCTAAGGCCCCCTGCAACTGCTCTCTAAGGTCGCTAACCGTTTTCTCGACGGTGTCGAGCTCACTCGCCTGCGGTATCTCTCACAGCTCACGCTAAGCCCTAGCCACAAACCTGTTCGCAGCCTCCAAGGCCTATAAGAGAAATGAAAATTAAGCGTAAAACAAATCAAGAAAGCGAAGGAGGGAAAATCGTTACCTTCCCTGAAGCCGCCATTATCTCGGTGTAAGAATCACCGAGAGCCATATCCCCAACAGCCGGGAGCTGAACACCTACTGGCTTAAAATGCCTCAGCAGATAGGCAACACCCTTCGGGTCATCCGCATTCGGACATTCCTTCTGGTGCCTAAAGCGCCAGTTGAAAGATCCGGAGGACCCGGAAGAGGTAGGCCTCTCCTCAACACTCTGGCTCGATCTTCTTGAGTTCACCTCCGCGTCGGTTCTTTGACGCTTCGCCGCCGGAGGAGGAGGACCACCCCGACTCCGACCGTTTGATCCTCTCGAACCATTCGACCGGGAGTTGCGCAAAGCAGGCTCTCCAGACGGGACCTGGGTTAGTTCCTGCCCGGCTTAAAGAGGAGGTAAATTCTCCACCTCCATGTTTGCCTCTCCGGATCCTGTGACCACGGGAAGAGAGACCTTGATGAGGTCATCAGAACCAAACCAAACCAGGCGCTGACTGACTCAATCACTGACTCAACCACTACGTCAAGCAGCGCAAGGAGACTTAGAGAAATCAAAGCCACGATGAGTTCTGATCCAATACAAGGCATATGATTGGTTATACATCCAACAATCAATCCTAAGAAGACATATGACCCAGGAGGAATCGTAACACATGGAGAAGAGATTATGGAGCCGAGAAGATCTAACAAGACTTATGAGCTTATCTTAGCTCAAGTGGAGACCAAGGTCAAGACATCTAGCTCAGCTCATCATCAGCATGCCACTAAGAAGAGTCATCCCCAAAAGATGACACAAGAAGAAGATACTAAAAAGGAGCTAACCATATGTAGCATCACAACTAGCTCAACGGATAACTCAACGACTAGCTCAGCAGACTTGCCATATATGGAGCCATACAAGTTTGGAAGGTCAATTCAGCACCAAACGTTTACCTATCAAAACTACAGTGTTTTGAGGTCCTTTCCGTTAAGACCAGACGTCCTCAGCTGCACAAGACCACACAAGATTCTCAATAACTTCAAGAAGTCATACATACCATTTTTGGAGAAGAAAGAGATCAGACACCAACGGCTTCTTTCCAAGAATAAAAGCTGCGACTTTTATGCCAATAAAGATGTTCCAGAGATCCTCACTTATCCCTTGAAACCATCCAGATACGAAGGAACAATCAAGAGCATGGATCCTTGCCAAAATCGGCCTAACGGCTAGTTTCCTTTAAAATAGCGATTTCTTGTTCAAGGTCAATATGACCGTTAGTCTTAAGTCCTATAAAGTCTCATTGTATTGTTCATTTGTAAATCACCTTTCAATCAATTAATCAAAGTATTATTCAGTTCTTTCAAAGAGTTTCTTTGTTAAGAGTTTATTCCTTCTCTTGAATAAGTGTGTGATTCACCTATTCTCTAGAAAACCTTGGATTAGGATTGCTTGTGTGATTCAAGCAGAACTGATTCAACCACAGATTGAGAGAGTCAATCAGCCCATCGAACAAGCGAGTTGTTCATCATCATCCATTCCTATTTCCATTTAATCATCTCAACGTCCTTCCTAAGGAGTCTAGAGACCCACGGTTGGATCCATCTCACCACATCATCACCCACGATCTAGAAGAGCGACTTCAGTCCCTGTTCTACGTCAAACACGCTTCCATCTTGCATCATCTGGTATCAGAGCCGAAAGGTTCCTAATCAGGTGTATCTATCCTTTACCTTTCGGTTATTGCATCTAGTTTTGTTTCATTTCATTTTAAAATAAAAACCTATAAAAATCTTTTGTTTTTCATTTGTTCATCTATTTCATTCTTTGTTTTGTTTTGCATCTTAAATCAAAAAAAAAAAAAGTTTGTTCTGTGTTTCTTTTGATTTTTATTTCTCTGTTCTTAGTTTGTTTCAAAAAGTTAACAAAAAAAAAAAAAGAGTTTCCATTGTTTTGAATTGATTTCTTAAACCAAAAAAAAGGTGTTATTTCCATATTAGTTTTAATTCGAAAGTTAAAAAAAAAAAAGTATTGTTTCCTTTTGTGTTTTATTTCCATTCAAATTTTGAATCAAGCAAAAGGGCTCCTTTCCATATTTTTAGAAGTCATACAATCTTGTTTCCTGTTTTAAAGGGATTTAAACCGAGTTTCCTAAAAACTAGTTTTCTAAGTTTCCCAAACTCCTTTAAACCGAGTTTAACTTGAAAACCAGTAGCTCTTGATTTCAATAAGGATTTTACAAGTATCAAACCATGCTGGACATAGTTCAATACTTAAGTATTTCAAGAACATATTAATACACTGGTTTTGTGCATTGTCAGGAACTAACTCAAAGGAAAAACATGGAAGAAGAAGAATCATGTGGAGACAATTGGAGTGAGGATGAAGAGAGCCTACTCTGCTCAGATAAGGAGACAGAGTATGAGACACCACCATGGCCAGGAGATGATGCCTCTGAATATGGGTATGATTCAGATGGTGACTCAGGCTGTGATCATGAGCCGCAGCACAAGGAGCTACACACTACAACCTCACCTTGGAATCGGCTCTGCATGGAGACCAGTGAGGAAAGTGAAGATTCAGAAGCAGACATGTATGGAGAGTCTCACCCACCTAGGCACGAGAGCGCATTCAAAACCCATGGAGTTACTTCATACCATGTACTAGCTCAACGTCAGTCCACTGATACAAGGAAAGCTACAGCCCAACAAGCAAGCACAAGGCAACCGACCACCAGAACAAGAGGTTCCCTGATGTTTTCAGGAAGAAGCAGTAACCCTGAAGCCTACTTGCAATGGGAAAGCAACATGGAGCAATGGTTACAAGCTAACAAAGTTCCCAAAGAAAGGAGGCTAGTACAAGCTGTCTCAGCCTTCACAGGAAAGGCTTATGAATGGTGGCTAAAGGAGAGCACGCCAACCATCCTTAAGAAGCCAATATTGGATTGGAGAGATCTCAAGACCAGGATGAAAAAGGAATTTGTGGAGAAACTTCAAACCACCACCAAGAGAGTGAATATTGCATCCGAAGCACAAGCTGCTCCTAAGCCCAAGTCTGATTTCTATCAAGAATCTATGGCGACTCTTCAAGCAAGGCAGGATCAGCAATGGCAGAAGATCATGGATATGTTACGCCCAAAGAAACCAGAGAAGAAGCAGAGTCATAAACCTTCACCCAATGCAACCGGACACAGCTTTGATGCCTCACTCAAGTTGCGAGACACGCCAACACAAGGTAAGTGTTCCAACCTTGTAAATTCCAAAGAGCCAACATGTTATAGGTGCCATAGGAGAGGGCATTTTGCTGCAAATTGTCCATCTAAGAAGTTGTTCAAAGATATAACATCAGAGTTGAAATTGGAAGTAACTGACACAAATGATAATTTGTGCAATCCGATATTTTAATTTCCAATTCAAGACTCATGCACTTGTCTTTGTCAAAGAGTTTTGATCATGGAATAAGACAAGAAGAAGAGCACACAAGTCAGAAAGACATCAACCATGAGGTGAAAGCAAACAAGGAGAACATCATGTTCCAATTCACCAATACAATCACTGTGAGTTTAAGTTTCAATAAATCTGTTCCTATAGTTCTAAACTCAGATATAATCCACTTGCTCTTTCCCTTAAGAGTTGACTTAGGTACAGGTCTGATAAAGATCAAGAAGCCAAGGGTAGAAGGAGTCTTGAAAGAGAGACCAAAACCGAGCCATGTTTCCACACATGAGCCACAAGCGAATCAAAGTCTTGAATTATATCATGCTCCAACCAAACATGAGGTTATTTCTGAACTTGGAATAAGTATTCTTGGCTATCAATCCACCGGTATGATGCACTTGTTTCTTGAGTCAAGTGTTGAGACAGGGAATAGATCTAAAGATAAGGCCAAATGGGAGATCAAGGAAGAGCCACCGGACCAAAGCAAGGACACTACATCAAATAACATAGTAAGTCTTTCTTTGATCCACTTCATTTCTCATGACTCAACAGCTGTGTTAAAGGATTTGTTAAGTTTACAAGAGAATGAGATATCAGTAGCACATGAAGATGACTCTAAGGAAAATGATTCAAACCGATATTTATTTGATAAGAAGCCCATAATGCACTTGTCTCTTTGCCAAAGTGTCGAACATATTTCAGGTCTTAAAGAGAGCAGAATCAAGATCAGCAAAGGAGACATCACACCAGCTCAAAGAAGAGGAGCATTGCAATCCTATTTGCTCAAAGAAGAGCCACCAGATGCTCCACAACTCAACCGGAATCAAAATGATTCCCAAGGTAATCTTCTAAACCCTCATTCACTTCACTGGACTAACTTGACTTATCTATGTGCAGGTTATCAAGTTTTGAGGTCAAAACTTCTTGAAGAGGGAGGGTATGATGAGGTCATCAGAACCAAACCAAACCAGGCGCTGACTGACTCAATCACTGACTCAACCACTACGTCAAGCAGCGCAAGGAGACTTAGAGAAATCAAAGCCACGATGAGTTCTGATCCAATACAGGGCATAGGATTGGTTATACATCCAACAATCAATCCTAAGAAGACATATGACCCAGGAGGAATCGTAACACATGGAGAAGAGATTATGGAGCCGAGAAGATCTAACAAGACTTATGAGCTTATCTTAGCTCAAGTGGAGACCAAGGTCAAGACATCTAGCTCAGCTCATCATCAGCATGCCACTAAGAAGAGTCATCCCCAAAAGATGACACAAGAATAAGATACTAAAAAGGAGCTAACCATATGTAGCATCACAACTAGCTCAACGGATAACTCAACGACTAGCTCAGCAGACTTGCCATATATGGAGCCATACAAGTTTGGAAGGTCAATTCAGCACCAAACGTTTACCTATCAAAACTACAGTGTTTTGAGGTCCTTTCCATTAAGACCAGACGTCCTCAGCTGCACAAGACCACATAAGATTCTCAATAACTTCAAGAAGTCATACTTACCATTTTTGGAGAAGAAAGAGATCAAACACCAACGGCTTCTTTCCAAGAATAAAAGCTGCGACTTCTATGCCAATAAAGATGTTCCAGAGATCCTCACTTATCCCTTGAAACCATCCAGATACAAAGGAACAATCAAGAGCATGGATCCTTGCCAAAATCGGCCTAACGGCTAGTTTCCTTTAAAATAGCGATTTCTTGTTCAAGGTCAATATGACCGTTAGTCTTAAGTCCTATAAAGTCTCATTGTATTGTTCATTTGTAAATCACCTTTCAATCAATTAATCAAAGTATTATTCAGTTCTTTCAAAGAGTTTCTATGTTAAGAGTTTATTCCTTCTCTTGAATAAGTGTGTGATTCACCTATTCTCTAAAAAACCTTGGATTAGGATTGCTTTTGTGATTCAAGCAGAACTGATTCAACCACATATTGAGAGAGTCAATCAGCCCATCGAACAAGCGAATTGTTCATCATCATCCATTCCTCTTTCCATTTAATCATCTCAACGTCCTTCCTAAGGAGTCTAGAGACCCACGGTTGGATCCATCTCACCACATCATCACCCATGATCTAGAAGAGCGACTTCAGTCCCTGTTCTACGTCAAACACGCTTCCATCTTGCATCAGACCTGAACAGGGTTAGGAGGAGGGATCGAAGGAGGAGGAGGAGGCCCCTCGCCCATGGCAAAAAGAAGGGCGTTTCTCAAGTCACCGGCCTTTATTTTCTTTGCCAGATCGACGGGATCCTTCCCGTTTCGACGGCAGCTAGATCTTCGCGACATCTTTTCGAGAGAACGAGTGCTTGCGGTAGAACTATCGTCCGAAACAGGTCGATCTGCAGACAAAATAGATTCGAGTCAGCCCGACAAACAAAAGGCATATAGCGCGGAAACACCTGTACAGACTAACCAGAATACTTACTCTCTCCAGTCCGCTCGATAATCTGAAGCGGAGCCTGAATGATTCGGGTCGAAGCGGGCTGACAGGGGAAGCGTGATTCGTCTCGTGAAAGACGAAGTTGGTATGGAAGAGGTTATCGGGCCGTGGGACCTAAGGCAGCTCGAATTCGCTGGTCTGTAAAATTGGACCAGCGGATATCTCCTCTCCGAAGACGAGCTATAAAACTCGATGTAATTGGGTTCAGAGATAGTGACTCAGGAGCCTCTGCAAAGAAACCAAAAAGGTTATTAGCAAACAGCTCGATGTCAGCGAAGAACATCGAAGCGACCAGAGAAACTAATAAACCTTAAAAGCTAACCAACGCTAGCTGCCCATCTTGTCGGGATAACCGAATAATCGAAATCCTCGACCGAGTGATGGTTGATCCTGAAGTAAAAGTATTTACTCTTCCACACATCCCTCGTCGATATCTCGTCAAGGATCTTCCCATGGCGAGGAGAGAGGTAGTAGGTCCCGGAAAATGAGTCTTATGTTTTACCAAACAAACCCTCATCAACTCCTCGATCCCAAAGTCGATGCCCTCCTCAACAGCTCTGACCCCGAGCCCGATGACGTACCGGATGAAATTCGGGGTCATCTGATGAAAGGCCAGCTGAAACTGAGCTAAAACCCATGAGATAATGCGAGGGATCGGGAAAAACAATCCGCATTTATCGAAGTAGGTATAAGAGGCACATCAATAGCCCTCGACGACAGATTCCGGCGACATCGCCGGAGACGGGATAATTATCTCCACCTCCGGCGGGATCCGGCACTTCGTCCGTAACTTCTGTATATGGTCCACGGTTAAACTGGACGGCGGATGGGGACCGGACGGTCCCGCCGCGACGGGTGAACTTGCCCTGACTGCACCTTTTCGAACCATGATGATTCGGTGTATCGGAAATTTCTTTTAAGAAAAGAAGAAAGACGAAATCTCTAGAGAAAAAAGTCTCGGAGTAACAGTAAAAGGAATAAGAGCGAGAAGCAAAAAAAGATAGAATGAGGGAGAAGAAGTTACCTTGTCGATTTGTAGTGCGAGCAGTAATGTGAATCATGCTAGGCAACTTCCCCTTTTAAACTATCGCGTGCTCGAGATCCGTGGGATCTTTCGTATCCCGCAATCCCAACCGCTCAATTCGAAATTTGTAAATGATTACGAAAAAGATCAAGACAGTTGGGATCCTTCGATTCCTTGCAATCTCGACCGTTGATATAAGATCTGAGGGCAGAAATGAGCGATTGACGATTAAGTCATGTCCGCCGTGTCAGCGGACGCGCCACAAACAGGTTCATCCGAGACACGCGCCCAATCTTGGCCATACGATTAAAACAAGATCCGCGAACGAGGCGAAAATAATCATTAGGTTTTCGGCATCCGAGACACGCGCGCGTCTTCCCGAGAACGTCCATCGCCCATTAACCTCGACTTGTCAAAATTAATAGGCTGGGGGGCTATTGTTGGTACGGGATTTCCCTCTAGGAAATCAGGCCCATTAACAAATAAAACAAAGGCCCATATTTATGAGCCCGCTCCAGAATCAAGATAGAGAGAGATCAACCGTCTTCCTTAGTTGGGCCTAAGCAAATGACGCCTTGACGAGGCCCAAGCGATGCCGAAGCAAGAAGCGATCGAGCTCGGGCTCAACAGGAGACGACGTGGAGATAAAGCAACTCGGTCTTCATCAGTTCAACTGATCCACGCAAATTTTGGAGATCGTTATGACGGTGAGGCCGAAATATCAGAACAAGAAGATCAAAGTCGAGACTATTTAAAGAAGAAGTGGCGATTCATTCGGGACATTCCAACCCTAGCTTAGAACACTTCGACTAGATAGCTCGATCATCATACTTTGTACTCTCTTTTTGATTGTGTTTGTTCTATCTCGACTATCAATCTCAATAAAGTCTTTGATTCATAGGAAACTATACCATTTCTATACCCAAAAGTCCAAATCCACGATTACAAATTCTTGGAGTGAATCTCAGATCTCACACAGGTGATCTCGAGCTGCTCCTCCTCGGGCTCGAATGTTGGAGGATCATGTGCCTTCAGCGCAGCAATCATCTCAAGGTTGCTGTTTGTTTCGATAAAATCGCAGTACCTCTTTTTGGCCGTGGGCAATTTGGTGAAAATGTCGCGAAGCTTCTGAAAGTGGGACGAGAACTTATCAAACATTCCTTTTCTCCCCTTCTTGGTCTCCTCCTTCAGAGCAGCATCACAGGAAGAGTTCTCCTTCACAAGCTTCAGTTTTAAAGCCTCAGCTTCAGCAAGAGCCTCCGCCTTTTAAGTATTTACAGAGTGCCGCGCAGCCTCAAACTCGGCCGCTTGTAGTTCACGCACAGCTTTTAATTCGGAGAGAGAAAGCTCCTGTTTCTGATTATCGGCCAGATGTTTGCGGAACAATTCCTGAGCTCCACGGATTTCTTTCTCGGATTCGGCGGCCAGCCTGTTCACCGACGCCCATGCCTGAAAAAGGGAGGGTATATAAATGTCAGTCCAGTAAACGGCCACGCCAGTCAAAGAGGAAAGGTCTCTACCTTTAAGAAATCCTGGCCAGCATGCGTAAGCGAATCGCCATACGACATATCCCCATATTGGACCGGATCATCTCCCGCGTGCCATACTCCCGAACAGAACTTCGCAACTTCCGCGACATTATCGTAAATATGACCCTTGAACTTCGTGCCGATCGAAACAGACTTCGGGACGGTGCGAGGAGCTTCAAGGCCACCTGCTCTCCTGATCCTCTTCTTTCTCTTCTCAGGCGGACCATTCTGAGCTTCTAAACCCAAGACTGCTCCTTTGGAGATACGGACAGCGCCGGAGTTTTGGCCAGTTTCTAGTTCGCCTGTAACCATAGGAACCTCTTGATTAAGAAACATACCTTGCACGACTTCCTGGCCATCTCCGGCTACCTAGGATGCCTTTCCCTCACTTATTTGCCTCTTTTATTCTGCCGCCGCTTTCCTTTTAGCCTTCGCGAGTTCGCGTTGAGACAGCGGAAGGGGTGCGCTCTGGAATGACATCGTCCAAGCTGTGGCAATCTACAAAAAAGGGGGGGGGGAAACTGAAAGAGTTTAAGGAGGAGGAATGATCGAAAACAATCGAGAGAAAGTTTAGAAAGGGAAACTTACAAAATCTAGAGAGAGTGAGTGAATGAAGAAATGAATGGAAGATGAAGGATACTTATAGAAGGAGTGGGGATAGAATCATAATTTCACATGTTTTCTCAGAACGATCTCGGGATCTGCCAAACTGTGCGTAACAGGTCAGTTCCGAATAGCTGAGTCAGCTCTTTCGAGCAATTGTTTTCGCCTCGAATACAGAATAACCTCGCCATCATCACACTCAAGTCTGACAAGCTGGGGGCTAATTGTTGGGGTCAAAAACCCCCTCGACGAAAACAATAGCCGGAAACAAGATCGGACAATCAGACACAGACGAATGTCCGCTTCAGACAAACAAAGTTTCGTTTGAATAACCAAGTTATACGAAGTATCAGCAGCTTTGTTTGAACAACTTATTGAACAAATGGATTCAACGGATACATTTCATACGAAGCGGACGACATTTCATATCCGGCAGACCAATCGGACAAACGAACCTACCAACCGGGATTGCGGATCAACGAAACATCCAAACGGATAAAGATCAAGCTGACTCAGCTCGGAACCGAGACAAACCAGCTCGGAATCACCAAGCTGAATCAGCTAGACCGAGCTAAACCAGCTCGAAAATCCGAGCTGAACCAGCTCGGGTTTTTCAAGCTGAACCAGCTCGGGAATCGAAGCTGGACCAGCTCAGGTCCGAGCTAAACCAGCTCGCATCCGCACTCTTCCCTTCTCATTTTCGGAACATGATTTACCCCTTCAAAAAGTCCGAGGTGAATGAGTCTCTTGCAAACTTCCGAGCTGGACTTTGCCGAACTTTCCGAATGGACAATCAAACATTTGCCGATATGCACAACTCGCCGCAATCTACCTTCAGAAACATCGACTCGTACCTTCTTGGTCGATAACTTGGACTGACAGACCAAGTTAGAGGAAATAAGAACTTAGGCCCAAACATACGATGTATGGATACTCAAAACTTTGGGCCGAATAGATAAGTTTGTATGCAGATGGGCTCGGATCGTCCGTTCTCGGCCCATCCGACAAATAGGTAAAGCCGCGGAAAGATGGTCTCCAAAGAAAGGAGATAAACTCAAAGAAGTAAAAAAAGAAAATATTTTCGAGCTAAAGGAAAATTCGAGATAAATATGGAAATCGTAACGAAAAAAGGAAAGAGATAACAACAACAAGATTTCCGAAAATCTTGCGAAAAATATCCTCGAAGCCGACTTGCCGCAGCTATAAAAGGAGATGGAAGTCATACGATTTAGGGATAGCAAAAAACCCTAGCATCTAGGCTTAAAAACTTAGCAATTTTCTTAGCTGTTTCCGTTCTTTGTACTCTCTTTTCGATCCCTGATCAATAAAATATCCTCCAGGTTTACTATTTCGGTGTGTTTATCTTTGAAGTTTCTATTCCCTAAAAGTTTGCTCTATAAGTTTTGACAGTGCGAGTTCCGACTCTCACATATGTCTCTACATATATCTACATATATAAAAATCGCTAAATGTGATCTAACATTGAATAGTAAAATAACATGTTTGGTCTCTCTCTCTCTCTCTCTCTCTCTCTCTCTCTCTCTCTCTCTCTCTCTATATATATATATATATATATATATTGCAAAATGAGATCTAATATCAATATTAAAATGACATGTTTAATAAACATATATTATTATTACTATTATTATTAACTGCAAAATTAGATCTAATACTAAATACAAAAATGACATGTTTGACATATAAAGAAAAAGTTAATTTATTTATAACATTAATTAAAAATTAATTATACTGCATTATCTTTTTCTACTTTTCTATGTTTTTACAATCAATTATCAATTTATCATATATTTTTAATTACCAATATTTTAGATATACGCATTTAATCATCTTTAAGTGCATATTATCAATGGCTCTGATTGGTGTTCACATGACGGGAGAGAGAGGGAAAGTGAAAGAGGGAGAGAGAGGGAGAAGAGAAGAGGGAGTGGGTGGGAAAAATCCCACTACATTTTGCCAAAGAGAAATTTTTTAGTCTTTTAATTGTCATTTTTTGCTTTTCAACGTAAGTGAGCTGAATTTTTTTCCCACCCATTTTCTTTTGATTGGTGAAAAGTCAGCTAGATTGAGCTGAATTAATTTTCCTCTCTCTCCCTTCCCTCTATAGCTGCTAACCAATCACACCCAATGTGTGTTTTTTTGTGATAAAGTGCATATAATAAATGTTGAAGATGATGTGCATTAGACTTATCTATTAGGTTCTAAAGAATAAAAAAGTACTTGAGATGGTAAATCGGATGAACTCAGCCACTATTCTACCCTTTGTTTTGTCCAACAAATCTTATCAGTTGAGTCGAATCTTCTATCAAAGGAGTCTAAATGTTTCTGGACTGATATCATGAGCTATTTGCTACATAGATCCATGTTGTTCTATATCGATTAGATCTGAATCATCCTTAGAACCCACTAAAATCTTTGACTGTGTCACATCACACCAATTCAACACTGTAAGAAAATTGCTTATAACGGCGGATTTCAGCGTGGCTATAGACGTTTTTTCGTGGCTATTTTTCGATAGGTACAATGCAATCCGCGCCTATGAGCTTACAAATATCGACCATTTGTGGCTATTCGCTGCAACAAAACCATGGCATAACGACAACGAATTTCGTAGCTAATAGCTACAAATAACAAGAACTCACATCCATGGTTTTGATAGCTACGAACAGCCAAGTTTTTTTGTCGTAGCTATTACTTAAAATAACAAAAATAGAATTTTAGTTTTTTAATATAATATGTTATGATAAAATAAAATTAAAATAACTAAATAAATAATTAATATTAAAAACAAATACAAATACAAAGGCGAATACAAATATAAAAAATACACATGTTTCCATCTTCAACGCCGCTTCTATATTCTTCCTCCTGGCCATCTTGTCTTCTTCTCCATCGTAATTGTAGCACCCCAAAACTAGCCCAATTGGAAAAAGTAATTTATGCCCAAAAGCTTAAATTCCATCCCAAAATGCTAGGGTTTCACTAGAGAGGTATTAGAAGCAAAGCCCTGCAGAGATCCCGGGAGAGCAGCCGTCGACGACCAGCCGATACCAGCCGCCACCGCCGACCGCCCGGAGCAGCAGTCGCCGCCGTGAAGAGCCGTCGGCCGCCATCTTCTTTCCCCGTGGCCGTCATCGATCTTATATCCCAAATCGTCGTCTTCTATATTCATTTGAGTGTCATCTTTTCCTTTCTTATTCTTCTTCTCTTGCGCCCGAGATCCCTCGGAAGTGTTAGATCTGGATTTAACTATGTTTTCTCATTTTTCTCTCATCTCCCGTGTTTAGATCTGATATCTAGAAGCCCTTTTCGAAGATCAGGACTGTGAATCTCATCCTCTCTCTCTCGCGTTAGATCTACCGTCCACCATCGATTTAAGGTTAAGGTGAGGACCGGTCGTGAACTCTATCTTTATCATTCGCAAATACCATGACATAAGTCCAATGATAGTATTAGCTTAGCTAGATAGAAATATAGATCTAGTTGTTGACTTGTGGTGATACAAATTGTAGTAGATATCACTCTTGCTTGCTGGGATTGTTGTTGATACGTAAATTCAATTTTGTGTATCGTTGTTGTTGTGAAGATATTTTAGTAGATATCGCTCTTGCTTGCAGGGCACGTGGGTTGGGAGGTGACAGGTCCTTCGTCAGGGGGCAGGACGGGTCCTTGTGGGATGCAAGTGATCAAGGAATCGATGTTCATGGGGGCATCTGGGGTTAAGTACCCATTGGAGACACATGGGGCCCATGGTGTAACGCCCCCTTCCCATTTTCCGCTGACCGACGAGCTGACCGGCCAACAATCAAACAAGAACATGACCGATCGAACCCGAGCACTCATACGAGAAGAGTTTGTCACAATCCGAAGCCAGAGACAGTCTGGTTTGAGTCAATGGCTCGAACCAAACCATCCTTGACTCCGTTTACCTCGTTTCCACGATACAAAGCTTTTCAACATGTACCGCTTCCAAGAATTGTGTTCGGTTCGGACTAAACCGTATATCAAGGAATTATACCGTTTTCATTACTTTAAAATTATAAATCTTATTCACAATAATATACGATCTAATACAAATCATTTAGATGGGTACCCACAAAATCCGAAACCGCAAATAAAGTCAAAATGCGTAACAATCGATGCCAAATGCCAACCCGAACCTACTCCGAGTGTCCTACGCATCCGTCGAGCTATTCCAACCTGAAAAAAACAAAAGAGTCTAATGAGCAATCTAAGATTACCCAGTGATACGGCTCCCAACTAAAGGCTGCTAATAATCTAATAATCCCGCCCAAACCCAAAATAACAATAAAGTACAATAGCTGATCACGTGCTACCAAGACGTGATGAGCTCCACAACACACAAGCATTCACACAACAACACAATCAACAAAGGAAATCGAGAACACTGCGGCACATGCCCTCGATTAGACTCAATCTACACTAAATGCATCTCTAACGCAATCTCCACACCATGTGCCCGAAACGCGAACTCGATAACTTCCACGGAAACACTTAGCTACCGCCATGGTAAATAAAACCTCCCACGACTCCTAGACGAAATCACGAAGTCCTACGACTAGGACACTGTTCTCTGTCCATCGATACACGGTGACTCGGGCTACCCCTAGATAACCAAAGTTTCCATGCAGTCCGGCCCTAGGACGCGACCCCGTATTCTCCGGACCACACACCTACCGGCGTCACTTAGTAGGTTAACACCATAACCAGAACCACCACCCGAAGGCACGTGAAACAATTAGGTAACTACCCGAGGATCCAATCGGGTCGGAAGTACCAGAACGCCATCTCTAGACTTGCGGGATCTAAC
The DNA here is from genome assembly GCA_030180135.1 of Orychophragmus violaceus. Taxonomy (NCBI): domain Eukaryota; kingdom Viridiplantae; phylum Streptophyta; class Magnoliopsida; order Brassicales; family Brassicaceae; genus Orychophragmus; species Orychophragmus violaceus. The sequence goes on along the minus strand of CM058235.1, from coordinate 45,905,350 downwards.
GCACCCTATAGAGTCCTAATAACAGTAAAGTAACCAAGCAGACTCACTAGGATTCTATCACGCAAGACCGACAAGGTCAACATAAATAAATCCCGTCACAACTCCCAATTTATCCCGCAAGTCCTATCACCAACCTCCACGTCATCCGACCTTATCCGGTTTCGTACGGGATTAGGCATCTATCCAAACTTATCCGGTCCCGCACCTGAGTAAGTATCTACCAGTACAGTCTACTCGGCCCAACACCGAAATAGATAAACAATCAAGCAATCAACAGTCTACTTGGACCAACACCGAATTAGATAAGCAATCAAGCAATCAACTATCTACTCGTCCCAACACCAAAGTAGATACACAATCACACAAACAATAATCACAACACCACACAACAAATTATTTAAGTTTATTCGTCTTTTAATATTTTCTTAACCTTCACTCATTTAATTCGCCACCTTGGGATTAGTGGATTACTAATCCTGTAGACGGCTTACCTCACATTTTAATTCATCTTATCCCTTAAATTCTTATTCTTAAGCTCTTTGATCCGTCAGCTTGAGATTAGTAAACTTACTAACCTCCTGACTGTACATTATTATTTAATTAATTAATTTAACCCGATAAGACTAAATAACCCACCCCGTTATTATATTCTAAGTGTGTTATATGTTTCAACCGTATTTTAACCAACTCATAATTTCTCGTATATAGATTCATTTAGATATGTTCTTAAATACTTATATATGCATATACATCCTAGCATGCCGTTCTATATGTATGCAACACCCAATAAAGCAATCAACGAACTATCAATCAATTACGGATATAAGCTAACTAGCATGCATCTCTTAACCTAAACATTTAATTAGTTAACCGATTTATTAATCAATCTGGCCATTCGAACCAATTCAATCATCGAGGTATGCAACATAAATCTACGGTTAATGAATCCAAGGTCTATATGTCCTAATCTATATGCAACACAAAATTTAGCCGACTCACAGTGTTATCATGATGACGGATGGATGGATTGACGGAACCCGCGAGATCCGAACTAAACCCGCTGCTACCCTGAACCCTTCCCGAACCGTTGACTCGCTTTGACCCAAACTTGACTCGAGCGTTGACCTTAGTGATTCCGATCGTATCTTCTCACGAGCCTCCGGACCAACCTCATTTTCTATTTCCTCTTTCTCTCCTTCTCTCTCTCCTCCGGTTCTACTCTTTCTCTCTCTCTTCTCTGGTTCTCTTACTTCTCTCTCTCCTCTGGTTCTCCTCCCCCTTCTCTCTCTCCCCTTCTTCTTCTCACGCTCCTCCTCCTCCTCCTCCTCCTCCTCCTCCTCCTCCTCCTCCACCTCCTCCTCCACCTTCTCCTTCTCCTTCTCCTTCTCCTTCTCCTTCTCCTTCCTCTTCTCCTTCTCCTTCTCCTTCTCCTTCTCCTTCTCCTTCTCCTTCTCCTTCTCCTTCTTCTTCTTCTCTTCTCCTTCTCTCTTTCTTTCTTTCTTGTTTTTCTTGTTAGTGTGAGTAAAATGTGTGACCCCAAGCTTCTTTATATATCTGAAGCCTCCGGACCAACCTCATTTCTCTTTCCTCTTTCTCTCCTTCTCTCTCTCCTCCGGTTCTCCTCCTCTCTCTCTCTACTCTGGCTCTCCTCCTTCTCTCTATCTCTCCTCCGGTTCTCTTCCTTCTCTCTCTCCTCCGGTTCTCCTTCTCTCTCTCTCTCCTCCGATTCTCCTCCTTCTCTCTCTCCTCTGGTTCTCTTCCTTCTCTCTCTCTCCTCTTTCTTCTTCTTATTCTTCTTCTTCTTCTTCTTCTTCTTCTTCTTCTTACTCTTCCTCTTCCTCTCCTTCTCCTTCTCCTTCTCCTTCTCCTTCTTATGCTTCTGCTTCTTCTTCTCCTTCTCCTTCTTCTTCTCTTCTCCTTCTCTCTTTCTTTCTTTCTTGTTTTCTTGTTGGTGTGACCCCAAGCTTCTTTATATAACTGAAGCCTCCTTGATGGATTTAAGATACCTGTCCATGCTTCTCCATCAGCATGCCACGCCACCCCCCTCCAAGAATCAGCCAAGTTCAATGTTTCTCCTCTCCTCATGACACCTTGCACATATCCAAATTCAATGAATCCAACTCATCCTTTGAACCCAAACAAAAAGAGGTGGCGCCATGGGTAGGTTTACACTTGTCATTTCAGGGTTGCTTCTGACCAAAACCAGTGAGCCAATCTGCTCAAATCATCCCGTAACTCCGTTCCGTTCCGATGCTTCGGTTTAACCGGTTTTGCGTTTAATATTTTAAAAACTCCTTAGATGCTTTCATAAATCCACCAAGCCCCCTTTTAAGATTCTAGATAATCTTATATGAATTTAGAAATTTGAATCACTCCGTTTGGACACCCGTAGCTCCTGTTATGAAGTTTACAAGTTTTGTCGGTTTTATCGGTTTCCATTCCCGATAGTCCGAAAAACTCATCTACGGTCCGTTTCCACCATTATTGGTCTTCTAAATGTTTTCATTACTTAAAAAGAAGAACATTTGGCCCGTCTCAGCTTCCGGCTCGTATTTTGGTAAAAGTACCAAAATGTCCCTCAAGTCTTAGAATTTACAAAAATGCCCCTGTTGACTTTCCGGTTGCCCGTTGACTAATTTTGTGAGACAGGGTATTACATTCTTCCCCACTTACAGTAATTAGGTGCCCAAATTCTCCGTTACTAACAAACTTCGAATCAGAGTCTGAATCCTATAAGTCTCCACTTTGGAACTGATTCCACTGCTCCGCTGTTCGAACGATGATCCAACTGAACTATGCTTCCATTGCTCAACTGAATCTCGAAACACGATCTTTCTCAAACCCTCATTATGCTGACATCTTGAACTTCTCACACTGAAAACTTGACTCACAGTTACTTCTGGTTTCTCATATCATTGATTCACTGACTCCAATCTTGATTCTCTATACCCATGGTCCTGACTGAACTGCTCCACTCGGTTTTCTGATTCGTCCGCGCCAACTAATGACATCTTGAACTGACAATTATGACTTCCCCACTTCGCTTTGACTTTCCCAAATCACGCAATAACGACTCGTCCTCCATTCTCGATACTTGTTCCGCATTTACTACTTATCGCTCCCCATCGACATTCTGATAATATCGATGTTCCTTCATTCAACTAAACCGACATACTCATACACGCCTCGAACTTTCTCGATCACTGATCTCCACGCTTTATGAATATCTAACCGCCTTTCCTTTGATAACCTCAAACTGATCAAAAATTGACACCGATACTTTCCATAACTCTTTGCTAGCTCATCATACTCATTCGCCTGTCTTAAATCTCTACGCTACGTATACTCACATTCCCAACAGACTCGCTTGCGAGGTCGGATCAGAATGCTTCTGGAAATACCATCTTGTCGCCAGGGTTCAGTTTTGGTCTCTTATTCACGTCAAATCGTAAATCACCTCCTGCATCAACAACCTCAACAACACTGGAGCGGTTCGACCTTTCTAACTCACTTTTCAAAATCACTTACTTATAGAGATATTGGTATTTAGTCACGTACCCAACGGTCACACGTGGCTAAATAACAATATCCTATCATTCCGCTCAATCTCAAATAAGCTCCCTATAAAACCGCTTTATCAATTCCGAGCTTAGTTCTATCTAAGAGGTTCTCTAACCCTTCTTAACCAACAGCAACTTCAACCGATAACTTATTTCACTGCAAGTGCACAGTCATGACTAGTAGTATATATGGTATCGAATCCACAGAGACTCTAGATCTTGCGATAGATTATAGAAATTCAGGTTAAGCTAGGAAGCAGTAGTAAGAAAGCAGTAAACCAGAAAGCAGTAAGTAAATCAAGCGGTTTGTAAGCAAATCAGACGAAGCGTCATGTCAAGGGAGTTGTCAGGAAATCAGGAACACATGCTAATCAATCAATCGAGATCTAATTAAATACGGTTCTCGAACTAGAATCACAGAATTATAACAGACCAACTTTCGTTGAGAATATTATCTATGTCTAACAACCTAGCAAGCCAACTTTTGTTGCGAATCCTAGAGTTCTAAACAAGCATTAATCTCAGGTTCTTTCGTTCACAATTCTCATAAGCCAAATTTCTTTGCGAATAGTCAAATTGCTCATCTAGGTTCTTTCTAGTTAATTAATCAACTGTCGTTGCATAAATCAACCTAACATCATAAATCTGGGTAGCTAATTCAGATCAAGCATTAATAACAACCCTATATGAAGAACTAACAGATATGAATCCCTACAGATTTGATCAACCTATAATTCCATGAAATCCTCTGTGAGAATCCCTAAACATAACTGGTAAGCTACTCAGACATGATCTTCGAAACAGAAGACATCATGAATAGAAAACCAAATAGCATATAATAGAAACAAGGAATATGAGTTCCAAATATCTCTCTCTGAATAAAAATAAAACTTAAGTCTGAAAGCGTAGCCTAAACAAGCGGCTAAAAACCCTAATATAATGATCTAAACTCGGCTGGGGCCTTTTTGTAAATCTAGGAAGTTTCTGGGCAAAAACTGTAATTTCAGGATTTTTGTGCGCAGATCCTTGGAATCACCTTGCAACGACCGATGCACATACTGCATCGACCATTGCAAGGCGATTTCGTAGCCAGTGAACTCTGTGAAACCTCTAAACAGTGCAGAATTAACCCAAGTGCTTCCAAAACGTCCAATTAGGCTCCAAATGTCTTTAAACCTGTAAAACACCTGAAAAGACTGATATATCATGGTTTTTACCTGTTTTATGCCATGATATAGATGTGTTTTTAGTGTCTTTTGTGTTATTTTAGAGTCTTTTACAGGTTTAATCAGGTTTGGAGCTAATTGGAGATATTTGGAGTATTTTGGGACTTTTGGAGCATTTTGGCCGATAGTTTAAACTCACTGCCCGATTTGATGATCATGCATCGATCGACACACCTTTGGTGTCGATCGACACACTAACGAGATGGGCCGAACGCGGCGGTTTAACAAAGTTATAGAGATTTGCAGAGAAGCCCAGAATAGTTCCAGTAATTACACAGAAGCCCCAGCCGAGATTATGCCTATATATTTAGAGTTTTGGCTTTTATTTTATATACGCTTTCATACTTAGAGCTAAGAGATTTTTAGAGCTTTTGGGGCTGATCTAATCCTGTACTTCATCTATTTGGAGAAGATTTCGAACCCCTTTATCTATTTTATTTCTTATATGCAATCTATTATTTCTATGATTTCTGTTTCATTAATCATGTCTGAGTAGATTCATAGTTAAGTTTAGGGTTTCTCATTAAGGATTTTATGACTTGCTAGACTTGTTTAATTAAGTTAAGGATTCACATGCTTAGAATGTTCTTCAAACTAAATTGTGCTTAAAGCTAGTTCTAACCTGATCAATTAGAATCTAGATCTTAGGTTGCTAAATACGACACGAGAGTGTGGTTTAGAATCTGAACTATTTAGGTTGAGCAATTAAATTATTCGCAAAGAGATTTGGCTTAGTTTAATTGTGAACATATCGAACTTGAAATTAATGCTGGTTTAATCTGTTAGTAATTGCAAAGAGATTTGGATTACTGCACTTAGACTTAGAGGATTTTCGCAAAGAGATTTGGTTAATTCTATTTCCGTGATTTGAGTTCTAGAACTGAGTTTAATTTGATCCTCACTGATTAACTTGTCTGCTTGTCTGATTTCCTGAGAATTCCCTAGACTTAGTGCTTTTAGTTTATTGCTTTCAAAACAAATTCCTGCTACTGATTTACTTTATTGCCTTGCTTTTAATTATTTCACTACCTGCTTTAATTCTTATTATTAATCTCTACTGTTCTGATCTATCGAGACCAGTGTCCCTGTGGATTCGATAACCCTATATACGACATTGATATTGCTGTGCATTTGCAGTTAGAATAGGGTAAAACTTCGACCTATCAAGTTTTTGGCGCCGTTGCCGGGGACTCTTAGAGTCTTCGATAGGACCGAACTTAGGGTTTTTACTAGGAATTTTTCTTTTTTGTTTTTATTTTCGTTTTTATTTTTATTTTTACTAAACTTTTTCTCTGTTTTCTCTCTGTCGCAGGTACCGATTTCGCCTTGCGTCGATCGTTGCACCTCTTGTGTCGATCGTCACTAAGCGATTTGAGATTAAATCGATCGTTGCACTGATAGCATCGATCGTTGCTTGACGATTACAGACAGTTTATGCAGAAGCGTGAAACTCGAAGTAATCCGAACTTAAGCCTAATCAATCTCGACCTTGAAGAACTTGGACGTCTAGAGAGGACTAACAGAAGAGAAAGAAGAGCAAGAATGGTAGTACAGAGGCTAGTTCTAGTACATGATGCTCAAGGTACTCTGAGGGACCAAGATAACAACCCATACAATGCTGCTTTTCAAAGGGTTGATGCTGAAGGGAATGTCATCCATGATCCTCCTGAGCCACCACAATAGGAGCAGAACCAGGGTCAAGGATAGGCCCGTGGTAGAGAGATGGTTATCCATGAGAGGACCTTAGCTGACTACAACAGACCGGATGAGTTTCATGCAAACCGGTCAGCTTTGGTGATTCTTGGCTTTGAGAGGAATGATTTTGAGATCAAGACCATCTACTACTCGCTGATGAGACAGAATGCATTCTATGGTTACCCATCAGAGCAGCCTATGGATCACATTGATTCATTTGAGGACATAGTCACTGGCATGAAGTATGATGGAGTTTGCCAGGACTATCTATTCCTTAAGCTCTTTTCGCACAGTCTCGCTGGAGACGCTGGTGCATGGCTGAAGCAACTGCCACCTGGGCAGTTTGACACTTGGGCAGCCCTGAAGAGTGAGTTCCTGCGTCATTTCTATGATGATGCGCGTTCAGATCAGTCCAGACAGGACATTCTCACATTTTCCCAAGGAGCTGTGGAGCCTCTAAAAGCTGCCTGGATGAGATTTAAGAAGTACCAACGTGACTGCCCACACCATGGATTCACTGAAGTTCAGTTGCTTGGTATCTTCTTCAGAGGCATAGATCTGCCATATCAGTCTGCGCTAGATAACTCCAGTAATGCAAACTTCAACACCAGGACTCCTGCACAAGCTAAGCAGTTGATTGAGAACCTAGTGAGCAGCAACAGTTGCAAGACTATGGATGAGAGGAGAAAGAAATCTGGTGGAAGTGTAGAGAATACAGAGATGGCTGAATTGAGATCTAGGATGGACACAATCTGCAATCTCCTGGCTAGTAAGAAGGCTGTCCACTTTGCTCAAGATGTTGATGTAATTCAGACTGAGGAGGACACTCAGGAAGAAGATGTGAATTACATTGGAGGATCTGGTTTCCAAGGTAACAGATTTGGTAATCAGCAGGGTAACAGATTCTTCAATGGAGGACAAAAGAGTGCCTTCACAGGCAATCAGAACTCTTTTGGACAGACTAGTGGTTTTCAGAAGCCCTTTGGACAAGGTACTCAGAGGACCTATGGATCTTCCTCTTATCAGACTACTCCTGCACCTACAGCTCATGAGAGTAGGATGGAAACAATGATGAAACAGCTGATGGAGAGTCAGACTAAGAATGCTGCAGATGTCAACGAGAAGATAGGAACAGTCTACAAGGAGCTGAATGGGAAGTTTGAGTATCTGAGCACACACATGAAGGAGCTTGATGCTAGAGTTGCAAGAACTGCTGGATATGCTCAGAGGGAAGATGGATATCTCCCAGGGCGAACTGATGTTAATCCCAAGTACCAATGCAATGCAGTGACATTGAGAAGTGGTAAGGAGTTGTTACCTGGCCAGAAAAAGCAGCTGAGTGTGGGAACTCGTGGAAATTGACGAGTTGGAAGATGAGATCCGTGACATTCGCAACGCATCGTTCGACGCAACCAAGCAACGGTCGATGCAAGACGATAACGAAGAAACTGTCGTAGCGAAGTCACCCAGCAACGATCGACACAACTCTAGTGACGATCGATGCAAGGCGACTGCAGAGGTTTCAAAACCAGAGAAACCAAAACAGTCGACCGAGAGAGTGTACAAGCCTAAGGTACCTTATCCCAAGAATCCCAGAAAGGCTAAGAATGATAGGCAGTATGAAAAGTGGAAGGAGTTCATTAAAAAAGGTGAAAGTTGATGTGCCTTTGATGGACTCCATTGAAACCTCTCCCGTAATGAGAAGATGCCTTAAGGATATGATTGCTGGAAAGTGGTCTGATGAGGAGAGTGTAATGATGATCAACGAGGTGTGTAGTGCAGTGATTCAGGGTAGGATTCCTGAGAAGTTAAAGGATCCAGGAAGCTTCGTGTTGGATTGTGCTATCTACAGAGAGAGATTCGAAAGGTCTCTATGTGATCTTGGTTCCAGTGTGAATCTTATGCCCCTCTCAGTTGCTAAAAGGCTCGGGATGACTGACTTTATACCCACTAGGATATCACTGGTTCTGGCAGCTAGAACAATCAGGATTCCCGATGGAGTACTAGAGGATGTGCCTATAATGATTGGCAAATGTGTGATCCCAACTGACTTTGTGGTTCTACAGTATGGACAGGAGCCAAAAGATCCACTGATTCTAGGCAGACCTTTCTTAGCCACAGCTGGTGCGATGATTGACTGTCAAGGAGGTAAAATAGTCCTGAATGTGGGTGATCTGAAGATGAGTTTTGATATGGACAAGCTGGTAAAGAGACCAACCATCGACGGACAGACCTTCTATGTGGATACATTGGGTGATCTGGCTGCGGAGTATTTTTACCAATCACATGCTGAAGACCCACTAGAAAGGGCTTTACTGAGCTCTATATTGGAGCGGGAATACCTGCAGGACGAGCCAGCAATGTGCTATACGAGACTGATGGATTCTGTTGAAGTAGCAATGCAGGTGGAAGTGTCTAACGCGACGATGCAACGATCGACACTACCTAAGCATCGGTCGTTGCAAGTCGACAGAGACTGGGCCGAGGAAAAAGCTCCGAAAATAGAGCTGAAACAACTTCCATCCGGACTAAGGTACGCATTTCTTGGACCCAATTCAACTTATCCAGTGATTGTTAATGCTAGTTTGAACAACGCAGAGCTCACTTTACTGCTAAGCAAGCTGCGCAAGCATCGCAAAGCTCTTGGCTATTCTCTTGATGACATTTCAGGTATCTCACCAGAGCTGTGCATGCATCGGATACATCTTGAGGATGAGTCTAAGACATCTATTGAGCATCAGAGGAGGCTTAATCCTAACCTGCAGGAAGTGGATAAGAAGGAGATTATGAAACTCCTTGATGCTGGGATTATCTATCCTATCTCTGACAGTGATTGGGTCAGTCCAGTCCATGTAGTACCTAAGAAGGGTGGAGTTACAGTTGTGAAGAATGAGAAGAACGAGCTGATCCCTACTAGGACTGTAACAGGACACAGGATGTGCATAGATTACAGAAAGCTGAATGCTGCAACTAGGAAGGATCATTTTCCTTTGCCTTTTATTGATCAGATGCTAGAGAGGTTAGCCAATCATCCTTACTACTGCTTCCTCGATGGATACTCAGGTTTCTTCCAGATTCCTATCCACCCAGAAGATCAAGGAAAGACCACTTTCACTTGTCCGTATGGCACATTTGCTTACCTAGGATGCCTTTTGGACTCTGTAATGCTCCTGCTACTTTCCAGAGATGCATGATGTCCATATTCATAGATATGATTGAGGACTTTATGGAGGTATTCATGGATGATTTCTCAGTCTATGGATCATCTTATAATGAATGTTTAGACAATCTGTGCAAGGTGCTGACTAGATGTGAAGAGAAGCACTTGGTCCTTAACTGGGAAAAATGTCATTTCATGGTCAGAGATGGATTGTTCTTGGACATAAAGTGTCTGAAGCAGGGATCGAAGTGGACCGCGCTAAGATTGAGGTAATGACCAACCTTCAGGCACCTGATTCTGTTAAGTCCATAAGAAGCTTTCTTGGACATGCTGGCTTCTATAGACGGTTCATCAAAGACTTCAGTAAGATTGCTAGGCCACTAAAATCTCTGCTGTGTAAGGATACCAAATTTGAGTTCACTGCAGACTGTCAGACTGCATTTGAAAAGATCAAGCAGGCATTGGTGAGCGCTCCAATAGTTCAGCCTCCAGATTGGGATCTACCTTTTGAGGTTATGTGTGATGCAAGTGACTTTGCTGTAGGAGCTGTTCTGGGAAAGAAGAAGGACAGAATGCTTCATGCTATCTATTATGCTAGTAGGACACTAGATGATGCACAAAGGAACTATGCAACCACGGAGAAGGAGCTATTGGCTGTTGTCTTTTCATTCAAGAAGTTCCGCCCCTATCTTGTTGGCTCCAAGGTGATTGTTCATACTGATCATTCAGCCTTGAAGTATCTGATGCAGAAGAAGGATGCTAAGCCTAGACTGTTAAGATGGATTCTGTTGCTTCAGGAGTTTGATATTGACGTAAGGGACAAGAAGGGAGTGGAGAATGGAGTTGCTGATCATCTTTCAAGGATGCTAGTTGAGGAAGACGTGCCTATAAATGATTATTTGCCTGAGGAAAACGTCAACATGATCAGTACAGTTTTTCAGATGGATTTGGGCAGTGAGTTGCAGAACTGTCGGGACAATCGCATTGTGTCGATCGATGCCACATTGGCAACGGTCGATACAAGTATCGGGGAAGCAACGATCGACACACGCTCACGCAACGGTTGATGCATACCTGATACGAACCGAGAGTCCTTCAGAGTCAGGATTGGGAATTATGACTTCGAAATTGCTGCTGTGGCAACCTCTGATCGACCCTGGTATGCAGATATAGTTAATTACCTTGCTGCCGAGACTGAACCAGATGATTTAAAGGGCTATGAAAAGAAAGGGTTCTTTAGGGAGCTTAGAAGATAATACTGGGATGAGCCTTATCTCTATAAGCACTGTTCAGATGGTCTTTACAGGAGATGCATTGCTGAATCTGAAGTTCAAGACGTCCTTTTCCACTGTCATGGATCAGACTATGCTGGGCAGTTTGCTACATTCAAGACTGTGTCTAAGGTCTTACAGGCAGGTTTCTGGTGGCCTACAATGTTTGCAGACACTCATGCTTTCATCACTCAGTGCGATGCCTGTCAGAGGAGAGGGAAAATTAGCAAGAAGCATGAGATGCCTCAGAATTTCATCCTGGAAGTTGAGGTTTTTGATTGTTGGGGTATAAATTTCATGGGTCCTTTTCCCTCATCCTATGGGAATAAGTTCATCTTGGTTGTTGTAGACTATGTGTCTAAGTGGGTTGAAGCAATAGCTAGTCCAACCAATGATTCTTCAGTGGTCATTAAGTTGTTTAAGACCATCATATTCCCCAGATTTGGAGTGCCTCGTATAGTGATTAGTGATGGAGGATCTCATTTTATCAATAAGGTCTTCGAGAAGCTGCTAAAGAAGCATGGAGTTCATCACAGAGTTGCTACTCCTTATCACCCTCAGACTAGTGGACAAGTTGAGGTTTCTAACAGGCAGATTAAGGCCATCCTTGAGAAGACAGTTGGAAAGACAAGGAAAGATTGGGCAGCAAAGTTGGATGATGCATTATGGGCCTACCGGACAGCATTCAAGACACCACTTGGGACCACTCCATTCCATCTGTTATATGGAAAAGCATGTCATCTGTCGGTGAAACTTGAGCACAAAGCAGCATGGGCTGTGAAACAGATGAACTTTGATCTTAAGTCTGCTGCAGAGAGGAGATTGGTACAGCTTAATGAGCTGGATGAGATCAGACATTTTGCTTATGAGAACTCAAAGCTGTACAAGGAGAGGACTAAGGCATATCATGACAAGAAGATTGTTTCCAGACAGTTCGAACCCAATGATCAGGTACTTTTGTATAACTCTCGTTTGCATTTGTTTCCAGGTAAGCTGAAATCAAGGTGGTCTGGTCCCTTCACAATCAAGGAGGTGCGTCCATATGGAGCCGTCGTTCTAACTGGTAAGGACGGTTATGAATTCACTGTGAATGGACAGCGGGTGAAACATTATTGGGCTAAGGCCGAGATTCCAAATGGGCAGATTCTGCCTCTGGATGATGCACCCTCAACATAAATCTGCTGAAGCGTCAAGCTAATGACCTTAAACAAGCGCTGAGTGGGAGGCAACCCACTATTTTCGTTTTTGCATTTAGATTTTGGTGTTTTTGAAGGATTTTACGCTTGTTTCTGGTTTTGGTGAGTTTTTGTTTGCAGGTCTCGGATAAAACGCAGTGCGTCGATCGACACACTATTGTGTCGATCGTCACAATACGATAGAAATCGCATTGCAGCGATCGTTGCGGTCCTGAGCAACGATCGATCCACAACGAAAATCGCATAGTAACGGTCGATGCACTTAGTGCAACGATCGATGCCTGATTGCGACAGAGGTAAAACCCGAGAGAACTTAACCATTCCATTAACAAAATTTTATTTTCTGTCTTTTGCCAATCCTTCGCTTGACACTACTGGGGACAGTGTTTTTTAAGTGTGAGGGAGGTTCTACTAACTTCTTTCTTTTGTTTTCTTAGAGTCATTTAAAAAAAATTTCAAAATTTTTGTCTTATTGAGTCAAAATTTGTTTAAGTAAGAAACAATGATTTTTTGAGAAGATTAGTAGCACTTGCAGGAACTTAAGTAACCATTGAGATGAAGCTGCAGATCAATCTCTGACTATTAGAAAACCCAGACACAGATCAACCTACTGAGAACACCCACATCACTTCAGGTATCAGAGGATCTTTTACTGACTTCACCCTTAATACTTACTTAGATTTCTCACTTAAGGGCTTGGAATACTTTGTGTCGGATTCCTTTGTTAGTTCTGACACAGCCTGTAAACCTGTCCTATTTAGTTCCCTTCTCCCCTTCCATAAAGTAAAAAAAAAAAGTAATAAACTGAGGATGAGTTAGTAACTCCGAAGTGGTCACGGGAGTGGTAGAGACCCCTATTATCTCCTGTGCGATCCATGGAATGTGTCCAAAGTACACCCCAAAACGGGAAGAACACTGATAAAAAAAATAAAATGATACCCAATGTGGGAAAAATCAGTTGTTAAGGAAGGGAAAAGAGAAGAAAGGGACTAGAGAAAGATAGTTTGGTGGTCTAGAGCTGACAAGGTAAGAATCCATGTGCCTTTGATCGATATTCCTTAAGTGAGACCGCACTTAAATACTTGCAGAAGTCAGTAGGGTGAATTTGAATGCATGAATGTGATTGTGGAGTTTACTTAGGACAGTTGCTAAGTGTGGGGGAAGTATATGTTGGTCTTGATGTCTGCAGGTTGATTCTTTCATGTGGTTTACTAAAGGGATTCTGAGTGTTACTGCTTCTAGGATGAAAAGAGTTTCTGAAGAGTTTTCAAACCTCTTCACTGCATTTTAGTTCTCTGTTTTGCTTGAGGGCAAGCAAAGGCTAAGTGTAGGGGAGTTGATATATCATGGTTTTTACCTGTTTTATGCCATGATATAGATGTGTTTTTAGTGTCTTTTGTGTTATTTTAGAGTCTTTTACAGGTTTAATCAGGTTCTGAGCTAATTGGAGATATTTGGAGTATTTTAGGACTTTTGGAGCATTTTGGCCGAGAGTTTAAACTCACTGCCCGATTTGATGATCATGCATCGATCGACACACCTTTGGTGTCGATCGACACACTAGCGAGATGGGCCGAACGCGGCGGTTTAACAAAGTTATAGAGATTTGCAGAGAAGCCCAGAATAGTTCCAGTAATTACACAGAAGCCCCAGCCGAGATTATGCCTATATATTTAGAGTTTTGGCTTTTATTTTACATACGCTTTCATACTTAGAGCTAAGAGATTTTTAGAGCTTTTGGGGCTGATCTAATCCTGTACTTCATCTATTTGGAGAAGATTTCGAACCCCTTTATCTATTTTATTTCTTATATGCAATCTATTATTTCTATGATTTCTGTTTCATTAATCATGTCTGAGTAGATTCATAGTTAAGTTTAGGGTTTCTCATTAAGGATTTTATGACTTGCTAGACTTGTTTAATTCAGTTAAAGATTCACATGCTTAGAATGTTCTTCAAACTAAATTGTGCTTAAAGCTATTTCTAACCTGATCAATTAGAATCTAGATCTTAGTGTTGGGAATTTCCTGAAATCTATTGTACTTACTCCAAGTGAAAGTCGTATTGTCAAGATGAGACAATCATATGACACTAGGTAGTCATAATGCTTTGCTAGAAGCCACTTATGATCAATGAGTTTAGAACTCATTGCTAGTGTTATATGATCCTACAGGGTCACACACCTAAGCAAACTGGACGTTAAAGACGAGGTTGATCATTAATGTAATGATCTGGTGAATGCATATTTGATATGCATTCGATATCAATATTCTGGGGAAGTGTCGATCGATGCAGATAGTGCATCGATCGATGCAACTCGCGGATTAATCAGATTAATTCGGTTTAATCGTTGGTTAATTCCGTTATGGTTTAAGTCGACATATATAAGATATATGGTCGACCTAAACTGATTTCTCACCTGATTCACAGCCACCAGAACTTGAACACAAACCTCTGAAGAGATTGGATCTCTATAGGCACTAGCATCCCTCCTGTTCAGTTTGTGTGCGTGTGGATACCAGTAGAGGCGCAGCATTTGAGGCGCTCTAGATCTCGATTATCTGCAAATCTTCCGCTGCTAATCACCAGGTAATTCTGAGATCCCAATGATTCAATTACATGAACCCTAGATCCTAGGCTTGGAATTCAGACCAGGATTGCCTAATTGGATTAGGATCTGCTAGAAATTCCTTCAGTGGTATCAGAGCTTTAGGGTTCCATTGAATCTGTAGCATGTTGATTAGATTGGTTGAATCTGGATCTCTGTATAATTGATACAAGCATGCTAAAACTCGTTTTTGATCAAAGTAACATAGTTTAGGGTTTTGTTCGAAAACGTTTTAGATGTTTCGCCTAGTGTCGATCGACACAAACCTCGCGAGATTGATGAATTGGTTCAATTGGATTGGATCGGTTATCGAGCTTGGTTAATGATGGTTAAACGCTAAGAATGGTTTATTGCGATTGGGTTGGTATCGACCGATGCTAATGTAGCATCGATCGACACCGACCGGTACTCAAAACCGGATCAATTGGATTGATCGGTTATCGCAGATTGGTTTTGGTTAATCTGCATCGATCGACACTAAAGTAGTGTCGGTCGACACCAGATTCAATGGTTTAGGTTATGGAACCTGAAGCCACAGAACCAAACCAAGACAATCATTTAATTAGAAGAATTAAAACATAATAAACTGAACGTTTTAAAAGGTTCCGTTCCTCAACCAAATATCAAGTGATACTTGATGTCTTTCCAATCTTGTCAACTGCCAAGACTCGTTTCATTGAGTGATAGGCTTGCAGTGCAAGGTATCCACAATTACATGAGTAAGGCAGGAAGTAATCGTGTTGATGGGCTTGCAGTGCAAGGCGTCAACAATTACATGACTTAAGAGATTGGTTTACTTGACTGGGCTATCAAAATCGTTTTGGGCCTAGAGACATCAGGTGGATTGGGCATGAGATGTCAATCCACAACCAAGAGTTATATTGGATATAACTAGCAAAGTTGTTGCTTACCTAGATAGCTAAATTTGGGTGATAGCCAGTGGCTCACTCAAGTTTAGTGAAGTATGGATCTTGGATCATTATATTCATTTGAGGAAACATTGTTTGAATATAATGGGAGTTTTCTTAACTGTTAAGACTTCTCATTTCTTGAAAATCATAACTAAAACCTCCCTTGTTTTTCAGCTATGTCTAGCACAAACCATCGTAACAATTTCTCCCTGCGATCCGTCCTTGAGAAGGACAAGTTAAATGGATCCAACTTTCTTGAATGGTATCGGAACTTGAGAATTGTTCTCAAACAGGAGAAAAAGGACTATGTCCTTGAGAAAGTTCTCCCCAAGAAGTACCGAGCCAATGCCTGGCAGTCAGATAAGGATGCTTGGGATAAGCATTCTAATGATGCGGTGGATGTGAGTTGTCTCATGTTGGCTACCATGAACTCGGAATTGCAGAAGCAATATGAGTACGTGGAGTCGCCAAAAGAGATGATCACTGGCCTGAAAAGTATGTTTCAGGAGCAGGCACGAACTCAGAGATACCAGACGGTAAGGTCTCTGATTGAGTGCAAGCTACCAAAGGCCGAACCAGTTAGTCCTCATGTCATTAAGATGATGGGTTATATTGATAACCTGGGGAAACTGGACTGTCCCATTAGCCAAGAGTTGGCTACTGACATCATTCTTCAGTCACTGCCATCAAGCTATGATCAATTTGTTATGAACTATAACATGAACAACTTGACGAAGACGTTGACTGAATTGCATGGGATGCTTAAGACTGCTGAACCTAACATCAAAAAGGACACCCCAAATGTCCTTATGGTACAAAAGGGTAAAAAGTTTAAGAAACTTGGTAAGAACAGAGGTGATGGCAAGACAAGCTCGATTGTGAATCCAAGCGAGTCTGGCCATGTTCCTAAGGTTAAAACCAGTCCTTCTGAAGATGTTAAGTGTCGTTATTGTAATGGTTATGGGCATTTGAAAAGAAACTGCAATAAATTCTTGGAAGATTATGAGAAGCTGAAGAAGACGTACGAGACTTCTTCTTCAGGTATTATGTTATAGAAGTAAATGTTACTTCTTATAGTCCTACTTATTGGGTATTGGATACCAGGTGTGGTACTCATATTTTGTGAAAATGTGCAGGGCCTGAGCAAAAGTAGGACTATGGAGAAAGGACAAGTGGATCTATGCGTGGAAATAGCAAGAGTTGCTGCATTAGCCGTAGGAGTATTTCATTTGTTTTCTTTTATGGCATGTTTTGAACTTAAAACTGCTACTATGTACCTGCTATGAGCAGAAAGATTATTTCTAATCCTTGCTTGGATATAGAAGGATATGAGTTTTCAAATTAAGAATAAGTGTTATTCATTTGATTACAGTGATATATTTTATAGTAGCAATCCATTAGAGAATGGACTTTATGTTCTAAACCAGAATGTGCCTAACTATAACATTAATACCAAGAGATTCAAGTCAAATGATACGAATCAAACTTCTCTCTGGCATTGTCGTTTTGGGCCACGTAAATGAGAAATAGATTCAGAAGCTCCATAGTGATGGGCTTTTGGGCTCATCTGATTATGAATCACAATGAGTAAGGTGAATCTTGTTTATTGGGTAAAATGACGAAGGCCCTTTTCAGCAAAGGTAGCATCGATAGACACAAACGATGTGTCGGTCGATACAGGTTGCGAACGAACAAAATGAAAGGGCCAGAGGCTTATTGGGCTTTATACATACGGATGTATATGGGCCGATGAGCACTAGTGCTAGAAGAAAATTTCAGTACTTCATTACCTTTACTGATATTTTCAGAAGGTACGGTTATGCCTTATTTATAAGGCATAAGTCAGAATCTTTGAAAAGTTCAAAGAGTTCCAAAATGAAGTACAGAATCAATTTGGCAAAGGTATTAAACCTCTACGATGAGATCATGGAGGTGAATACTTAGGTCAAGAATTTAGTGATCATCTGAGAGATTGTGAAAGTGTTTCAC
Organism: Orychophragmus violaceus; assembly: GCA_030180135.1. NCBI lineage: Eukaryota > Viridiplantae > Streptophyta > Magnoliopsida > Brassicales > Brassicaceae > Orychophragmus > Orychophragmus violaceus. Next base: position 45,887,734 of record CM058235.1, on the reverse strand, counting down.
AATTCACTCCTCCTGTATCGGACTTTATTAGATATGGTTCGATCAATGATGAGTCACTTAGATCTTCCATTATCCTTCTAAGAATACGCTCTAGAAATGTATGAGTTTACTTTAAATAGATTTCTATCAAAATCAGTTACAGATATACCACATGAGATGTGGAATGTAAATGTTTCTGATTTATCCATCATGGAGATTTGGAGTTGCGAGACTTATATAAAACGTTTAATCTATGATAAGCTCACACCCAAATCTGATAAGTGCTACTTCATTGGTTGTCCTAACAAAACCAAGGCATGTTACTTTTACAACCAGTTCGAGAACAAATTGTTTGTTGCTCGGAACTATGTTTTCTTGAGAAAGACTTTCTTTCCAAGAAGAACAGTGGGAGTAAAAGTACAACTCGAAGAAATTCGAAAATCACAGGAGACTGCTCAACCTGATGAGGAAGAGCAGCAGTTGGATCTACAAAGAGTTGTAGAACCTGCACCTGTGGTGCCTAGAGTTTATAAAGGATCTGGTGAATGTATATTCGATATACATTTAAATGGCGAGTTTCTGAAGAAGTGTCGATCGACACAAAAGTTGCATCGATCGACACAGATCGCGAACCAAATATTGATTTTGGTTTATGACTTAATTAACTACGGTTTAAATCTTGGTTAATTAGGTCGTGGTAAAAGTATACACATGAGATATGTGTGCACGACTTTTACAGAAAACTGAAGCTCGCAGATCCAAAAGGATCCGTCACGAACCCGAGAAATATGGATTTATCGTAACTAATTGCCGTGATCTACTGATCATTGAAAGTGACGGGCCTGCGAATTTTGAAGAAGCAATGATGGGCCTTGACTCCGAAAATGGCTGAAAGCCGCTGAATCCGAAATGGGATCCATGTCACAGAACCAAGTATGACTTGGGTTGATTTACCCGATGGTGTAGAAACCATTGTAAGTAAATGGATTTTCAAGAAGAAAAGTTGACATGGTTAGTAGTATTCAAATGTACAAAGCTAGGTTGGTGGAAAAAGGTTTCAAGAAAATTCATGGTATTGACTGTGAAGAAACCTAATCCTAGACACCATGCTTATGTCCATCCGGATTCTCCTAGCAACTGCCACTCATAATAGATATGAGATCTGGCAGATGGATGTGAAAACAGTTTTCCTTAATGGAATTCTGAAAAAGGATGTGTACCTGACACAACCTGAAGTTTTCATTGGTCCTAATGAAGCTAGGAAGATATGCAAGCTTCATCGGTCCATTTATGGACTGAAGCAAGCATCTCGGAGTTGGAATCTTCGTTTTGATGAAGCAGTCAAAAGGTTTGACTTCATCAAGAACGAAGAGGAACCGAATGTTTACAAGATGACTAGTGGGAGCGCAGTTGCATTTCTGGTATTGTATGTTGATAACATACCACTTCTCGGAAATGAAGTTCCATTGTTTCAGTCTGTTAAGACTTGATTCGAAAGTTGTTTTTCGATAAAATTATGGGAGAAACCGTATACATTCTTGGAATAAGAATCCATAGAGATAGATTGGATAAGATGATTGGATTGTGTCAAGATACTTATAGTGATAAGGCCTTGCACATGTCCAATATGCAGGATTCCAAGAAGGGCTTCATGCAAATGACTCTTGGTATTACTCTTAGCAAGACGCAGTGTCTTTCGACACACGCTGAGCAAGGGCGAATGAGGGTCAGGCTACTGCTAAAGGCATTAAATGTCTTAAGATGTGATCTTAATTTTAGTGGGAGTCATTGTTATTAATTTTAGTTATGATATGATGTTCGTATAAACATAATTTGATTATGTTATTGAAATCTGACATCTGTATTATTTAATAATGGTTATTAAATAAAAGTCCCAAAGTAATTTATGAAATTTTATAGGTCATCAAGTATGTGACTTGATCATGAAAACCTATAGATAATAAATGACATAAATTATGTTGGTCCCTGGTCGAGGTTGTTAAAGTGGGACATTAACAACCGCGTGAGACTAGTATGTGAGGTGACTGATGACTAAGTTTCATGGAGTCATTAATAAGAGTATTAAAGTCAATCACATAGATATGTGTTGGAGAACACAGGATCGGACATGACCCACTGATGAGAACTCTACGGGATAGTTATATAAGTGTCATGAGAGTTTTCATTACGACTATAGAGTATAGTCCTTAGACCTGAGTTCATCATGTTTTCTTACATGTGAATTGGTCCGCTTTAACCTTGTCAAACGTCAGCCGTAACTGGTGACTATAAAGGCATTGATTGGGCGTATCATGAAGCGTGTGAAGAGACAGGGATGGAACAAGATGGGATTTGTCCCTCCTATATAACAGGAGATAAATATCTCAGGGCCCATCGAAGATTTTAATACTGAGAAATGTGTGGCCACACTCAAACGAGGTGATTGTCAGTCGTTTGTTTTGTCAGTATAAATCGGAGTTCGATGAACATGATCTTGGCTCAATAAGGATGACACGGTTCTTGCCTTATGCTAGATCGAGATATAGTGACGAAGGGATTGAAGGAATAGATGATTCCAGTACAAGTGGGAGATTGTTGGGAATGTCCTGAAATCTATTGTACTTACTCCAAGTGAAAGTCGTATTGTCGAGATGAGACAATCATATGACACTAGGTAGTCATAATGCTTTTCTAGAAGCCACTTATGATCAATGAGTTTAGAACTCATTGCTAGTGTTATATGATCCTACAGGGTCACACACCTAAGCAAACTGGACGTTAAAGACGAGGTTGATCATTAATGTAATGATCTGGTGAATGCATATTTGATATGCATTCGATATCAATATTCTGGGGCAGTGTCGATGGATGCAGATAGTGCATCGATCGATGCAACTCGCGGATTAATCAGATTAATTCGGTTTAATCGTTGGTTAATTCCGTTATGGTTTAAGTCGACATATATAAGATATATGGTCGACCTAAACTGATTTCTCACCTGATTCACAGCCACCAGAACTTGAACACAAACCTCTGAAGAGATTGGATCTCTATAGGCACTAGCATCCCTCCTGTTCAGTTTGTGTGCGTGTGGATACCAGTAGAGGCGCAGCATTTGAGGCGCTCTAGATCTCGATTATCTGCAAATCTTCCGCTGCTAATCACCAGGTAATTCTGAGATCCCAATGATTCAATTACATGAACCCTAGATCCTAGGCTTGGAATTCAGACCAGGATTGCCTAATTGGATTAGGATCTGCTAGAAATTCCTTCACTTAGGTTGCTAAATACGACACGAGAGTGTGGTTTAGAATCTGAACTATTTAGGTTGAGCAATTAAATTATTCGCAAAGAGATTTGGCTTAGTTTAATTGTGAACATATCGAACTTGAAATTAATGCTGGTTTAATCTGTTAGTAATTGCAAAGAGATTTGGATTACTGCACTTAGACTTAGAGGATTTTCGCAAAGAGATTTGGTTAATTCTATTTCCGTGAATTGAGTTCTAGAACTGAGTTTAATTTGATCCTGACTGATTAACTTGTCTGCTTGTCTGATTTCCTGAGAATTCCCTAGACTTAGCGCTTTTAGTTTATTGCTTTCAAAACAAATTCCTGCTACTGATTTACTTTATTGCCTTGCTTTTAATTATTTCACTACCTGCTTTAATTCCTATTATTAATCTCTACTGTTCTGATCTATCGAGACCAGTGTCCCTGTGGATTCGATAACCCTATATACTACATTGATATTGCTGTGCACTTGCAGTTAGAATAGGGTAAAACTTAGACCTATCAAAGACTCCAAAACACATAGAACGACTCGATAACAAAGACTTATACCATGGTCAAAAGTCCCAAAAACCATGATATATCAATGGGCGTGTACTAGTTGGGGTAGAACCACGAACTCTCAGTCCCGACTATAGACTAAATAACCAACCCCGTTATTATATTCTAAGTGTGTTATATGTTTCAACCGTATTTTAATCAACTCATAATTTTCCGTATATATATATTCATTTAGATATGTTCTGAAATACTTATATATGCATATACGTCATAGCATGCCGTTCTATATGTATGCAACACCCAATCAAGCAATCAACGAACTATCAATCAGTTACGGATATAAGCTACCTAGCATGCATCTCTTAACATAAACATTTAATTAGTTAACCAAGTTATTAATCAATCTGGCCGTTCTAACCAATTCAATCATCGAGGTATGCAACATAAATCTACGGTTAATGAATCCAAGGTCTATATGTCCTAATCTATATGCAACACAAAATTTAGCCGACTCACAGTGTTATCATGATGAAGGATGGATGGATTGACGGAACCCGCGAGACCCGAACTAAACCCGCTGCTACCCTGAATCCTTCCCGAACCGTTGACTCGCTTTGACCGAAACTTGACTCGAGCGTTGACCTTAGTGATTCCGATCGCATCTTCTCACGAGCCTCCGGACCAACCTCATTTTCTATTTCCTCTTTCTCTCCTTCTCTCTCTCCTCCGGTTCGCCTCTGGTTTTACTCTTTCTCTCTCTCTCCTCTGGTTCTCTTCCTTCTCTCTCTCCTCCGGTTCTCCTCCCCCTTCTCTCTCTCCCCTTCTTCTTCTCACGCTTCCTCTTCTCTCTCTCTTCTTCTTCTCCTTCTCCTTCTCCTTCTCCTTCTCCTTCCTCTTCTCCTTCTCCTTCTGCTTCTCCTTCTCCTTCTCCTTCCTCTTCTCCTTCTCCTTCTCCTTCTGCTTCTGCTTCTCCTTCTTTTTCTTCTCTTCTCCTTCTCTCTTTCTTTCTTTCTTGTTTTTCTTGTTAGTGTGAGTAAAATGTGTGACCCCAAGCTTCTTTATATATCTGAAGCCTCCTTGATGGATTGAAGACATCTGTCCCTTCTTCTCCATCAGATAGCCACGCCACCCCCCCCCCCCCTCCAAGAATCAGCCAAGTCCAATGTTTCTCCTCTCCTCATGACACCTTGCACATATCCAAATTCAATGAATCCAGTTCATCCTTTGAACCTAAACAAAAAGAGGTGGCGCCATGGGTAGGTTTACACTTGTCATTTCAGGGTTGCTTCTGACAAAAACCAGTGAACCAATCTGCTCAAATCATCTCGTAACTCCGTTCCGATGCTTCGGTTTAACCGGTTTTGCGTTTAGTATTTTAAAAACTCCTTATATTCTTCCATAAATCCACCAAGCATCATTTTAAGATTCTAGATGATCTTATATGAATTTAGAAATTTGAATCACTCCGTTTGGACACCCGTAGCTCCTGTTATGAATTTTACAAGTTTTGTCGGTTTTATCGGTTTCCATTCCCGATAATCCGAAAAACTCATCTACGGTCCGTTTCCACCATTATTGGTCTTATAAATGATTTCTTTAATTAAAAATAAGAACATTTGGCCCGTCTTAGCTTCCGGCTCGTATTTTGGTAAAATTACCAAAATGCCCCTCAAGTCTTGGAATTTACAAAAGTGTCCCTGTTGACTTTCCGATTGCCCGTTGACCAATTTTGTGAGACAGAGTGTTACACATGGGGTGTTCTGAGTGTTGAATCCGAACATCAAAGGGACTAGGGATCAAGGGTATCCGTGGGGGTGTCTAGGAAGAGTAGGTGTCTTGTTTGGTATGTGAGTGTCCCGGTTGGGGTGATGATTGTAGGTGATATTATTACTGTTCTTGTGTGTTTTTGTTTGTTGGTGATCGAGACAAGTGTGTGGGTCCCTAGGACCTTCACTCACTGGGTAATCCAAATTACTCACCCTCTCCATATTTTGCAGGTAATCCCTAAGAGTTCCAGAAGGAATGATCGGGTGTGGATTTATCTTCTTGGGAATGGGCGTTTTAATTTATTATTTAAGATTTGTGATACTTTCGGTTTTCGTTTAAAATGATTTGGATTTGGTTTCGGTTTTGTAAAACTTTTATGTTGAGAGTAAAATAAAGTATCGTGTTTTAGGAGGTTTCTATGCTGGTTATGTGGTTGTGGATGTGGTTCACGGTGATGTGAACGGTTGTTGTGGAAGTTGAAAAGTTACGTTTATGATCCGAAGGGATGTGGTGTTACATATGGTATCAGAGCAGGGGTTAAGTCTAGCCGGTTCTGTCCAGGTAGACAGGGAGGTGGTAGTAGTGTATTTATATTCAGATTTCAAAGTGTTTTCAAAGTTTTTCCAAATGAGATTTTTCTAAAAGCTAAATTCTATAGAACCACCCAAATCGACCTCCTTATATACTCGTCGGAATTTAGTTCAGTTTCAACTGTAATCTGACTTACTCGTCTCACTTTTGTAACATGATGCCGCCAAGAAGGGATTGAATCGCGCCAGGTCATCGTACCACCAGGGCCATGACCCGATCCGCTTCAGGAACTAGTGTTAATGGGACTCATGCGAGTCAAGAGAAAACTGTAGAAAACCCAGCATGAGCAGTCCTGGGTAATGGACAAGTGGATGTGGATGCTGCTCTTCTGCAAGCGTTGCTAACCTTCCTTGAGGCCAATGCAAGAGGTCTTACAGGAGCTGCATGAGGTGTTTCAAGAGCTCCTGGGTTTATGTTGGACGCAACAGAAGTTGCAACTAATGCCGCAAGAGGAGCGGGTAATGCCGCATTAAGAGCGGGTAATGCCGCATGAGGATAAGGACACATTCCCATAGGATTTGGAATGGTTCTGCCTCCACTGATAGTGAAAGATAAGAAACCTTAAAATTATATTAAATAAAAAGTTTATAAATACAAGCTGGACATAAATGTTTTTCCAAAAACTGAACAAACGCTATATAGCTAAAATCAGTACATGGTTAAGTTATATATATTAAGGAGGCATCTCAAATATGAGTGAATCATAAAAAACCTAAATATGTAATGTTTATATAAAAACACATAATAAATATAAATTAATAATTAATAGTTGTTCGATGAAAAAGATGAAAAAAAGAAAAGAATAATATAACATTTATAAAAATACACAATATTAATCAACACAAAATACAGAATAAAAGATAACAGTTAGAAATAATATATAAACCTAAAAATGTACTCCCTCCGTTTCTCAATATAGGAGGTTTTAGAGTTTTAGATTTTTTTCAAAATATAAGAGGTTCTCACATTTCTATGCCAATGTTTGTGTTATTTTAATATTAAAAAATTAAAAAGCTATCATACAACTAAAAAGTTTCTTGGAAATCTTAAAAAATTAAATTATTAAATGATATTTTTTGTTTAAAGGTAAAGAAAGTAAGTTTTCTTAATATGTGTGCATTACCCTAAAACCTCCTATATTGAAAAACAGAGGGAGTATAAAATTTGATTTACTTAAGATATGACAATCTGAATTAAAATGGTAACAATTAATATGGTTCAATCGATGTGTCTCGGTTTAGACAACTGAGAAACCGGAAAAGGTCGTAACTCTCGCTGAGTTTATGGAGAAATCATTATGCTTGCCGTCTCTGTAACATACCCATACTGGCCCATTTAAAATTTTCTTTAAAAAAAAAAGAAAAAACCCAGTTAGTTCACGCCCAAGTCCATTATTTCCCTCATTAATGTGTATCCTTTTCTAATTTAAGCTCAAAGCCCAAAGTCCAACTCATTAAAGAGAGAAGTCATCGCTCTTTTCCCTATAAAAGGAGGAGATGGGCTCCTCATTTCTCACACTATTCTAAAAAGCGAGCAGTGCTCGTGACCGGAGAACCGACAGTCGTCGGAGCTCCACCGGACCGCCGCCGGGTTGACGCGCCGGTGACCGAGTTGACTCGGTTGACCGGTCTGGGTTGGCCGGGTCAGGCGTTGACCGGTTTGGTTTGGATTAACCGGTCTGGTTCAATTCCTCTTTCAGCTTCTAATTCCTGGTAAGTCCGGTTTCCTTTAATTTTCTAGTTCAATTCGATTTCGCCCGGTTTAGTTTCGGTTAGGATTGGTTAGGGTAACTGGGGTAGTTATGAATTAGGCCTAGTTCAATCTGGGTTTTGGTCTGAGTCTGGGTTGATCGGGTTGAACGGTTGACTTTGACCGACCGTTGACTTAAAGTCAACCAAACTTCGAGTGGCCATAACTTGCTCATCCCGAATCCGATTCGAGCGAAACGATAGCCTAAATCGATTGTTTTCCGTCCTCTTTCCAGATCTGATGTATTTTTTCGGGCGGGTGAGCTTCGAAAATTACTCTTTTGCCCCTTCTTTGGCCAAGGTGAGGACCGGTTGTGATCTTCCCTTACTCCATTCAGTTCCGGACGATAGTCCTTTGTTAATACCGTCTTTCCTAGGTAGTCTAGGCTAGAGATACGCATGATTGATTGTGGAACGTAGAATACAAGGTTATCGCTTAAACCGAAAACGTTGTGTGTGCATGATGAATATGCGTGGTAAAATTGTGCTAGGGTATTGGGTGTAGGGTGTTGGACGTCCGTGATCGTCGGAGGAGGGTGTTGGCGAGCCCTCCTGTGTGGTGGTGCGTTGGACGTACCGTGCATTGGACGCATTGTGTGGGGCTTGGAGCCGTTAGGTGTTCATGAGTGTGAGCTTGGAGCTCGTATGCACGATTGGGCATTAGAATTGTGTGGTGAAGCCCTCGAGCGATGTTTGCAAGGTGTTATTAGCTTTGGACTTGTGTTTCATAATTGTGTGGCGTAAGCCGGGATCTCGGGTTTTTTAAATCCGCCCTCGCTGCGTAATTGTGTTTGAAACAATTACTCCGTCCTCTTTCCTTTCCCTCTCTCCGTTTTCTTGCAGGTTCGGATGCGGGATCGATAGAGTCATGTGACGTCATTGGTGCATTGGAATACGAAGGAGGCGCCTGTGACCTGGGACAAGTTGAGTTGGCATCCCGGTTAGACCGACCGGTTCAACGGGTGCCCTAATGCCTCTTCTCCGGTTCGCCGGGAGGCGGGTGTTTCAATTTGGTATCAGTGCCAGGTTAAGGTCTCCCAGTGCTATCCTGGGAGATCAGCTTTCGTTGTTTTCCAAAACCTTGTTTTCAAATCCTTTTCAACAGTGTTAGCGAAATTTTTATGAAAATGGTTACTTTGTGAAAGGCTTTTTCAAGCACCAAATATATCATAGATTGTTCTCCACGTCGGTCCAGTCTAGATAGAATTTCTCCGTGCAGGTTGGAGTCAGTGTCTTCAAACCTCAGTTGTGCTACTGCCGCTAAATGTGTGCCGAGATGTATGTTTGTGTGTGTGTTGTGGTGTATGTTGTGGTGTGCACCTACATGGCAGTCGGTACTAATGAGGTGTGTATTCGGGGTCATCGTCTGTTCGGAGCGTTGTTCAACCAAGCGTGCGAGGGTTATAAAGATGTGGAAACCTTCACCGGAGAGAATACATCGGGAGTGTAGCAGAGAGTTGCAAGAGTTACAGGAACTGCTAGAAAAGTTGTAAGAGGCGTTTGGGAAGCTGCAAGGAGTGCTACAAAAGCTGCAAGAGGTCGATGGAAAGACCGGATTGCAAGGAGGCCATTTGGAATTGGCGGTGTTCTGACTGGATTAAGCGTCAAGAGTTGTCTGAGTTGCTTGGATCACAAGGAGTAGTAGGAGCTACCCAAATCTATTCCAAGTATGGAATCTTGGAATCGGTTTGTGACACCAACTTCGATGAGTTATGGACCGCTCATTTGAAGTCTCACCAAGCTGGAAGCTGGAGAAGATATTTGGGGTATGGCGGGCTCGAAGATTCAACGGTAGAACCGGAAGGAAACAGTCTGCCCTGGAGTTCTTTGTGGATTGCTGGAGCAGCTAATGGAGTTCCTCAAGATGGAAAGAAGATCGCAGAAGCGTTTTAGGAAGTGGCATTGTGGCATTTGGAATTTCCTGGCCAGCCGGACTTCGGTAATTGCAATCTCAAGTGAACAAAGCTGGCTATTGGAAATGGAAATCCAACGGGAGAGTGTTAGGAAAACACTATGAAGGATTGGCAAGAAGCTGCAAATATTAGCAAAGAAGGGAAAGTCTAATGGGGAAGGAAACCCAAAGGATGGTGTTTGGAAACCAATACATCTGGATTACAAGGTAGGAAACCATGAGTTAGAAGTCAGATTGGAAACAGGTATGGGAATCAGAGTGCGCAGCGGAAACGTAATGAGTCGTTCCCCATCAGTCAGGTAGCCATAATGGACATGGTTAACCTCATCGTTCACCAAGGAAAAGCAAGGATGAAGGTTTGTGCAACAGTCAACACCCTAGTATACGGTAATGGAAACCGTTGAGGAGAACTGGTTTGGAGCGGAGCATCACATTTAGGTATTAGAACCACTCGAGGGATGAGTATTGTTTCTAAACGCGGGGACCGACCCTAATGGACATGGGAGGTAGCAGGTGGCGTTTTGCATTTCATTCGGGGAGCTGCGAATGGATTGGCACCAAAGAGAAGGACACTTCAGAGCGTAGTTGGAAATAAGGGGGGGGGGGGGGGAGAAGCAGTCTTCAGGATTCAAGGACAAGTTCTTTTCAAGCAAGTAAGCAATTAAGTCAGTTGTGGTTCAGCAAAGTTTGCGGAGTGTGGTTGATAAAGAGTTGCAGTGGTGAACTCCCACCACGGAATTCGGGACGAATTCTTTACAAGGGGGGGGGGGGAGAATTGTACCATACCCATACTGGCCCATTTAAAATTTTGTTTAAAAAGAAGAAAAAGCCTAGTTAGTTCAAGCCCATGTCCATTATTTCCCTCATTAATGTTTTTCCTTTTCTAATTTAAGCTCAAAGCTCAAAGCCCAAAGCCCAACTCATTAAAATGAGAAGCCCTAGCTCTTTTCCCTATAAAAGGAGGAGAGGGGCTCCTCATTTCTCACACCATTCTAAAAGCGAGCAGTGCTCGTGACCGGAGAACCGACAGTCGTCGGAGCTCCACCGACGGAGGGCCGCCGGACCGCCGCCGAGTTGACTCGCCGGTGACCGAGTTGACTCGGTTGACCGGTCTGGGTCTGGTTCAATTCCTCATTCAGCTTCTAATTCCTGGTAAGTCCGGTTTCCTTTAATTTTCTAGTTCAATTCGATTTCGCCCGGTTTAGTTTCTGTTAGGATTGGTTAGGGTAATTGGGGTAGTTATGGATTGGGCCTGGTTCAATATGGGTTTGGGTCTGAGTCTGGGTTGATCGGGTTGACCGGTTGACTTTGACCGACCGTTGACTTTAAGTCAACCAAACTTCGAGTGGCCATAACTTGCTCATCCCAAATCCAATTCGAGCGAAACGATAGCCTAAATCGATTGTTTTCCGTCCTCTTTCCAGATCTGATGTCCTTTCGGGCGGATGAGCTTCGTAAATTACTCTTTTGCCCCTTCTTTTCCAATTTGAGGACCGGTTGTGATCTTCCCTTACTCCATTCAGTTCCGGACGATATTCCTTTGTTAATACCGTCTTTCCTAGGTAGTCTAGGCTAGAGATACGCGTGATTGATTGTGGAACGTAGAATGCTAGGTTATCGCTAAACCGAAAACGTTGTGTGTGCGTGATGAATATGCGTGGTAGAACTGTGCTAGGGTATTGGGTGTAGGGTGTTGGACGTCCTTGATCGTCGGAGGAGGGTGTTGGCGAGCCCTCCCGTGTGGTAGTGCGTTGGACGTACCGTGCGTTGGACGCATTGTGTGGGGCTTAGAGCCGTTAGGTGTTCATGAGTGTGAGCTTGGAGCTCGTATGCACGATTGGGCGTTAGAATTGTGTGGTGAAGCCCTCGGGCGATGTTTGCAAGGTGTTATTAGCTTAGGACTTGTGTTTCGTAATTGTGTGGCGTAAGCCGGGATCGCGGGTTTCTTAAATCCGCCCTTGCTGGGTAATTGTGTTTGAAACAATTACTCAGTCCTCTTTCCTTTCCCTCTCCCCGTTTTCTTGCAGGTTCGGATGCGGGATCGATACAGTAATGTGACGTCATTGGTGCATTTGAATACGAAGGAGGTGCCTGGGACCTGGGACAAGTTGAGTTGGCGTCCCGGTTGGACAGACCGGTTCAACGAGTGCCCTAATGCCGCGTCTCCGGTTCGCCGGGAGGCGGGTGTTACAGTCTCCCTTTTGAGTTGGTGTCTTTGAAGGCGTTACTCTCCTTCTCCAAGCAAGCCTTTGCTCCTCCAAACATGCTGCCGCCGGCGACAATTTCTGAAGCCCTTTTCCCTCCTCCACCGTCAAAACCACCGGATAGGGGCCTCTTTGCCTCTCTGTTGCTTAACCTCCGGTCCCACCTGATCATCCGCCCAGCGCACGTGACATGTGACCTAACTCATTCAAAGTGAATTTTGTAAGAGCAGATGCATTCATCGGCTGCAATTCATCCTCAACATGTCGAAGATAAAATTGTTAGCAAGCTAACATTACTAAAACACACGATATACAATCGTTAGGAAGACAAAACCGACAGTCATACAACAACGATATATACATCTAACGAAATTACTATTTGGTTTGTATCCTCATTATACATGACTAATTTATTGACTAAGTTACCATAATCGGATCTGGATGTTCCGATTATGGTAATGATTGTGTCAATACTTGACGACTACTGTTAGACTGTCTAATATAATCACAACTTAGTCGTAATATATGGTGACTACTTGGAAAGGTTTAATGACTAATTAACGATTATTCAACGACTTTTCGGTAAATCCAAATACGCTGATGGCAGATATTTTGCGACTAATTTGTGTGTAAAGTGCGAATAATTGACGAATGTTTAGTAACTTTTATTCGTAAAAATAAGAATTTGGATTGTTTCAATTTACGATTTGGCAATTGGTAATACCATAATTTGAATGGTGCAAGAAATGTAAAAGACATTTGCTTTAAAAAAAAAACATTGGTAACTTATATACTTATGTGTAGCATGTAGACACAAACGATCTACATACACAAACTCCAGCATTAAGGAGTTGCCAAATCATACCCTAAAAATTTAACAAGTGCAAGAGACAGTGATAAGTAACCTACGAAGCAGTAGTGTTGTAGTTTTACGTTGAGCTTCCTTCAGTTGCTCTTCGTGGGCCACAAACGCTGAAAAGTGTTTGGGCTGCTTGCGCTTGCTTGTTAAAACATGTTCTGTCAGGCTTTCGTCTCCATAAGAATTTCCTCGTCCATCATTCTCAGTGGCATGTGATAATTAAAGAGAGTAAGAGAAAAAGAATTAAATAAATAACATGAGATGAATTTATAAACGTGGATTGTGAAAAATGTTACTTTACCTGAGGAAAGATGTAGTTATATTCATCTGTTTAGATCTCCCGAGGTCGCAGTCCTTTGCAGTGCTAATCAGGTCTTTCATCCGTTGTTAACAGATCTCCTAAAAAAATGTTTTAGAAGAAAGTTAAAGATGGTTTGATCATGTTTCAAATGATACAAACACTATCTTGTAAACGCTTAGACACTCGGACTTAACAAAACACAAATAGTAGTTAAACTGAGACAATAAACTCAATTGCTTGCTAACTATAAGATTAACATCCTAACTACCCTGGGATATAAAACCGAACCGAAATTATCAAACCGAAACCGAACCGACGAAAAAAAACCGATTGGTAGTTTTTTTAAAAACAGAAAAACAGAAAAACCGAATAACCGAACCGAAGAACCGAAGTCTCTAACCTATTATTCATTATTGTAGACTTGTAGTTGTCGATCGGTTTTGATTTTCATAAAAGTTTCAATCTTGTAATATATATATACTTTTGTCAGTTTGTGTTTGTGTGTTTGATATATATATATATACATACATATAGCCTTGGAATATAAAATCGAACTGAAATTATCGAACCGAACCGAACTAAAGTTTTATGAACCGAAACCGAACCGAACCGAAGAAAAAAACTGATCGACAGGTTTTTTAAAAATAAAAAAAAACGAAAACCCGAGTAATTGAACCGTAACCGAACCGAAGAACCGAAGTCGTAGGCCTAATCCTAAGCATCAGACTCGAACTCCTCCAACACTCATAAAAAAAACCCATCTTATTCAGACTGTGGATACTATATTGAAGCTGATAAAAGAATATAGGAGTCTTTTACAGCATGTAGGACCAAAATTAATTGTTCCAACACAAGCAAACCACAAGAAAATTATAACCAAACCAACAATCAGATTTAGAAGCAATCCCGTTTTAAAAGCAAAGCAAAGGAGAAGCAAACTAGACATTTTAACACACAACCTAACATCATATCTTTCCTGTAGCTGTAGGCATCGTATCACATCGGGTTTCGTAGTTGTAGCGATGAAATTGAGAGCCTCGAATAAGAGATTCAAAGAAGAGATATCAGTTTGAGTGGGTGGGCATATAAGAGGATTTGGAGAGAGATTAGTGAGATGATCGAAGAAGATTTCGGAAAAGGGAAAAACATAAAAAAAATCAGGGTTTGTCGTAATTGAGGATTTCTTGACACTTTTTTGAAAAATTATTGGGTTTAAGCGGGTAATTGAAATGTTTTAGGCTATAAATTTGAGTTTTGGTTTCCAGGATTAATTTGGCAATTTTTTTGATTTTGTACACACTTGTAGACATAACTTACTCATCATATATTTCTTTTTATTGTCTCTATTTTTAAAATTTATACTTATCTATTATACTTTAGTAAAATCAGAAAAAAATTTGCTCAAAATATAAAGTACAATTGAAGAGAGGTTTTATGAAAGCAATTTTTGGTTTTAAATTGTTTGAAAGTTTTTGATATACTTTCCGGATTATAAAATTATAAATCACAATAAATTTAAGAAATATTTTTGAAAGTTTTGAAAACCTAAAATTAAAAATAGTACACAAAAAGTTTAAGAAATAGTTTTTGGAGTAGAATGTAAAGCAAAGATGAAACTTTATATTTTGGGGATTCACTATACAAAACCTCAAATTTGAGTTTTCATCTTTTCTTTTACATTCTAATCATTGTAATTATACAATTTATTAGTTTTAGTCCTTAAATAATTTTATATCTTATGAAATGTCTGATTTCAACATTTTTTATTTCGTAATATTCATAAAAAAATAAAAGACTCATTTATCACTTCGAAATGCATTGATTAATAATATTTGAGATCATAACGAACATAAACAGATTTAAATATTACATATCTTACAAGTGGTACCAAAATACTAGTTTTCATCCGGTAAACCGGATCCTGAACCCCCAATATCATCGAAATATTGTCGATAAATATTCAGATCAAATGAAGGTTTTTGTTGCTATTGGTTCTTTTAGAGTGAGCAAAATCTCAAATTTGAGGTTTTTTGTTTCTTTTGGAGAACATATATAAAACATGGCATTTTGGTTAATGTCCCCATGTATGTTTCATACCGAAAATCAATTGCATTGTGCTAAGGAAAGGGAAATATGTGTGTTGTTTTGATGTTTAACGTTACAGGAGAGATATATACAAAAAGTAGAATATGTATGATATATCTCACAAAACATTATCCTAGGAGAATATACATCATCCTACACAATCTATTAAACATAGCATTTCTGAATGATCTTAATCAATCATATATAGCGACATGAAGTGGTTGGTGTGAAATATTATTACCGGTTTTATGATAATATGAAAAATTAAATTATGATTTTGTGAATTTTTCTACATACCTAATTTATTGTTTGCTTATATGTACTTATCATGTTAAGAAAATTTAATAATATTTGTTGATAGGAACATTGAATATTCTTCTTGTCTTTGATTTAATGTTTAAACAATAAGCACAAGCATACCAAATAAAACGCAAAACAAGATTTGAGGGTGGCTGCAGCAAAAATGTCCCGCCGAAACAGAGGAACTCTGCAAAACCTGCAAGAGAAAAAGACAAAACAAGTAAACGCTTCAAGGGCTCAGAGGCTACACAAGAACAAAAGACAAAACCAGTATATGGTTCAAGGGCTCAGAGGCTACAACAAAACAAAAGACAAAACCAATGTACGGTTTGCATGATGTTTAACCATGATATTTAACAATGATATTTAACCATGATTAATTGATTTTATTGGGGTCTCAAAGAGACACACTCCACGTAACAGTACGTCTCTCTCTCTGTTTTGATGAGACGCTCGAGGCAACTTATTAAAACTCTCATTTCTTGTAACCGTCTTTAATTTAAGTTCATTGTTTGGTGAGGGGAAGTTATTTCATCGTAATAATCATCTCTCTCACTAACTTTTCTCCCACTTTCATTCTCTCTGAGACATAACCAAAACACAATGGTCTATTACAACTACATAGCAGAAACACAACCTAACAGAGACGAAACTGCTTAGTGCTTCATAGTTAAGATTTTTTGCGGCTACCCATACTATGTATTTGGATATGGACCAGATTGGAGTTACATCTTGGCCGACTAGAGAGTAAGTGAAAAGTATCCAACATAGTTTTCGACATGCAAGACTGCACTGGTTCTGACTATATCTTGATGCTTTTACTTATGCAGGGAAGAAAGATCGAAATGGTCATTTATCCATTGCAAGTAAATGACTTCTCTTGACTAGAGAAAAATGAAGGCAAGTGGATTGGGATCTGTGGAGTTAGGGTGGTCTGAACGGATTCAGGTTTATGTCCAACAAAGTCTCGCCACCGACTTGAAGCCACCGAATACACTGGGATCAAACTTATCGAGCCTTTGGACACCAAGTACTACATGGAATTTGTTAGTTTCCTCCTAATCCGTGACATCAAAACAAACCGAGACGTTCATATAGGTAAAAACTATTGAAAGTTTTCATCTTTTCTTACCGTGAAATTCTAAATAACCAAAATATGCATAAATATCTTGTGTAGACACCATGGGCATGGTCTCGATCATCTGCTCACTTGAATTCGATTCCCTAAACCTTGAAAGGACAAAAAAAATGTTCCACTTCAGAGACGCCATGTAAGTGTTTTCGATAATGTAGTAGTTAACACCATGAGAAGAACAATTGATTAAAGTGTATGACATTCGATAATAAGAACAATTGATTACAATAACTCATTAATTTTTTTTTATTCATAATAGGAACAATAAGTTAAAGTGTGTGGCTTATGGAAAATACGCGGTTGACTTCTGTTCTGGGTTTTAAAGACTAAGCCTTTAGATGTGATCGTGGTGCTCAAGATGTGGAGGAGCCATCGGACCGGAAGTGACTGTTTTAATAAGTTTCATTAGTTTATATATAATAATTTAGGATAGTTCACTAAAGTACTCATTTTATATAGGTGATCATGATGAAACATGGGTTGAGACTGTGGAAGGCTTATCAGACTACATGTTCAATCTGCGAATTGAGGAGGTTCAATATCTCATATTCCAGCTAGAGCCCCGTGGCCCTGATGTTGCTGGAAAGAATGTTAATGTCCATATCTAAATCTCAAGTTTAATTTAATTTTTGTTACTTAAGAACCTTAACTTTTTATTATGCTTTAGTTTTAATATGCTTTCAGTCTTAAGGAACCTTACTTAAAAACCAAACATTTTATTATGTTTTCATGTTTAATACTTCCATTTAATAACGGTAATAGCCATATTTGAGTAAGATAGTTATTAATATATAGTAACATATCTTATAGATATCATTCCAAAAAACCGTGTCTAATATATGATTAGAACAAAATTGTATCTAATATGATCGATTAGAAAAGTAACAATTTTTAGTTGTTATTGATTTTGTAATTCTATTAAAATCTTATGTTATTGAGATATGGGTACTTTACATTTTTACTAGTTACAATTTTTTTCGAAATTTACTCATTACACTTAACTTTCAAAAAACAGATTGTATATCCATCAAATTCTTAAAATCAAACATACCGACACAAACTTTCAAAATACCTTGTATATACATGAGAATAAAACACAAATTCATAATTTCAAAATACCTTGTATATACAGAAGAACCGCCAAACCAAACAAAATTATTGCGCCTAAACCAAATATTTTGGTAAATTATCATAAACCGACCGAAATACCCTAACCATCATAACCTCTCTTAAATTCAGACAGTCTCCTCCTTTGTGTCGTTGTGTTATTCATCCACTATGAGAAAGAATCTGTATGAGGTATTTTTTCTCATTTTATACCCAATTTCTGTCTATAAGTATTCAATAGTTAGATTCACATTTTTCGGTGGATTTACAATTGAGTGCATGTCTGTGTTATCAACTCTGACTGATTTCATGTCATTTTTCTGAAGTTTCCTTTATTTTTAATATGTGTTCTGATTTTTGGGTGATTCATGTTGGTAGATTAACTTCACACTACTAAAGCCTTTACTAATGAGAAACCACATTTCTTCAAGCCTCTCCTTCTTGAATTCCTTTCTGGTGTGGTATGTAATCATAGTGATTCCTCTCTCTTTCTCTCTATATTTAATGCTTATTTCTTCTTAGTTGTGTTTTTTTGGCGTTGCAGAATATCCCAAAAAAGTTATACAAATGCTACATAGATGGAAAAACTAATCTTACAGCTAGTGAGCTCACTTTAGATGCATATAACCTAAAATTTCTTGTGAAACGTGTTGGTAATATAATAATTGAAGGCTGGAAAGAGTTCACCGAGGGCCACAATTTCTGAGTCGGAGACGTTTTAATATTCGAGTACTTTGGATATTTAAATTTTCCATGTACATGTGCATTTGGACCCAGTGTTGTGAACTCCAATTGGTCACGACTCCAACGGAAAATTGGCCGGAGGACATGAGTAAGTTATCATATACTGTATTCCAAGACTAATAATTTTTTTTCTTTTGATGTTAGTACTATCTAAAGTTTGTATGATTTATTGCATGAATTGAAGAGAACTTTGTAACACTAAATGTCACAGTAGAGAGTATCAAGAGTAGCAGAATTGTTATAAACTTTATTTTGCTTATGGTTTCCGATTTTTGCTGTGTACACCATATTTTGTTTGTGCAGTTTCTTCCCCAGTCATTCAGCAAGGCCAATGAATTAGAAAATGCTGCAGGCAAGACCATATATATATGGTGAATGAGGTTGGAGTGAAATGGTATGTCATACTGGTGATGACTGTTGAAAGTAGGATGCAGAGATTTCGTTTAACTGGTGGCTTGAGATCATTCCTCAAGGCAAACAAAATCAAGGCTGACAACACTCTTGTGTTGAACCTATTTTGGGAAAACGCCACAACTCCAGTCTTCAAGCTCTGCTCCAATAAATCTTGATTTTCTTTTGCTACTTAGTCTAAAACTATGCCTTTTTGTAAAACCTAAATGTTTGAAATGAAATAAAAATGTTGGCGGCTTTAGAAAGGTATAATGTTGGGTTTAAGGGGTCTAACTGGTTCGTCTTTATTGTATTCAGGTAAGGAACATATGTATCTAGAACAATTGTCTATATTGTATTTCCTTTATGAAAGAACGTCTACAATGCCAGCATTACTCCTCCGAGTGCCTCTGCCGAGAATATGGTCGTATTAGTTACACTTAAAAAGTGTGATTATCAAATTTACAATTCCCTAATACTCGAGTTATATGATATCAGTTAAGATCCCGTGGAAATCAGCCTCATCAGATGCATCAACATAATTCTTTCCTTTAAAACTACATCATAGTTACATGTCTTTCGTCCCTCGCCGTGATTCTCCGTATGAAACAAATATCCTCTTGTAAAATAGATGGGCCAAGTTTTAGCCTTATTCACGGGTCAATGCACTATCTCTATCACCCAAGGAGGAAAAGGATATGTTGCTTTCCAATAAGTAACTTGTATATAGAAAAGAAAATATCAAAAATATAGCAATGCAGATAAATTCATATAAATATATAATATGTATATAGGTATGACTGAATATTACACAAACATATTCTTTCACCCAGATAGAATATTCTTTGGGTCTTTTCGCGAAGATTTCTTTTTCGGAGAGTTTTGGATATTTTGTAGACATATAATCTTCAAACATGCTTTCGACCAAAACTTATATTAGAAATCATATATAGTGGATTATATTAAAACGTAAGATAAGACATGCCAAATTATATATACCTCTCTTTATCTGAATGTCATATTTCTTACACTTCCACTTGGACGACCTACTTGAGTAAATATATCAGGTACATGGAGATGATATAGGGAGTTCACCTTCAGTGAATCTGGTTAAACTTACCAAATTAATTAGTTTAAAAAATTTATAATTAATTAATAGCTACCATGTGTGTCTTACAAATAGCAAAGTGAACATGTGATTGGCCGCGTTTACCTTGGTTTCGTTTTTATATTTGCATTTAAGTATTATTGTGAGAAATAAACTACATCCTCATTGATATATGATTGAACAATCGATCATGCCGCATATTATTTGTTCTTTTCTTTCCCTTTCAACTTTTTGAAAAACCTTTCAAAAGAGTACATCCACCTATTTTGCACTGGACCTCCTAATTCATCTTCGTAGGGGAGATGTATAGGCAAGTGCTCCATCACTTCGAAAAATGATGGTAGAAAGATCTTTTCCAAATTGCATATGATTAAACGTATGTTTTCTTTAAGAATTTGGACGCGACTTATTTGTAAAGTTCTCGAGCATAAGTCACGGAAAAACCTCCAACCCCTACAATATATATTTTGAAATTATTGGTAAGTATAAAATACTATACGCATATTTACTTATCAAATATTTTTATTACTATAAGTAAAATTAATTTTCACCTGATAATGCAAGGTTGACGTTCCGGTCTAAGAGTTCGAAAAAAATAAAAGGAAGTAACCCCTCCATAAACACATGGCAATCATGACTCTTCATCCCTGAAAACTTATTGTTCTCCATATCAGTACATCTAGCTAAGTCGGCCGCATAGCCATCTGAAAAATTTGACTGCATGTTTCAAACATTCCACTAATCTTGCTCTGGCATTGTATGTCAATATGTACGCTGGGAAAGCAGCTTTACCCTCAATATCAATATGTAAGTATGGCCCAGAACATAATCGTTCTATATCAAATCTTGACATGATGGTGTCTTTGGATTTACCCTTCACAGTCATAAGAGTATTCATGACGTTGTCAAAAAATGTATTTTCTACATGCACTAAATCAAGATTATGTCGGAGATTGATGTCCCTCCAGTACAGAAGCTCCTATAATATGTTTTCCTTGTGCCAGTTATGCCACTTCCCATAGCCAAGCTCCTTCTTTTCATGACTGTTTCCCCCGCAGTCTTTGTTTTCGGTCGATTTACACCTTGCAACCACTCGCAATAAACTTGCTCACCACTCAAAGTCTCAGGTGAATGCTCTTTCGAGGCGTCTTTTCCCTTTAAGATGTCTTTTTATTATTTCTCAGGGGATGACCACGTGGAATAAATCTTCGGTGATAATCAAACCAACATGTCTTCCTTCCGTTAGGCAGATAAAAAGATTTTGTTTCTTCCATGAAAATTGGAAAAGACGATCTACCATGGGACATCCATCCTAATAACATCCCATACGTCGGGAAGTTGCTTATTGGCCACAATAGAAATGCTTTTATATTAAAATTTCCATTAAAATACACATCGTATGCATCGACTCCAGAAGACCATAATTCCTTTAACTCCTCAATAAGAGGTCGGAGGAAGATATCGAGACTAGTGCGTGGATGATTTGGCCAAGAATTCATAATTGTAAGAAACAAGTATTGTGTATTCATGCACATATCAAAGGGGAAAATTATATGGAGTCAAGATCACGGGCCACAACGAATGATTACGAGACATTCCAAATGGATTGAACCAATATGTACATATTCCAAGATAAACGTTACGGGGTTCTTGAGCAAACAGAGGATGTTGAGCTTGAAAATATTTTCACTCTGATGCATCAGACGGATGACTCATTTCTCCCTCCTTCGCTTGGTGCTCGTCATGCCATCTCATTGTCGTTGCAGTATTCTCGCTTTGATACATTCTCTTCAGTCAGTAAGCAATTGGTAGATACCACATACGAATGTAAGGTACATTGGTTCTACGTTGTCTCTTGATAGGTTTCCATATTGTTGCATCACAAAACCGACACTTATCTTCTTTCCAGAAGATCATACAAATTTTCATGCAAACATCAATAGTATAATAGGAGAGGCATAAATTACGTATCAATTTCTATGTCTCGTAATGTGAACATGTTTCCTAGTTTCCTTTTGGTAAATACTCTATCAACATTTCACATATCGAATCCACTAACCTTTCACTCATATTATGTTCTGTTTTTTTTTTGCAAGACCCGAGCAACCAAGGATAACTGAGAGAGACCTTCACGACAACCATCACGAAATGCATCATTCACCATATCCACATTCCTATCTTCTACTACATTACGAACATCATTCGGATCACCATAACTCGTTCCTTTATCCAAACCGATTTCTTCTCCATGATTATTCCAAACATAATAATCATGCATAAATCCTCTACTATACAGATGACTCCAAATTTTTTTTTCCTAGTTTACCGGTTTTTCGTTCTTACAAACATTACAAGGGCAATGAAACTTACCGCTATTGCTTTGCACTAAAGGCTGTTTTTTTGTGTGCAAATTGCATGAATTGTTCCACCCCCGTTTTGAAGGTTGTCGAGAAATTATATGTGGCTTTATCGAACCTCCTATACATCCACTTCCGATTGTAGCTATCATTGTAACTTCTCGCCATGAAACTAGATTTCCAAATTCTTTGTGTTTCTACAAATGAAAACGGAGATACGTCTGAATTTCGATTATGTAGACATAATTGGCCACTACCATTTATGGTTATGCATATCGCATGAAACCGGTACACCTACCACAAACAGGTAATATACGACTGATATCTGACTACTTTGCGACGCGCCGTTGGAGTCGCAACTCAGTGGCTAGCTTTGGGACTAATTTGCAACTTCTAAACGATTCTCCATATTAGTCACAACGTAGTCGCAAATTTAGCTAATACGTTGAGACTAATTTTTTTGGTCTCGACAATAGTCATTAATCAGCCGTAAATAAGCGACTAAATTGGTGACAACCATTTTTGGTCTTAAATTAGCGACTAATAGACGACCATATCTCTGTAGTCACAAAAAGTCTCAATCGTTTCTCTAAATAGTCACAAAATTTTACGACTACAAGTATAGTTGCAAGCTGCAGTCGCAAAAATGAAGTTTTCTTGTAGTGGTGCTAGGTTTGTTTTTGTATTTATGACTTTTATTATTATTTCATGTTTATCGTATATTTCGTGTATATTTTTCTTTAGTAATATAATGATGTTTCTTTTGATTTTTGCTACCTCTTTATTGAATGCTCTTAACTATTTTATTTGGACTTATTTTTTATTTTTCTTTATCTCAAATTTGCATACTTTATATTTTTATGGTACATTCTTACGTGATATTTCTCTTTGGTATAACTTAAGTAAATATTGGTTTTTGTTGTATGTTTTATATTTATAAGTTTCATATTTTGTATTTATAATTAATATTTTTACACTACATTTTGTGTGTTTATCTTTATTAATAATATTTTTCCTTTGTTTTTTTCACCCTTTTGACAAAAACATTATTAACTATTTATTTTATTTATTTTATTTTTATTTATTTAAAATTACACATTTTAGATTTTTTTGTTCATTCATACTTAAGTTTTAAGTAAATGTTGATTTTTGTTATTGTTTTGCATATATGAGTTTTATATTTTGCTTTTATAGCTATTTCATTATTAGACTATATTTTTGTAGTTTTTTTAGTAATATAATATTATTCTTTTTGTTTTTTCGCCTTTTGTCAAGAAATTCCTAACTATTTTATTTGTATTTCAATAATATAAACTTTGGGTCGCAGTGGAGGCTATAGCTCGAGTAGATAAATCTTTTTAGGCATAAAAATAAATGTGTAGACAATAAACACCTCAACAGTGTCATGTCTCATTATAAAAGGCCCTAAAGCTGACGGTGCGATAATATATGAGACAATAAAATATCTAAAATGGGTGATAACATGTATAATTTACGGGGTGAAAACCCTTGGTATAATTTAATATCGTAGAATTAGTTAGAGAATTATGAATTCTTTCTCAATGTTATATATTTCTTTCTTTTCCACCATCTTACAAAATTTAATATGATTGCCAACCGACCACATCACATATGCTTTGTGCAACTAAATTAGATAAAACTGCTTTCAAAAAAAAAAAACTAAATTAGATAAAACTCACTCTATCAAGATAGTAACAAATGCATATTTTATTTAACAATTCAATATAATTGATGTATTTATGTATTAAAAAAAAACATATTCAACGTTCATATATACATCTATATGCTATACGATAGCCAACCGCTCGGCTAGTGTATAGCGTATTTTAGAACACTGATCACATCACATATGCTTCGTGCAATCGGTTAAACTTAATTTATCAATAGAATAATGTCAAAATAGTCCCTAGAAATTTTTTTATCAAATTTTAACAGACGTGTGTGTTTCAGTGGTCAAGTTAGATCTCAAATCATTACAAAACTTAGAAACCAAAGTGAAAAAACTGAATAAACAACATAAAATTTATTTGGAAAGTGGATTGCTGTTGAAAGTTATGGAACCACAAATGAAAAAATATTCTCCAAAATGATTAATTATCATCATAAGGAAGATTCTGAAACTAGAAGCAGTTCTAGTTCATGGATAACCGATAAATAGATTTCAATATCTTAAGGAACTGGGATGAAGTTAAACATGTTATATAATTCAAGCCACTAATTCATAAACCAACAGCAACTCCAATTCATGGAGGAACAAAAAATTATCAATAAAGATCCGTAAACATGTGACTGAAGAGGAAAACAGTAAATTCCGCAAACTCATCGATGGCGACACCTTGGCCAGTGATCCGGTTATATCAATCACAAAAAGACCACACATCTCATCCCATACTTCCCCACATACTTTACTTCCAAAATTTCTTTAAGAACACTGTAGTACACAAGTTCAACGGAACAGACGAAACCCCGTGATATGCGGTTGTCCTAGTAGAGCCAGCTTTATACACCTTAAAGGCATATCCCCTTTTGCAATACCTTGGATAAGAGTTTGTAATGTAGTGGGTCCCGTTGCGAGAGTCG
This sequence comes from Orychophragmus violaceus, assembly GCA_030180135.1. Taxonomy (NCBI): domain Eukaryota; kingdom Viridiplantae; phylum Streptophyta; class Magnoliopsida; order Brassicales; family Brassicaceae; genus Orychophragmus; species Orychophragmus violaceus. Next base: position 45,862,755 of record CM058235.1, on the reverse strand, counting down.
GAACTCGCACAATCGATTCTTGTAGGGTTTAACATTTTAGGGAATGAAAGTTTCTATGTAAACGCACACAAAAAGATATCCGAAGATAATTTTTATTGATCTTTGTTGGAAAAGAGTACAAAATCGTAAATAGCAAAAAAGTCTAAGTAATTTCTGATAGGTTTTAGAGCGTGGTTTGATTGTAGGAGGTCTCTTTTTTTTTATAGATGCGACAAGTCGGTTCTCAGAGATTCGTCATCAGGATTTCCGGAGATTTTCATGTTATCGTATTTTCCCTTTCTGTTTGGATTTACCTTTTCTGCGATTTTATTCTTATCTTCCGAACGGGTCGAAAGGGTAGTCCAAGCCTATAAAATATGAATCTTGAAAATTAGGCCCAAATTCGTATTTCGTATAACATGTTTGACTTGTTTTATCAACTGCTAGTAAGTTTGAATTGACTTAGCTAAGCATATAGGATATGAATTGAAATTGACCAATTCTGCTCGGCCATTTGAGGAGAAAGCAATGACAAGCGAAAAGGTCTGCTCGGAAACTTGTCAATGGATAGGTCGGACTTATGCCAAGCAGTCCGATCGCTTGGTTGTGCTAAGAAAAATTGGTCCGAGCAGGATGCGCTTGTGGGATCGCTCGCCAAGAAGAATAAGGTCGGGGGCGATGTGTGTCGAGCAGAACGAGTATGCCGAGCAGAATGATCAAGGCGATCATTTCGAGTGTCCGAGCATGAGGTGATTTGTCAAGAATCCTAGCAGCCAGTCATGCTCGGATCGTCCGGGCAGCCAAGCTTGCTCGGTTTGTCTGGGCAGAAAAGCATGCTCGGTTTTTCCGAACAGTCGGACATGCTCAGATTCTCCGAGCAGCCAAGCATAGTAGGACTGTGCAATGGTCCGAGCATCCACGGAGTTTCCGATGTGCCAAGCATGCACAGACTATGCGATGGTCTAAGCATTCTCGGACTGTCCGATCGTCCGAGCAGCTCGGACTGTCCGATCGTCCGAGCAGTTCGTTCATCCGAGCATGGCTGTCCGAGTGTGGCTGTCCGAGCATGACTGTCTTCCTTTCAAGCAGTTAGATTGCTCAGAATCTTTGCTGAGCAATTCGTACATTTTATACGAAACACATTATATATGAAACAAATAGTTTTATGAAGGGCAGTTAAGCCTAAACATAACACTTAGACCATTTTAGACTATTTATTTCGTTGAGAGGATTTTGACCCCAACAGTTAGCCCCCCAGGTCGTCAGACTAGAGTGCGATGATGAAGAGTTTTATGTAGTTAAGGTGAAATCAATTGTATGGAAATTTGACATAACCTTTATTACCTTCGAGGATTGCCTAGCTGCGACGAAATGATCATGTTAGCATTAAGACTTTTTTTCCGAGAAGAAATCTTCCATTGAAAATTTTCGAAGCATTTTCTTGCAACGCTAGCGAATCGTTTCAGACGTGAAAGGCTGTTTTGGCATTTTTGATGAAATTTCCAAGCCATCAAGTTGTAAGAAACTTTTTAGGCTAAGTTACCTAACCGTTAGTTGTAAGAATTTTTTTAGGCGTTCTTCGATGAAAAGTTGAAGAATGTGAGATGAACACTTCGTTACAAAGATGCAAAAAGAGTGATGACTGAGTTTTAAAACTGTGCGAGGAGCGGTGCTTTGCTTTTCCCATAAAAGAAATAGAATGAGACTTACATGTGCTCGGTTTATGTGTTTTACCTTACATTTTCTTCGTTGAATATGAAGATGTTAGTCTCAGATTGATTTTAGCATGAGCACAAGGAGTGTAATCTTTGTTTTGATGTTTCGAGGTGTTAAAGACCAGTGTCCTAGGAAGCATTTACTGAGTTTCGAGTGATTTATTGTCAGTTTAAGACTCGCGAAGTTGTTTATACTTACATGCATGTTTTGACGACAAATATTGTATACCAGTATGCTAAAGTTCTTACTGGGTTTAGAGGATTTATTTTGAGTTTAGAGTTTGCTAGGTGTCTCGACTTATCTATGTTCTCGTTTTATAGTAACTGATATGACTATCATCTAGGATATACCTAGCGGATATTAAACTAAGGTATATTTAGTCGAGATGTCCTAGACTAGTGTGCTAAGAAGTGTTTGCTGGGTTTAGATGTTTTACTTTGATTTTAGAGCTTGTGAGGTGTCTCGACTTAAATTCTCGTTTTCGACAGTAAATTGATATGAATATCAGTTAGGATATACCTAGCAGATATTATACAAAGGTATACTTAGTCGAGATGTCGTAGACCAATGTACTAGGAAGTGTTTACTAGGTTTAGATATTTACTTCGAGTTTAGGACTTGCAAACGCCTCAACTTACATTCCCGTTGTTGGTAGTAAACTGATATGAATATCAGCTAGGATATACCTAGCACATATTAGACTAAGGTATACTTAGTCGGAATTTATATAACACACTTTTATCTGTCTGGAAGATGTAATAAAACCTCAATCCATGAAGGATATGTTGGTTATGATCCAAAAAAGATATAGTAGTTTGTTCATCTGTTATGTCCAGCAACAAAAGAGATAGTGAGTCACTAAATTGTATGAAAACCGTAGTTTTGAGAAGATATTATTCTACTTGTAAAAATCAATTTTTTTAAAAAAATGTGTTGGAGTTAGAAAAGCGTGAGCACATATTGTTTCTCACATCCTATGCGTCGAATGACGATTGTTTCTCACATCCTATGCGTATGAGAATCAGATTATCTGTACGCCATGTACGTTTTGCTCGTCGCAGTCAATGGCTCGTCCTTATTTTTGTGCTCGACATAAGTTGTTTTTTTCGCTCGTCCACTCTAATGTTAATTGTTCTGATTGGCGGTACAAAGGGAACATAATTTTCTATGTTCTAATGCCAAACTGTGAGAGTCGGAACTCGCACAATCAATTCCTATAGGGTTTAACTTTTTAGAGAACATAAGTTTCTATTTAAACACACACAAAAAGAGATTCAGAGATAGTTTTTATTGATCTTTGTTGGAATAAGAGTACATAAGAGTAAAGAGAAAAAGGTTAAGTAATTTCTACTAGGTTTTAGAGCGTGGTTCCCTTTTATTATTGCTGGGGCAAGTCGGTTCTCAAAGATTCGTCCGCAGGATTTTTGGAGATTTTCCTGTTATCATATTTTCCCTTTATGTTTGGATTTATCTTTTTTTTGTTCGGATTTATCTTCCCATTTTTGTATTTATCCTTCTGCGTTTTGATCCTAATCTTCCAAATGGGTCGAAAGGGTAGTCCAAGCCCATAGAATATGAATCTTGCAAGTTAGGCCCAAGTTCGTATTTCGGATAACATGTTTGACTTGTTTTATCAACGGCTAGTAAATTCGAGTTGACTTGGAAATGCATATAGGATATGGATTGAAACTGACCAACTCTGCTCGGTCATTGGAGGAGAAAGAATTGATAAGCGAAAAGGTCTGTTCGGAAGCTTGCTAGTTCCTTCCTGCTCGCAGATATTTCCGAGCAGATTGAAGTAGATAAGTTGGATTGATGCCAAGCAATCCGATTGCTGGGTCGTTCCAAGCACAATTGGTCTGACCCAGGACACGCACGCACTTAAGCCTATACATAACACTTAGACAATTTGGACAATTTATTTCGTTAAGGGGATTTTGACCCCAACACTCATTGATTATGTCTTTCGTCCAGTCCTCGAACCTGCATCTGTTTCTTCTTCATATTCCACCAGCAAAATAAAATACGTGAGAGTTAACTGATTTATTTTTTTTGTTTAAGATTTAAAACAAAATTCTTACAAAAAAATTGAACCAAGAGAAGAAGTCATTTTGTTTACGCTCTTCACACTCGTCGTCGGTCAATTCTGGATGAAAATGCCGTAAAGCGTCCATGTATAACCTATGAAAAGTAAATATCTCGATAGTACACTTATTATGAAACTTATTTTTCAATGTAATTATAAACATAGTGTAAAATACCGTTCATATTCGAGGACTTCGTCACAGTTGGTGAGAATATACGTGTGTAGGTGAGCATACACTACAAGAAAAACTGGAAATAGCCATGACCAAGCCACGGATTGGTCGTGGCTATTTTTTTCAGCCACGGATAGCCACGAAATAGCCACGAATTTTAAATTTTGAAATTCGTGGCTATTCCGTGGCTATTTAGCCACGAATATCTTTTCGTGCTATCCGTGGATAATTAGCCACGAATAGCCACGAACTAGTCACGAATTGCGAACTAGTCCGTGGATAATTAGCCACGAATAGCCACGAATGAATATCCGTGGATAATTAGCCACGAACATTTCCGTGGCTATATGTGGCTAATTTAGCCACAAATTGCGAAATAGCCACAATTTTATGGCTATTCAATACCCTAAACCCTAAATATACCCTAAAACCCCCAAACTCTAAACTTCAAACTCTTAATCATAAACTATAAAATCAAAATACAAACCATTAATTTTATATAGATAAAAATATTATTTTCAAATTAAATACCACAATATTCATATCATAAATATAACCCTTCAAACTATATACCTTAAACCCTACACAAACTTTAAAACCCAAAATTACAAACAAAACTCTAACTAACAAAACTCTAATTACCATAATATATCCATAACTAAAAATTCAATACTTACAAAATTCATAACTCTAAACCCTAAACAACCCCTAAACCCTAAACAAACCTAAAATCCTAAACAAACCTAAAACCCTAAATTATAACCAATATCTAACTAACAAAACTCTAATTTCTACAATAATCCATAACTAAAAATTTAATTCTTACAAAAAGTTTTTTATTTTCAAAATCTACTATTTTCTAACACTATCTTAAAATCTTAATCATAATCCTTCAAACCCTATACCCTAAACCATTAACATACTCTAAACTTTAAACTTTTAATCATAAACTATAAATTTTAAATATAACCATTAATTACATAGACATAAAACTAATATTTCAATCATTTACACATATATATTTTACATATAATTAATTAGAATTATTTACTTATGTTTTTTATAAAAAATTACTAATTTTAATACCAATAATAAATTAAAAAGTTTTAAACAATAATTTTATTATTTTATATACACAGAAATAAAATTTGAAACTTTTAAAATAAAGCAAAAATCATTTAAATTTTTTTTTAAAATTGAAATTTTAATCATTTATATATATATATATACTCATTTTACTAATATAATTCCTTTTTAAAAAAAATTACACTTTAAAAAATTTAAACTTTTATATTTTTAAAATTCAATATGTTTAAAAATTAATTTAACTATTTTATTATTTTTAATATCATATTTAAGTATTATATATTAATTAAACCGCAAAACAATTTGATTGGTTAATAACTCATCACACAGATCGCAATGAGAACCGTTCGATCTATTTCTCTACTCAAATCACGACCGTTAGATCTGATTCGTTTACAAAAACAAAATCTGAGTCTGATCTAAAATCGTATTGGCTAATACTACTGTCACTCGGATCACATCCTGGACCGTTAGATCTCCTTCTAACTTTCAACCTCAACCTTTGATTTTTTATAACCTAATTAAAAAAAATGTATTACCCTCTCACCTTCTTCTCCCAACACTCGCCCACAGAGCCATAACCCATTTGCGATTTGTTTCTCATATCTCTCCCAAATCCATTAAGTTTCAAGCTCGATTCGTCATCATCCATGGCCTTCTCCTTCAGAATCAAATCAAAGGTAAGCACATCGATTCGTCATCATCTCTTTATCTATCCGATTTTTGTTGGTCTCTGTTTCAGATCTCCGTAAGCACAGGTTTATGAGGTACGGCATGGCGGAGGAGGCGCTTCGCATCGGCAGAAGCAGAGCCCGGCGACTCGGCGGCACGGCGGAGGCAGATCGGCAGAAGGTGGTGGCGGTCTGTAAAAGGAGAAGGTGGTGGTGGTTCGGCTATGGTGGTGGCGGTCTGTAGAAGGAGAAGGTGGTGGTGGTGGCGGTCTGTAAAAGGAGAAGGTGTTGGTGGTTCGGCTATGGTGGTGGTTACGGAGACGGAGGCCGCCGGGGATTCATACAGGAATATACATACATACATATATATTGTATTTTTTGTTTTCTTTTTTTTTAAAAGCCACGGAAAATTTCGTGGCTATCTGTTGCTAAGGCCACGAAATTTATCGTAGAAAATCCGTGGATATAGCCACGACATTATTCGCAGCCATTCGTGACTATATTAGTCACGATAGTTTTCGTGGCTATTCGTGGCTATATAACCACGAACGTGTTCGTGGCTATCCGTGGAAGCGTGGCCACGAATAGCCACGAATGGCCGATAGCCACGAGCCATAGCCACGAATTTTTTTCGCGGCTATCTGTGGCTAAACCGAAAATAGCCACGAAATAAGCCCGATAGCCACGAAAAATTCCATGGCTATGAGGCAATTTTCTTGTAGTGATATTCATGGGATGTTAGTTGCCGCTCACGTGCTTTTCCGCTAAACCGTCCAACTTTTTTAAAATGTTGGGAACCGTGGAGAGATAAAGGAGATTGATTTATTTGTTTGGATTCATAACTTGATTTGTTCTTCACCTAAAGTTGCTCTTAAGGCTATTCTAGATTGATCGCCTAGAATCTAGATCATAGGTTCCTAAGTTGACACGAAAGTGTAATTTTTAATTTGACAGAACTTGGGGTGATCAAATTAGATAATTAAAAATAAATTTGGATTAGATCATTTGTGAACGAATCAAACATGCGCTTAATGCAAGTCTAATCCTTAGAAGTCGCAAAAAATTTTTTGAATTTTTAGGATTTAGACTTAGTAAATTCTCGGAACGAAAGTTGGTTTATTTTATCTGTGTGATTTGAGTTCTAGAACCATGCTTAATTCGATCTTGACTGATAATTTATCTGCATTGCTTGATTTCCTAATAAATTCACGAGACCTTACGTTTTTCCCATCTTGAAAACAAACCGATTTTATTTGTTTATGCATTGCTTTTTTACATTTAAACAATTCATTCTTAGATTTATTCGACACTGAAATTCTATCGTGAGAGTCTTGAGTCTCTGTGGATTCGACCCCTATAAACTACAATTGCATTTTGTGAAATTGAGGTGTATCTCTAGGGAGTTTAGCATATCAAGTTTTTGGCGCCATTGTCGGAGACTATTTTGAGTCTTCTATAGATTTAAGTTTAGATTTTAGACTAAGTTTTTACTTTTAGTTTTTACTCACATCGTTTTTGCTTTGCTGTTTTGTGTGTTTCACGTTACGCGAAGAAAATCTACATCGATGGACACAACTTCTGCATCTGTCGATGCACAATTTGTAATCAGACAGTGCATGCCTAATCGTGTAACCAGAAGCAATTCAGACAAAGAGCTTTTTTTTCTTCAAAATCAGGAGCTTGCATGGTTGTAATGAATGAACCGAAAAGCAAAGAAACCAGCTGATTTGTTGAATCCTAACGCCGTGATACTGGAATGGGATGAGGCTGGTATTCTGAGAGACCCAGAGGGTCATGCTTACAATGATAAGGATCAAAAACTGGATGGGAAAGGAAATTTCATCGTGCCAGTGATTGCTATGGGCGCTGAACATGCACAGATTCCTACACAGAGTGCTAGCGCAGCGCTGCACAGGCGCACGCACAAACACAGTTCACAAAAGGAAGGATACTTGGTGATTACAACAGACCTGATGAGTTCTATGCGAACATGTCTGCGATCAGACCTCCTTCGATTCGGAGGAATGACTTTGAACTGAAGACGTCCTACTATACTCTTGTCGGACATCATCAGTTCCACGGTCTTCATCACGATCATCCCATGGAAAATATCGAGAGATTTGAGGATTTGGTAACTCGCATGAAGGCAGTTACCAAATATGATTTTCTGTTCTATTAGCTCTTCCCACATTCATTTGTTGGAGAGGCAGCTTATTGGTTGAAACAGTTCCCAACTGGATCTCTCACATTTGGGATGAAACCAAAAAGGCTTTCATGCGGAACTTCTACGATGATGTGAGATCACAAGAATTGAGGATCAACATTTATAATTTTACTCAGGGACCTAGTAAGGCATTCAAGCTGCTTGGGTGCGTTTCAGGGCGTACCAGAGGGACTGTCCACATCATGGTTTCTCTGAGGTTCAGTTTCTCGATACCTTCTTCAGATATGTAGAATGGAGGTACAAGATGGCTCTTGATTCTGTGAGTAATGCAAACTTCAACAGAGGTCTCTAGAGGAAGTTTACATGCTGATTTAGAACTTGACGTATAGCAATAGCACCAAGAATGCAGACTTTGAGAGGCAGAGGCAAGCTGGAAATGCAGACGGAAGGCAGATCGCTGAGCTGAATAAGAAATTGGACTCGGTTCATAACATTCTGGTGAACAAGAAACAAGTTCAATTTTCTGCAGAGGTGGAGAAATTTTAAACTGGGGAGTATTGTGATGAAGAGGATGTGAAATACATTGGCAGGACTGGTTTTCAAGGCCAAATGTTTTGGAATTAACAAGGCAGAGGTGGCTACAAGGGGACTGGTCAGAGGGGTACCTTCACTTGTAATCAAAACTCGTCTGGTTATGTCTCCAAGCCATAATACCATAAGCCTTTCCAGAGCAACAACAACAACAACAACGCCTTCGACAACAACAGTTTCAGTAGAAATTACTGTTCATCATCCTACCAGACGCCTGCTCCACCAAACGAGCATAGTGGGATGAAATCAATGCTGGAGAAGGTTCTATAGGATCAGCAGAAGATTGAAGTGGACTTCAATGGTAAGATTGACGCTCTGTATACTGGTTAAATGGGAAGTTCAAAGCTCTGAACACCCATGTCAAACAGTTGAACATTTAGGTTGCACATAATGTTGGGTCTGTGAAGAGGTAAGACGGAGTCCTTCCTGGAAGGATATATGCTAATCTGAAATATCAGTGCAATGCGATCACGTTGAGAAGTGGTAAAGAGGTTGTTCATGTGCGAAAAAGGGTCTAAGTGTTGATGAACTCGTCGAATTATAGGAAATCAAAGATGAGACTCCAGAATAGGACACTTTGAGTCGAATTATGGAGCGAAGGATGATGGAGTGACAACCTCGCTCGACGCAAACAAGAAAGACGAGACACCAAGGTCAAGCATCGATCGATGCACCATTCATGTCGGTCGATGCAAGACTCCTCTGAAGGATTTTCCGATTTCTGACGGAGCAGAATCTGATCCCACGCAGAGCTTGGTCGACGCAGAGAAGGTCGACACAGCTGAATATTCGACTTCCCAAAGGACCCCAGGAAGTCACAGCACGAGCTTCAGATGGCTAGATTTAAAGCTATGATGAAAAAGGTTATAATGTAAGTTCCCTTGATTGATGACATCAGGACTACTCGAGTGATGAAGCGATGCTTGAAGTGTTGGGATTATGTCCTGAAATCACATTGTACTCACTCTAGAGATAGTTGTATTGTCGAGATCGGACAATTCATGTGATACTGGGTAGTCATAATGTTTTGCTAGAAACCGCTTATGACAAATGAGTTGTAACTCATTTCCAGTATCGTGTGAACCTACAGGGTCACACACCTAAGCAAGTTGGACATAGTTCATATGGGATTGATCATTGGCCTATGGTCTGGTCGATGTGTATTGGATACACATCGAATATGAGTTTTAATGAGGTGTGTCGATCGACACCATTGGGTGCGTCGGTCGACACAAGATGTGTGTCGATCGACACCACTAAGTGTGTCGGTCGACATAAGGCCGAAACCGAAACTGATGTTTTGGTTTATGTCGAGGTCTGTATATAAGTGATCTTATAATCTCGACCTAGAGAGAGAGCGCCGCCCAGACAGTGTTCTCTTGACAGAAAACACATAAACGTCGAAAAAAACTCAGTTCCCAGGAGATCCGAGCCCCGCCACTAGCATCCCGGCGGATTCCAACTTGTGTGTGTAGACTGCAGTAGAGGCGCAGCATCTGAGGCGTTCCAGAGATCTCGTTTACCTGACCATCTTCCGCTGCCAATCTCCAGGTAAAAACGAGATCAGATCTATGATTCAATTAACTAGACCCTAGATCCTAGGCTTCAGGAACACGACAGCAATTCTGAATCTGGTAGAATTGGCTCGAAGTTCCTTCAGTGGTATCAGAGCCTTAGGGTTTTACATTGAATCGAACCTGTTAATTGAATTTGATGATTTCAATTCGCAAACTAGGTTGTTTGATATAGAACAGGTCAGATCGATTTCGATCAAAAATCGACTATGTGTTTCCGCACAGTGTTGATCGACACACTAGGTGTGTCGGTCGACACATAGTGGCGAATTCGACATAATCGGCGGCTAGGGTTTTTCGCGAAGAAAAACCGAAAGCCTACTGTGTCGATCGACACAAGTTGAGTGTCGGTCGACACAGAGCAGACTCGGTACAGTGTTGAAAGACACAGTTTAGTGTCGGTCGACACAGACCTGGCGAATGGTTAATCGGTTCAATTGGATTGGACCGGTCATCATGCTTGGTTAAGTCCGAAAAGATCGGTTTAAATTGGATGAATTGGTTCAATTGGATTGAACTAGTTATCTCAATTAGAATAAACCGATTTGTTAAAATCAGTTTGATTGGATAATACGGTCCAATTGAATTAGACCGGTTATCGCAATCAGTTGAAACTGGTTAAAATGGTTTAAATTGGATGAATTGATTCAATTGGATTGAACCAATTATCGCAATAAGTATAAACCGATTTGAATGGTTAAGATCAGTTTGATCTGATAAGTCGGTTCAATTGGATTGGACCGGTTATAAAAACTGTCCTCGGTTAAGGTCTATGTCGACCGTCACACACGGGTTGTGTCGATCGGCACGACCGGTTCGATGAACCGGGTTAATTGGATTAACCGGTTATTGAAGTCCGATTTTGTTTGGTGGTGTCGATCGACAGACATAGTCTGCGTCGATCGATACAGTGCTCGAAATTCTGGTTATTGAACATTGAATTTGCAGAAACCAAACTCGACCTAAACCTTGATCAAAGCTTAGCTTCAATATGGTCAACTGTCAAGACTCATTTCGTTGTGTGATGGTCTAGCCAAGAGCTTGGTGTCCACAATTAGGTGAGTAAGGCAGGTAATTATGATTGATGGTCTTGCAGTGCTTGACATCAAGAATTACATGACCTAATAGATTGATTTGCTAACCTTTCAGAGTTTAGTTTCCTCACCTAAATATCAAGTGACCTTGATGTCTTGCCCAATTTTGTCTGCTGTGAAAACTTGTTTCGTTTGTTGGATAGTCTTGGAGTCCTTGGTATCCACTGCAACATGAGTAGGGCAGGTGGTCATTGACAGACTTGCAGTGCGACTGTCAGTGATCACAAGACAGAAGAGATTGGTTTTACTTGACTGGGCTATCAGAAGTTATGGGCCCAGAGACATCAGAGTGGATTAGACATAGTTTGTCTCATCCACAACCAAGAGTTGTACTGGGTACAATTAGCAATGATTTGCTTACCTAGATAACTGAATTTTGGGTGATGACGAGTCGTCCACTCAGATTTTGGTAAAGTATGGATCTTGGTTCATTATATTCATAGAGGAAATATTGTTTGAATATAATGCGAGTTTTATTATTAGATAAGATATCTCATGGAATGCATAACTAAATCTTGGTTTTCTTGGATTTCAGATTATGTCTAACACTACTTTCTCATTGCGATCCGTCCTTGAGAAGGACAAGCTAAATGGATTTAATTTCCTGGATTGGTATCGGAATTTGAGATTTATTCTCAAGCAGGAGAGCAAGGACTATGTCCTTGAAAAGGCTCTTCCAGAAAGGCTTGGGACCAATCGCTCGCATGCAGTATATGATGCTTGGAATAAGAATTATATTGATGTGGTAGATGTGCGTGATCTGATGTTGGCTACCATGAACTCGGACTTGAAGAGCCAATACGAGAACATGGAGTCGCCAATAGAGATGATCACCAGCCTGAAACTGAAGTTTCAGGATCTGGCACAAGTTGAGAGATTCCATATGGTGAAGTCTCTCACTGGGTGCAAGCTACCAGAAGATGCTTCAGTAAGTCCTCATGTCATTAAACTGATGGGTTACGTTGATAACCTGGGGAAACTGGAATGTCCTGTCAGCTTAGAGTTGGCCACTGATATCATTCTGCAGTCACTGCCGTCTAGTTATGATAAGTTTATCAAAAGCTATATCAAGAATAACTTGACGAAGACGTTGACTGAGCTGCATGGCATGCTCAAAACAGCAAGACATCATAAAGGGTAAAAGATTTGAGAAATCTTGTGTTGGCAAGGGTAGAGGCAGGGCCGTCCAGATTTGGAATCAGGATAAGCCTGTGTCATCTTATAAGCCCAAGTCAGGCCCATCTGGTGTTAGAAAATGCTTCTACTGCGATGAGTCAGGGCATTGGAAGAGAGATTGCATTAAATTCTTGGAAGATTCACAAGAGATGAAGGAGATGTATGGTACTTCTTCTTCACGTATTGTGTTATTAATTCAAGTCTAGCGTATGTATTGGATACTAGTTGTGGTACTGATATTTTTTGAAATATGCAGGACCTAAGCGACAGTAGAACGTCGAAGAAAGGACAAGTGGAACTGCGTGTCTGGTATGAAGCAATGGTTGCTGCATGAGCCGTAGAGATTCTCCACTTGTAGGAGCCTTTCACACTTGGTTTTAGAAATTAAGTAATTGCTACTATGTATCTGCCTTGTGCAGAAATGTCTTTCATTTTCTTGTAAGAATTTGGATGTTTTACGTTTTGATAAAAGACAAGTTTTTGTTCTTTAGATATTAATGAAATATAATATAGTAGCACCCCGTTTGGAATGAGTTTTATATCTTAAACCAGCGTAATTTTGAATATAACACAAATACTAAAGGTTTAAGTCTGATGACACGAACTCGACTTTTCCTTGGCATAGTCGTTTAACCACATAGAGTGAAGCGGATTCATAAGTTCCATAGTTTTGGACTAATTTGATTGTTAATCATTCGAGATATGAATTCTGCTCACTGGGCCAAATGACTAAGGCCCTTTTAGCAGAGCTAAAAGAAAACGGTCCAGAGGCTTATTGGGCCTTACACATACTGATGTATGCGGTCCGATGAGCATTAGTGCCAAAAGAAATCTTCTGTACTTCATTACCTTATTGATGGCATCAATAAGTATGGCTGTGTTCATTTGATGAGACACGAGCAGGAATCCCTTGAGGAGTTCCAAGATGAAGTGTAGAACCAATTTGACAGAAGTATTGAGATCCTCGATTGAATCGCGGAGGAAAGTACTTGAGTCAAGAATTGAGTGATCATCTGACATAATGAATCGGATCTTATTAGATATGCTCCGATTAATGATGAGTCACAGGAATCTTCCATAATCATTTAAGAATACGTTATAAAATGTCTGTCTTTGCGCATAAAAGAGTTTCAATCAGAATCAATTGAAAGACACCACATTGGATGTGGACTGGAAGTTTTTCAAGTAAGTTGTTTCTGATCATTTGGGGATGAAAGCTAATAAGCTTGAACCCAAATCTGATAAGTTCTACCTCGCTGGTTGTCCTAGGAAAACCGAGGCTTACTACTTTTATAACCAATCCGAGAACAAAGTTTTGTTGTCCAGAACTGTGTTTTTTAAGAAAGATCATACTTTCCAAAAGAACAGTGGGAGTAAAAGTACACATCGAAGAAATTCGATAAACACAGGAGGCTGCTCAACCTATTGAGGGAGAGCAGCCGTGAGGTCTACAAAGTGCTGTAGGACCTACACCTGTGGAGCCTGAAAATCGCAGATCCGAAAGGATCCGTCACTAACTCGAGAGTGATTTCTCGTAGCCGATTGTCGTGATCTATTGATCATTGAAAAGTGACGAGCATGCGAAATTCAAAGAAGCGGTGGTGAGCCCCAACTCCGAAAATAGGCTGGGTATGCATGTTAGCTTCACCGATCCATTTCTGGATTGAAACAAACATCTTGGAGTTGGAATCAACATTCTGATAATGTGGTCAAAGGTTTTGACTTGATCAGAAGGAAATGAAACCATGCGTTTACAAGAAGACTAGTGGGATTGTAATTGCAATTCTCACACCGTATGTACATAATGTACTTAGTCTCATAAACGACGTTCCGACGCTAAAGTCTTGTCAAGATTTGAGTCGGAAGTCAAATTTAACGATGGACATGGGAGAAGGCCGTGAAAGTTCTTGGAATAAGGATCCATTGGAATGGATCAGAAAGGCTAATTGGATCATGTCAAAATTCCTATGTTAATAAGGTATTGGACAGTTCATATGTGCTTAATATGGCTTCATACCAAAGGTCTTATGGCAATAATCTAAGCAAGATGAAGTTTCTTGGACACTGGCTGAGCTAGTACCAATATTAGCAAGATGAAGTGTTTTGAACAATGGCTGAACTAGTATTAATGAGTGAGATTGCTAATGCTGCTGCAATAGAATCCATCATGAATGCCATATTTTGCGCTCGTCTAGATGCAACTTACGCATAAAGCATGACGAGAAAATACCAATATATTTCGGTAATAGCCACTGAACAGTTGCCAGAAATATCCCAAGTGTTTGAGAAACACTAAGGATAGGTTCGTGGTGAACTGAGGAAGTGACGAACCAGTTGAAAGTAGTTAGACGGACAAAGACGATTCCCGGTTCCCACCTGGCATGTCTCTTTGTCTGAATAGCGGTGCTATCTGTTGGAAGGGATCCAAGCAGTGGACCGTAGAATAGTGCTTTTATCTGAATGGCGGTGTGGTTTCTTGGAATTGTTTCAAGCAATGACACCGCAGTCTCTCTTACAACCTAAGCACGAAATTTATTCTGTTGCTGTAGGTATAAGATATCTGAAGAGATTATCTTGATTCTAGTGGGAGTTATTTTAGTTATGTTGTAATCTTTACATAGACATGACATGGTAGTGTTTGTGTAAGTTAAAACTGACATCGGTATTATTTAATTATTGGATAATTAAATAATGGTCCCAAAGTATTTTATGTTCATCTTATAGGTCATCAAGTTGAGGACTTGGTCATGAAACCCTATAAGTAAAAGATGACATAAAATTATGCTTGTCCCTAGTCAAGGTTGTTAAAAATGGGACACTAACAACCGCGCGAGACTAGTATGTGAGGTGACTGTTGGACTAAGTTTCATGGAGTCAATGATATGATTATCACAGTCAGTCACATAGATATATGTTGGTGAACATATGATCGGACATGACCCGCTTAATGAGAACTCCACAGGATAGTTATATCAGTGTCATGGGAGGTTCTCATTACGACTATAGAGTATAGTCCTTAGACATGAGTTCATCATGCTTTCTAGCATATGAATTGGTGCGTTTTGACCTTGTCAAACGTCGTTCCGTAACTGGCGGCTATAACGGCATTGCTTATGCGCATCATGAAGTATGTGTAGAAACAGGGATGGAACAAGATGGTATTTGTCCCTCCTGCATAACGGGAGATAAATATCTCAGGGCCCATCGAAGATTTGATACTGGAAAATGCATGGCCGTGCTCAAACGAGGTGATTGTCAGTCGTTTGTTTTATCAGTATAGATCAGGAGTTCGATGAACATGATGTTGGCTATAATAAGGATGACACAGTCTCTTGCCTTATGCCATATCGAGATATAGAGACGAAGGGATTATAGGAATATGTGATTCCAGTACAAGTGGGAGATTGTTGGGATTATGTCCTGAAATCACATTGTACTCACTCTAGAGATAGTTGTATTGTCGAGATCGGACAATTCATGTGATACTGGGTAGTCATAATGTTTTGCTAGAAACCGCTTATGACAAATGAGTTGTAACTCATTTCCAGTATCGTGTGAACCTACAGGGTCACACACCTAAGCAAGTTGGACATAGTTCGTATGGGATTGATCATTGGCCTATGGTCTGGTCGATGTGTATTGGATACACATCGAATATGAGTTTTAATGAGGTGCGTCGGTCGACACCATTGGGTGCGTCGGTCGACACAAGATGTGTGTCGATCGACACCACTAAGTGTGTCGGTCGACATAAGGCCGAAACCGAAACTGATGTTTTGGTTTATGTCGAGGTCTGTATATAAGTGATCTTATAATCTCGACCTAGAGAGAGAGAGCCGCCCAGACAGTGTTCTCTTGACAGAAAACGCATAAACGTCGGAAAAAAACTCAGTTCCGAGGAGATCCGAGCCCCGGCACTAGCATCCCGGCGGATTCCAACTTGTGTGCGTGTGGAATGCAGTAGAGGCGCAGCATCTGAGGCGTTCCAAAGATCTCGTTTACCTGACCATCTTCCGCTGCCAATCTCCAGGTAAACACGAGATCAGATCCATGATTCAATTAACTAGACCCTAGATCCTAGGCTTCAGGAACACGACAGCAATTCTGAATCTGGTAGAATTGGCTTGAAGTTCCTTCATGAAGTACATGCTTACGAGAAACAGGACTGAAGAAGAGGGTGTTATGGTGATCTCTGAGGTGTGCAATGTTGTGATTCATGGCAAGATTCCTAAGAAACATAAGGAGCCATGAAGTTTTGTTTTGGATTGTTCTATCTTTAGAGACAGATTCGAGAGATCATTGGGCGATCTTGGTTCTAGTGTGAACCCCATTCCTTATTCAGTTGCTTAGAAGCTAAGGATGACTGATTTCCTGCCTACTAGGATCTTATTGATTCTAGCTAATCGGAGTGTCAGGATTCGAGAGAGTGTGTTGGAGGATGTGCCAATCAAATTGGCAATTGCATGATCCCGACAGGCTTTGTGGTTTTTCAGTATGGAGAAGAGCCAAAGGATCCTCTCATCTTGGGTAGACCCTTCTTGGCTACTGCTGGAGCGATCATTGATGTTAAGAGAGGGAAAATAGCTCTTAATGTTGGTGATACGATGATGAGTTTCGACATGGATAATCTGGTGAAGCGGCCTACCATCAACAGACAGACCTTCTACATGGACCTCTCAGCAACCTCGGAGAGGAATTCTTCTGTAGGACACATGCTGCAGATCCTTTGGAGAGAGCTTTGATCAGTTATGCGCAGGAGATGGAGCTTCTGGATTATACTGTTGTTTTGTATGTGAAGATGTTGGATGCTTGTTAGCATGTGATGCAGCTGTGGCTCAGGAAGAGCTCGTTGGTACCTCTACGCAGGCCGCAAAATTGAGTGACTGGAGCCATGAAAACACTATAAGAAAACAGTGTTTTTGCGAGTGCAACCTGCGACTATACTTGTAGTCGTAAAATTTTGTGACTATTTGGAGACACATTTGCGACTACTCTGCGACTAGATATATATGGTCGTCTATTAGTCGCTAATATACGACCAAAACTGATTGTCTCCAATTTATTCGCCGAGTTACGACAGATTAACGACTATTGTCGAGCCCGGAAATAGTAATCGCAGTGTAGACGGTAATTTGGCGACTACTATGCGTCTGATGTGAAGGGTCGTATAAAAGTCGCAAATGAGTCACTATGTGGGTGACTAATTTGCTACTCTGTTTATAGTAGTAACAAAGTCGTTAATTTGTCGTTATTGTTACTACTAATATGGGACTTGTTACTCGTGTCGCAAAGTAGTCAGGTATGAGTCGTATCATATAGTATGTTTTTGATTAATAATAATAATATAAGATAGTTTGGTTATTAGATTTGCTAATAATCTTAACTGATTATCAAAGCTAATCTATACTTGCAGTATTTAAAGTGTATATCTTCTTTTTCCAACTTCTAATAAACATGTATAAGTTGCACTATTATATATAAACCAAATTCTAAATCGAAGTTAACCCTTAAAATAGAAATCAAACGCTTAGCAATCTTTATAATGGTTTTAAGGAATCAAAACTTAAAACTTCATATGTTCTTAATAGTTATAGAATAAGAGAGAATGAGAGTTAGAAGCGATCGAGAGCTTGGTGCTCGTTTGAGTACCATGTCGAATGAGGATTAGCGTAACTACACGAAAAATCAAACATGGAAATATGTTAGAAGTTCTTAATAATTTATATTATCATAAGATTTTCAATATGATAATTTCAAAAAATTCATACCTGTCCATCAAATTATTCAATTCATCCAAAGTTAAACGACGATAGTCAATTGAAGAATGTCCTTCAATTCCTCTAAGCCACAAAATCCCTTAACAATTAAAATATATATATATATTCTCATAATTTTGTGCTATATTAATGTCTTCCTCATATTTTATTGAAAACATGTTAACATACCGAAAAATCTTTCGATCCAGAAAAATTGGAGCAAAACAAACAAATGCTTGTTTGGAATTTGTTAAAAACGTCTGGACAACTCCTCAGCAATTGGACCATATGCAACGCATTCTATAGCCCTATTCCTTAATTTCCAACAAAATTATTTATTAAGGTTTATAAGGTGATTATAAAACTATGAAACTTAAACTATGTGAATAAGTTACTCGAAATATCTTAGCGTGAATTGGACTTTAGCGCATGTACGTGAATACGAATAGACCCTGAAGAGTGATCTTTTCATTCAAGCTCTCCAACCCATGTTATAGCACCAACAACACCTGTAGGAAAAAGTCATTTAAATATAAGTTAATCCCCTAAAAGCAAAACCCACAATTCTACAATATCCCACGATAGATTTTTCCTCTTAATCTAAAAATAAGAACTGAAAACAACACTTACCAAATGGATATTTATCTGAAATTGTCCCATCATTAAAATTTTGAATTGGTTTAATGCTCAAGAGGCCATCCAAAGTTAGAGGATTGAAGTTCTCAGTGATATTTGTCTCATTAGTTATATGAATATCCTTATAAGTTGGACACACTCTGTCATACTTTGGCCCTAACGAAACCCTAAAATCAGAAAAATTAAACCAGAAACCTTCTTTCTGTAAAAGAAAAAGGAACTTTCGGGCGTTGTTTCCAAAAGGCAAGGCTTGAATCCGACGTCCCTGTTGATTATAACCAAATGTTACAAAAGGAAGTCCTCAAATAAAAAACGTTTGGATTTGTGGGTGTTATGTATACAAAAAATGAAATGGGTATAAAGAAAGACACATGTGTTAATTAAGTAGAAGAAGAATACCTCTTCATTGGATAAATTAATTCCAAGGGAGCATCATAGTGAGTAAAACACCACGCGTTTAAAAACTTCGCTCTAACATTCTAGCGAGTTTCCCTGAAAGTAATATCAGCAATTTTGTGAAATAGTGAGTTTTCAGAATCGCATGTTATATCCGGATTCATTTTGTGGATATATCTTTCAGTATCAGAGAATGAAAACGAAAAGGTAGAAGAATAAAGTGAAAAGTTTCTTAGTTTTTTCGAAATAAATAATAGGTCACTATTCTAAACCGGTAAGAATTAATTACAACTTTTCATTAAAATCCACTTGCTCGTTGTGGGTTTTTCTTACCAAGTCCACCGTTTATACAACACTCTTGATAGTAATGAGATCTGTGATTTGTAGTAAAAAAGTTGGTAATTTTTTGTATCAAATAATATGTTTTTGATTTAGTAATAGTAATATGAGATAGTTTGGTTATATTTGCTAATAAGTTTATCTGACTATCAACATAGAAAAAAAAAATATATATATATATATATATATATATGATCATAAATAAATAAGGATGACCCACGTATATTTTCTTTCATAATCTCTAATTAAGCATTAAATTTATCATAAGAAACTGATAGTTCATAATCATCGATGTTGCTTAGCAAAATACATTGATTTGTGGATATCATGGTTATCGTATCATAAGTACCAATCACATCATTATTAGTGTATTTTTCGAATCTATTAATGTTTTTACAAACTATGGTCATCATTCATTTTTAAATTTGTGGAAATCATGCAATATGATTAAAAACACTAAATTACTAAAGAAAATCACGTTGAAAAAAAATACTAAAGAAACCATAAACAAAGTGTGGGTGATAAATACAAAGTTAATTTAAATTCATAAACCATAAGTATGTTCTTCATTTCCCAAATCCGACAAACCAAACCCAGCATTCTTAACATAGAGGAGGCTTGGGTACTTGAAGGAAGAAAAAAAAAATCATTTTAAAACAATAACTCATAAGATCCAAAAAAAAACATAAAAATCTATAATATACCGATTGGATAAATACCTATGGACAAAATACAGAACTCTTCAACTTCATACACATCAAAGCGTATCTTAGAAACTCGTTGAATAGCCTACCTTACCAACCCTAATCGAAAAAAGAAACTTTAATTATTTACAGTAACCGGAACAAATTTATAAAATGTTGAAATTTAATCTTACCACCACTGTTTTGGCGATATTAAAGCACTGGAATAAGCTGAACAATATCCCATTCGGACTTTTGCCCCATGCCCTCACTAGCCTAACAGAAAAATCGCCACAGACCACACAATCCAATGAATTGTTTCTGCCAATATTTACTACAAATCAGCTTTCAGCCATTCTAAGAATATTCTACATGAAATAAATGGAAGTTTTACTTACTCTAAATCTGTAATTTGGAATTTTACATGAAGACGCCTCCAGAAATAAGTTTCCCGATCATTTGTTCCAAGAACCACTGGATCTCTTCCGATTTCATCAATTCCAAGCACAACACCAATCAAATATATATGAAAAAACCAAATAAATCCATAACCAAATCATATTAAACCAATTAAGTCCCATAAAACTTGTAACCTTAAAACAAAAAAAACTATATCGATTGGATATGTGCTAGTTATAGTGTCATTTGCAACGCCATATATAGGCTTCATGTCTAAGTAGTTCTGGTTATTAGGGAATGTAATTTTCCAGATTATACTTGAACTGGTTCAACACAGAGAGA
This sequence comes from Orychophragmus violaceus, assembly GCA_030180135.1. Taxonomy (NCBI): domain Eukaryota; kingdom Viridiplantae; phylum Streptophyta; class Magnoliopsida; order Brassicales; family Brassicaceae; genus Orychophragmus; species Orychophragmus violaceus. The sequence goes on along the minus strand of CM058235.1, from coordinate 45,841,895 downwards.
ATAAACTATCTGTCAAGCGGCCAAACATTGGCCTAGCAAAGATTTGAACATTGTCCCATTGAACCCAATGGCCCTCGGATTCCAACAGCCATTCGAAGATTCCAATGTAATCACCCCATATTTCTCCTTCTATCCTTTGGCCCTATCGATAAAATGTGCAAGACTTAAAATTTTAAACATCGTACGAACAAAAGTTTATACAGCGTAAGATCAAAAATTTATACAGCGTAAGAACATGGTAAGAGGTAAAACTTCAAAAGTATAATTATACTATAAAGATAACATGTTCATTCACCAAAAGTAGTTTAATGGTTTTGCCGGTAAAGACCCTTGAAACATCCAAGCCGAAGGACTTTCAATCTCAAACTCCATTTCGTCGTAGACTTGTCGATCTCCGAAATGAATTGGTATTGCCTTCTAGCTATTTGTTTTTTTTTTTAAATAAATATTCCGTAGAGAGAAATAAATAGAAGACAAAAGGAATTTTAGAAACTCTCTGAGTTTGAGAGAGGTTATAATGGTTAGGGTATTGGCGGTTTTTTCTTTTGGGCTGGGCGGGCCTTAATAAGATTACCCCATGCGTTATTAAATGTTATCGATTAATATAAATATTTGTTTGATTCCCCTTACAAATAATGGTCTATTGGTGTCAATTAATGGCTTAGTCATGAACTAATATGTTTTTTTTTTGCAAATCAACTAATATGTTACACATGGCATATTAAAGAACTAAAGTGTGATACTTGCTCTCACACTTGTAACTCATGAATTAGATGTTTAAAGATCTTAGGCCATCTTCAACCATGCACCAAAAAACCAAATTTGGTGTCAATTCTTCTCTAATGATGCACCATATCCAATACCAAATATATATTTTTGGTGTTTTGTTAATAGTAGTGCACCAAATTTGATGCAACACTATTCAGTACACTAAATATTAAAATATTATTTTATTTGTTAATATAATTAAATTTGTATTTATTAGTTAATTAAATCATACATACATTTATATAAACCATCTTTACGTTCATATATATTTTAATGAATATTAACTTTTTGCACAAAAACAAAATCTTGCATGACATAATGTCTATGTTAACAAGATTTAACATAAAGTAGGTTAATAATTACTACTTAACATATAAGGTCTACACTCACCTTTCTACACACACGTAACCGACATTAGTGAACAGATGATCATCTAAAGAACTGCCAAATACACGATAATCTTGGTTATTTAAGTTAAGTTTAATTTTTAGTTCATTATTTTATTAATTAATTGTGTGGGAGGGGAAATGAATGGTCGTGTCTTTATGTAAGGTTATAAAGAAAAAGAAACTCAATAAAAAAAATTAGGGATTAATCAACACCTATTTTTAAGATCTTGAAGCCACCGATTCAGAACAAATTAAAGTCAGCCGCTTCGTTAACACAAACTACAACAATATGCCTATGGCTTATGCGTATTGGCCATGGCGTCGATACGACCAGCCTTAATAAGAAACCCGTTCAGTGATAGTATCATATTTTATATGTTTATAGTATCATAATTTTCATAGTTTTCATGCATTTTGCATTCATACTTAAGCATATAATTAGGAATTCATGCATTTAGGATTTAGTGTGTTTAGGATTAGAGTTTGCATTATTTGTCCTTTCTTAAATCATTTTTAGGTGATGTTGGAGCTTTTGGAGGAGTTCTTGATGATTGGAAAAGAGTCTTGGACCATGAGAAGTGTTTAGGATCAAATGGAGATGTTTTGAATAAAGGAAGACCTATATTGTGCATGTATCGACCCACAATACCGACCAAAACCAGTCCATACAAAGCCATCCGGAACCACCATTTTCACAGGGACGCATACCGACTCTGTGCACCGACCAAACGCGTCCGGTATTGGTTACACTCGACGTACCGATCGCTCCATACCAGACAGAAGCAGTCGGTATCCAACATCTTCAATTTGATGCATTTTGGACAGGGACTCATATGGACTCGCCATACCGACCAGAACCAGTCGGTACAAGCCTGTCGAAGCTCCCACTATAAATTTGTAATTTTGGGTTTCTAAAACCCTAAGCTACCTAAGCCTTAGATTTCTTTTGTCTTATGCTTTTGTTTATGATTTTAGAACTTGTAAACCTTTGATTTTAAGTTTAATTAAGTGTTTCTCTTGTTTCTCTTAATCTCTCTTTCTATTTATGATTTCTCACATCTCTTTTATGATTAGGGATTTGAGTTTTTGGGTTTTGTGGATGGGGTTGATTTAGGTGGTTTATGTGATGATTAGTGATGCTTAGGACTTGATTATGAATAATCCTTCTCTAATTAGTTGATCTCTATGCTAGGTTGCAAGGAATTGTTGAATCTAGATGTTAGGCTTTTTCATGCCCACAAGGTGTTTGATGAAATTCTTGAATGAACTTTTTAGAGGATTTTCATATCTTAGCCTAAGAGATTAGATGTCTAAGGTGATTATTGGTAATGAGAACTTGAAATTAATGCTTGTTTGACTCTTAATCACAAATGGGAATTTGATCTTGATTAGGGATTAGACAAAGGGATTAGTGCCAAGAGATTGTATTAGTCTAATGATTAGTATTCTTAGCCTAAGGATTAGCTTTGCTAAAAGGTATTTGATGGATACTAATGCATGCTTGTCTTGTAATTTGCAAATGAGAATTGAATGATTGCATGATTAGCATAGTAGTTATGAACATGAAAATGTGATTAGCTTAATTATGATCATTGGCCTTGTTTATTAATGTTTGATTGATTGAAGCATCGTTGATTGTCTCTAGATCACCTAGTCTCCATAGCCTCATCGTAGGACCCTTCTTTTATCTTATTTGTCATCTTGTTTAGTGTCTTTTTGTTCCTTTCTTGCTTTATTTCATTTCTAGATTGTTTAGGTTGTTAGATAAACCCTTTTTCATTTGATTTGCTTAGCTTGAGTAGTTTCTTGCATTCTTGGTGTGTTATTCTTCTTGCCTCCCTGGATTGATACCTCAAATTCTACATCGACATGTGTAGAGGTTTGAGGAATTGATAGTAGTGCTTAGAAACCAAAAAAAAACCTCGCTATCAATTTGGCGCCGTTGTCGGGGAGGTGTAGCAATAGCCATTAGGATTTAGATTCTACTTTAGACTAAGCTTTTATTTTGTTTTAGTTTGTGTGGTTACTAACTTTCTTTCAAGTGTTTGTTCTTTTTGCAAGGTGCAAATCACAAAGAAGAGAGCATGGCTTCAGAGATAGCTTCAATGTTGAGGCCTATGCTAGAAGCTCAAGAAAGAGAGATGGCTTGGAACCCTACAAGTCATCATGGATTTGAAAGCACATCCACTTATCAAGGTGATCTTCCAAATGAGTACTCTTCTCATGAGTACCAATATGGATATGGTGATGGATACCAATCTTGGAGCATGGAGCATGAGCATGAAGCAACTTACTCCTCTCAATCATGTGATGAATAGCTTCTCAACTTGGCAAGGTTGGCATTGGAAGGACAAGAGAGCTACAATGGGAGCTTAAGAATGATCAACAATGATTTTGTCCATTTGCCTCAAGATGCAAGTATTGTTGAGCCAACACATGAGGAGAATGCTCAAGTCCAAGATGAACTCTTGAAAGAAGCCTACTCTTCCCAATCATGTGATGAAGAGCTTCTTAACTTGGCAAGGTTGGCATTGGAAGGACAAGAGAGGTACAATGAGAGCTTAAGAATGATCAACAATGATTTTTTCCATTTGCCTCAAGATGCAAGTATTGCTGAGCCAACACATGAAGAGAATTCTCAAGTCCAAGATGAGTTCTTCAAAGAAGCAGAAGAGACTATCAAAGAATTTGAAATGCTTCTTGGTTGCACTGTTGGTGAAGACCTTGTGATAAGGTATGAAGATGAGGATGATGAAGAGATAATCACGGGTAATTCAACCAATGGAAACAATGAAGGAGTAGAAGAAGTTGTGAGAGTTGAGGAAGAGCCTTATGAGGATGGGTTGGTTGTTGAGTGCAATGTTATCAAGGAAGAGAACACACATGATGAGCTCTCAATCATGGAATAAGTGCCAAATCAACCAAATCTCATTAAAAAGCCAATTGGAATAAATCCTATGGAGAAACAAGATAATCCCAATGAAGAATCCTTCAAGGAAGATGAAGAAGATGGATCTCCAATGGCTCAACCCTTTCACAACTACCTTGATATAGTCTCCACCATATCACTAAGATTTCATGATCTAAGGAAGATCCCTTTTGAGGAGATAAGGATGAAGGAGTTTAGGGGGTGGTTCTACGATGAGTATGATCCCGGTGATACAAACTCATGCCACATCCCTAACCAAAAAGAGTGAAGGGATAGTCAAGCTTAGTGACTCAAAACAAGCTCACTTGGGAGGAATTCCCATGTCTATCCTTTTTGAGGAGCTTTGAGGTCAATGCATGGAAGAAGGGAAAGAGTTTTGGGATTGAGCAAAGGGACTTCAATGCTAAATCTAAGGATGAGAATCCTATGCAATGGTCTAAGTTTGGGGGAAGTCTCATGCCAAATCAAAGATGCTTCCACCTCCCATTCCTCCTCTCCATCCCACTCTCCAAGTAACACTCCAACTTTTGTCTTTTTGATTTTGTATTTTTGATTTAGTCTTTTGTCTCTTTCCCTTGCTTCTTTCACACAAGGGACTGTGTGATTTAAGTTTGGGGGGAGGAGACTAGTTGCTAATGATGTGTTTTGTATTCTTATCTTCTTTTCTTGTATCTCTTCATGCATTTAAGGCATAGAAAACGCATAAAAATTTGAAAAATTTCGAAAATTTTCACAAAAAGAAGCATGCATTAGCATCTTTAGGATTAAGTCTAGTATATATTAGCATTTTATTTTATTTTGCATAAAGTGTTTTGATGAAACTTCCATTTGAGTGTCAACTTATGAGCTTGAATTAATGCCCTCTTTAGGAGTTGTAAATGCATTTGAGTAAATTTGAAGTTAAGGATGCACCATGTTTGGATCTCACTAGCTTGAAAGTTAGACCTCATTGTTGATACATGTCACCCCTTGTAACACAACTCTAATGAACTTGGACTTAATTTGAACTTTCAATTACTCTCTCTTGGAACTTAGATTGCTCACCAATTGTAACTCTAAAAACAATCATGCTTGCTTATTCCTTTTGACATTCTTACAAGCATTGATTGGCCATTTACATCACTTAATGGTACCTTCACCTTGAACCTTAGCCCATTGTTATTTTACCCTTGTTGATTCTTGAGTGAGGCCTCTTGTTGATAATGCAAACTTGTGCAAAATTTTGAATTGATAGGAGAACGACAAGAACTCACTTCCATGCGCCAATTGCATTGATTGGCTAGATCTAGGATAGGACTTGGGATGGGTTTTTGCTTTCATTTGATGGGTTTGATGGTGATAGATCATTTCTTGAGTGAGTTGAAAAAATAGAGTGATTTGAGAGCAAGAAAAGTAAAGAAAAAGCCATGAGGCATGAATGTTCAAAGAAAAGTTTAGGAAGTATAAATGAAGTAATAGCTCTAAGTTCTTAATGTAAATGAGTCCTCTAAGAAGATAAAATCAAAGAGAAGAGAAAATGAGAAGAAAAGAGGATAGTAAAGAGAAAAGAAAAGAGCTAAGTGTTGAAAAAGAAAATTTCTAATTTGTAAAAAGAGTGAAAAAGAAAAGAGTGGGGTGTGAGTTTAAAGATTCAAGAGTGGGTTTGGAATTGGGTTTATGCTTTGGGTTTTGATATTTAAGCTAAAGAAAGGGTAGAACATGGAAGTGGATGCTTGTATGCGTGAATTGTTCTCTTTCTTCCTACTTTTGCATAAAGTCTTGTGTTCCTTTTTATTGAGAGAAGCCACTAAACACTTGTAACCCTCACCAAAATCCATGCTAGACTCTTTGACACCTTGCCCTTTGGTTTGTGGTTCATGTTTCCAAGTAGAGAGTCCACCAAACACCTAATTGAATGTTAAAGAGTTGTGTTGCTTTGGTTGCTTGTTATTGCTTTGATGGTTTGATTATTAGAACAAAATGTTTGATGAGCATGGCTAACTCTTTTGGAGTAGAGATTGTTTGTGCATTTGCAACTACTTTGAAGGGCATTGAATTGAATTCCTTTGTTGACATTCTCGGATTTCATCTCCCATTTTCAAACCTTTCTCACATCTTATCCTTGATTGTTTGCTTGCGGACAAGCAAAAGATAAGTTTGGGGGAATTGATAGTATCATATTTTATATGTTTATAGTATCATAATGTTCATAGTTTTCATGCATTTTGCATTCATACTTAAGCATATTATTAGGAATTCATGCATTTAGGATTTAGTGTGTTTAGGATTAGAGTTTGCATTATTTATCCTTTCTTAAATCATTTTTAGGTGATGTTGGAGCTTTTGGAGGAGTTCTTGATGATTGGAAAAGAGTCTTGGACCATGAGAAGTTTTTGGGATCAAATGGAGATGTTTTGAATAAAGGAAGACCTATATTGTGCATGTATCGACCCACAATACCGACCAAAACCAGTCCATACAAAGCCATCCGGAACCACCATTTTCACAGGGATGCATACCGACTCTGTGTACAGACCAAACGTGTCCGGTATTGGTTACACTCGATGTACCGATCGCTCCATACCGGACAGAAGCAGTCGGTATCCAACATCTTCAATTTGATGCATTTTGGACAGGGACTCATATGGACTCGCCATACCGACCAGAACCGGTCGGTACAAGACTGTCGAAGCTCCCACTATAAATTTGTAATTTTAGGTTTCTAAAACCCTAAGCTACCTAAGCCTTAGATTTCTTTTGTCTTATGATTTTGTTTATGATTTTAGAACTTGTAAACCTTTGATTTTAAGTTTAATTAAGTGTTTCTCTTGTTTCTCTTAATCTCTCTTTCTATTTATGATTTCTCACATCTCTTTTATGATTAGGGAGTAGAGTTTTTGGGTTTTGTGGATGGAGTTGATTTAGGTGGTTTATGTGATGATTAGTTATGCTTAGGACTTGATTATGAATGATCCTTCTCTAATTAGTTGATCTCTATGCTAGGTTGCAAGGAATTGTTGAATCTAGATGTTAGGCTTTTTCATGCCCACAAGGTGTTTGATGAAATGCTTGAATGAACTTTTTAGAGGATTTTCATATCTTAGCCTAAGAGATTAGATGTCTAAGGTGATTATTGGTAATGAGAACTTGAAATTAATGCTTGTTTGACTCTTAATCACAAATGGAAATTTGATCTTGATTAGAGATTAGACAAAAGGATTAGTTCCAAGAGATTGTATTAGTCTAATGATTAGTATTCTTAGCTTAAGGATTAGCTTTGCTAAAAGGTATTTGATGGATACTAATGCATGCTTGTCTTGTAATTTGCAAATGAGAATTGAATGATTGCATGATTAGCATAGTAGTTATGAACATGAGAATGTGATTAGCTTAATTATGATCATTGGCCTTGTTTAGTAATGTTTGATTGATTGAAGCATCGTTGATTGTCTCTAGATCACCTAGTCTCCATAGCCTCATCGTAGGACCCTTCTTTTATCTTATTTGTCATCTTGTTTAGTGTCTTTTTGTTCCTTTCTTGCTTTATTTCATTTCTAGATTGTTTAGGTTGTTAGATAAACCCTTTTTCATTTGATTTGCTTAGCTTGAGTAGTTTCTTGCATTCTTGGTGTGTTATTCTTCTTGCCTCCCTGGATTGATACCTCAAATGCTACATCGACATGTGTAGAGGTTTGAGGAATTGATAGTAGTGCTTAGAAACCGGAAAAAACCTCGCTATCATTCAGTAACAAGAAATCGGAAAGCAATCATGTCATTCAAAAATCTAGCATTGCCGGATGATGTGATAACGAAGATACTCGCCCGTGTTTTCGAACAGAACATGCAAGATCTCCGTCATTCTAAGATAGCTTGCAAGGCCTTGAAGGAGATGACGGAAGCACAAGAGTTCTTAAAATATGTTAATCTACTAGAGGTTGAATACTATGTTTGGGATCCGAATTTTGACTGGAGAAAATTCAATGAAAGCTGCTATGACGCGGGCAACACATCAGCTATCCTACTTAAAGGAATCTCAATTTCTTCTTCGATAAAAAAGAGATGAAGGACTCGCACGCATCAAAGCTGCTGCAAAAGATGGATGCATCTTAAGCAAGTATATGTATGGTATCGGACGCAAATCCTTCAAGGAAGACAGAGAATATGAACTCTTCGGTAGATATGAATTTACTCGTGAATACGCAACGCAACTGCGAAGAATACTACCTTGTCTCGACCATGGTTCGTTGGGAAGAACACTTCATGACTGGTTCACAGCGAAAATGAAAGAAAGCTTTATTGATCGTGTGTGCATTTTCCGATGTTCTAAATACGACACGTGGTGCTCTTGGTGGCCAATGGAAAACAACTTTGCGACAAATGTTTCTGGATTAGCATACCACTTTCTTCTGCAAATTGATAGCAAACAACTTCCACCAATTTCGTTGTAATCGTGATGTCGTATATGTATTCTTTTGGCCAATTTTACAGTAGATGTTTTCTTGTAAACATAATTATATTCTTTTTTTAACAGTTCATCGTTATTGCAGACGAAAGGCAACACTTGATTATTAAGAAGATTATAGTAAACTTGGTTATTAATTATACTATTCAGCACATATCGGACAATTTGACCAACATAAAATGTTAAATCCTAAATATTAAACCCTAAATACTAAACCCTAAATACTGAACACTTAAAGGGCCTCTCCAATCAACCCTCCAAACCTTAAATTTTGAAGTTTTGAATAGTGAAACGATTCATTTGAGCTTTCAATATTCAAAACCTTGAAACTTCTTTTTATTCATTATTTGTTCCTTATCTTATCATGGATACATTCTAAATTTGTTAGTAATATCTTATCACTACGGAATGCGTTGATTGAGCATATATGAGAGCATTATGGAAATAATGATTTAAGTAAATTGGTATTTTATATGTAACATTGTAAATATCGTGTTTATGTGTGTTTTTAATTATATATGTAATTTATATTATCTTTTATTATTAAATATTGTGATATTGTGTCTTGTATAAAATATTAAATGTATTTTCTATGTGTTTTTGAGAAGGTTTAGAATCAGTAATAGTTTTTGCCAATATCAAGGACTAAATGCAAATGGCCCTATGCTCTAAACTCTAAATACTAAACAAAACCCTAAACCCTAAAACCAAACATTAAACCCTAAACCCTAAATATTAAACTGATACCCTAATCTCTAAATCCAATTATTATTAAATGTTCATCCCAACTGATATTACACACCAAACACTTGATCTCGCTATATATGTTTGATTGTGGTAGTTCGTCAATACCAACCGTATCATTATCCGCGAACGGTCGCGTCCGTTCGTAAAAAACAACCCCGATGATCGGCCAAGAGCGACTCGGCGTGCGGATTGGCGACCGTCCTAACCGTCCATGCAATCCCACCGATTCACGGCCCGGTTTCCACACGCGACCCAACCCCATCGCACATCCGCCCATAGTCTCGGCCATATCCGACTAATGACCCAACCGGCCAATTGCCTTATGCGCCTGTTCGGATTAGTTTTCCATAATCGCATAACATCCTAACTTTCCATCCAGAATATCCGAGAAGAAGAGAGAGAGTAATACTGATCAATCAGCCTTATGAACGTGGACCGCACGGCATAGCCGTGGTCGACGATCGGCCGAGCATGATCCGATCACGCACCTTAGGTGTGGGGGCTGTCCTGCCTGGTTCTTTAGAATCGGATGATCCATTTCCTTGATCCTTGGCGCTTATGAAATTTTGCATGACCACCCCTACTTATCTCTTAAAACCGCTGGCCAACCCTTAAGAGTTTCCGGCCAAAGTCCATTGTAAATCCTTTCTTCAAGCTTCACGATCACTTAGAATGATTTATGGGTTTGTGTATGTTGAATTGTGTTTGCAAAGAGGGTCTGGCCGTGGGTATTTATAGGCCAAAAACCAGAAACCGCCCAAGGCCAAGAGGCATGAATGGCCTTGGCTAATGGGTGCCTTCCCATTTGTGACCCTTGGGCCATAACCGCCTGGTCAGCTAGTGTCACTAGCTGACCCAACCCACCAGCTGTCTTGAACACCTAACACTCACCTCATCTGAGTTGAGCTGAGTGTTAGCTGGCCCAGCTGACCTAGCTGATTGTTCAGCTCATTCTAGATGGACACTTCCTATCCAGCTCATCTATACTCGGCCAAGCTCCTTTCCAGCTGGGCTTAGCCGTTTTTCGACCATAGAATACTTCTCTTTGATTACCCTTGACCGTCCGTCCTTTGTTCATGTCCCATGGCCTGTTCCACCGATCCTATCGAGGATCGGGGATGCTACAAGTCTCCCCCCCCCCCTTTGAAAGAGATTCATCCCCGAATCCAAATCAAGGCGTTCCATCTCTGCAAACCATTTTGGATAGTCGTCTTGCATCATGTTCACCGTCTCCCAAGTGACCTCTTCAATCCCATTGTAGACCAATACCACTTTGACCATTGGTATGAGTTTCTTCCTCATTGCTTTCTCTGACCTATAAATGATCCGTACCGGCCTTGCTTCCATAGTCACATTCTCCTTGAGATCGTTTGGAACTTCTGGTACAATGACGTCTTGGTCCGTGATACATTTCCATAGTTGGGAGACATGGAACACATTGTGGAATGCTTCCATTTTCATTGGCAAGTCGAGTTTGTATGCGACAAGACCAACCCGTTCTACAACCCTGAACGGTCCCAAATACCTCGGATCCTGCTTCCCATGCTTGGTGACTCTGGCTCTACCCTTGAATGTGATCATATTGAGGTAGACCAAATCCCAAGCAGCAAACTCAATGTCCTTCTGACGCTTATCTGCATAGCTGTTCTGTCTATCCTGAGCCTCCTTCATCTTTGTCCTTATAAGCCGTATCCGTTCCGTGGTCTCTTCCACGATATCTGGTCCAATCAAACTGGATTCCCCTACTTGCGTCCAACATAGAGGAGTCCGGCACGATCGCCCATACAATGCCTCATACGGTGACATACCTATGCTGGCTTGGAAACTGTTGTTGTATGAGAATTCAGCTAATGGCAAGTACTTCTCCTAAGAATCCCCCCAATCTAGAATGCATGCTCTCAACATGTCTTCCAACGTGCGGATAGTCCATTCCGATTGCCCATCAGTTTGCGGATGATAGGATCTACTCATGTGCACCCGAGTTCCCAAAGCCCTTTGGAATGCTCTCCAAAAGTAAGACGTGACCCTTGAGTCTCTGTCCGAGACTATACTTGCAGGAACTCTGTGCAGCCGAACTATCTCAATGATGTACTTCCCAACAATCTGAGCGACCCCGTCTGTCTTCTTAATAGCCAGTAAATGTGCAGACTTCGTCAATCGATCTAGCAAAACCTAAAATGTATCCTTCCTTGACCTGGTCGTTTGTAATCCCGTGACAAAGTCCATCGTATTGTGGTCTCATTCCCACTCTGGAATGGGTAGATTCTGCAGAAGACCGCTTGGATCTTGGTATTCCGCCTTGACCAACTGGCAGGTTGGACACTTTGCCACCCAAGCAGCTATGTTCCGTTTCATCCCGACCCATTGATAGTACCTCTTGAGGTCGTGGTACATCTTGGTCTGGCCAGGATGAATTGCGAACCTAGACTGATGTGCTTCTCTCATAATCTCCTCTTTCAACTCTTTGACGTCTAGCACGCAAACCCGTCCGTTAACCACAACCGTCCCGTTGTTTGAGAACTTGTACTCGGTGTTGATGTGGTTAGCAGCCTTGTTCAGTTCCTCATCTTGTCCTTGAGCCAACCGAACCCTGGTCAATAAGTCACCCTGATTTGTGGCCCCTAAGCCCAATGTCTCCTCATCCACGGTCAAGACATTGAGGTGCAATGCCCCGATCATGCCAACCAACGCTTCTGCATATTTCTACATTGCCACCTCGGCCCTCTTTCCACTACAAGAAAACAGCACTTTCACGACTATACTTTTAATCGCAGAATAGTCGTTAACCAGGGTTTTACGACAAACACACGACTAAATATGGTAGTCGTCAATCCATAGTTGCTAAATCTCATAGTCGTATTATTAGACGGCGAGTTACGACCATTTATACGACCAACATAGGTACTCGTAAAATAAACGTAGCGTTGTCGGAAGATATATGGACTAATCTGCGACTATGGTAGCGAAAAATGTGCGGCTATAGAGGGAGCCCATATACGGTTGGAGGAATGATGTCATCAAATAATCGTCAAATTAGGTGACCATTAGGTGATTAATATGTGATTGTATTGTGTAGTCAGAAAGTAGTCGTAAATAGTAGCCACTATGTAGCGACTGGTGATAGGTTCTAAGTTTTACCCTATTCTAAACTGCAAGTGCACAGTATCGTCAAAGTAGTATATAGGGTTATCGAATCCACAGGGACACTAGGTCTCAATAGAATCAGAAACGTAGAGATTAATACTAGAAATAAAGCAAGTGGTGAATGAATTAAAAGCAAGGCAATAAAGTAAACAGTAGCAAGTTGGTTGTGAAAGCAATAAACTAAAAGCGTCAAGCCTAGGGTGTTCTCAGGAAATCAGACAAGCAGACAAGTTAATCAGTCATGATCAAATTAAACTCAGTTCTAGAACTCAAATCACGGAAATAGAATTAACCAAATCTCTTTCCGAAAACTCCCTAAGTCTAAGTGCAGTAACCCAAATCTCTTTGCAATTACTAACAGATTAAACTAGCATTAAGTTCAAGTTCGATATGTTCACAATTAAACTAAACCAAATCTCTTTGCGAATAATTTAATTGCTCAACCTAAATAGTTCAGATTCTAAAACACACTCTCGTGTCGAATTTAGCAACCTAAGATCTAGATTCTAATTGATCAGGTTAGAACTAGCATTAAGCACAATTTAGTTTGAAGAACATTCTAATCATATGAATCCTTAACTGAATTAAACAAGTCTAGCAAGTCATCAAACCCTAATGAGAAACCCTAAACTTAACTATGGATCTACTCAGACATGATTAATGAAAACATAATCATAGAAATAATAGATTGCATATAAGAGAATAAAATATCAAAGGGGTTCGAAATCTTCTCCAAAATAAGTGAATACAGGAAATAGATCAGCCCCAAAAGCTCTAAAAATCACTTAGCTCTAAGTATAAAAGCGTAAGTAAATTAAAAACCAAAATCCTCTATATATAAGCCTAATCTCGGCTGGGGCTTCTGTGTAAATACTGGAACTATTCTGGGCTTCTCTGCAAATCTTCATAACTTGTTAAACCGACGCGTACGGCCCATCTCGCTAGTGTGTCGACCGATGCACAAGGTGTGTCGGTCGATGCTTGATCAATAAATCAGACAGTGAGTTAAGCTCTCGGCCAAAACGTCCCAAAAGTCCCAAAATGCTCCAAATATCTCCAATTAGCTCCAAACCTGATTAAACCTGTAAAAGACTCTAAACGAACACAAAAGACACTAAAAACACATCTATATCATGGTATAAAATGGGTAAAAACCATGATATATCAACTCCCCCACACTTAGCCTTTGCTTGCCCTCAAGCAAAACAGAGAACTAAAATGCAGTGAAGAGGTTTGAAAACTCTTCAGAAACTCATTTTGTCGTAGAAGCAGCAACATTCAGATTCCCCTTAGTAATCCACATGAAAGAGTCAATCCACAGACATCAAGACCAACATATACTTCCCCCCACACTTAGCAACTGTCCTAAGTAAACGCCACAATCACATTCATGCATTCAAATTCTCCCTACTGACTTCTGCAAGTATTTAAGTGCGGTCTCACCTAAGGGGTATCGATCTAAAGGCACATGGACTCTTACCTTGCCAGCTCTAGACCACCATACTATCTTTCTCTAATCCCTTTCTTCTCTTTCCCTTCCTTAACAACTGATTTTTCCCCACTGGGTATCATTTTATTTTTTTTATCAGTGTTCTTCCCGTTTTGGGGTGTACTTTGGACACATTCCATGGATCACATGAGAGAAAATAGTGTTTGCTACCATTCCCATGACCACTTCGGAGTTACTAACTCATCCGCAGTTTATTATTATTATTATTATTTTTTATGGAAGGGGAGAAGGGAACCAAATAGGACAGGTTAACAGGCTGTGTCAGAACCAACAAGGGAGTCCGACATAAAGTATACCAAGCCCTTAGGTGAGAAATCAAAAGTCAGGATTAAATTGAAGTCAGTAAAAGATCCTCTGATACCTGAAGCGATGTGGGTGTTCTCAGTAGGCTGATCTGTGTTTGGGTTTTCTAATAGTCATAGATAATCTGCAGCTTCATCCCAGTGGTTACTTAAGTTCCTGCAAATGCTGCTAATCTTCTCAAAAAACCATTGTTTCATACTTGAACAAATTTTGACTCAGAAAACAAATTTTTAAAATTTAACTGACTCTAAGAAAACAAAAGAAAGTAATTAGTAGAACCTCCCCCACACTTAAGACACACTGTCCCCAGTAGTGTCAAGCAAGGGATTGGTTAAAAGAAAGAAAATAAAAATTTGTTAATGGAATGGTTAGTTCTCTCGGGTTTTTACCTCTGTCGCAGTCAGGCATCGATCGTTGCACTAGGTGCACCGACCGTTGCTGTGCGATTTCCATTGTAACGATCGACACAATGGTGTGTCGATCGACGCACTGCAATTTGACGAACAGTCAGCAAGTTAGCAGGTTAATCCGTCGGTTTTTGTCAGTTTTGAATCCTGCAAGCTGAAAACACTAGAAACAGAGTAAAACCCATGCAACAAATGTATCTAATCAAGCATAAACCATCCAAACATAGTAGCAAACTAATAAAAAGAAAAAGTGCGAGAATAAAAAGAAAAACAGAGTACATAACCGATAATCCAGAGATGACAGCTACGCTCACTCACTATCATCAATCCCACCGTAACGATCAGCATCGCTAGAGTCCTCAGGAGATCGTTGCCGACGACGAGTAACAGGAACGGGCTGACTAATCTGTGGCTGTCTCCTGCAAGTGCAGCCGCGCATCCACTCCCAAATGGTCCTCCATATCCCATCACTACGCTCTCTCCACTCAGCCTCGGACATATCTCCATAGGGAACTGACATCTCAGGATAAGGGCCAACATCAACCGGAGCAGCAGCAGGCGCAGGGGCAGCAGAAGTCGAAGCTCGTGTGGAGGGCTCTCCCAGCGGATGAGCCATAGTCGGAATCCCACGCTGCGCAGACTCAGGAGGCTGAAATCGCAGAGCCTCTAATGTATCAATCCGTGTCCATCTAGCAGCAGGAAGCTCTATACCAGTCCTCCCAGTGGTCGGGTCATGATAAACCCAAACTCGCCCCTCCTTGAGCCAAGTGGAGCTCTGCAAATGGCTGAGATCTAGGAATTCTCGGGCTGTATCACGCTTTGTGCCCTGTAGAGGAATTCTGCAGTACTCAAAAATGGGAGTAAGCAAACTCCCTATCGTCTCAGTACCAGCTCCATCAAACGGCTTCAGCTGCAGATCAACTAAATGCTGTGCGAAAATAGCTCCCAAGTTGAGACCCTTAGTAGGATCTCTCACGCCAGAACCTGTAAACTGATCTCTCAGCCCCATGAATAACAGCTCCATCTCATATTTGCGCATCTTGTTGGACTCATACTTGCAAAGCAAGCTCCAACATAAGATACGCGAAACATATCGCAGAACCGGATGTCTCAATTGTACTACTGGTGTGGTCCTGGAGTTGTATCGACCACTGCCAATACACTCCCAGAATGTGCGAGCCTCAACTGGATCCCACTCAAGTGGCATGGCGATGCGCCTCGGCTCAGTACTGAACCCGTAGATCCTGCAGAGATCTAGTAGAGGAATCCGATATCTGACTCCCCAACTCATGAAGGTGAATGTACCTTCTGTAGCGCTCCTGCTATCGGGATCCGAGTAAACCACTCTGCAAGTGGCCAATAACTGCATGACCAGCTCAGGATAGAGATCATAAGGTCGCATTGGCATTGTCCCTAGACCAATGCCTCTGCACACTGTAAGTACCTGCTCATCAATCCCCAAAGTCTTGCAGGTGGAGTAGTCAGCGAACTTGGTTGGCTTGAAGATCATCCCACACCAACCACTGTAGATAAGCGAATCATACTCATCCCATTGGTTGAGCAATGGCCGCTCTGTGAACTCAGCAGACTTGAAGAAACGTGTAAGGTCCTCTGGCCATTCTCTGGTTGTCTGAAACTGTGTGGCATCTGCTCTGGGCCATGGTAAAGCGATTGGTGGTCCATTTCTTACGTAAGGTGCGGGTTGTTCCGACTCTCTGTGAAACCACTCAGGTGGTGGGATGTATTGTCGCGTTGCTGTAGAAGTTGTGGCTCGCTTCTTGCGGGGTTGCCTTTGAGACGCCATCTGCCAAAGAGACAAAGTTTAAACAATCATAAGTCTCGGCAATTTCTCTGTGAAATCGCGAAGCATCGACCGTTGCATCTAAGGCATCGATCGTTGCAAGGCGATTTCACTTTATCGAACATTTCCCAAAATCGCAAAGCAACGACCGTTGCTCGAGAGCAACGACCGTTGCAAGGCGATTTCGCCGCAAACAATATCAACAAAATCAGTCCAAATCCAAGCCACATTGCCTCAAATCAGTTCAAAATCATAACCCATCACCCTAAATCGGTCTAATAACGCATGCATCATCAATTTTCAGTTCAAAAATCTCAAACCCTAAAACCCTAAAATTGAATCCGGAAAATTGAGAAATAGAAGTTCATTACCTTGGATTCTTGAGATATGAGCTAAATACAAGGGTTTAGAGTGTGAAGTAGGAAGTATTAGCAATTGAAACGAAGAAAAATGATGAGAAATGGCGATTTTTGGGTGTGAGCTCACGGTTGTACGGATGATCGGAAATGAGAGAGAAAAGAGAAGAGAAAGGGTTTAAGGTACTCACCTCGGTCGTGGGTGCAACGATCGTTGCTTTAGGGGCAACGACCGTTGCTGGTCAAATTGATTTTCCGGTTTAGCGCATACCTTAATTTTTCAATTGAACCAATTGCAACGACTGTTGCTTAGGAGCAACGATCGTCACAATGCGATTACCCCTCTTCGTCAAATCTCCTTGCAACGACCGGTGCACAAGTGCATCGATCGTCACACATCTCCAGACTCGAGTTCTGCAACTGAAACTTAGCAAAAACAAAAACCAAAAACGTGAAATCTTAAGAAAAACACCAAAAATAAGAAAGAAAAACAACTAAACCTAACAGTGGGTTGCCTCCCACTCAGCGCTTGTTTAAGGTTATTAGCTTGACCGGACGCACAAGATCTTTCAGGCTCCAAGAGATCTCGACAGAGACTTTTTCTGTCTCTGTTCAAGTCTCCTCATCCAGGGTGGAGAATAGGTTGTTGCAGAATGCCCATGTCCAAGAAAAGATGGAGTAAAATGTGCTCCAGGATCTAGAATCACAGTGTCATCCGGCTGCTCATCATCTGCATCCATGATTGTGAATGTCTGCCCATCTATCAGTGGCTTTCGCAGCTTCTCCATCTCATATCGCAGCGGCTCATCTCCCAAATGGAGGTCTATTAGACTCTGTCTAACATCTATCATAGCTCCCGCTGTAGCCAAGAATGATCTTCCAAGCAGCAATGCTTCATCAGGATCGCAGTCATATTTCAGTACAAGGAAGTCTGTCGGAACTAAGTAGTTTCCAACTCTCACTGGGATGTCCTTTAAGAGTCCTTCCGGAACTCGTATAGACTGATCGGCTAGGACAAGAGAGGTCCTAGTGGGAGAAAAATCCAGCATCCCCAGCTTCTCTGCCACATAATAAGGCATCATACTTCCAGCAGCTCCTAAGTCACACAGAGAGCGTCTAAAACTGTCCTCGAAGATGGAGCAGTTAAGCACAAAGACTCCAGGGTCAGGCAGCTTCTTCGGGATCTTGTTCAGTAGCACCTCACTAATGTGTTGGGGAACTATAATCACCCAGTCTCTCAGCTCTTCATCTAAAGGTAGCATCCTGTTTAAGTACCTCTGCACACAGGGATGATAAGGTGGATCATCAGACGGTGGAATTTCTTCCAAGTCTTCACCACTTTCTAGCTTCTTAAGCTCTTCAATTTCTTTCTTAATCACTTCAGATACTGAGGAGTGATGTCTAACAATCTGTTCGTAGATCTCCTGTTGAGTAACCTCAGAGGCTCCAGTGAATAAGTGATCGAGATCCAGCTCTGCATCAATGCCATTATCATCCGGCAAGTCTGTCTGTCTACGAGTTGCATCGACCGACACTGGATGTGTGTCGATCGTTGCAATACGATTTTCACAGTTTTCACCCGAGAGTTTTTCTCCTAAATCCGAGAATTCTTCTTCCTCCACCAACTCAGCTGTACTTAGCTCGAATTTTTCCCCTAGGTGAGATCCATCATTAACGTACACAGACCAGGCCTTAATGTGAGTGTCTGCAACTCCTTTTCCCTTCATAGAACTGGAAATCTGATTCACCTGAGTGTCCAGCTGCTTCACATGAGTTGCTCAGAGTCTCAAACTTCCCATTGAGATTCTCATAAACTGCATCCAGCTTCTTGTTACTGTCCACAGAAATCTTGTTCTGGCTCTCCAGTACCTGTTCCAACATCGTTTCCATCCTAGTCTCAAAAGCAGTGGCTGCAGGAGGTGTCTGATAAGATGAAGATCCGTAGGTTCTCTGATTTCCTTGTCCATAAGGCTTCTGAAAGTTACCAGTCTGTCCAAAGCTTGAAGAATTCTGGTTGCTGTGAAGGCATTCTTTTGTCCTCCACCGGAAAATCTGTTCCCAGATTGATATCCAAACATGTTTCCTTGGAAACCAGAACCACTTATGTAGTTCACATCTTCTTCTTTGTTTTCTTCATCAGCCCCCAGAATCTCTACTTCTTGCGCAAAGTGTACTCCTTTCTTCTCAGCCAGAAGATTGCAGAGAGTGTCCAGTCTAGATCTCATATCAGCTATGTCAGAATTCTCTACACTTCCACCAGATTTCTTCCTCCTCTCATCCATAGTCTTGCAACTGTTGCTGCCTATTAGATTCTCAATCAACTGTTTAGCTTGTGTAGGAGTCCTTGTGTTGAAGTTAGCATTACTGGAATTATCCAGTGCAGACTGATATGGAAGATATATGCCTCTGAAGAAAATGCCAATCAACTGAACCTCAGTGAATCCATGGTGTGGGCAGTCACGCTGATACTGCTTAAATCTCATCCAGGCAGTCTTTAAAGGTTCCACAGCTCCTTGGGAAAAGGTGAGTATGTCCTGTCTGGACTGATCTGAGCGCGCATCATCATAGAAGTGACGCAGGAACTCACTCTTTAAAGCTGCCCAAGTAGTGTACTGAGCAGGTGCTAGCTGCTTCAGCCATGCACTAGCGTCTCCAGCAAGACTGTGCGGAAAGAGCTTAAGGAACAGATAGTCCGGGCAGACTCCATCATACTTCATGCCAGTGACTATGTCCTCAAATGAATCAATGTGATCCATAGGCTGCTCCGTTGGGTAACCATGAAATGCATTCCGTCTCATCAGCGAGTAGTAGATGGTTGTGATCTCAAAATCATTTCTTTCAAAAGCAGGAAGCACTAAAGCTGATCGGTTTCTATGAAACTCATCCGGTCTGTTGTAGTCAGCTAAAGTCCTCTCATGGACAACCATCTGTCTACCTTGAGCTTGACCTTGGGCTTGCGCCTGCGGTTGTGGCTCAGGTGGGTCAGGGATCACGTTCCCTTCAGCATCAACCCGATGCCCAGCAGCATTGTACGGGTTGTTATCTCGGTCCCTCAGGGTACCGTCAGCATCTGGTATCAAGATCAGACGTTCTCGTACCATTCTCTCTCTCTTTTCTCTTCTGATAGTTCTTTCTAGACGTCCAAGTTCCTCTAGTCCGAGATTAACTAAGCTCGAGTTTGGATTACTTCGAGTTTTCTGCGTTGGCATAAACTGTCTGTAATCGTCCAGCAACGATCGATGCTATCAGTGCAACGATCGATTCAATCTCAGAATCGCCTAGTGACGATCGACGCAAGGGATGCAACGATCGACGCAAGGCGAAAGTCGTACCTGCGACAGAAAGAAACAGAGAAAAAGTTAGCAAATTATGAAAATAAAAACGAAAAAGCAAAAACAAAAAGAAAAATTTCTAGTAAAACCCTAAGTGCGGTCCTATTGAAGACTCTAAGAGTCCCCGGCAACGGCGCCAAAAACTTGATAGGTTCTAAGTTTTACCCTATTCTAAACTGCAAGTGCACAGTATCGTCAAAGTAGTATATAGGGTTATCGAATCCACAGGGACACTAGGTCTCAATAGAATCAGAAACGTAGAGATTAATACTAGAAATAAAGCAAGTGGTGAATGAATTAAGTGCAAGGCAATAAAGTAAACAGTAGCAAGTTGGTTGTGAAAGCAATAAACTAAAAGCGTCAAGCCTAGGGTGTTCTCAGGAAATCAGACAAGCAGACAAGTTAATCAGTCAGGATCAAATTAAACTCAGTTCTAGAACTCAAATCACAGAAATAGAATTAACCAAATCTCTTTGCGAAAACTCTCTAAGTCTAAGTGCAGTAACCCAAATCTCTTTGCAATTACTAACAGATTAAACTAGCATTAAGTTCAAGTTCGATATGTTCACAATTAAACTAAACCAAATCTCTTTGCGAATAATTTAATTGTTCAACCTAAATAGTTCAGATTCTAAAACACACTCTCGTGTCGAATTTAGCAACCTAAGATCTAGATTCTAATTGATCAGGTTAGAACTAGCATTAAGCACAATTTAGTTTGAAGAACATTCTAATCATATGAATCCTTAACTGAATTAAACAAGTCTAGCAAGTCATCAAACCCTAATGAGAAACCCTAAACTTAACTATGGATCTACTCAGACATGATTAATGAAAACATAATCATAGAAATAATAGATTGTATATAAGAGAATAAAACATCAAAGGGGTTCGAAATCTTCTCCAAAATAAGTGAATACAGGAAATAGATCAGCCCCAAAAGCTCTAAAAATCTCTTAGCTCTAAGTATAAAAGCGTAAGTAAATTAAACACCAAAATCCTCTATATATAAGCCTAATCTCGGCTGGGGCTTCTGTGTAAATACTGGAACTATTCTGGGCTTCTCTGCAAATCTTCATAACTTGTTAAACCGACGCGTACGGCCCATCTCGCTAGTGTGTCGACCGATGCACAAGGTGTGTCGGTCGATGCTTGATCGATAAATCAGACAGTGAGTTAAGCTCTCGGCCAAAACGTCCCAAAAGTCCCAAAATGCTCCAAATATCTCCAATTAGCTCCAAACCTGATTAAACATGTAAAAGACTCTAAACGAACACAAAAGACACTAAAAACACATCTATATCATGGTATAAAATGGGTAAAACCCATGATATATCAACTGGGTAACGACCATTTTAACTACTATCCCGCGACTAATCTGAACATCCATATACGATTATGGTAATGATCTCGTTACTATGTGGCGACTGTTATGTGACTGACTAGTAAAGTCAAGATTTAGTCGTATGGTGACGTTTTGGCGACTGTTTATTGACTAATTTACCGATTATATGACGACTATTGTAGAATCCAAATACGAGTATGTTAAACATCTTGCTATTAAATGTCGACTGTTAAACGACTATGCAGCGTCTAAACGAAACATCCAGATTCGATTATGGTACAGTCTGAGCGACTAGTATATGACTGTCTAATATAGTCACAACATAGTCGTAAATATTAAGCGACTATTCAGAAAATCCAGATTTGCTGATGGTAAATATTTAGCGATTAGTTTGTGTGTGTAGTGCGAATAATTGACAACCGTTTATTGGCTTTTTCGTAAAATTAAGAATTTGGATTAATTTTATTTTCGATTTGGTAATGGGTGATACAGTAATTTGAATGGTACAACAAACATAACAAACAAATCAGCTAAGAACTTTTTAGCAAGTCAGTTAGGAAATTCTGAGCAAGTTAGTTAGGAACTTCCAAGCAAGTCAGCTAGGAAAATTCGAGCTGTCCGAGCAAGTAAGCTAGGAACTTCCAAAGTCAGCTAGGGAAGTCCGATATGTTCAAACAAAGTGAGCTAGGAACTTCCGAGCAAGTGAGCTAGGAACTTCCAAGCAAGTCAGCTAAGAACTTTTTAGCATGTCAGCTAGAAATTCCGAGCAAGTTAGCTAGGAACTTCCAAGCAAGTCAGCTAGGAAAATCCGAGCTGTCCAAGCAAGTAAGCTAGGAACTTCCAAACTCAGCTAGGGAAGTCCGATCTGTTCAAACAAAGTGAGCTAGGAACTTCCGAGCAAGTGAGCTAGAAACTTCCAAGCAAGTCAGCTAGGAACTTCCGAGCAAGTCAGCTAGGAAAGTCTGAGCTAATCAAACCAGTCAACTCGGAGCTTCCGAGTAAATCAGCTAAGAAAGTCCGAACTTCAGAGCAAACCAGTTAGGATATTCCGAGCTGACCTCTTTTCTCGGAAATTTCGAGCTGGCCTCTCTCCTCAGAAATTCCGAGATGGCCTCTCTTCTCCGAAATTCCGAGCTGACCTCTCTTCTCGTAAATTATGAGCTGACCTCTCTTCTCGGAAATTCTGAGCTGACCTCTCTTCTCGGAAATTCCGAGCTGGCCTCTCTTCTCAGAAAATTTCGAGCTGGCTGACCTCTCTTCTCGGAAATTCCGAGCTGACCTCTCTTCTCGGAAATTCCGAGCTGTCCTCTCTCCTCAAAAATTTCGAGCTGGCCTCTCTCCTAGGAAATTCCGAGATGGCCTCTCTCCTCGGAAATTCCGAGCTGGCCTCTCTTCTCGGAAATTTCGAGCTGGCCTCTCTTCTCGGAAATTTCGAGCTGGCCTCTCTTCTCGGAAATTCCGAGCTGACCTCTCTTCTCAGAAATTCTGAGCTGACCTCTCTTCTTGGAAATCCCGAGCTGACCTCTCTACTCTGAAATTCCGAGCTGGCCTCTCTTCTCGGAAATTCTGAGCTGGCCTCTCTTCTCGGAAATTCCGAGCTGGCCTCTCTTCTCGGAAATTCCGAGTTGGCCTCTCTTCTCTAAAATTCTGAGCTGACCTCTCTTCTTGGAAATTCCGAGGTGAACTCTCTTCTCGAAAATTCTGAGCTACAACTCTTCTCGGAAATTCCGAACTAACCAGCTAGGAAATTCTGAGCTGGCCACTCTTCTCGGAAATTCCGAGCAAGACGCTCCTCTCAACCAAAGACAAAACTTTTCCAACCGATTTTGAGGCATATTCGGACTACTCTCAAGGCACTCGGCTCATACAGCCAATTCACTCAAACAACTTGTGAAAACAAATCATAACTAGAAGCACGGCGCATCCGCAAAAGTTGAGCTCCCCAACCATTCTCATGAAGACATCCGGTAACAAAAACAAACTTCCTTTTCTCACTTCCATTATAATTTATTTCTCTTAGATCGAAATTAGGATATGAACATTGTAACTTAGAAACCGTCTACTATTACATCGCATGCATAGTCGTTAGGAATAGCTTATCTTGTCCGCTGACGGCCGTAGCGGACAAACGCATACATCCTTTACGGATATAAGCCAACACATCCAATATGGATTGAGGCTCTATTACATCCAACAAGGGATAAAAGAGCGCTATATATGTTTGTTATCGGCGAAGGGAACATAAGTCGAGAGGTCGACGTAAGATCCCGAAAACGGGTTGTTGACAGCTCTTCAATCCGCCGCACCAGTACTGGAGACGATAATAAACCCCAAAAAATCCAGTATAACTCTACTCAGCACACTGGTGAACAATACAAGAAATATGGGTATTGATAGCACCATGAAAACGCTATCATATGTCTATAATAGCGTTTCCATAAACGCTATGTTTGCCGCTGCCATCTTAGGTCTGCCATCTACTATAGCACTAATTTGAGATGCTATCATATACTTGTCTACGATAGCGCTAATTTTGATGTGATTATATAGTTTTCAGTAGCATTGGTTTATCGCCATTTTATAAATTAATGCAGCATATTATTCGTGCAATAATACATATTTTGGTGGCAATATTTTAGAGTTGTATTATACTTTATATTAGCGTTTTATAGTTGTTATATTATTATTTATTATAGCCAATTTTTATGGTTATTGTATATTTTATGAACACTTTTATTTTTTGCTATGTTTAAGATTAATGAGAGCCATTAAAATTATATTATATAGTATTATTTTAAATTATTTATGAATTATAATTTAAAAATCAATTAAGTTTTTATAAAAACAATTATATTTAAATTTTGATATTTTTATTAATAGCTTAAAACATGTTTTACACAAACATAATAAAAAAATACATATCAAGAAATTCCTAACATATTTCTAACATTGTTCCTATCATTTCTTCAAAATTTAAGAGTTGCTTCTACTTGGTCTATTCCATCCTCGATATGTTGATCCTTTTGCATCAGCTAATCGGATTGCAGCAGAGAGAGTCCCACCAGTGGCAATGAGGTCATCTATGATGATAGCACGCTCTCCAGGCTCTACCGCACCTACATGCATCTCTATCTTATCTGTTCCATACTCCAACGAATACTCCTCCAATATTACCTTCCCTGTTTATCAAACCAAAATTGACTTAACAAACAACTTTCTCGTAATTGGTCAAGATCCATCGATATATAACAGAAAACAAACAATCACTTAGGCTACTGCAAGTTACCAAAAAGATATATGAACTACCAAACGAGTAGAAGATATAGATAGAAGTCACTTTGATCAAGTCGTAAACTTGAAGCAAGAAGCCCTTTAATAAACAACCTCCCATGTTATCGACCATATTAAGAGGACCTTTGAAGTAACTCGATATCAAAACAGCAAGTCACTAGAGGAAAGAAACACAAGTTCAACTGAAAATATAAACTTAAGAGTTCTAATGTCTAAAAGAAGATGATGAGAGGCTGGAACAATAGTTAAGGAGACGGGATAAAGAAGATATACATTGGTTGTAAGAAGCGAGAAAGTTTTGTGCAGATTGAATCGCATCCATGTACCAAAACAGGCATTCAATGTGTTGAATCTGGATACAACAAACATAAAACTATTAGGAAGCCTTGTAAAAAATCTTGAAAATTTGAAGCAACAACTGAAACTTACCTGAAAATCAAGCTCGTACGAGTTGCCTTTATGATGCTCACCGGTTTCATACTCCGGAATTGAATCTAATGCAATCCCTCTATTGTGCTGCTTCTTCCTAAAACCAAGCTGCAGTGTCTTTGTTAAGATGATATGTGTTCCTGAGAAGCAACCAGTAACATAGACTTCAATAGTTGGCAATGGAGATGATAACTCCGAACAACCAATGTGTTTCTCCTTCAAAAAACCAGACCCTGCAGTCATCTCAGCTTCACAGTTCATGCTCCACTTCTTCACACCATGCTTAAATTCCCCTGTGAAACCATTACTACCGGACATCTCTAACGTCCAAGACAAAACAAGCTCATCTTTGTCATATACCTCAAACTTCACACTACCAGATAACCTGATATTGTCTGTGCTGATAAAAGTAGCTACTTCAGATATCTTATCAACAGATGTGAACCAAAACAGGATGTAAGAATCTGTATCCATGTACGCTCAGTTAAATGAAGTGAAAAGCAATAACAAAGATGGAGCACAGCTCACCTGACAGCCAAATATGAAGCTCCACGACAAGCAATGCTACCGACTTTCCCTAGACGAGCAGTTTAAACAAAATCTCCAAGATCAAACGCAGATTTACATACAAAAATCAGAAGCGATTGGAGAACCCAACTGAAGAGGCTTTAGCAAATTACCATGGCGGCTAAAAAGAAAATAGCAAGACAAAATAAGAAAAATCAGAAGACCAATTCTACATAACATCCGCGACATCCATTGCAACTAAATCTACAAATTCAATAAGAACAAACACTCGAACTCTTCGAAGTAGCTGTCGGAATATTCATCAGAAACAATTAACAACGCAACCCAATTGACCCAAATCATCGAAAAACTTGTGGGCATAAATCAAAATTTTAAGTTTCCAATTTAAACACAGAAATATAAGATCTCAACAGAAAGAAAAAACATCTAAAAACTTAAAGTAAGCTCAATCTATAATTCTAAACCTTACCTTAGTCGATGAGTAGTATGAAAAAAAGAGAGCCAAATACCGATGTGTTCCCGAGATGGAGCCCTAAATAAATCTGAGGACAAAAGGGAAAATAAGAAGAAGAAAAGAGATACAGTTCTGAAACAAAACAAAACCTTTATTTGCCCAAAACAAAGCAGAGCGATAGCAGATGGTGGATTCAGAGAGAGAGAGAGAGAGAGAGAGAGAGAGAGAGAGAGAGAGAGAGAGAGATAGAGAGAGATGACGGTGGGTTCACGAGGGTTTGATAAAATTTGCCCAAAATTTAGATATACCGCCAAACCCAAAAAAATTTGGGAATGTTGCGCCAAAACGCTAAAACTGGGAAAAGAAGATTTACAGAGGCTTAAAATTTTAAGTTTAATATTTTATTAATTTCTAAAATACTTTAAAATATGTGGTAAACTAATAAAAAAAACTATATACCTTAGAATTGTTTACAAATTAGTTGATGGTATATCTCAAGTTAGTGTTTATTATTAGGGCTTTAAAGTTTAGGGTTTGTGTTTAGGGTATAGAGTTAAAGTTTTAAAGTTTAGAAAAAGAAAATAATTATGCTTTGAATTTTTATTAAGTGTTGGATTTGTTTTTGCATATTATCTTATGTTTGTGTTTAATGATATACAATTATAAATTTAGTACTTATGATTAAGAGTTAGAAATATAGGGTTAGACCCTTATGATTTGTGTTTTTGATCTAAATCTTATACAATTATATTTTTAGGATTATGTTTTTAATTATATATCTTATTGATTATGTTGTTTATTATTAAGATATTTCTTATGTTAATTGATAAATAGGAAATGATGTTTAGGATATAGATTTAAGGTTTTAGGGTTAAGTTTGAGGTTAATGTTTAGAACTAAGACTTAAACAAATTAAATTTATATTCCAATATCCTAAACCTATATTCCAATACCCTAAACCCTAAATCTATATTTCAATACCCTATATTAGGTGTTAGGGTTTAGGATTAATGTTTATGGTAGAGAGTTAAGGTTTTATAATTTAGGATGAAAAATAATTATCAATACCTTAACTCTAAACCCTAACCCTCCAATACCCTAAACCTATACAATGTGTTTGTGAGACTTTAAACTTTTATATTACTGTTACAATAGCTAGATTTTTTTTTTCAAACCCTAAACCCTATTTATATCTTAAACCCTAAATTCTATTTTTTCAAACCCTAAACCCTATTTTTTTTTTTGCAAATTCTAAACCCTAACAATATATACCTTAAATTACTAGTATTTATCAATTAGATTTATATAAAATATTAATATTTAAAATTTGGTTTAGAAGATGATTTTATTAATACCTATAAAATCAAACTAATGCCCTATTCCCTAAACCTCAAAGGGAAACAAAACTTCAACAAATTGAAATAAAATTATTAAAAAACAAATGAAAATAGTACTTCTAACTCCAAATTTGCTTCTCTCTCACAGAAAAGAAAACACATTATATAATGTCAAGACATAAAAACAAACGAAAGAACAAACAAAGCTCCTAGGTAAAACTCTTTGCCTCACTCAAAGATGATTTGTGATCCCCATGTGATCTCCATCTGAAAGCTTAAACCTCAACAAATGACCAAAGAAAGGAACCAAGATGGATCGGTTTTATTCATTGGCTCTCTCTGAGGCTGAATCAACTTTCTGTTTTATCATGGTCTCAGCTTGTTGGATTGCTCTCTGTGACCTGTGATGCTCACTTTCCTGTCAATTTTTGCCATTTAAAAACGTTTAGACACCAGAGATATATAACAGACTGTTCTGTTATAACTCTCCACTAATGTTTAACTTTACATATCAGAACCAATCCACTCGTATGATATAGAACCAATCCACTCGTATGACTTTGTACCTAATCAAGAGCATAAGGTGTATTGGTTGCTGCAAGCACAAGCACTTTATCATCACTGTGTCCAACACCCTAAAAGAAAGAAAGGAAGATAAGTAAACAGTAGAAAAGTTTCTGCTAAAATTGAATGATGGTGAAACCAACGATCTGCATGCTTGCCTATTCAAAACAACAGGTACCTGTCCAATAACCACTATTTGTTGAATCAAATTGCTTCTCATAGCTGCTTCTTCAATCTCCAATGGTTCCACGTTTTCACCTACAACGATCAGGCTGCTATATCAAACGTACTTTGCACCAAGGCGGTTTCAATTCAAAGTGTAAAAATATGATATACCTGTGGAGAGTACAATTGTGTCCTTGGCACGGCCTTCAAGAACAATGACACCACCGCAGTAACGACTCCGTCCTGTTGAGTTATGGGGAGCCATCCAACCCATATGTAAACCCCCGCAGCTAATGTTGTAACTCACTAACTCCTCCAACAGTCATAATCAGCCTATTACAGTCAGTTAATAAGGCCTTGACTCCCCCTGTCAAGTTCAATATAGAAGCAAACAAATGTAAGCATAACAAGAAGTGGATACATCTCAGGAAACAATTATTATAAGTTCCAACAGTCATAATCAGTTTATTACATCTCTCTTTTTCCTCATTCGTTGCCCTGCTAATCGATTGTACAAGCTCCTCCTCGCACCTCACTTTCGCAGTCCAGTATTTACCTTCTCCATTGTGAATCGCATCAACAAAAGCTGTGTAGTTCTTTATGACATTGTAAGGACCATCATGAATCTCGACTTCAATGGTGTAGCCTCCATTGTTGAGCAGAAAGATTATGGTTTTTTCACACACCGTATCATCGTTGACACATCCTGTGCTGTAACCTGGAAACTACCGTCTCCAATACAAGCAATGAGCCGCACCCACTGACCAACCGTAACTACCCCCCCCCCCCCCTCCATGAGTACATGAACTACACCCCTTTCTCTCTTTGTCCTTCCGACACTGATCTCGTCGAGAAGCTCATCCTCCGTTGCTGCCACCCGCTCCCTCGCCGTCGTTGCTTCTCCCGCACGCCGCGAAATCCGTCGGACTCGAAACCGGAAACAAATGTTATCTGGTCTTACTACTCCTGCAAGACGTTTGATTGCTTGACGACGAAATTCCCCGATCTAGGATTTGATCTCTCCCTCGAGAAATCCAAATCTCAGTTCTCTTCGTACAAATCTGAGCTCAATCTCCCGATCTCGCAGCAACTCCAGATCGCTAAATCCGCCAATTCCGTCCTCCGACTCGGGATCGATATAGGCGGTGGGACCGGATCTTTCGCCGCAGCTATGAAGGCTCACAATGTCACTGTCCTGACTACGACGATGAACTTCAACGCGCCATATAGCGAGGCGGTGGCGTTGAGAGGGCTTGTACCACTTCATGTACCTCTCCAACAGCGGCTTCCGGTGTTTGACGGTGTGGTGGATTTGGTTCGGTGTGGACGAGCTGTGAACCGGTGGATTCCTGTGACGGTTATGGAGTTTTTCTTCTTCGATTTGGATCGGATTATCCGTGGCGGTGGTTATCTCTGGTGGCCGATATCGGGAAATTGGGTTACAAGAAGGTGAAATGGACGGTGGCGAGCAAAGCAGATTCGAAACAAAAGCTTGAGAGGAAGAAAGAGTTAGGGAGAATTTTTTTTGTTGTGGGATTATGAGTTTCTAGATGTACAAAAAACAAAATAAAATTCCCACCAAAACTTTTTATTTTGGTATAAAGGTGATTTTTCACAAAATTTTGGCGGACATAAGTGTTACAAGGATAAAAATTGGGATTTTGTCTTTCCGCTTAATACAATTCCGTAAAAAACGTACATAGCGCTGATTGAATGCTATAATAAAGTTGGTATCTTAACTTGCCAGTATTAATAGCAGTTTGTGAATTCGTGCTATCGTGATCTGCTATCAATACTCAGATTTCTTGTAGTGGAAATGACGTTTTAACCAAATATATCTGCGGATACCGGCTTATTTTTAGTGAACGGAAGACGCAAGTAAAATGCAACACACTGGTCTCGACAACGTCATTATTGAGTACACGACCGACTTGGGAATGTAAGACGGCATACCCCCGCACTAGTACTAAAGTCAACCGTAAAACTCCTCGAAACCCATCAAGACGCTTCTGAGCACGCTGGTCTAATCATTATAAGTCCATAAGAGAAAAACGATTTGTTATTTCTCGGACTCGAAACCCAGTAAACGCTTCCGAGCACACTGGTCTGATCATTATAAGTCCACAAGAGAAAAACGTTTTGTTATTTCTCATACTCAAAACCCAGTAAACGTTTTCGAGCACATTGGTCTGATCATTATAAGTCCACAAGAGAAAAACGTTTTGTTATTTCTCGGACTCGAAACCCAGTAAAACGCTTCCGAGCACACTGGTCTAATTATAGGTCCGTAAGAGAAGTACGTTTTGTTATTTCTCGGACTCGATGTCAAAACCCAGTAAGACGCTTCCGAGCACACTGGTTAAAACATTACAAGTCCGCAAGAGGAGTACATCTTACTACTCCTCGGAATCAATTTCGAAACCCAGTAAGACGCTTCTGAGCACACTAGTCTCAATTATCTCAGGTTTAGAGGTAGCGTATATCTCGCTGACCTTCAAACTTAACTCAAAACCCAATTAGGCGCTTCCGAGCACTCTGGTCTTAGTCATCACAAAGGCGAGTATATCTTACCGACCTCCGAATCCAAAACTTGATTCAAAATATGGCAGAACGCTTCTACGCGTGCCAGATTTAAATGCTGTTCCATTAACCTCAAGACTCAGAATACGCATCTGAGTGTAATGCTCCTAAAAACGCAACGGGTCGAAAGCTAAATTACACTTTCCTTCGGGAGTTATACAAAGCTTTCTGGGAAAGCCTTCAAGCTCTACTAAGCTGACTCGTACAATCTATACGGAGCCGACGAAGGAGATTTTCTCCCGATTAAATCTGCTCGACTTTTGTGCATTAATCAACCTAACGTCAACACGACAGCTGAACTTCTCGGACGTACAAATCATCCTAGCAGGCTCGACAAACTAACCTGAAAACAAATCATACTCAAAAATCCGAGCATCCTTATTTAGAAAATCCGAGTAGACCTACTCGGAAAGCCCGAGCAGATTTGCTCAGAAAATCCGAGCATGTTTTCACAGGAAATCCAATCAGACTTACTCGGAGAATTCCGAAGACCAACATGATTTCCCTCTCGGACTCGTCACATTTGTAAGCACGACCGGTTCACGATTCAATACGGAAGCGTCGACGAAAGACCAATAATGGATTTCCAAACATCCAACGACATGACAAGAGAACTACGGATGGCTTGATCCATTTCTTAAGGGTACGTAGGCAGCCTTTCATAAGGTTCAGCTTTAAACAAAAATTCTTCGCTTGAAGTAAAGAAGCATCAAGGTCATACACCAGGAACGACCAATGGTTCCGAAGAAAATTTCAATAACATACGGAATTGCTCGGAAGACTCTGCACAAAAAAATCAACTACGGCCGAAAGATCCAAAAGGGTCACCATATACACGCCAATTGATGTGAATCGACTTACTCGAAGGGCCGGAACAAATCCAACTCGAAAATACCATTTTAAAAAATTAGTCTAAACTTGATGTACAAGACGAAGACCCAAATGCGACAAACGATTCGGACAATCCTTCCTCGCAAACGGAAGAACAACAAAAACTGAAAGGACCGAACCAAGTCTTTCGGACAATTGCTTTCGCCTCGAATACAAAATAACCTCGCCATAATCGCACTCGAGTCTGACGCGCTGGGGGGATAACTGTTGGGGTCAAAAACCCCTCGACGAAAACAAAATCCGAAAACAAGATAGGACAATCAGACACAGACAACTATCCGTTTCGGATAAACATAGTTCCGAATGAGTGACAAGTTATATGAAGTGTCGATAACTTCATACGGGTAACTTTATACGAAAAGAATCAACAGACAAACGAATGTCCGCATCGGACGTTCGAAGTCTCATATGATTAACCACGTTATACGAAGTACCGACAATTTCACCTAAACAATTTGTCGGAAAAGTGGTTTTGACAAATACATTTCATACGAAACGGACGACACTTTAATCGGACAAACGCATTTTCCGACAAGAACTACGGATTGACGGAATATCCAAACAAAGCAAAGGACGAGCTGAACCAGCTCGGAAAACCGAGCCGAACCAGCTCAGAAAACCAAGCCAAACCAGCTCAGAAATCCGAGCTAAACCAGCTCAGAAATCCGAGCTAAACCAGCACGAATCTAAACCCATCCCATCTCGATCTTGATCATGAGTTGCCCTTCCGGAAATCCCGAGTTGAGTAAACCTTTGAGCTGAACCATCTCGGATTTCTGAGCTAAACCGTTTCTGGTTTTCCTAGCTGAACTTTCCGAACGGATAACCAAACATTTGTCGATACGCATAACTTGTCGCAACCTACCTTCGGAAACATCAGCC
Organism: Orychophragmus violaceus; assembly: GCA_030180135.1. NCBI lineage: Eukaryota > Viridiplantae > Streptophyta > Magnoliopsida > Brassicales > Brassicaceae > Orychophragmus > Orychophragmus violaceus. The sequence continues at coordinate 45,809,302 of CM058235.1, read as the reverse complement.
CATACTTTGTTGGACCGACGACTTGGGCTGATGGATCGAGATCGAGAGAAATGGGAACTTAGGCCCAAGCATACGACAAACTCTAAACCAAATAAGAAAGTTGACACATTAAAGGACTCGGAACGTCCAAATCTCGGCCCATCCGGCAAATGAGTCAGCTGCGGAAAGACGAAGAACTAAAGAAAGAGATTGGGAAAAGGGAAATCTGAGATAGAAATGTACATTTTAGCGAAAAAAGGAAAAAGATAAGAATAGGAAGATTTCCGCAAATCTTGCGGAAATATTCTCAAAAGCCGACGAACCGAACCTATAAAATGAGGGAGAAGCCAGACGAGAAAGTTTATCTTAGCCGTTTGAGTTCTTTGTACTTTCTTTTCCGATTTCTTTACTCTCTTTTCTGATCTTTGTATTCTTTCCGACTTCTTATCAATAAAACATCCTCCGGGTTTGCTAGTTTAGTGGTTATTCCTTGAAGTTTTTGTTCCCTAAAAGTTTTGCTCTACAAGTTTTGACCGTGTGAGTTTCGACTCTCACAATCGTGTAATGTCGCTTGTGTGCAGGAAGCCGACAGTAGACCCGTATATGCTAAGTAGTCGTAATTATTACTAATTTATGTCAAATCTTGCTAACATAGTCATTATGTCATGCAAGATTTTGCTAGCTATTGACATTGGTAATGCAATTTTGGTGTAACAGTATTCACAGTAGAACACTATACAGTAATACAACACTAAACATTAAAATATTGTGGTTAAAATATACTAATTCTTATAAATAGTACGATGTATTTTTCACAATTTTCAACTTACCATTACTTGAAAAAGTGAATCCTACAATATGCTACTAAAACATAAATAAAATATCAATTGGATGATTTATTAGAAACTCAACATAACTAGCAACACGAACCCAAAGCTCTTTTGACATCTAATTCAATAGTTACAAGTGTGAGGGCAAGTGTCAAATAGTAGTTCTTTAATACGCCATGTGTGATGCAATAGTTCATGACTAACCATTATGTGACACAAATAAACCATTATGTGCACCGGGAATCGATAAGATATTTACATTGATCGAAACCAAAGTTAATGTATTGATATATCTAATTAAAGCCCGCTAAACCTAATATATTTATGGCGCCTAAATTACCATAAACTGCCAATACCCTAACCATTATAACCTCTCTCAAATTCACTTCATCTCTCAAATTCCTTTCGGCTTACATTTATTTTCTTAACGGAAACTTTATGGTGAAAAGACCAATGGCACAATGGCACAAAGACAATACCAATTCCTCTCGGAGATCAACAAGTAGACAGGTTATCTCTCTATCAGTCCATGCGTTGTATAAATTTTTAATCTTACGCTGTATAAACTTCTTATTTTACGTTGTTTAAAGTTTTAAGTCTTGCATTTTCTAACAATAGGGCTAAAGGATAGAAGGAGAAATTTTGGGTGATTTCGTTGAAATCTTCGAGTGGCTAGTGGAATCTGAGGGCCAGTGGGTACAATGGGATAACGTCCATATCCTTGATAGGCCAATGTTTGACCGCTTGACAGATAGTTTATTCTCTCTGTGTCGAACTAGTTCTAGTGTAATCTGGAAAATTCCATACCCTAATGGCCAGCACTACTTAGACTTGAAGCCTTTACGTGGCGTTTCAAATGGCACTATAACTAGCACATATCCAATCGGTATAGTTTTTTGGACTTAAGGTTACAAGATTTATGGGACATTATTGTTTTAATATGATTTTGTTATGGATTTGTTTGTTATGTTTATTGGTTTGTGATATAGATTTGATTGGTGTTGTACTTGGAATTGATGGATTCGTAAGAGATACAATGGTTACTGCAAATGATCCTGAAACTTATTTCTGGAGGCGACTTCAAGTAAAATTCAGAATCAGAGATTTGGAGTAAGTATAACATCAATTTATTTCATGTACAATATTCTTAGAATGTCTGGAAGATGATCTGTGGTAAATGTTGGCAGAAACGAATCATTGGATTGTGTGGCCAATGGTGATCTTACTGTTAGGCTGGTTAAGGCATGGAGCAAAAGTCTGAATGGGATATTGTTCTGCTTATTCCAGTGCTTTAATATCGCCAACAACAGTGGTGGTATGATGAAACATCAAAAGATTTTTTTAAATTCGTTCCAGTTAGTATAAAATGACAAATAATTAAAATTTCTAAAATTCGTTCCAGTTAGGGTTGGTGAGGTTGGAGGCCATTCAACGAGTTTCTAAGATACGCTTTGATGCGTATGAAGTTGAAGACTTCCGTGATTTTGTCCAGAGGTATTTATCTCACAACTCATAATCATATAATATAATTGTTAGTGTATTTTTACGATCTTATGTGTTATCATTTTAACCGTTGATTTTTTTGGTTTAGGTACCCTAAGCCTCCTATATGTTAAGAATGTTGGGTATGGTTTGTTGGATTTGCGAAGTGAAGAACATACTTATGGTTTATGAATTTAAATTAAATTTGTTTTAATAACCCCTACTTTGTTTATGGTTTTCTCTAGTATTTACTTTTTTGTCAACTTGGTTATCTTTAGTAACTTAGTATATTACTCGAATTCCATGATATCAGAAAATTGAAAAAAATAATGAATGAGTATTAAACATTGATTAAAATTTAGTACGCAAACTTATTAACCGATCGAGAACATGTTCCCTTGTGAAGAGCAAATCAATGTATTTCGTTCAGCTGAGCGAATTATAAACAATCAGTTTCTTATGGTAAATTCAACGCATAACAATTAGACATTATGAAACAAAAGCAAACATGGGTCATTCTCATGTAATCATTCGAGAAAAGCCTAAAATGAGTAAGTGGATTTTAATGTAAAGTCGCAACTGTTGCGTGTCGAATTAAAATAGTTATCGGGTATTTATTTCAATAAACCTAAAAACTCTTCCCTTTCTTCTTCTATATCTTCCCTATCATTCTCTGATATTCAAAGAGATATCGACAAATTGAATCCGCTTATAAAATGCGATTCTGAAAACTCACAATTTCACAAAATTGCTTACATTACTTTGAGGGATAATCGTTGGAATGTTAGAGCGAAGGTTTTGAGAGCGTGGTGTTTTACTCACTATGATGCTCCCTTGGAATTAATTTACCCCTTTCATTTTATTAGGTATACATGGCACCCATAAATCCATACGTTTTTATTTGTGTACTTCCTTTGTAACCTTTAGTTATAATCAACAGGGAAGTCGGATTCATGCTTTCGCTTTCGAAAAAATGCCCAAAAGTTCCTTTTTATTTTAGAGAAAGAAGGTTTCTGGTTTAGTTTTTCTGATTTTAGGGTTTCGTTAAGGCCAAAGTATGACAGAGTATGTCCAACTTATAATGATATTTTTTATAACTGACGAGACAAATATCACTGAGAACTTCGATCCTCCAACTTTGGATGACCTCTTGAGCATCAAACCAATCCAAGGAATTAATGATGGCACGGTTTCAGATAAATATGCAATTGGTAAGTATTGTTTACAATACATAATTATTAGATTAAGTGGAGAAATCTAACATCGGATTTGGAAGAATTGTGGTTGTTGTTTTTAGGGATTAACTTATATTTAAAAGAATTTTTTTATACAGATGTTGTTGGTGCTATAACATGGGTTGGAGAGCTTGAATGGGTAGATAACTCTTCAAAGGTCTATTTGTATTCACGTACACGCGCTAAAGTCCAATTCACGCTAAGAGATGCCGAGTAAGTTTAAGTTTGAGAGTTTTATAATCACCTTATAATTAAACCTTACTGTTAACCAAAAAAAAAATTTAAACCTTACTAAATAATGATGTTACGTTGGAATTGAAGGAAGAGGGCCATAGAATGTGTTGCCTATGGACCACCGGCTGAGGAATTGTCGAGACGTTTTGAATAAGTTCCAAACAAGCATTTGTTTGTTTTGCTCCGATTTTTCTGGATCGAAAGATTTTGTGGTATGTTGACATGTTTTCTAGAAAATATGAGTAAGACATAAATATATATATATATAGTGTATATATATATTATCTAGGGGTTACTTGGCTTAGAGGAATAGAATGGCCTTCTACAATTGACTATATCTAGTATCTTTGGATGAGTTGAACAGTTTGATGGAACAGTATGAATATTTTGAAATTTTCATATTGATCATCTTATGATTATATACATTATTAACAACATCTAACGTATTTCCCTTTTTGATTTCGTGTAGGTACCCTAATCCTCTTCCGACATGGTACTCAAACGAGCACCAGACTCTCGATCGCTACTAACTCTCCTTCACTCTTATTCTATAACTATTAAGAACTTGTGAAGTTTTAATTTTTGATTCCTTAAAACCAGTGTAATTAAAGATTGCTAAGCGTTTGGTTTCTATTTTAAGGGTTAATTAACTTTACAATAAATTTTAGTTAATATATAATATTGCAACTTATACATGTTTATTAGAAGTTGGACAAAGCGATTATACACTTTACATATTTCAAGTATAGATTAGCTTTGAAACTCGTATACCAGCACAAACATGTAAAATATAACCAAACTATCTCATATTGCTTTCAAAAAATACAAAATACTATATGATACGACTCATACCCGACTACTTTGCGACACGAATAGTGAGTTGAATATTAGTCATATCAATAGCGACAAATAAATGGCTTGGTTACTACTATACCCGAAGTAGCGAATTAGTCGCCCATGTACTGATCAATTCGCGATTGTTCTACGACTTTGAGCATTAGACGCAAAATTAGTCGCCATATCACCGACTAGCCTGCGACTATTGGTTCCGGTCTCGACAATAGTCGTTAATCTGTCGTAAATCGACGAATAAATAAGCGACAATCATTTTTAGTCTTATATAAGCGACTAATACACGTCCATATATCCGTTGTCGTAAAATAGTTGCATTATTGTCCCCTAATAGTGGCTAAATGTTATGACTACAAGTATAGTCGCAAGGTCCAGTCGCAAAAATGATGTTTTCTTGTAGTGTTCTGCTCAATGCATCGGCCACTAGATTGGCTTTCTCAGGATGGTAGAAAATGTCCAAATCGTAGTCGGCCACGAACTCCATCCACCTCCGTTGTCTCTAGTTCATATCTGGTTGAATGAAGATGTACTTCAGACTCTTGTGGTCGGTGAGTATTTGCACTTTACTTCCAAAGAGATAAGATCGCCAAATCTTTAGAGCAAATACCACCACAGCTATCTCCAGAACATGAGTCGGATAGTTTCCCTCATGCTTCTTCAATTGCCTTGAAGCATAGGCAATGACCTTTCCCTGTTGCATCAACACGCAGCCAAGTCCATTATTTGATGCATTTGTATAAACCACATAGGGTACCTCGTTCTCTGGCAAGGATAAAACCGGTGCTTGGGTAAGCATGTTCTTCAGCTCCGAGAATCTCTTCTCAGCCTTATCTGTCCACTCAAACTTAACATCCTTCCCGGTCAGTCTGGTCATGGCTTGAGCCTTTCTTGCAAAGACCCTGACAAAACGTCTCTAGTAGCCTGCTAAGCCAAGGAAACTCCACTCTTCGGTTGCATTCCTCGGCCTTGGCCACTCCTTAATCGCTTTGATCTTCTCCGGATCAACCGATACTCCCCGTCAGACACAATGTGTCCTAGGAACCCGATGCTCCTTTGACAGAAACTGCACTTGCTTAGTTTGGCAAAGAGCTTATGTTCCCTTAGACGTTCCAATACCCTCCGGAGATGCTCCTGGTGCGCCTCCAGGTCTGTTGAGTAAACGAGAATGTATCGATGAAGATGACCACGAACTCGTCTAGCCAATCAAGGAAGATGCTATTCATCATCTTAATAAATGCAGCTGGAGCATTCATCAATCCAAACGGCATCACTACTAACTCGTAATGACAATAACGTGTCTGGAACACCGTCTTCTGCACATCTTCTGGTGCGATCGGAATCTGGTGATATCCTGATTCCATATCAATCTTACAGAACACAGTTTCTCCCTTAAGCTGATCCAACAGCTCGTCTATCCGGGGTAAAGGGTATTTATTCTTCACCGTGACCCGGCTTATTCCCTGATAGTCAATTCACAACCTGAAGCTCCCGTCCTTCTTCTTGACAAAAAAATTGGGGCTCCCCAAGGTGAGCTACTTAGTCGGATGAAACCTTTCTCTAACAGTTCCTCCAACTGTTTCTTGAGTTCGGCCATCTCGGCTGGTGCCATCTTGTATGGTGCCTTAGAAAGTGGAGCGGTCCCGGGCTCAAGTTCGATTGTAAACAGGTCGGACCTATCGGGCGGTAAGCTGATCAAAGCACCAAACACGTCTCCAAACTCCCTCACGAACGGGATCACCCCAATCTCCGTACTGCTTCAGACCTTTATGGTGGTGATCGTCGCCAGGTAAGCCTCACAACCCCTTTCAAGCATCCTCCTTGCTTGAATGGCTGATATTACCAACCTTCCCGTGGTCGGTCTGGCCCCTTGGAGCTGGATTCGTCCTTCTAGCCGTTTAAACCGAACCCTCCCTCGGTGGTATTCGAGCGTAGCCCGATACCGACCGATCCAATCCGTGCCCAATATCATCTTGTAGTGTTTGAGCTGGACCACGAACAAGTTGACCGGAAAACTCACACCTCCTATGGAGACGGGTATGTCCCGGTACAACCCCAATGTAGGCATCGACTGTCCTCTGGCTGCGTCCACTCCGAAGCCGCTCACTTGTTCCATCTGGAACAAGTCCTTTCCAATCCACTTCGGGCACACAAAACTATGTGTAGCCCCAGAATCAAAAATTGTGTGTGTTTCCACACCACCAATGGTTACGGTACCTACATTCACCCCCAGAATGGTAAGTACCTAACTTCTAATTCCCCCAAGCTATGCATTGCAGGAAAGGCCACCCCTCTCCCCAATACGATGCTAAGAAGGAATCGCCACCCTTTAACCTAATACGATGATATGGAGGAAAAAGGCCACCCTAATTTCCCCATCCTATGCATTGCAGAAAAACAAAATAAAATAAAGAGTGTAGGGTTAGTGAACATACCAGTGATCGCATTGAAGTCGCTGGCCTCCCCAGACCCCTTCACTAGCTGATAAACCCGAGGTACCCCGGCTTGGCCCTTAGCATGAACCATATTGGCACCCTCGCGGTTTACTCCTGAATTACCTTGCGTTCCACCTTGCAGCTTTCGGCAATCCTTCTTGAAGTGCCCAGGCTTGCCACAATAGAAGCAGGTTCTAGGGTTATCACTTGCCACCTTGCCCTTATCATGTGGACAGCCTTGGACTTCATGGTACGTACTTCCGCACCTCGCACACTTGGTGCAACCACTAGAGGGCTGGCGACCATCGACCTGGTCCCACTTCCTCTTCAGGTCCCTCCCGGGTCGACCCATCACCTTCCCTTGTGACTGAGCCTTCAATCGGTTCTCCTCGGCTAAATTGGTCTCCATAGTAGCAGCTCGTTCAAACAGCTCCGAGACTGAGTGGTAGGTGCAAACCGAAAAGTGAGTACGAAGCTCCACCCGCAGACCACGGAGAAAACATCGCACTCGTGCTGGTTCATCCTCGAACTCACGTCCCACAAAGTGTCTGAGTCGGTCGAACTCTGCCTCATACTCTCGTATCGTCCGACGACCCTGAGTTAAGCTCAAGTACTGACACTCAAGTATATCCCAAGCCTCGGCCGGAAAGTATTTCCGGTTGAACTCAGACTCAAAGTCCTCAAATGATACAATGCTTCTCCTGGTGCGCATGTCGACCGCAAGCCACCAGTTGTGTGTGTCACCCTCCATAAAGTGAACTGCAATGTCCTTCTTGTAATCCTCCGGGCAACGAATGAAGCAGAAGTTTCATGTCAAACGACTTCTCCACTCATCTGCCTCAACTGGATCCGCGCTTCCATTGAAGTGATTACTACCAAGCTTAGTGATATGACCTAAAATGATTAAGTAGTCCACCTTCCAGATAGCCCTGGAGGCGTCTCTATCTCAAACACTTCACCTTATCGTTGCCTCCCGATAAGGGAGCACGGATACTAGTCTGAACACTAGCTGGCCTTTGCACTGGTGGAGCGTTCGGAGCCAGAACGGTCAGATGGTCCACTACTGCATTCATCATGTTCCACATCTCACCGATGTTCGGAACCGCGGTTGGTTGAACCTCCACGTCCATCCCACCATTTCCCACAATCTCGGCTTCATCCCGGGCCACATGTGAGGACTCGCCCACATCCTCCACTTCCACCATGTCAAGGACGTTCGGGTCTTCGACACCAGTCCTAACTTGGTTAGGTGGAACCGTAGGCTATGCGATGGTCTGGACAACCACAGTTCTGGTTTGTCCTGGTGTGACTGGGCGTGTCTGGTCCCTAGCACCTGGACCAGTACCAGCCGCTTCCTTATCCTTCTTACTTCTTCCTGATTTGCTTCTCCTACCCTGAAGATTCAAATAAGTTAGTCTATCCTAACGTTTAACCTTCAAAACTAAGCATATCTACCCAACTAGCATGGAACGCATGACCTTGACGTGTGGTGTAGCCCTATCCTAGAACTGTCCTAGAATCAACTCCGCTCTGATACCAACTTGTAACGCCCAAACCCGGTCACTAGGCCGGATGAGGTTCCCACCACCCTAACATCCATCTAAGTCCTAAATTCCATGTATAATTACGTTCACCTAAGTGTAGCAACAATACGTCATAAAAGATAAGGTAAAAACTGGATATTTAATTAATCAATCAAAAGGTACTGATACAAATGTGAGTTTGCAAAATAGGCTATATAAATGTTCAGTCCTAACTATCCAGTCGAATCACACCAAACGTCTGTCTAGGTTCTTGTCCCGCGCGCTTAAGCCCGGTCATTGCTACGATCAACCTCAGGTCCTGAAACAATAAAACAATAAGAAGTCTATACGACTTAAAACATATCCAGCAACCTAAACAAAACCGTATAAATGAATGTTCCTTCCCATACTTAGTCGTTAAACCCTTAGTTCCACTATGACCACCCAACGTATAGAAAAGAGGGTCGACCACGTCCTTGACGGGAATGTGACCGCACCATTTCCATTCGTTCGGCGATCGTTCTACAAACTAACTGCGGTCGATAAGCTTCCCTATGTTGGAATTCATACCGGTTTATAAAACAATTTTATAATTCAACCTATGAATAACTAGCCAGGAACTCATGCCAATACTGAAATAAATCTGGATCTAAGGATTTGAATATACCTGGATATTCTGCAGCGGAAAAATGAACAAAACGATTGAGGTTACTAAGCACTCCAAGTGTTGTGCCTCTACCGGTATCCACACGTACACAAACTGGATCGAAACGGGGTGCTAGTGCCATCGAGATCGAATCTCAGAATTTTGACAAACTATTTGTCTCTTAGTTCTAGGGTTAGAATAATCGTGTGGTGTTCTCTGTATTAATCGCATCATTATATCCTCCTTATATAATGATTCGATTGAAACCCTAACACATATGTGGGCCAAGCCCAATATGAGAATAACAATTACTCTCATCTTCATACGTGCATGTGTTATCTTATAACACATATTATATTATTTATTAACATCACATGTATATAAATAATATATGTGTTATTCTTAAAACATTGATCCAATTTGCTTAAGTGTGTGATCATGTAGGTTCATATAATATCAGCAATGAATTCTCAATTCATAGATCATAAGCGGTTTCTAGCAAAACATTATGACCACCTAATATTATATGATCATCGAACCTCGACTAACTTGAGTGAGTACAAATTGATTTCAGGACATTCCCAACAATCTCCCACTTGTACTGGAATCACCTATTCCCATAATCTTTTTGTCTCTATATCTCGATCTCAGCATAAGGCAAGAAACGGTGTCATCCTTATTAAGCTAGATCACGTTTATCGAAATCTGATTTATACTGATCAAACAAACGACTGACATTCACCTCGTTTGAGCACGGCCATGCATTTCTCAGTATCAAATCTTCGATAGGCCCTGAGATATTTATCTCCCGTTATATGGGAGGGACAAATTCCATCTTGTTCCATCCATGTTCCTTACAAAATTCATAGTACACCCAATCAATGTCTTTATAATCACCTGTTACGGCTGACGTTTGACAAGGTCAAAGTGAACTAATCCATAAGTAAGAAATCATGACGAACTCAGGTCAAAGGACTATACTCTTTAGTCATGATGAGAAACTCTTATGATACTCATATAACAATCTTGTAGATTTCTCATAGCGGGTCAGTCCAACCTTGTGTTCCCCAACACATGTCTATGTGATTGACTTTAATACAACATATTAAATGACTCCATGAAACTTAGCCATCAGCTGCCTCACATACTAGTCATCTTCAGTTATTAACGTCTCATTTTAATAACCTTGACTAGGGACCATAATAACTTATATCATCTTTCACTTATAGGGTTTCATGATCAAGTCACGTACTTGATGACCTATAAAATGATATAAATTATTTTGGGACTTTATTTGTTATCCAATAACCAAATAAATCTAAAACAAATTTCATTAATTTGAAAACATAACCAAATGTATGTAATCATGAACATCATATCATAAATGAAAATCCTCCCACTAGAATCAAGATCACATCTTAAGAAACTTAATGTCTTTGGCAGCAGTATGACTTTCATACTTAGGCCATGGAAGAGGCTTAGTCAATGGATCAGCAACATTTGCATCCGTTGAGACTCTGCTAATTTTCACATCTCCTCTATCAACAGTCTCACAAATGAGATGATATCTCCTCAGGATGTGTTTGGATTTCTGGTGGGAACTAGGTTCTTTCGCTTGTGCGATAGCTCCATTGTTGTCACAATAGAGATCCACTGGGCTAGAAATACTAGGAACCACACCTAGTTCAATAATGAACTTCCGAATCCAAACAGCTTCCTTTGCTGCTTCTGAAGCAGCGATATATTCAGCTTCGGTTGTAGAGTCTGCTACGGTGCTCTGTTTGGAACTCTTCCAACTTACAGCTCCTCCATTAAGACAAAAGATAAAACCATATTGTGATCGGTAATCATCTTTGTCTGTCTGGAAAATTGCATCCATGTAACCACTAACAACAAGCTCATCATTTCCTCCATAGACCAAGAACTTATCCTTAGTATTTTTCAAATATTTAAGGATATTCTTGACTGCTGTCCAGTGACACTCACCTGGATCAGATTGGTATCTACTCGTCATGCTCAAAGCACATGCAACATTTGGACGAGTACAGAGCATGGCATACATGATAGATTCCTATAGCAGAAGCATATGGGATTATACTCATCCGCTCTCGCTCATCATGTGTCGAAGGACACTGATTCTTGCTGAGAGTTATGCCATGAGACATTGGCAGAAAACCTTTCTTGGAATCATGCATTTGGAATCTGTGTAAGACCTTATCTATATAAGTGCCTTGACACAATCCAATAATCTTGTTTAATCTATCTCTATAGATTCTTATTCCAAGAATATATGCAGCTTCTCCCATGTCTTTCATTGAGAAGCAACTTCCTAGCCAAGTCTTTACAGAATTAAGCATAGGAACGTCATTCCCAATAAGAAATATGTCATCCACATACAATACTAAGAAAACAACTGCACTCCCACTAGTCTTCTTGTAAACGTAAGGTTATTCTTCGCTTCTAATGAAATCAAACTCTTTGACTGCCTCATTAAAACGAAGATTCCAACTCCGAGATGCTTGCTTCAAACCATAAATGGATCGTTGAAGTTTGCATACCTTCCTAGCACTTCCATGGACTGTGAAACCCTCAGGTTGTGTCATATACACATCCTCTTCGAGATTTCCATTAAGGAAAGCTGTTTTCACATCCATTTGCCAAATCTCATAATCATAATAAGCGGCAATTGCTAGGAGAATCCGAATGGATTTAAGCATTGCGACGGGGGAATAAGTTTCATCATAGTCTATACCATGAATTTGCTTATAGCCTTTAGCCACCAATCTAGCCTTGAATATCTGTATATTCCCATCCATGTCAGTTTTCTTCTTGAAAACCCATTTACACTCAATGGTTTTGACACCATCAGGTAAATCAACCAAAGTCCATACTTTGTTTATTGACATGGAAGCCACTTTTCGGAGTCAGGGCCCATCATTGCTTCCTCAAAGGACGTAGGTTCATCACTCTCTATTATCAATAGGTCATGATGATCAGTCACCAAAACCCCATATCTAACAGGTTCGTGACGTGTCCTTTCGGACCTACGTACCTCAGGTTCCACAGGTGTAGATTCTATGGCTCTTCGTAAATCTAACCGATCCTCTTCATGAGAAGCCGGAACAATCTCCTGTGTTTCTCGAACTTCTTCGAGATGTACTTTACTCCCACTGTTTTTCTTGGAAAAAAACTCTCTTTCTAGAAAAGCACCATTACGAGCAACAAACACTTTGTTCTCGGTAGGGTTGTAAAAGTAATAACCTTTGGTTTCTTTGGGATAACCAACAAAGTAGCATTTATCAGATTTGGGTCCGAGCTTATCGGTAAACATACGCTTGACATAAGCATCATAACCCCAAATTTTCAGAAAAGACAAATTCGGAACTCTTCTAGTCCACATCTCATATGGTGTCTTTTCAACTGATTTTGATGGACATATGTTTAGCGTAAACGCCGACGTTTCTAGGGCGTATCCCCAAAAGGATAATGGAAGATCTGCATGACTCATCATTGTTCGAACCATATCTAATAAAGTTCGATTTCTCCTTTCGGAAACACCATTCAACTGTGGGGTTCCTGGAGGAGTGAGTTGTGAAACAATTCCACATTCTCTTAGATGATCATCGAATGTTTGACTCAAATATTCACCACCTCGATCAGATCGAAGAGCTTTGATTGTCTTGCCAAGCTGGTTTTGTACTTCATTCTGAAATTCTTTGAACTTTTCAAAAGATTCAGACTATGTTTCATTAGATAAACATAACCATATCTACTGAAGTCGTCAGTAAATGTGATGAAGTACTGGTAGTTTCCTCTAGCATTTATGCTCATCGGTCCACATACATCTGTATGTATAAGTTCCAACAAGTCCTTAGCTCTTTCATTGTGTCCAGTAAACGGAGCCTTAGTCATTTTTCCCAACAAACAAGATTCACATTTCTCATATGATTCATAATCAAATGAGCTTAAAAGTCCATTACTATGAAGCTTTTGAATGCGCTTCTCATTTATGTGGCCCAAACGACAATGCCAAAGAAAAGTCTGATTCGTGTCATTTGACTTGAATCTTTTGGTACTAATGTTATAGATAGGCCCGCTTTGGTTTAGAACATAAAGTCCATTCTCTAATGGACCGCTACCATAAAATATATCATTGTAATCAAATGAACAACACTTGTTTTTAATTGAAAACTGATATCCTTCCATATCCAAACAAGGAATAGAAATAATATTTCTGCTTATAGCAGGTACATAGTAGGAATTCTTAAGTTCCAAAACCATGCTTGAAGGCAAAGACAAATGAAATGTTCTTACGGCTAATGCAGCAACTCTTGCTCCATTTCCCACACGTAGGTCCACTTGTCCTTTCTCCAAAATTCTACTTTTGCTTAGGCCCTGCATATTTGTAAAAATATGAGCGACACAGCCGGTATCTAATACCCAAGAAGTAGAATCAGAAGTAGTAACAATTACTTCTATAACATAAATACATGAAGATGAAGTTTCAAAAGACTTCTTCTTCTTCTTTTTCAGATCTTCCAGGAATTTATCGCAGTTTCTTTTCCAATTCCCATAACCATTACAATAATGGCACTTATCATCTTTAGAAGGACCCGGTTTAAACTTAGGGGCATGGTTAGACGCTTGGATTTACAATCGAGCTCGTCTTGCCATCTCCTTTGTTCTTACCAAGTTTCTTAAACTTTTTACCCTTATGTACCAAAAGTACATTTGGGGTGTCCTTCTTGATGTTAGATTCAGCAGTTTTGAGCATCCCATGCAACTCAATCAAAGTCTTTTTCAAGTTGTTCATGTTGTAGTTCATAACAAACTGATCATAGCTTGACGGCAATGACTGCAGGATGAGATCAGTGGCCAACTCTTGGCTGATAGGACAATCCAGTTTTGCCAGGTTATCAATATAACCCATCATCTTAATGACATGTGGGCTAACTGGATCATCTTTCGGTAGCTTGCATTCAATGAGATTTTTAACCGTCTGGTATCTCTCAGTTCGTGCTTGCTCATGAAACCTTCCTTTCAGGCTAGTGATCATGTCTATTGGCGAATCCACGTTCTCATATTGCTTCTGCAAGTGTGAGTTCATGGTAGCCAACATAAGACAACACACATCGACCCTATCATTTACATGCTTCTCATAAGAATTTCTCTCTGCATGCTGAGCATTGGTCTTGGGTTTTTCAGGAAGAACCTTTTCAAGGACATAGTCCTTTTTCTCCTGTTTGAGAACAATTCTCAAGTTTCGATACCATTCGAGGAAATTCGATCCATTGAGTCTATCCTTCTCAAGGACGGATCTCAATGAGAACGAGTTGTGAGGAGTTGACATAGCTGAATATAAGGAATAGCAAATGTTAATATGATGTTCGGGAATAAGAGTAATCTCAACCATTAAGAAAACTTACATTATATTCAAATAACAATTTCCTCAAATTGAATATAATGATCCAAGATCCATATTTCACTAGAATCCGAGTGAGCTTTGGCTCAACCCCCGAATGTCTAGTTATTTAGGTAAACAACACCTTGTTAATTACATCAAATATAACTCTTGGTTGTTAGATGACATCTTATGTCTTATCCAACATATGCCTCTAAGCCCAAAACCGTTTGGATAGCTTAGTCAAGTAAACCAATCTTGTTTCATACGGTAACCATTACCATCTGCCTCACTTATGTAATTGTGGACATCTTGCTTTGGCAAGCCCATCACACAACAAAACAAGCCTTGATAGTTGATGAGATTGGGGAGGCATCAAATACTTGATATTAATTGAGGAATTAATTTTAATCCAATTTTGATTTATATTTAAAATTCTATATCAACCATTAAGAAAACTCACATTATATTCAAATAACAATTTCCTCAAATTGAATATAATGATCCAAGATCCATATTTCACTAGAATCCGAGTGAGCTTTGGCTCAACCCCCGAATGTCTAGTTATTTAGGTAAACAACACCTTGTTAATTACATCAAATATAACTCTTGGTTGTTAGATGACATCTTATGTCTTATCCAACATATGCCTCTAAGCCCAAAACCGTTTGGATAGCTTAGTCAAGTAAACCAATCTTGTTTCATACGGTAACCATTACCATCTACCTCACTTATGTAATGCGGACACCTTGCTTTGGCAAGCCCATCACACAACGAAACAAGCATTGATAGTTGATGAGATTGGGGAGGCATCAAATACTTGATATTAATTGAGGAATTAATTTTAATCCAATTTTGATTTATATTTAAAATTTTATATCATATATATGATTAAATATAAATAATACACATCTCATATGTATTTAGTTGGATTATAAATAATTTAATCTTATTAAATTATTAATGATCTCAATTTAATTCATAGGCATTAATCACATTAATCTTTGAATCAAATAAAGAAACGTAAATCTTTTCAGTCACTAAAAGATTCTTGATAGAGTCAAATCAACCATTTGATATGATCTCATCATAAATACCATAATGTGCTTAGATTTTCTAGGCAAGTAAACATGCATAATATATCAAATATATTTAATATGAAAAGAAAGTTGTGTACATGACAAGAGTTTTTATTTTATTATTATCATCAATCACGTACATCGAAACACCTTTCAGCCATGTAAATGAAAATCTAGATAACAACTGATAAAATTAAAATTATAATTTAAGAACTTCAAAGTTGTCATGTCAAATGTGTCATGTAAATCAATATTCACAAATCTGGATATTTTAATCAAATCAAAATATTTTGCAGAACACGTTTCACAAGAAATTCAGATTCAAAATCAGTATTAAACAAGCAGGCTCTGATACCACTGTTGGAATTCATACCGGTTTATAAAACAATTTTATAATTCAACCTATGAATAACTAGCCAGGAACTCATGCCAATACTGAAATAAATATGGATCTAAGGATTTGAATATACCTGGATATTCTGCAGCGGAATAATGAACAAAACGATTGAGGTTACTAAGCACTCCAAGTGTTGTGCCTCTACCGGTATCCACACGTACACAAACTTGATCGAAACGGGATGCTTGTGCCATCGAGATCGAATCTCAGAACTTTGACAAACTATTTGTCTCTAAGTTCTAGGATTAAAATAATCGTGTGGTGTTCTCTGTATTAATCGCATCATTATATCCTCCTTATATAATGATGTGATTAAAACCCTAACACATATGTGGGCCAAGCCCAATATGAGAATAACAATTATTCTCATCTTCATACGTGCATGTGTTATCTTATAACACATATTATATTATTTATTAACATCACATGTATATAAATAATATATGTGTTATTCTTAAAACCCAAAATAACATTGATCAAATTTGCTTAAGTGTGTGACCATGTAGGTTCATATAATATCAGCAATGAATTCTCAATTCATAGATCATAAGCGGTTTCTAGCAAAACATTATGACCATCTAATATTATATGATCATCGAACCTCGACTAACTTGAGTAAGTACAAATTGATTTCAGGACATTCCCAACACCCTACCCGCGGTCGATCGTTCGTGTCCGTTCGGGTCATGAATACCGAACATATCATGATCCACGAACGGTCGCGTCCGTTTGTAGAAAACAAGCCCGATGATCGACCAGGAGTGACTCGGCGTGCGGATTGGCGACTATGCTAACTACCAGTGCAATCCCACCGATTCACGGCCCGATTTCCACACGCGACCCAACCCCATCGCACATCCGTCCATAGTCTCGGCCACATCTGATTAATGACCCAACCGGCCAATTGCCTAATGCGCATGTTCGTATTAGGTTTCCATAACCACATAAAAACCAAACTTTCCATCCAGAATACTTGAGAAGAAGAGAGAGAGTAAGACCGATCAATCAGCCTTATGAGCGTTGACCGCCCGTCATAGCCGTGGCCGACGATCGGCCGAGCATGATCCTGTCACGCACCTTGGATGTGGCGTCTTGTCCTTCCTGGTTATTTAGAAGCCGATGGATCCATTTACTTGATCCTTGGCGCTTATGAACTATTGCCTGACCGCCCCTCCTTTTTTCTTAAAACCGCCGGCCAACCCTTAAAAGTTTCCGGCCAAACTCCCTTGTAAATCCATTCTTCACGCCTCACGATCCCTAAGAATGATTTCCGGTTTTTTGTGTTGAATTGTGTGCGCAAAGAGGGTCTGGCCGTGGGTATTTATAGGCCAAAGAAACCAGAATTCGCCCACGGCCAAGAGGCATCAATGCCTTGGCGAATGGGTGTCTTCTCATTCGTGACCCTTGGGCCATAACCACCTGGTCAGCTAGATTCACTAGCTGACCCAACCCACAAGCTGACTTGAACACCTAACACTCACCTCAGCTTAGTTGAGGTGAGTGTTAGTTGGCCCAGCTGACCTAGCTGACTGCTCAGCTCATTCTAGCTGGACACTCCTTATCCAGCTCCTCTATACTCGGCCAAGCTCCTTTCCAGCTGGTCTTAGCCGTTTTCCGACCATGGAACACTTCTCTTTGATCACCCTTGACCGTCCGTCCTTTGTTTCGGTCCCATGGCCTGTCCCGCCGATCCTATCGAGGATCGGGGATGCTACAATATATGATGAGTAAGTTACGCCTACAATTGGGTAAACTTTCAAAATATTTGGCAAAAAAAATCAGCCAAAACCATTTCAATTAACCGCCTAAACTCAATAATTTTCGTCAAAGTGTCAAGAATTCCTCAATTACGACAAACCCTATTTTTTATGTTCTTCCCCTTTTCCGAATTTCCTTTGATTTTGGAACGGGATTGCATATGGGTCTGATTGTTGGTTTTCTTTTGGTTCTACATGCTGTAAACGTCCACTATATTCCTCTTTCAGCTACAATATGGTCTCCACTTCCTGGATAAGTTGGTTATTTTGTTTTTAATGAGTGTTTGCTGAGTAAGAGTGTTATGGCTAGGTTGTTAATCTTATAGTTAGCAAGAATTGAGTTTGATGTCTCTGTTTAACTACTTTCTGTGTTCTGTTAAGTTTGATTTTGTAAGCGTTTATAATATTTTTTTCAAGTATATATGTTTGTATATTTGAGACATGACCAAAACATCCATTACTTTTTTTAAACATTTTTTCGAAGATATCTGTCAAAGACGGATGGAAGACATGGTCAGCACTCCAAAGGACTGCAGAAGCACTGGAAAGGACCGCGACCTCGGGAGATCCCAACAGATGCACTGAAAGTAACCTTTTCACATTCCATGTTCATAAAGTCATATCTTGTTCTTTATTTAATTGGATTATTCTTACAGTCTTCAATTATCACAGACCAATGTGAAGGATGGACGGGTAAATCCTTATGGAGTCGGAAAATCTATTAATGGGCAAGCGTAAACAGCCCATACACTTTTTAGCGATTGTGGCTCACCAAGAGAAACTGAAGGAAGCTCAACGTAAAACTACAACACCATTTGCTGCATAGGTTACTTATCACTGTCTCTTGCACTTGTTAATTTTGTGGGATATGTTTTGGCAACTTCTTAATGCTGGAGTTTGCATATGTAGATCGTTTGTCTATATGTTGCACATAAGTATTATAAGTTATCAATTTTATTTTGAAGAAAATGTATTTTACATTTCTTGTACCATTCAAATAAGAGTATCACCAATTACCAAATCGTAAATTGAATTAATTCAAATTTTTAGTTTTACGAAGAAAAGTCAATTATTCGCACTACACAAACAAAGTAGTCGTAAAATATTTCCTATCAGCGTATTTGAATTTCCGAATAGTCGATAAATGATCATTAATTAGTCAATAAACCCTCGCCAAATAGGCACATATATTACGACTAAGTTGTGACTATATAAGACAGTCAGACAGTGGTCGGCATATAGTGACACTATCATTACCATAATCGAATCTGACTGTTCCGATTAGACGTTTCATAGTCGTTAAATTAGTCATACACTAATCGCTAATTCATAGCGAAATGTTGACTGTAATCATATCTTGATGTTCTTGTTAGTCAACAAACTGTCGCCAAATAGTCACCTTATATTACGACTACATTGTAACTATGTTAGACAGTCACATAATAGTCGACAAGTAGTGGCCGAATCAGTACCATAATCGTATTTGGGTGTTCCGATTCGTCGCTGGATAGTCGTTAATATGGTCGTTATACAGTCGCTACATAGTGGCCAATTGTTCCGACTACTTGTTGACTATATTATACAGTCACATATCAGTCGCTCACTAGTCACCTCGTTTAGCGACTATTTGCTGACTACATTTCTCTGACTGCATCTGGACACCCTCTTTAGTCGCACAGTTGTCGCCATGTAGTCGGAATTTAGTCGCTATATATTTCGATTACGGTACGTCTAAGATACGACTACCACTTTTAGTCGTAAAAGTAGTCGTAACTCGCTGACTATTTTTACGACTTCCTTGCCATAGCGAGAGTCAAGGTTTGTATCAATTAGAGTTGGATTAGCTGCCACTAGGCCTAGTCACCACAGCCATCATCATCCCTGACCTCGGAATCGGGGACTATGGATTTACAACTACCATGTTTAGTCATAATTTAGTCGTAAACCACGTTTAACGACTATTCTGCGACCAAAAGTGCAGTAGCAAAAACGTAGTTTTCATGTAGTGAAGGCTCCAAAAATTGAGCTTAAACAACTCCATGCAGGACTAACATACACATTTCTTGGACCGACTTCCACATATCATGTCATTATTAATGCTTCCTTGAACAATGTGGTGGCTGCCTTACTGCTAAGCAAGCTGCGCAAGTTTCGCAAAGCTCTTGGCTATTCTCTTGATGACATTTCAAGTATCTCTCCGGCTTTGTGCATGCATAGGATCCATCTTTAGGATGAGAGAAAGTCGTCAGTTTAGCATCAGAGGAGGTTGAATCCGAATTTGAAGGAGGTTGTCAAGAAGGAGATTTTGAAACTCCTGAAAAGCTGGGGTTATCTTTCCTATCTTTGACAGTGATTGGGTTAGTCTAGTGCATGTAGTGCCTAAGAAAGAAGGTGTCACAATGGTCAAAAATGAGAAGAACGAGTTGATTCCCACGCGAACTGTAATGGGACACATGATGTGTATTGACTACATGAAGCTGAATGCTGCGACACGGAAAGAGCACTTCCCATTGCCATTCATTGTTTAAATGCTTAAGAGGTTGGCTAATCACCCCTACTAATGCTTCCTAGATGGATATTCGAGTTTAATCAGATTCCCATCCATCACGACGATCATCAGAAGACCACATCTACATGTACCTATGGTATATTTGCATATCGCAGAATGCAATTTGGACTTTGTAATGCTCCTTCTACATTTCAGAGATGTATGATGCCCATCTTCACGGAAATGATCGAGGTCTATATGGAGGTGTTCATGGATAACTTCTCAGTCTATGGACCGTCTTACCAAGAGTGTTTGAACAACATGTGAAAAGTGCTTTCTATATGTGAAGAAAAGAACTTGGTTATGAATTCGGAGAAATGCCACTTTATGGGAAGAGATGGCATTGTTCTTGGACACAGAGTTTCAGGGGCAGGGATCGAGGTTGATCGTGCGATGATTGAATTCATGATTAGTCTTCAGGAATCGGATTCTGTGAAGTCTATGAAAAGCTTTCTGGGACACGCTGGTGTTTTACATGTGGTTCATCAAAGATTTCATCAAGATGGATAGACCATTGACTGCTTTGTTGTGTACATGACGCTCGGTGTAACCATTGAGGGACTTTGAACCACTTATGATTCCCTAACTCGTATCTCCATATGACAATGCCCTTAATCTACATCCCAATGAAAATTACTTGCGTACCCATAGTAATCATTTTCTTATCACTATGGAATAAACAAATGTCATCAGAAGGAACTTATGGAAGTCTCCGATTTTTTTTTAAAAAAAAAATCTTCATCAAAAATTGTCCAACATCCATCACCACCCGAATGCATAACATGTATAGTTTCACAAATCCTCGTCTTGTCTCGCCCTGAAAATCTCACAACTCTTTAACAACTGCAAAAAAATTGCTTGTTAAGAAATTGCAATTTCCAGTATTTAAAACATGGAAGACGAGCAAAGATCTCGACCTCAATCTCGTAAAAAAATCTTAGGATCAACATAATCTGCATCATGAAATTTCAAACCTGCCAGATTCTAAACTGTTATATGATTTCTCGTTTTTCTTCTTCTGCTAAATCAGAACAAGATTCCACAAGTCGGGTATGTTGGATTTATGGCCAAATATTATAAACTTCTTTGTTCAGACTGGCTTAAGCTTGCTATACTTCTAGGAGTCTGGTCTTGTCTTAGCATCCATATTTCTCAATTTATTTTAGCATCTTCTTTTGACATCATTTCCTATGAAGTCTAAAATAATAATATGAACAAATCATCACTTAATCTATTTGGAAGAATTTAGTAGAGCGTTTTTCTACACATAATTACACTTTTAAAATTTGAAGTCCTAATCTTGATGTAAAGAAACAATAGTAAGTTCTAAGCTTTTTTGTATAATGGAACATAAAGATATTCAAAAATGCATTTACTAGATCAAACCCAATAATTTCGACAAAAAACATATTAGTTAATTTTGCTTTTGGTTTAAAAAAAAAAAACTTACTAGTTAATGTATTTAAATAAGTTATGATGTATTCAAAAATGATATCTCAAATGGTATTTCACTATTAAAACTATAGAAAGAATCACTGTAAAAAAAAGATAATAATATGTGTTATTTATCGTAAGTTAATTAACATACTTTCAAAACTTCTACATATATAGTATGACATTAATATGATATAATAATTCAAATACATAATTATATAATTAGTTATTAATAACTTTATTATAAACATATATTGCATGCATACATTCAAAGTTGATAGAAATTAATTTAATAAATGTGCACCTGAATTCGGATTATATTTTGTTAATTAGAAAAAAATATGATATCCCAATCCAAATCGCTAGCTAACAAATCACTAAGATATATGGGCTTTTTGCAAAAATGATCCTTAAATTGAAATCAACACTAAAATTACCCTTACCCTTCTTCTTTCTCTTATTCGTTACAAAATCCTCTTGATAATCTGGGTATTCATGATTATGAAGTCTGATGTTTTTACCAAAAGACCAAAAAAAACTTTCAAATCTAACTTAATTACGAAACTATCTTCTTCTCTAATTCACTCAATCACCATTAACAACCAAATTTCAGCTCTAAATGCCTCACACAACCAACTTCGAGTCATTAAAGCTCTATATTATAGTTCACAACGTTCTATTCACTTGTTTCCATTCCAATTTCATCAAATAAACTCCTTAATTCACGTTTTAAAATTTTAAATTTTTTGGATCTCTTGCGATTTTTGTTATTCTTGCAAAAAATGGTTGGGTTTGTTGGTTATTGGTGTAACTAGAAGTTTTAGGCGCTTGGCGAAGGTAAAAACGAGCTCAAAACCAGATTTATGTGACTTTCACAAGATCCGCCGATTTTTAGATCTGTTTCGCGATTTCAGACTTCTCATGAAGTCTGATGGAGTCTGATGGTCAACGAGAGGGTAGTTTTGAAATTTACTTTTAAGTTAACAAACCATTAAAGTTTGAGAACATACTTTGAAAAACAAAATTATCATACTTCACCAAGAAGTCTAAATAAGCAAAGGGTAGTTTTGCAATTGATCGAAATTTGATTTTTTTTCTTTAGACTTCTTATGTAGTCTAACAAAAAAATTGAGTGAATTTGACCGAATATTGACTTTTTTAGACGGAATCATAAGTCTGAAAATAAAAGGGATAATTTTAGTAATTGACCTAAAATTTTTAAATGTTGACCAAAATAATGAAATAAATTTTAGAGTTCTAAAGCAGTCTGAAAACAAGGGGAAAATATCATACAGCTCTAGAGGTCTGAAATATATTACATTTTTCAAACCGCTATATAAATATAAAATACAAAATTTTGGTCAACACCAACAGTATCCCAAAAAATGAGAATACTTTTATCACACTTCCCTCGTTGTCTGAATATCTTCTCAGATTGCAGGAGAAGTATGTTCTAAAAAGTCAACCCCAAAAATATTTTGGTCCACCCTAAAAATACCCCCTACTTTTTGTAAGACTTCTTCATAAAAAAAAGTAATTTTTTGGGTCAATGGAAAAAACTACTCATTGTATATTCTCGGACTTCATAAGATGTTTGAAAAAAAAAATCAAAAAATTACAAAGCAGACTGCATACGCTGTGTGAATGGCAGTCAGACTACGGATGCTTTGTGACATTTTATTGCAAAATCACCTCTTTTCAGACTGCAATAGAGGTCTGTTAAAATAACTGTCAGGCTTCTTTGGAACTCTGAAATGATTAAAAAAAATTTAAAAACATAATTTTTGTATATTTGTGATGAATTTCGTTGATTTTAATTTTTGTAAATGTGTGTTAGTAATATATGTTCCTCATGCGTGAGTTTTACATTCTTATGTTTGGGAATTACTTTTTAATCAATTTTTGAAGAATATTGGCAATGTAGCTAATAGAATAAGACATCGTGTGCAGTTTGAGAATTGTTATTTTTAGAAACAAAATCTATTTGTACATTATATATAATGTATTTAAAATATTTATTAGCTTTCATATTTGTTATACTTAATTATGTTGTGCCTCTATAATTTTTACAATATGATGTGTTATACTTATTTGATAATCAAGTTTCTTAAGTTATTGGCAATGTAATTAAACTTATAATTTTTTAACTCATAACAATCAGACTTTTTTGAAGTCTGAGTAGTTAATTTTTTTTAAGTACCAATAGAAGTGCCAGTTAGTATGGATAACAAGATTTTGGCAAGATTTTATGAATTACAACATTATAATGTCTCATTGTACTTGTTTATTTCCTTCAAAAATTGTTTGATATTAGGTTGTGACTTTGTTGTGTTGTGACTTAATTGTTTTTGTATTTCTTGGTTTACCAAGTTAATGGCTTATGTCTTCTATTATTTTCACGTTTACATGCTAATTTTAATTTGTGTCTTGTATTTGGGATACAAGGAAAATGGAAGTTTGTATTAACCAAATGATCAATACAATAAGTTTTTAGAATACACTAAGAAGAAGAATCGGTACAAATGTGTTTCCGGCAAACATTTAGAAGACTACACTTTTATTTGTTACCAATATCTAATGCAATACATTTAGAAGGCTACAATTTTTGAAGAATATTGGCACTGTAGCTAACTGAATCAGACTTCGCAAAGAAGTCCGATTTTTCCAATAAGATCGCTAATGTGATGATGAGAGAACGGACTTAGCATTTGGACTTGTTAAGTTTATAAGATTTTAGCTCATAAGAATCAGAAAGCAGTGGTGGTCTGACGACCATATCATCGGACTTCTTTGGCAGTCTGGATACTATAAGTGACCTATTTTTTCCAGGTCTAAGAAAATTTTCGAGGGTTAAGGTGACACATTTTCTCCAATATTAAGGTGACCTATTTTACCTAAGTGTAAGAAAATTCACCACCACCACTTAAGGTTATTTTAGTTTGTCATAGGTTGGTTTAATCTAAGGGGTAGTGTTTTGTAACCAATTTTCTTAATTCATGACTTTTCTAACCAATTTTTCTCAAAGGTTAAGGTGACCCATTTTCCGATGTTGTATACTTTTAATGAACAAAATTCCTTGTTGATTTGAAAAGACAAAAGTAAATTTATACAACTTTGTTACCAATAATCTAATATAATACCATGTGTTTAATAAGAAGACTAATAACCAGTAAGAAAATCTACAAAATGAGAAAGCATCTAATCTAATATCAGACTTCAAATTTCAAAAGCAATCTAATATCAGACTTCGTGTTGAGTTTCACTCTCAGACTTCGGTTGTAGTCTGATATTAGACTCTCAAACTTCGCGTTCCTTGTATCGCCACACATCATTTCAAAAGCAGTCTAGTATCATATTTCATGTTGAAGTTTCACTCTCAGACTTTGGTTGTAGTCTAATATTTCACTTTAAAATCAGTCAAAACCTTAACTTATTTGATTCTTTAGAGCAAAAGCTATAGACCAGAATCAATACTCCTAACACTTCATGGGTCGTCGTGTTTGTCTACCGTGAAGCAGCATCAACCTTTCTTCCAACCTTCACGTAAACTTCAAAACCGTCAACAATATTCTCAATACAAGGACAAGATCACAACAGAAAATAATGAAGCAAGGACGTGCAATGGATAAAACTAGTATAGAGTTTTTATGTGTTATCAATAATCTAATACAATACAATGTGTTCAATAAGAAGACTAATAACTAGTAAAATATCTACAAAAATGAGAAAACATCTAATCTAGAATCAGACTTCAAACTTCATGTTGAAGTTTCTCTCTCAGATTTCGGTTGTAGTCTGATATTTCACTCTCATACTTCGCGTTCTTTGAAAGAGAGACAAAGAGTTTGTGGATTTTTACTTTGAGTGGCATTCATGGTTCTCCTGAAAAGATTTGACTAACCTATATCGCTTTTGGTATTGACAAAGAGTTCATTACAAAAAAATTGAACCATATAGAATGCACAAACCTCTTTATCATCCCAACTAATCTCCTTGAATCATATTCTCTCTTCATCAGTCAGATTACGAGCAGCAAAATTGAGAGAAAATTTGTTTCCATATTAGCTAATAAAATAAACAGAGCTCGTTGAGCATCCATGACGGATTACGAAGAAATAGAACTGGATACAAACAAAGAATAAGAAGTTGATGAATCAAACAAGAAAATTAAATTAGATCCTAAGGGTTTTGTTCACACAAAAAAAGAGTTTTTTTGTTTGGCTATTGCATGTGTGAAAAATGACTTTTTTACAACATTAGGTTTAGATAGGCGGAGAGAAATTGGAGGATAGTTTTTCCGGGTTTTTAACCATTGGAAATTATTAGGGTTACAAAATCTCTGGTATGAGACTTCATATGCAATTTGAGATGGAACTTCTGAATCGAGCGTAAATTCCGACATTTTCAGGCGGTAAAATTCCCCGCATTTTTAAAAGTTTTCGTGTGAAAATTTTCAAAAACTTCCAAATATCAGACTTCATATGCAGTCTGAAATAAGACTTCATGAGAAGTCTAAATACTTGAACCAAATTTACTTGGATGTCTGAGACACCCTAAAGTTTCAAGTTTCACTCTCAGACTTCGGTTGTAGTCTGATATTAGACTCTCAGACTTCGAGTTCCTCATACTTCAATGAAGTGTTAGGAGCCATTAGGAGCATGATATATCATGGTTTTTACCGGTTTTATGCCATGATATAAGTCTGTTTTATAGTCTATTTGTGTTTCTTTAGAGTCTTTTGCAGGTTTTATTAGGTACACGCACGTTTGGAGCTAATGTGGTGATTATGGAGCTTATTGGAGTGATTTGGAGATTTGGTCCGAGAAGAAGAACTCACTGTCCAGTTTTGGGGACTGCGTCGATCGTTGCACACCTGCAACGGTCGATGCACAGCGCGAATGGGCCAGACTCGGCGGTTTAATGAAGAATATCAATATTGCAGAAGTGCCCAGAAGTTCCAGATATTTACACAGAAGCCCAAAACGTGTTTTAGCTATTTAATTAGGTTTTTAGATCAGATTTTAGATACGCTTACACATTCTATCATAATTAAGAGCAGAGAGTTTTTAGAGCTTTTGGGGCTGATCCAATCATGTACTACACCTTTATTTTTGGAGAAGATTTCGAACCCATTTACTTATTTAATCTCTTTTATGATATCTAATTATTCATTGATTATGTTTACATCTTCTATGTCTGAGTAGATTCATAGTTAGGTTTAGGGTTTCTCATTAAGGATTTCATGACTTGCTAGACTTGTTTAATTCAGTTAAGGATTCACATGAATAGAATGTTCTTCGATCTAAATTGTGTTTAATGCTAGTTCTAACCTGATCAATTAGAATCTAGATCTTAGGTTGCTAAATACGACACGAAAGTGTGGTTTAGAATCTGAACTATTTAGGTTGAGAAATTAAATTACTCGCAAAGGAATTTGGTTTAGTTTAATTGTGAACATATCGAACTTGGAATTAATGCTAGTTTAATCTATTAGTAATTCAAAGGAATTTGGATTGCTGCACTTAGACTTAGAGAATTCTCGCAACGACAGTTGGTTAAATCTATATCCGTGATTTGAGTTCTAGAACTGTGCTTAATTAGATCATGACTGATTGATTTGTCTGCTTGTCTGATTTTCTGAGAACGCCCTAGACTTAGCGCCCTTAATTAACTGCTTTCACAACCGATAATCTTACTACTTGTTTACTTTCTCGCACTGCTATTTAGTTTACTTCACATTGCTTTCATCTTGGTTTAAATCTCTACAGTTCTTAATCTATCGAAACCGGAGTCTCTGTGGATTCGATACCTTATATACTACGATTGCATAACTGTGCACTTGCAGTAGAATAGGATTAAACTAGACCCTTATCAAGTTTTTGGCGCCGTTGCCGGGGACTCTTAAAGTCTTCGATAGGATCGAACTTAGGGTTTTTACTAGGATTTTTATTTTTTTGTTTTAGTTACTAATTTTTCTCTGTTTTCTCTCTGTCGCAGGTACCGATTTCGCATAGCGTCGATCGTTGCACCTTTGTGTCGATCGTCACTAGGCGATTCTGAGATTGAATCGATCGTTGTACTGATAGCATCGATCGTTGCTTGACGATTACAGACAGTTTATGCAGACGCGTGAAACTAGAAGTAATCAGAACTTGAACCTTGTTAATCTCGGACTTGAAGAACTTGGACGACTAGAGAGGACTAACAGAAGAGAAAGAAGAGCAAGGATGGTACGTGAGCGTTTGATCCTGATACAAGATGCTAACGGTATCCTGAGGGACCGAGATAACAATCCTCACAATGCTGTTGGGCAGAGGATTGATGATGAGGGACGTGTGATCCCTGAGATTGAGGAACCTGAACCACAGCCGCAGGCGCAAGGCCAAGGACAGAACCAAGGTAGACAGATGGTTGTCCATGAGAGGACTTTAGTTGACTACAACAGACCGGATGAGTTTCATGCAAACCGGTCAGCTTTAGTACCTCATGGTTTTGAGAGGAACGATTTTGAGATCAAAACCATCTACTACTCGCTGATGAGACAGAATGCTTTCTAAGGTCACGCATCGGAGCAGCCTATGGATCACATTGATCAGTTCGAGGATATAATCACTGGCATGAAGTATGATGGAGTTTGCCAGGATTATCTGTTTCTCAAGCTTTTTCCGCACAGTCTCGCTGGAGACGCTGCTGCATGGCTAAAGCAACTGCCAGCTGGGCAGTTTACTACTTGGAATGCCCTGAAGAGTGAGTTTTTGCGCCACTTCTACGATGATGCGCGTTCTGATCAGTCCAGACAGGACATTCTGACATTCTCCCAAGGTCCTGTAGAGCCTCTTAAGACTGTCTGGATGCGATTCAAGAAGTACCAACGTGACTGCCCACACCATGGATTTACTGAGGTCACATTGCTTGGTATCTTCTTCAGGGGCATAGATCTTCCATATCAGTCTGCGCTGGATAACTCCAGCAATGCAAATTTCAACACCAGGACTCCTGAACAGGCGAAGCAGCTGATAGAGAACTTAGTGAGCAGCAATAGTTGCAAGACTACTGATGAGAGGAGGAAGAGATCTGGTGGAAAGGTAGAGAATCTGGAGATTGCTGATATTATATCTAAGCTGGACACAGTTTGTAATCTTCTAGCCGGTAAGAAAGCTGTCCACTTTGCCCAAGATGTCGAGGTAATTCAGACTGAGGAGGACACTCAGGAAGAAGATGTGAATTACATTGGAGGATCTGGTTTCCAAGGTAATAGATTTGGTAATCAGCAGGGAAACAGGTTCTTCAATTGAGGACAAAGGAGTGCCTTCACAGGCAATCAGAATTCCTCTGGCTTTGGACAGACTAGTGGTTTTCAGAAGCCTTTTGGACAAGGTACTCAGAGAACCTATGGATCTTCATCTTATCAGACTCCTCCTGCAGCTGCTGCTCATGAGAGTAAGATGGAGGCAATGATGGAACAGCTGCTGGAGAGTCAGACCAAGATTTTTGTGGACTGCAATAAGAAGTTGGATGCTGTCTATGAGGATCTCAATGGAAAGTTTGAGTCTCTGAACACTCATATGAAGCAGTTGGATACTCAGGTGAGTCAGATTTCCAGTTCTATGAAGGGAAAAGGAGTGGCAGACACCCATATTAAGGCCTGGTCAGTGTACATTGATGATGGATCACACCTAGGTGAAGGATTTGAGCTAATCACAGCTGAGTTGGTAGAAGAAGCTGAATTTTCGGATTTTGGGGAAAATCTCTCGGGTAGAAACTGTGAAAAAGTGTTGTATCGATCGACGCACCACTAGTGTCGGTCGTTGCAGGTCGTGAACAGACAGACTCGCAGGATTCTGAAGGCATTGATGCAGATTTAGATCTTGATCGTTTATTCCCTGGAGTGTCTGAGATTACTCAGCAGGAGATTTATGCACAATCCATTCGGTTATATCCCTCAGTATCTGAAGTAATTAAGCAGGAGCTTGAAGAGCTTAAGCTGTTGGAAGAGATTGGTGAAGAGTTGGAAGAAATTCCATCATCTGATGATCCACCTTATCACCCATGTGTGCAGAAGTACTTGAATAAGATGTTGCCTTTGGATGAAGAGCTGAAAGAATGGGTGATTGTGGTCCCTCAACAGATAAGTGATGTGCTGTTAATCAAGGTTCCCAAGAAGCTGTCTGATCCTGGGATTTTTGTGCTAAGTTGTTCTATCTTTGAGGATAGTTTTAGGCGTTCTCTATGTGATCTGGGAGCTGCTGGAAGTCTTATGCCATATTCTGTGGCAGAGAAGCTGGGTATGCTGGATTTTTCGCCTACTAGGACCTCTCTTGTCCTAGCTGATCAGTCTATACGAGTTCCGGAAGGACTCCTTGAGGACATCCCGGTGAGAGTTGGAAACTATTTAGTTCCAACAGACTTCTTAGTGCTGAAGTATGACAGTGATCCTGATGATGCATTGATACTGGGTAGACCATTCTTAGCTACAGCTGGAGCAGTAATAGATGTGAGACATAATCTGATAGATCTCCATCTGGGAGATGAGCCGCTGCGTTATGAGATGGATAAGCTTCGCAAACCGCTGATTGATGGACAGACATTCACCATTATGGATGGAGATGATAAGCAGCCAAGTGATACTGTGATTTTGGATCCTGGCGAGCAGTTTACTCCTTCTTTTCTTGGACAAGTTCATTCTGACACAGCTTATTCTCCGCCATGGATGAGGAGGCTTGCACAGAGGCAATCAAAGTCTCTGACGGGATCTCCAGCATACTGATCTTGTTCGTCCGGTCAAGCTAATGACCTTAAACAAGCGCTGAGTGGGAGGCAACCCACTGTTAGGTTTAAGTGTTTTTCTTTCTTATTTTTGGTGTTTTTCTTAGGATTTCACGTTTTTGTTTTTGCTAAGTTTCAGATACAGAACTCGAGTCTGGAGATGTGTGACGATCGATGCACTTGTGCACCGGTCGTTGCAAGGAGATTACAACGAGGAGATGGATCGCATTGTGACGATCGTTGCACATGTGCAACGGTCGTTGCAATTGGTTAAAATTGCAAATTAAGGTACGCGAGCTAAACCGGAATCGATTCGGTTCAACTAGCATCGATCGCTGTTCCTGTGCAACGGTCGTTGCACCCACGATCAAGGTAAGTGCCTTAAACCCCTTTCTCCTTTCTTCTTCTCCATTTCTGCCGTCCGTACAACCGAGAACCTCCACTCCTAAATCTCTCAATTCTTCATCATTTCTCGTGTTTCAAGACTTAAATCTACTTGTTTTAACATCCTCTAGCTATTTCTATAACCCATTTGCAAAGATTCCAAGGTATGAGCTCTCATTTCATGATTTTCGGAATTGATTTTAGGGTTTATGAAATTAGGGATTTTTAGCTTGAGATTGATGATTTTATACTGATATAAACATGATTTAGGTTGTTTAGTGATGGGTTCTTGTTGATTTTGTGGCTCTTTGAACGAATTTAGAACGATTTTTAGGATTTGTTGTCGTTGTGAAATCACCTTGCAACGGTCGTTGCACTTGTGCAACGGTCGTTGCTTTGCGATTGTAGGGATTTGTTCGATAATGCGAAATTGCCTTGCAACGATCGATGCCTTAGTGCAACGGTCGTTGCTTCGCGATTTCACAGAGAGATTGCCGAGACTTATACTGTTTAAATTTTTTGAATGCAGATGGCAACTCGCAGACAACCTCGAAAACGCAGAGCCACCGCAGCAACCGCCACGCGTCAGTACATTCCACCACCAGAGTGGTTCCATCGAGAATCACAACAACCTGAGCCTTATGTGAGAGTTGGTCCGGAAATAGCACTACCGTGGCCTAGAGCAGACAAAGCAGAGATCCCGTCAGCAAGAGAGTGGACAAATAATATTGCTGAGTTCCTCAAGACAGCTGAGTTTACAGAGAGGCCACTGCTTAACCGGTGGGATGATTTTGACACGTTGATGTACAACGGTTGGTGTGGGATGACTATTAAGCCAACCAAGTTTGCAGACTACTCTACATGTAAGAGTCTGGGGATAGATGAGCAGGTTCTTACAGTGTGTAAGGGCATTGGTCTAGGGACAATGCCTATGAGGCCTTATGATTTGTACCCAGAGTTGGTCAGACAGCTGCTAGCCACTTGCAGAGTGGTTTACCCAGACCCAGACAGCAGGAGTGCTACAGGAGGTATTTTTACCTTCATGTGCTTAGGAGTCAGGTATCGGATTCCTTTACTCGATATTTGCAGGATCTATGGTTTCAGCACTGAGCCGAGACGCATTGGCATGAGTCTTGAGTGGGATCCAGAGGAGGCTCGGTTTTTCTGGGAGTGTATTGGCAGTGGTCGATACAACTCGAGGACTACACCAGTGAAGCAGGTGAGGCATCCTGTACTGAGATATGTCTTGCGTATCTTGTGTTGGAGTTTGTTGTGCAAGTATGAGGCCAACAAGATGCGCAAGTATGAGATGGAGATGTTGTTCATCGGGCTGAGGGATCAGTTTGAGGGTTCTGGCGTTAGAGATCCCACTAAGGGTCTCAACTTGGGAGCTGTTTTCACTCAGCACTTATGCGATATGCAGTTGAAGCCATTTGATGGTGTTCTTACTGAGACAGTGGGGAGCCTGCTTACTCCCATCTTCTTGCACTGCGGGATTCCCCTAGAGGGCACAGAGTGTAACACAGCCAAGGAGTTCCTTGATTTCAGCCACTTGCAGAGCGCCACCTGGCTCAAGGAGGGACGCATTTGGGTTTACTATGATCAGAGCTCTGGGAAGTGTGGTTTGGATCTTCCTGCTCCTGCACTGACACAGATTGATACGCTGGATGCCCTGAGATTCCAGCCTCCTGAGACCGAGCAGCGCAGAGTCCCCTCTATGGCTCATCCGCTGGGAGAGCCTTCCACACGAGCTTCATCTTCCTCTGCTCCTGCGCCTGCTGCTGCCCCTGTTGATGACATTGGCCCTTTTCCTGTCCCTGCAGTTCCTTTGGGAGAGATGTCTGAGGCTGAGTGGAGAGAGCGTAATGATGGGATACTGAAGGCCATTTGGGAGTGGATGCGTGGCTGCACTTGCAGGAGACAGCCACAGGTTCATCAGCCCGTCCCTGACAGACAACGCAGACAGCGTTCTCCTGAGGATTTCGGCGGTACTGATCCATATGCTGGGATAGATGATGAGAGCGAGTGAGCGTAGTCTCCATTTTCAGGCATTCGGTTCTGTATTCTGTTATCTTTTCTTTTTCCTTGCACTTTTGCTTTTACTTTTCTTAGGATGCTATTATGTTTGGATGGTTGTGCTTGATTTGATACATCAGTTGCTTTGATTTTACTCTGTTTTCAGTGTTTTCAGCTTGCAGGATCGATCGAAAATTTTGATTTACCAACGGACTAACCTGCTAACTTGCTGACTGATCGAGTTTACGCAGTGCGTTGATCGACACACCACTGTGTCGGTCGTCACAAAGAAAAATCGCACAGCAACGGTCGATGCACCTAGTGCAACGGTCGATGCATGTGCGACAGAGGTAAAAATCCGACAGAACTCAACCAATCCTTAAACAAATTTTTCTTTCTTTTTACCAATCCTTCGCTTGACACTACTGGGGACAGTGTGTCTTAAGTGTGGGGGAGGTGCTACTGACTTCATTCTTTCTGTTTTCTTAGAGTCAGTTAAATTTTTCAAAATTTATTTTATCGAGTCAAAACCAATTTAAGTAAGAAACAATGATTTTTTTAGAAGATTAGCAGCACTTGCAGGAACTTAAGTAACCATTGGGATGAAGTTGCAGGACCTATCTATGACTATTAGAAAACCCAGACACAGATCAACCTACTGAGAACACCCACATCGCTTCAGGTATCAGAGGATCCTTTTACTGACTTCACACTTAATACTGACTTAATTTTCTCACCTAAGGGCTTGGAATACCTTGAGTCGGATTCCTTTGTTAGTTCTGACACAGCCTGTAAACATGTCCTATTTGGTTCCCTTCTCCCCTTCCATAAAGTAAAAAAAAAAAAAAAGATAATAAACTGAGGATGAGTTAGTAACTCCGAAGTGGTCTCTGGGAGTGGTAGCTACAACTATTACCTCCTGTGCATCCATGGAATGTGTCCAAAGTACACCCCAAAACGGGAAGAACACTGATAAAAAAAATGATACCCAATGGGGAAAAATCAGTTGTTAAGGAAGGGAAAAGAGAAGAAAGGGACTAGAGAAAGATAGTATGGTGGTCTAGAGCTGGCAAGGTAAGAGTCCATGTGCCTTTGATCGATATTCCTTAGATGAGACCGCACTTAAATACATGCAGAAGTCAGTAGGGTGAATTTGAATGCGTGAATGTGATTGTGGAGTTTACTTAGGACAGTTGCTAAGTGTGGGGGAAGTATATGTTGGTCTTGATATCTTGTGATTGATTCTTTCAGTGGTTTACTAAGGGAAATCTGAGTGTTGTTGCTTCTAGGATGAAAAGAGTTTCTGAAGAGTTTTCAAACCTCTTCGCCATGTTTTAGTTCTTTGTTTTGCTTGAGGGCAAGAAAAGGCTAAGTGTGGGGAGTTGATATATCATGGTTTTTACAGGTTTTATGCCATGATATAAGTCTGTTTTAGAGTCTATTTGTGTTTCTTTAGAGTCTTTTGCAGGTTTTATTAGGTACACGCACGTTTGGAGCTAATGTGGTGATTATGGAGCTTATTGGAGTGATTTGGAGATTTGGTCCGAGAAGAAGAACTCACTGTCCAGTTTTGGGGACGTCGATCGTTGCACACCTGCAACGGTCGATGCACAGCGCGAATGGGCCAGACTCGGCGGTTTAATGAAGAATGTCAATATTGCAGAAGTGCCCAGAAGTTCCAGATATTTACACAGAAGCCCAAAACGTGTTTTAGCTATTTAATTAGGTTTTTAGATCAGATTTTAGATACGCTTACACATTCTATCATAATTAAGAGCAGAAATTTTTTAGAGCTTTTGGGGCTGATCCGATCATGTACTACACCTTTATTTTTGGAGAAGATTTCGAACCCCTTTACTTATTTAATCTCTTTTATGATATCTAATTATTCATTGATTATGTTTACATCTTCTATGTCTGAGTAGATTCATAGTTAGGTTTAGGGTTTCTCATTAAGGATTTCATGACTTGCTAGACTTGTTTAATTCAGTTAAGGATTCACATGAATAGAATGTTCTTCGATCTAAATTGTGTTTAATGCTAGTTCTAACCTGATCAATTAGAATCTAGATCTTAGGTTGCTAAATACGACACGAAAGTGTGGTTTAGAATCTGAACTATTTAGGTTGAGCAATTAAATTACTCGCAAAGGAATTTGGTTTAGTTTAATTGTGAACATATCGAACTTGGAATTAATGCTAGTTTAATCTGTTAGTAATTGCAAAGGAATTTGGATTGCTGCACTTAGACTTAGAGAATTCTCGCAACGACAGTTGGTTAAATCTATATCCGTGATTTGAGTTCTAGAACTGTGCTTAATTAGATCATGACTGATTGATTTGTCTGCTTGTCTGATTTCCTGAGAACGCCCTAGACTTAGCGCCCTTAATTAATTGCTTTCACAACCGATAATCTTACTACTTGTTTACTTTCTCGCACTGATATTTAGTTTACTTCACATTGCTTTCATCTTGGTTTAAATCTCTACAGTTCTTAATCTATCGAAACCGGAGTCTTTGTGGATTCGATACCTTATATACTACGATTGCATGACTGTGCACTTGCAGTAGAATAGGATTAAACTAGACCCCTATCAGAGCATAAGAGGCCCGAATTCCAGCCTCTTTGTAGATTCTCTGGCTTAACCTTAAACCAAGCACATTAAAAATCAAAAACACATTCTTATTGCATTCATTAGGGAACAAGTCTCCAAGAAGTGGTTAATAAAGGATTGTTTGATACCCTTCCCGTGAACTCTATAAGCTCATTGCTAGCTTCCCCACGAGATGTTGGTGCGGCAATAGTAACACGAACATCGTCACCGATTACTCCTGCAGAGAGAAAAAGAATGAGAAAATAAAATTGTATAATCAAAAGTCCATGTCAAGAGAGTAAAGAAACTAGACCTCATAATCTATTTTATTTTCAAGCCCAGATTCGGATTCAAATTTATAGAAGCAGACTTCACCTCACCAAATCAGAACAAATCAACTCACTGATTTCGCAGCTCAAAGAGAATCGGCGATGAATCACATACAGAAGAACTCGGATGAGAGAATAAGCTTGAGAACATTTTTGTGTGAGAAATTCGAAAAAGATTTTACAAAAGGGAGAGAAAGAGAGGTTGTAAGAGAAGGAAGAATGTGAAGATTTTTTTATTGGCTATTATATGTGTATGTGGCCGAATTGTTTTTTTACAAGATTATATTTAGATAGGTGGAGAGAAATTAGAGGAAAATTTTGTCGGGCCCAGATTTTTAACAATTGGAAATTCTAAAATTTCCAGTATCAGGCTTCATATGCAGTTTAGGATGGAATTTTTGAATCGGGCGGTGA
This sequence comes from Orychophragmus violaceus, assembly GCA_030180135.1. Taxonomy (NCBI): domain Eukaryota; kingdom Viridiplantae; phylum Streptophyta; class Magnoliopsida; order Brassicales; family Brassicaceae; genus Orychophragmus; species Orychophragmus violaceus. Next base: position 45,772,971 of record CM058235.1, on the reverse strand, counting down.
TTTGGAAATTTTCAGGCGGTAAAATTTCCAATAGTTTTTTAAAAGTTTTCATGTGAAAAATTACAAAAACTTTCAAAATTCAGACTTTATATGCAGTCTGAAATAAAACTTCATGAGAAGTCTAAATAATTGAACAAGATTTACCTGAAAGTTAGAGAAACCTTAAATATTATAATTACTACTTAAATATAATCATATTATATAGAAAACTTATAACAAACATCTAATTCATTTAACATAGTCACAAACTAACCAATATATGTAAATGTAACATTATGAATGAAAATTTTACAAAAACTAAATCTAACCCTACATTTAAAAACATGACATCCAACTTTATATGTCAAACATATATAAACTACATTGTGTTTAGAACCAAATTTACCTTGGTTAAATTTGACTAAATTTTACGTAATTTTAATGTATATATGTCAAAAATGCTTATGTTTAATTTATGTATTAAAAATTGTATCAAATTTGATAACTTTTTTAATTTAAATTTTTAACCTAATCTCAAACTTCTCTGAGAAGTCTGATCAACCCCAAAATCGGATTTCGTCGGGTTGTCTGAGAAACCCTAAATATAATATTTATCACTTTTAAGTGAAAATATTTAAACAAAATATCTAGGAAACATCAAATTCGTTAATATATGCACATTATAACACATATGTGCAAATTTAAAATGTAAATTTGGTAAACCATGAATCTAAGCCTAAAGTTATATGTAAATGTTCCATTACAAAGTAAGTTTTGAAGTTTAGAACCTACCATACCTTACTTATTTTTAATTTAATTTAATTTTACCAAATTTTAATTTATATATTACTAAAGTGTTTATTTTTAATTTCTGTATATAAAAGTTTTAACGAAATATTTTTTATAATTTTAAAATTTAAATTTACTAATTTTTTATAGCAGACTTCTCCTAAAATTCTGATAGAAGAAAATAATTTAAACTTTTATTAGAGTCTAACGCATCAGACATTTATAGAAGTTTGACACATCACGAATGTTATAATGATAATTGCGATTTTATTTTTTTGTTTAGTCATTAGGGGGTAACGGTAATTTACTTAGCGCGAAAGGGCAACTTTACATTTCTTTCAATTTAAGGATAATTTTATCTTTAAAATTAATTTGTGGAGTATTTTAAACAATTTCCCCCAAAATATATAGTATATATGTTTTTAATTCTCTACCATAGTATTTTTTTACTATAGTAATTAAATGTTTTATTCAACCTTCTACAATAAATGCTTTCGAACTTTTGACTCAATTTTTAGGGAAGTATTTAACCCTTTACCATAAATACACCACTAATTAATAACTTTGTTTTGAAGTTTTGACTAGGTTTTTGGTAATTTTTAAATAAGTTTTTTTAATTTGAGAACAAATATTTTGACAGTAAAAATTATATGCAACATTTGTTTTCACTTTCAATTAACTTGCTTAATTTTAAGTTGTTTTCAAGTTTTAAAAATTATATGAATGCACTACCAAGGAGCTTAATAAATATTAAAGTTGAAAATTTATTTCAAGACAATGATAATATTTCAAATTGAAAGATTATTTTCGAGTTATAATGGAAGTTTTTTTTTGTATATATACATATATACTCTTTATCAGTTTATTTGTATATATAACACATAAGATTTCTCTATTAAAAGTAAAATAGTATTTTAAATTCCTGTGAATTTTATTTAAGAACCTCAGATTTAAAAGCCATTTTTCTTGAGAAAGAAAACTTAATTGCTATTTGCATAACTAATTTTCAAAAGTAGAATTTTTTTTAGAAAACATGATACCATATAGATTTTTATTTTTATTTATGATTTTATTAAATTTTTAAAATGTAAAAGCAAACACGTAACTACTTTTGGAACAATATAAACTTTCGTCAACTACATTTTCTTCGTTCTCATATCATTTCATCAAAACTAAAAATACTAAAATATAGTTTAAACACTCAAAACCGTAAAACAACTGCATATTACTTCTTGTGGCTGTTCCCTAGACTAATTATTTTAATTTTTTTATTTAAACATCAAAACTTTATCAGAAGATATTGTTATGATTCTTTAAACAATCTTGACCAATCTTCTCATCTTCATTGTGAAAACTTGTTCATTTCCTAACGATCGAGTTCCAGAGATGCCTAAGATACTATAGCCTCACCCAATAACACATAAAACATTAAATGACCGGAAAGTACCAAGTAGTAATGGAAAACTTCATGTTATACAAAATGTTCAATTAATGTTAAAATGTTTACAACGAAGAGAATATTCTGCATTGGCTCGGAATTCTCCATCGCGGAGTCATATTTTTCCGGTCTTGGAGAAGCAACTTTAGGTAATGCACTTTACTCTTTGTATCTTTACAACAACTTGCATGAACTGTAGTTATCTTGCTTTGATTTTGTGTATTTGGTAGACAAAACCTCCGAAAATTATCATCATCCAAGTATGTTACTTTCATACCAAGCGCATGGATTACATCTTTACGCATGACAATATCACAGAAAGATTGGTTTCCAGTTGAAGGATACACAACTCTCTCCACGTTTAAGATCTTAAACAAGTCTATGGTTATTTCATCCGACTTGGCATAGAAGAAACCTCCTGTGTTTTCGGCTGTTACATGTTGTCGTCGTTGATCACTAGATGAGAATCCGCAAGCCACTGAGACTAGATTGTGTGGGTGGCAATGCATTAGAGGATTCCTTAGCCACATCACATCAGCTTCCTGCACCCAAATCCATATGAAGTAATTTTAAAACCTCGTTGTAGAAAGTAAAACTTTGCATTAAGAGAACTTACAGTGAACATCAAATTGTAGCCGAGTTCTAGAATCTCTTTCACCAAAGCCTTTTTCTTCCAACCAGAAAGGAGACCATCCGGGTGTAGAGATTCAAATTTTCTTCCAGAATCTCTATGAAGGTAACAACGAGGATGGACATGACGACAATATCGAAGAGCTTGTTTATCTAGAGCTACAACAATCAAATGGTTCAGCAAGTGTTTGGTTCTTTCTCCAACACGAAAACTCTCAAGGAACAGATCAAGAAGAGATGTGGGTTTTGCCCATTCTCGATCCACCATGGTAACAATCACAGTTCTGTCTTCTGTAGCTGCTTCTTTCAGTAGATTTGATAAGCCTAAAGATTCCTGTGACCAAAAGAAAAGTCAAAATATAAAATCTAATCATAATTTCATCAAGTACTGTAAACATCATAAGGTTATCGATCTTACGGGTGAAATGTGCGAGAATTGTGTTCCTCTGATGGTACTCATATATGGAACACATGAGAGATGATGAGACAACAACCAGAAAATGATCAAGAGAAGACAACATATGACAATGTATGGTGACCTCACCATCCTTACAGTCTCCATTTTTGTTCTGAGTTTTCAAAATCTGCAAAATCTTAGAATATTAAAACCTCGAAAGTCTAACATGTACGTTATTTTGTTATATTCCTAATTATGGTGATTATTATGAATACATTGACTAATAAAAGGTTCATGCAGAAGCAAGTAAAAATCATTTCATATTGCTTTCCAAATCTGATGCTGTAAAGTAAATAATTCAACAAATTCTTATACATATTGAAACTAAAGCAAAAACGTTAAAAATAGATTTTTGTTCAAAATTTAACATTAAAATACAAAACTATATATTTTTAAAACAAATATTAAAATAATTTTCTTTGTGAAACCGATAAAGTAAATAATATTCTTGAGATTTTCTTGGTTATGGCAAATTATTGCATTTTTCTCCTTGGGGATTTATTACCCAAATAACTTTTGCTTTTGAATTAATTAGAGATTGTTTTCTATATTTGTTTCCATTTTTAATATTTGTTTCCTCCATCTTTCAGATTTTTGTTGTTGTCCAGATGTAATGAAATACTTGTTGGGTTAAAATGTATGTCCTTTTGTTATATTCCTAATTATGGTGGTTATTATGAATACATTGACTAATAAAAGGTTCATGCAGAATCAAATAAAAATCATTTCCTATTGCTTTCCAAATCTGATGTTGTAAAGTAAATAATTCTACAAATTTCCACACATATTAACACTAAAGCAAAAAATTAAAACTGGATTTTTGTTCAAAATTTAACATTAAAATACAAAACTATATAAAGCAATAGTTCTAGCTACGTTCGCGTTTGCTGCGGATAGCTATGACGGCTATCCGCGTCTACAAGTTCGACGCTATGAATATTTCGTAGCTATCCGCAGCCAACTATCCACGTACTAGCTACGACACTATTCGTAGCTACTAGCTACGACACTATTCGTAGCTACTAGCTACGAATTGCGTGGATTGTTTTTCATAGCTACAGTAGCTACAGTAGCTACGACTAACCACAAAGCTATCCGTAGTTAAGTAGTTATGGATGACAACGAATAATTCCGTAGTTAAGTAGCTAAGGATGGCATCGAACAATTTCGTAGCTATATATTATACCATTTTTAAAAAAAAAATTATTAAAAACAAATATTAAAAAATTATTTTATTTATAATAATATTTACAGTAAAATAATATTAAATAATTAATCTAAAAACAAAACATAAACAAAATCAAAAAGCTTCCTCCTTCATCAGTCGACCACCACCTGACGGCTCCAGTGATCACATCCTCTAGCTCCGGTGACAACCAGCTTAGGCGTCGGATCCTGTTCTCTCTTCATTGTCTTTGCCTTCAGTCTTTCTCTAACTCCGACTCCTCTTTGTTCTTCTTCCCCGACGATTCTTACAGAGATCTGAAAAAGGTTCAAACCAGGTTAGTGAAAATTTATCTCAGATTCTTGGCCAAATCCAAGAGATTTGAGAGAGAGATGGAGAATCGAAGGTCAGGCGACCACACATCACACGGCGTGGTGACTTACCGAGGCGGCAGGAGGCGGTTGAAGAAAGTGCATGCTGTAGACGGCGGCTTTGCAGACGACGGAGTGGCGAGATATGCGACGGAGGTGCGAGATATTCGACGGAGGTGCGAGATCTGCAACAGAGGTGCGAAATCGCTCGGTGACAGAGGTGCGAGATCCATTGATGGCAGACAGCTCCGACGATGGAGGTGCGAGATCTGCTGGCAGAACAGCTGTTGATGAGAACGTCTTGCGTCGTGTTGATGAGAATGGCTGGCGATGAGTTGAACTAAAATAGTTTTTAATTAATTATATATAAATTATATATTAAAATAATTTAAATATTAATTTTATGTATATATAACTAATTTTTAAATTGGTTCCTCACGCCTTTGGTGTCGACCGGCGTTGGAATGGTGTCGGTCGACATTAACGAATTTACCACTGATGTCGACTCCATAATCGGTTATGCTCGATTTCCATTCGTCATGAGAACTCGAATTCCCGTTTGGAAGTGAGTGTCGACCGACATCAAAGTCAAAATCGACCGACACTGGGATTTCATACTCGGGTTTTTCAGCATCTTCAACAAGTTCAGCTGTTTGAAACTCAAATTTCTCTCCTTGATTTGATCCATCATCAATCTGGACTAACCAAGCCTTGATGTGGGTCTCCATAACATTTTTTCCCTTAACTGAGTTTGAAATTTGGTTCACTTGTGTATCCAAATGCTTCATATGTGTACTCAAGGATTCAAACTTCCTGTTCAGATCTTCATACAAAGCATCCAGCTTCTTGTTGAAGTCCACAGTGATCTTAGTCTGACCTTCTAGCACCCGCTCCATCATAGCTTCCATCTTGCTCTCATGAGCACTAGCAGTAGGAGGTGTTTCATAGGAGGATGATCCATAGTTCCTCTGATAAGAATTACCTTGCTGAAAAGGTTTTTGGTAACCAGCATTCTGACCATATCCAGAAGAGTTTTGGTTGCTTGTGAAAGCACTCTTCTGTCCACCATTAAAGAACTTATTACCTCTTGTTGATTCCCAAACATGTTTCCTTGGAATCCAGAGCCACTAATGTAGTTCAAATCTTCGTCTTGGTTATCTTCTTCAGCATCAAATACCTCAACATCCTGAGCAAAGTGGACAGCCTTCTTTGCAGTCAATAAGCTGTGAACAGTGTCCAACTTATTCTTGATATCAGTAATCTCCAGCTTATCAACCTTTCCACCAGACTCTTTCCTTCTTCTATCAGCAGTCTTGGTGCTATTGCTGCTCACCAAGTTGTCAATTAGCACTCTAGCCGCTCAGGAGTCCTTGTATTGAAATTGCCATTGCTGGCATTATCCAATGCAGACTGGTAGTGGAGATCAATACCTCGGAAGAATATGCCCAGCAGCGTCACTTCAGAGAATCCATGGTGAGGCAGTCATGTTGGTACATCTTAAATCTCATCCAAACAGAATTAAAAGGCTCTGTAGGACCTTGGGTTAAGGTAAGAATATCATGTCTCGACCATCAGAGCGAGCATCATCATAAAAGTGCCTCAAAAACTCTCTCTTCACAGCGTCTGATATACCAGACCTATCAACGGCTTTTAACCATGGTATATGTCTTATTTTGTTGGATTGTTTAGTGTTTATCCTGGTTCAATTCATTCAGATTAAACCCTACTAAACATATTGGATCTAGGTTCTCTTGCAGAATCATAAAGAGATCTCAGTATACCTTGTTATGCAGCGGAAGAATCAGGTATGAGTCAGAGATCAGCAGAACCACCAAGAGGTTGTTCCTCCAAAGGCTCACACACGCACACTAACAGGAAGAAAAGGCTGCTAGACCAGAGAGAGGGAGGCGCAGAGAGAGAGAGAGGCGCAGGGAGAGTTGTCCAAAAGAGCAGCTAGGTTAAGTTTTAATTATAAAACTTATGTCTAGTTCCTTTTGGGCTTTTGGGCCCAATTCTCAGTTCTGATTAAATCCCATGGATTTAATCAGGCCCTTTATTCTCTCTAAGTACAGTAAATGCCTAGCACTTTTACCGTACTTCTGCTAAACCGTTCCTTCGTATTTTCCCGTTAGCTTAGGCGTGTGACCCATATGGGATCATATAATAAAGGCAATAAATCCAAGACTTATAGATCATGAGCAGACTCTAGCAAGCCATCATGACCCCCAGTATTATATGACTTATGTCTGATCATTGACATACTCTTACTTTCTAGAGACAATACAGAGATTACTGGACATAATTCCAACAATCTCCCACTTGTACTGGAATCTCTGTATTCATAATCCTTTTGTCTCAATATCTCGATTAGTCATAAGGCAAGATGAGTGTCATCCTTATAAAGCCTAATCATGTTCATCGGACTCTGATTTGACACTGACAATCCAAACGACTCGGGACAGTCCGTTTGAGCATGGCCATGCATTTTCCAGTATTCAAATCTCCGATTGGCCTAGAGATATTCACTCCATTTATATTGGAGGGACAAATCTCGTCTTGTTCCATCACTGTAAACTACTCACTTCATAATACACCCAAACAAGGTCCTTATAACTATCGCTTGACGACAGCGTTAGACAATGATCAAAGCGCATCAGTTCATGTGTAGTCACATGCATGCGAACTCAGGTTTAAGGACTATACTCTATAGTCGTAGTTAGAATCTCTTATGACACAGATATAAATATCCTGAAGAGTTCTTATAAGCGGGTCATGTCCGGTCGTATGTACCCCAACATACACCTATGTACTGACTTTGATGCCGTGCATCTATGACACCCTGAAACTTGGTCATAAGTCACATACCAATCTAGTCTCACGCGGTTGTTGGTGTTCCAATTTCAACAACCTTCGACTAGGGACAGGATGATATAAGCCATCTATCAAATATAGGGTCTCACGATCAAGCTAAATGACTTCGATGACTCAAGATCAAGTCACTTACTTTGATGACCTATAAAATGGTTTATATCATTTTGGAACGATTATTTCATCACAGTTAAAATAATCTTGAAATAATAATTTTATTAAACATCTTAAAATGTTTTACAAGAACATATCAATAACTAAATAAAGCCCTCAAACTCCCACTCAAATTTTGATTACATTTCAATGTCTCTAATGCCTACAGCTTTAGTCAGGTACTCGAGCTTAGGCCTTGGGAGTGGCTTTGTCAATGGATCAGCGACATTATCATCTGTCGGAACTCGGCTGATCTTGACTTCCTTTCTATTAATGATATCATGTATCAAGTGAAATCTTCTTAGTGTATGTTTGGATTTCTGGTGTGATCTTGGTTCCTTTGCCTGAGCTATAGCACCATTGTTATCACAAAACAGTGCCAGAGGCTCAGCTGCGTTCGGTATCACACCTAGTTCAATAATGAACTTTCGTATCCAAACAGCTTCCTTCGCTGCTTCTGAGGCGGCGACATATTCAGCTTCTGTAGTGGAATCAGCAACGGTGTCTTGCTTGGAGCTTCTCCAACTAACTGCACCGCCATTCAGACAAAAGATATAACCGGACTGTGACCGAAAATCATCTTGGTCTGTCTGGAAACTTGCGTCCGTGAATCCACTGACTTCAAGCACATCACTTCCACCGTACACCAAGAACTTATCCTTAGTATGTCTCAGATACTTCAGGATATTCTTGACGGCAATCCAGTGGCTTTCACCTGGATCAAACTGGTATCTACTCGTCATGCTCAATGCATAAGCAACATCAGGACGAGTACAGATCATGGCATACATGACAGATCCTATTGCAGATGCATAAGGAATATTCTTCATGCGCTCAAGCTCAGCAGGCGTCGTTGGGCTCTGCTTCTTGCTTAGCGTTGTGCCATGTACCATTGGTGTGAAACCCTTCTTGGAATCTGCCATGCTGAATCTATGCAGGACTTTGTCAATGTATGAATCTTGACACAAGCCTATCAGCCTTTTAGATCTATCCCGGTAGATCCTGATTCCAAGAACGTATGCGGCTTCACCCATGTCTTTCATGGAAAAACAACTTCCAAGCCAGTCCTTTACCGACCGCAGCATTGGTATGTCGTTTCCGAGAAGCAGTATGTCATCGACATACAGAATAAGAAATACTATCTTGCTCCCACTAGTCTTCTTATACACGCATTGTTCTTCTTCGTTTCTGATGAAGTCAAATTGCTTGATCGCTTCATCAAAACGAAGATTCCAGCTCCTCGATGCTTGCTTCAATCCATAAATGGATTTATGAAGCTTGCATACTTTCCCAGCATTCTTTGGATCTATGTAACCGTCAGGTTGTGTCATATACACATCCTCTTCCAGAATTCCATTCAGGAAAGCGGTTTTCACGTCCATCTGCCAAATTTCATAATCATGAAAAGCTGCAGTTGCTAGTAGAATCCGAATAGATTTCATCATAGCCACTGGGGAATAGGTTTCATCATAATCCACACCCTGAACTTGCCTGAAACCTTTTGCCACCAACCTGGCTTTATAAATCTGGACATTTCCATCCACGTCGATCTTCTTCTTGAAGATCCATTTACACTCGATGGCTTTTACACCAGCGGGTAAGTCAACCAATGAAAACACTTGGTTGACCGACATGGAGTCCATTTCGGAATCAGTGGCCTTACGCCACTTGGAGGAATCTGGGCCCATCATAGCTTGATTGAAGTTCGATGGTTCATCACCATCAATGATCAGAAGATCATGACAGTCAGTCACGAGGAATCCTTGATATCTCTCGGGTTCGTGACGGATCCTCCCGGATCTTCGAACTTCAGGTACCACAGGTTCAGGCTCTACAATTTCTTGTAGGTCCTCCTGCTGCTCTTCCTCATTAGGTTGAGCAGTATCCTGTTCATCTTGAATTTCTTCAAGCAGTACCTTACTCCCACTGTTTTTCTTAGAGAGAAACTCCCTCTCAAGAAAATTACAATCCCGGGCAACAAAAATCTTGTTCTCGGATCGTAGGTAGAAGTAATAAGCCTTGGTCTCCTTCGGATAACCAATGAAGTAGCATTTATCAGACTTTGGTGTAAGCTTGTCAGAGATTAATCTCTTGACATAGGCTTCACAACCCCAAATTCTAAGATAAGACAGCACTGGAGTTTCTCCAGTCCATAATTCATATGGTGTCTTAGCTACTGCTTTTGATGGCGCTCTATTTAGGGTGAACGCTGCTGTTAGCAGAGCATATCCCCAAAGGGATATTGGAAGGTCTGTGTGACTCATCATTGACCGAACCATATCTAATAAGGTCCGATTCCTCCTCTCAGACACACCATTCCATTGAGGTGTTCCAGGAGGAGTGAGTTGGGAAACTATCCCACACTCTCTTAGATGATCACTGAACTCTTGGCTCAAGTATTCTCCTCCTCGGTCGGACCGAAGAGCTTTAATGCTTTTGCCAAGTTGGTTCTGTACTTCATTTTGGAATTCTCTGAATCTCTCAAACGATTCAGACTTATGTTTCATTAAATAAACATATCCATACCTGCTGAAATCATCAGTGAAGGTAATGAAGTACTGATAGTTTCCTCTTGCATTTGTGGACATTGGGCCACACACATCAGTGTGTATCAGGCCCAATAAGTCACTGGCCCTCTCGTTGGGTTTATTAAAGGGGGCCCGCGTCATTTTGCCCATCAGGCAGGATTCGCATTTCTCACATGACTCAAAGTCAAATGAGCCAAGAAGTCCATTCGAATGGAGCCTCTTAATGCGTTTCTCACTGATGTGCCCTAAACGACAATGCCATAGAAACGTTCGGTTCTCCTCATTAGGTTTGAACCGTTTGGTATTAATGTTATAAATTGGCGCGGATTGATCAAGTATGTAAAGCCCATTCGTAAGAGGGGCACAACCATAGAACAAATTATTGCGATTGAAGGAACATAATTTATTCTTAACTGAAAAATCATAACCTTCCAAATCCAACAAAGAAACTGAAATAATATTTCTGCTTATCGCAGGTACAAAATAGCAGTTATTAAGTTCTAAAACCAATCCCGAAGGTAAAGACAACAAGTATGTGCCTACAGCTAGTGCAGGAACTTTCGCTCCATTCCCAACTCGTAGCTCCACTTGTCCTTGCTTCAGCCTCCTACTGTTGCTGAGTGCCTGCATATTAGTACAAATATGAGCCCCACAACCAGTATCCATAACCCATGAGGTATTATCAGAAGTAGTTGTATTAACTTCTATAACAAAAATACCTGATGAAGAAGTCTCCAGAGTCTTCTTCTTCAATTCCTTTAGACCTTCCAGGAATTTCTTACATTCTCTCCTCCAATGCCCTGGTTCTTTGCAGAACCTGCAGATGTCAGTAGGCCCAGCCTTGGACTTGGGCTTGGGCTTTGACGTGTCCTTGTCCGAGACTTGAACAGCCTTAGCCTTTCCCTTGTCCTTGGCAGAGGATTTCTTAAAGCCCTTGCCCTTTTGCACCATAAGCACGTTGGGGTCCTTGGCTTTCCTCAAGTTGGGCTCTGCAGTCTTGAGCATTCCGTGAAGCTCAGGCAATGTCTTACTCAAGCCATGCATATTGAAGTTCAGGATGAACTGATCATAGCTTGCAGTTAAAGACTGCAGAACGATGTCGCAGGCAAGTTCCTGGCTGATAGGGCAGTCGAGTTTCTGAAGATGATCGAGATAACCCATCATCTTCAAGACATGAGGACTCACTGCCGCATTTGCAGCCATCTTACAGTCTAAGAGGTTCTTAACTGTCTGGAACCTCTCAGTCCTTGCCTGCTCCTGAAAAAGCGATTTCAGGCTTGCCATTATCTCGATGGGCGACAGCACACTCTCGAACTGCATTTGCAGTTCAGGAGTCATGGTTGCCAACATCAGGCAATAGACATCATTTTCATCTGACGAATGCTTTTCCCAAGCATTGTGCAGATTCCTGGCGGCATTGTTTGGAGGCCTCTCGGGGAGGGGATCACGAAGGACATATTCCTTCTTCTCCTGCTTGAGGACCAGCCTCAAGTTCCTCGATCACGTCAGGAAGTTCGTTCCAGTCAGCTTCTCCTTGTCGAGAACGGACCGGATTGAGAATGTGTTTTGTGTGCTTGTTGTAGTCATTGCTGAAATTTAAGATAAAAGGATTTTAGTTAATATGTTCAATATGATTAATCTCGCATTATATTCAATAACATTAGTTACCCTCAATAGAATATAATGATTCCAAGATCCACATATAACTAAGATCAAAGTGGGCCACTGGCCGTCACCCAACCTTAGCTTATATCGGTAAGCCCTATCTCGGCTAATTATATCCGTGATATAACTCTTGGTTGTGAATCTGGGCCCGAGGCCCAATCCACTCTGATGTCTCAAGGTCCGGGACTCCCGATGACCCAGTCAAGAAAACCAGACTATACAGTCATGTAATCACTAATGTCTGGGACTCCCAATAACATTAATGAATCACAAACTGTCTTACCCACGCAAAAGATAGACACCCTCACACTGTAAGGCCATGTGTACAATTGAATGGGTTTCAACAGCTGACATAGACTGGACAAGACATCCAACGCTTGATATTATTTGAGGTTTATAGTTTTTTTCTTAAAATCTCATCCCAAAATAGAAGATTACTATTTTGGGAAACTTTCCATTTTGGGAAACCTTCTGTTTTAGGAAACTTTCTAAAATTGGAAACTTTCTAACTGTAGAAATTTCCTAAATATCCAAAACATGCAAATCTAAAAACTTCTATTCCAAGAAACTTTCTAATTTAATATTTTGGAAACAAATTAATTTAAAATCGAATTTTAATTATTAAATAAAATTTTAAATTAAATCTGAAGAAAAGACTCAAATAACTGGCCCAATTGTTTTAACTTCTTGGCCCAAGGCCCAAGAATTGGTCTATGTCCAAGACATAACCCAATTGCCCAATTAAATGACATAACCGGTCTGGTTCATTAAAATTAGTTTAACCAAGATTAATTACTACGATAACCACAATTGTTAACCGGTCATTTACTAAACCGGATTTTCTCAATTTATTTGGTCCAACCAAATCAAATTAGAAAACCACTGGTTTAGGCACTAAATCCAATTTTAAACGACATTGGATTTCTTATCACGGTTTAACCATATTTAATAATTTTTATTAAGTCTGTAAACCGTGACGATTATATTTTAATAATTTTTAAACCGAACCACAAACCAAACCGAACCGACACATGCTCTTACCATCGATCCGGACAGCAAGCTTCACGCGATCGGGCAAGCATGTGCGATCGATCGGGACGTGAGACGGGACACGATCGGGACGGCTCGGGTCGAGAGAGGCGGGACACGATCGGTCCATCTCTCGCGATCGGAACGACCACGCGACTAGATCCGGCAAAGCGATCGGTCCGTGCGTCATGTACCGATCCGGACGTCCGACGCGACTCGACCACACTCCGACGCAACCAATCCAAATGGATCGGTCCATGCGATTTTAGTTTAGGGTTTTAACTTTGTTTCTTAAGTGTTTTACTTATCAATTTCAAGCAATGATTGATTCAAACACTTCTAAACAACCTAAACATGATTCTAACAAGAAATCCTAATAGAACCAATGGCTCTGATACCACTGTTGGATTGTTTAGTGTTTATCCTGGTTCAATTCATTCAGATTAAACCCTACTAAACATATTGGATCTAGGTTCTCTTGCAGAATCATAAAGAGATCTCAGTATACCTTGTTATGCAGCGGAAGAATCAGGTATGAGTCAGAGATCAGCAGAACCACCAAGAGGTTGTTCCTCCAAAGGCTCACACACGCACACTAACAGGAAGAAAAGGCTGCTAGACCAGAGAGAGGGAGGCGCAGAGAGAGAGAGAGGCGCAGGGAGAGTTGTCCAAAAGAGCAGCTAGGTTAAGTTTTAATTATAAAACTTGTGTCTAGTTCCTTTTGGGCTTTTGGGCCCAAGTCCCAATCTGATTAAATCCCTTAGATTTAATCAGGCCCTTTAATCTCTCTAAGTACAGTAAATGCCTGGCACTTTTACCGTACTTCTGCTGAACCATTCCCTTATAGTTTCCTGTTAGCTTAGGCGTGTGACCCATATGGGATCATATAATAAAGGCAATAAATCCAAGACTTATAGATCATGAGCGGACTCTAGCAAGCCATCATGACCCCCAGTATTATATGACTTATGTCTGATCATTGACATACTCTTACTTTCTAGAGACAGTACAGAGATTACTGGACATAATTCCAACATATTTATCGAGTCTATTACTATGTTTTAGAGTCATTTCAGGTGTTTAACAGGTCTAAGCACTTTTGGAGCTAAATCGGAGATTATGGAGCTTTATGGAGCATTTTGGTGGTTTGAGCCGAGAGAGAGAAGTCACTGCCCATATTTGACGACTGTGTCAATCGACACACATTGGCATCGATCGATGCACAGCGTGACCAGACAATTCTCGCGAGACTTAATGAAGAATTAGAAATTGCACTAAAGTCCAGAAGTTCCTGATATTTACAAAGAAGCCCCAAGACGTGATTAGGCCTTTATAATTAGGTTTTTGACTTATGTTTTAGATACGCTTTTATACTTTGAGCTGAGAGTTTTTAGAGCTTTTTTGGGCTGATCTGAACCTGTATTGCTTTCTGCTTTTGGAGAAGATTTTTAACCCCTTTTACTTTTACTCTTTTATGCAATCTATTAATTCATTGATCATGTTTTCATTATCTATGTCTGAGTATATTCATAGTTAAGTTTAGGGATTCTCACTAGGGATTTCATGACTTGCTAGATTTAATTAATTCAGTTAAGGATTCATATCATAATTGTTATTTGATATAAATTGTGCTTAATGCTTGATCTAACTTGATCACTTAGAATCTAGACCTTAGGTTGTTAAATTGACATGAAAGTGTGGTTTAGAATATGAACTATTTAGATTGAGCAATTGAATTACTCGCAAATAAATTTGGTTTAATTGAATTGTGAACACATCGAACCTGAACTTAAAGCTAGTTTAATCCGTTAGGAATTACAAAGAAATTTGGATTTCTGCTATTAGACTTAGAGAATTCTCACAACGAAAGTTGGTTAGTTCTACATCCGTGTTTGAGTTCTAGAACTGTGCTTTATTTGATCCTGACTGATTATCTGATCTGCTTGTCTGATTTCCTGAGAACTCCCTAGACTTAGCGCTTTTAGTTAATTGCCTTCAAAACCGACATTCTTGCTACTGATTTATTTTTCTACTTGCTTTTAATTTCACATTACTTTCACCTAGTTCAAACTTGACTGTTCTTAATCTATCGTTGACCGGAGTCTCTGTGGATTCGATACCCTAAGTACTACCTCTGCATCACTGTGCACTTGCAGTAGAATAGGATTAAAACCTGACCCTATCAAGTTTTTGGCGCCGTTGCCGGGGACTCTTTTGAGTCCTCGATAGATTTGAACTTAGGGTTTAGACTAGGATTTTTATTTTTGTTTTTAGTTACTGATTTTCTTCTCTGTTTTTGTCTGTCGCAGGTCTGACATTCGCTTGGCACCGATCGTTGCATACCTTAGAATCGATCGTTGCAAGGCGACTAGAGTTGAATCGATCGTTGCCTCTTAGCATCGATCGTTGCACTACGATTGCAGACGGTTTATGCAGACGCGTGATACCAGAAGTAATCCGAACTCAAATCTCGTTAATCTTAGACTCGAAAAGCTTGCTAGACTAGAGAGAACTAAAAAGAAGAGTCAACGAGCAAAGATGGTACATGAACGCTTGATTTTGATACCAGATGCTCAAGGTACTTTAAGGGAGCGACAAAACAATCCGTACAATGCTGCTGGGAAACGGATTGATGCTGAAGGGAATGTGATCCATGAACCTGTGCCTGAACAGCCACAAGGACAAGGACAAGGACAAGGACAAGGGCAGAGGCAGATGGTTGTTCATGAGAGGACCCTTGCTGACTATAACCGTCCGGATGAATCATGCTAACCGGTCAACACTTGTACCTCCTGGTTTTGAGAGGAATGACTTTGAGATCAAGACCATCTACTACTCTATTTTGAGGCAGAATTCCTTTCATGGGTTTCTGATTGAGCAGCCAATGGATCATATTGATGAGTTTGAGGACATAGTCACTGGGATGAAGTATGATGGAGTGAACTATGACTATCTGTATCTCAAAATCTTCCCCTACTCTCTCGCTGGAGATGATGTTGCCTGGCTGAAACAGCTTCCACCTGGGAAGTTTACTACATGGGATGCTGTGAAGAGTGAGTTTCTGAGACACTTTTATGATGATGCTCGCTCTGATCAGTCGACAACATGACATTCTCACTTTCTCCCAAGGCCCTATAGAGCCTCTTAGGCTGCTTGGATGAGGTTTAAGAAGTACCAACGAGACTGCCCACATCATGGATTCACTGAGGTAACATTGCTGGGTATTTTCTTTAGAGGTATAGATCTCCCTTATCAGACTGCGTTGGATAATTCCAGCAATGGAAATTTCAACACTAGGACTCCTGAGCAAGCTAAGCAGTTGATAGATAACTTGGTGAGCAGTAATAGCTGCAAGACTGCTGATAAGAGAAGGAAGGAGTCTGCTGGGAAGATAGATAATCTGGAGATAGCTGATATCAGGAGTAAGTTGGATACAGTTTGTAATCTGCTTGCTGGGAAGAAAGTTGTTCACTTTGCTCAGGATGTTGAGGTATTTAGAGCTGAAGAAGACAATTAGGAAGAGGATGTGAACTACATTGGTGGCTCTGAATTTCAGAGGAATAGATTTGGTAATCAGCAAGGTAATAGGTTCTTCAATGGTGGACAGAAGAGTGCTTTCACAAGCAATCAAAACTCTTCTGGATTTGGACAGAATGCTGGTTTTCATAAACCTTTTCAGCAAGGTAACCAGAGGACTTATGGATCTTCCTCATATCAGACACCTCTTGCTGCTAATGCTCATGAGAGAAAGATGGAAGCCATGATGGAACAGTTGCTGGAAGGACAGACTAAGATTGTTGTGGATTGCAACAAGAAGCTTGATGTTGTTTATGAGGATATTAATGGTAAGTTTGAGTCTTTGAGTACTCATGTCAAGCAATTGGACACACAGGTGAACCAGATTTCAAGCACTGTGAAGGGAAAGAGTGTTGTAGACACCCATATCAAGGCTTGGTCAGTTTATATCAATGATGGATCATACCAAGATAAAAATTTCGAGTTGAATACAGCTGAACTGGTGAAAGAACCCAAAAATTTTGAAATTGAGGAAAATCTCTCGGGTGGAATCTGTGAAAATTTGTCTGCATCGATCGATGCACCCTGTGCGACGATCGTTGTATGTCGCGGACAGACAGATTCATTCGATTCTCATGGCATTTATGCATAGACGGATCTAGAGCTTAATAGATTATTCCCAGGAGTGTCTGAGACAACTCAACAGGAGATTGATGAGCTTAAACAGCTGGAAGAGATGGATGAGAAGTTGGAAGAAATTCCACCATCCGATGATCCACCATATCACTCTTGTGTGCAAAGATACTTGGGAAGGATGTTGCCAATGGTTGAGATGCTGAAAGATTGGGTGATAGTGGTCCCTAAACAGATCAGTGATGTGCTGCTAACTAAGATTCCTAAGAAGCTGCATGATCCTGGTATTTTTGTGCTGAGTTGTTCTATCTTTGAGGATGGTTTCAGGCGCTCTCTGTGTGACTTAGGAGCTGCTGGAAGTCTCATGCCATACTCTGTGGCAGAGAAGCTGGGGATGACAAATTTTTCACCCACTAGGACCTGTCTTGTCTTAGCTGATCAGTCAATAAGGGTTCCAGAAGGAGTTCTTGAGGACGTCCCAGTGAGAGTTGGAAACTACTTGGTTCCGACAGACTTCTTTGTGCTTAAGTACGACAGTGAGCAGGATGATGCTTTAATATTGGGAAGACCATTCTTAGCCACAGCCGGAGCAGTGATTGATGTGAAGCACAGTCTGATTGATCTCCATCTGAGATATGAGCCTCTACACTTTGAGATGGATATGCTGCGCAAGCCACAGATTGATGGGCAGGCTTTCACCATTGTGGATGGATATTTAGAGCAGACAAGTGACACTTTGGTTCTGGATCCTGGAGAACATTTCATTCCTTCTTTTCTTTGACGAGCTCACACTGAAGATGCTTACTCTCCACCATGGATGAGGAGACTTGCACAGAGGAAATCACAGTCTCTGTCGAGATATCCAAGAACTTGATCTTGTTCGTCCGGTCAAGCTAATGACCTTAAACAAGCGCTGAGTGGGAGGCAACCCACTAATAGGTTTGTACATATTATTTTGGTGTTTTTCCTAGATTTTACGTTTTGGTTTTGTTTTTGCTTTGTTTTCTTTACAGAACATGAGTCTGGTGATGTGTGACGATCGTTGTTGTCCTGTGCAACGGTCGTTGCAGGGAGATATGACGAAGAGATGAGATCGCATTGTGACGATCGTTGCGGTCCTGTGCAACGGTCGTTACAAGTTCAATTGCAAAATAAAGATGCCTCCTCGTGGACAACCTCGCAAACGCAGAGCTACTACAGCAGCTGCAGATCGTCCTCAACTGCCAATTGAGTGGTTTCCACGCGACTCTCCACTCCCTGACCCATATGTGCGACATTGTGCGGCCATACAGTTACCTTGGCCTAGGGCAGATAAGGAGCTGATCCCAACAGACAAGGTGTGGGGTATGGAGATTAGCGAGATGCTTAAGACTGACACATTCATTGAGAGGCCGCTAGATGAGCATTGGGATGAGTTTGATACATTGTTCTACAATGGTTGGTGTGACATGACGATCAAACTGACCAAGTTTGCTGACTACTGGACTTGTAGAGGTCTAGGCATTGATGAGCAGGTGATGACATTGGTTAAGGGCATTGGTCTGGGGACAATGCCTATGCAGCATTATGAGTTGTATCCTGATCTGGTCAGACAGTTGCTGGCCAACTGCAGAGTTATCTACCCTAACCCAGAGAGCAGGAAAGCTTCAGGAGGTATGTTTACCTTCATGTGCCTAGGAGCCAGGTATCGAGTTCCCCTTCTTGATATATGTCGGATTTACGGATTCAGGGTTGATCCTATACGCATCGGTATGTCACTTGAGTTAGATGTGCCGGAAGCTCAGTAATACTGGGGCTGTATTGGTAACGGTCGATACGACTCACGGACTACAAAGGTGATTCAGGTTGTGCATCATGTTCTCAGATATGTGGCACGCATCTTGGGATATACTCTGTTGTGCAAATCTGAAGCGAACAAGATGTGTAAGAACGAGCTGGAGATGCTTTTTATTGGGCCGAGGGAGCAGTTTGCTGATACTGATCTGAGAGATCCCACCAGAGGACTCAACTTAGGAGCTGTGTTTGCTTATCATATGTGCTCTCTGCAGAAGAAGGCATACGATGGGAAGGGCACTGAGTCAGTAGGGAGTCTGCGCACTCCCATCTTTAGACATTTCAGGATCCCTTTGGAGGGTACGGAGTGTAATGACAGTGTTGAGTTCTTGGATTTTACACACCTGTAGAGTGCGACATGTCTGAAGGAGGGACGCATATGGATCTATTACGATCCGCCTGCTACGAAGCATGGTATAGATCTTCCTGCTGATGAGCTGACCAGGATTGATACATTGGCTGCTTTGAGTTTCCGGCCTCCTCCGCTTGCTCAGCGCAGTGTGCCTACTATGGCTCATCCGCTGGGAGAGCCTTCTACACGCCCTTCTTCTTCCTCTGCGCCTGCACCTGAGCCTACTGATGATGCATCGGATATCGGACCTTATCCAGCTCCATATGTGCCATTTAGTGAGATGTCTGAGACTGAGTGGAGAGAGAGATAGGACGGTATACTCCAGAGGATTTGGGAGTTCATGCGTACCTGCACCTGTAGGAGACAGCCACAGATCCATCAGCCTGGTTATTCCCATCGACGTAGACAGCGCTCTCCGACTCCCGACGTTTCCAGCAGTTCTGATCGCTATACCGGCATAGATGACGAGTGAGAGTAGTGGCCTTTTCAGACTACGGTTCTGTATTTTTCACTTTTTCTTTTGCACTTTTCTTTTGATTTTTCTTAGGATTCTTATGTTTGGGATGATATGCTCGCTATTAGACTATCTGTTACTTCAATTTTTCTTGTTTGCATTGATTTTCAGCTTGCAGGTTTGAAATTTGATAATTTCTCACGGACTAACCTGCTAACTGCTGACTGTTCGACGAAATCGCAATGCAATGATCGACCCGGACTTGTGTGTCGATCGTCACAACACGAAAATCGCATTGCGGTCCTGAGCAACGATCGACCCATATCGCAATCGATATGCAACGATCGATGCACCTAGTGCAACGGTCGATGCAGGAGCGACACAGGTAAAATCCGACAGACATTAACTCATCCAAACATTTTTCGTTTCTTTTTACCAAACCTTAGCTTGACACTACTGGGGACAGTGTGTTTCAAGTGTGGGGGAGGTGGTACTGACTCCTATCTTCTTTGTTTTCTTAGAGTCAGTCTTTTGTTTTTCAAAATTGTTTTATTGAGTCAAAAGTTTGTTTGAAACTATGATTTTCCGAGGAAACTTTTCGCTTGAACAGGAACTAAGTGACCATTGGACAGACTTGCAGAGCCTCTATGACTGTTAAAAAACCCCAAACAGATCAACCTACCAAGGACACCCATATCTAACCAGGTATTCAGAGGATCCATCACTAGTCCCACTTTAATCTTGACTTTAATTTCACACTTAGGGGCTTGGTAATCTTTGGGTCGGATTCCGTTGATGTGTTTGGCACAGCCTATGATCCTGTTCAAAGTATGGTTTCTGATTTTCCCCTTCCTTGAGAATAAAAAAATAATAATAAAAGAGTTATAAAAACTGAGGATAAGCTATAGCTTCGAAGTAGTCATGGGAGTGGTAGAGACCCCTATTATCTCATGTGTATCTCCAACTAATAGCTTCGAAGTGGTCGCGGGAGTGGTAGAGACCCCTATTACCTCATGTGCATCCATGGAAAAGTCCAAAGTTAAACCCTAGTAACAAGGGAAGAGCACTGATAAAAAAAGATACCCAATGGGGAAAAATCAGTTGCTAAGGGAGAAAGGGAAAAGAAAGAAACCAGAAACCGATAGTTTGGTGGTCAGACATTGAATAGGTTGAGTCCATGTGTCCTTTGATTCGATACTCCCTCTGTGAGACCGCACCTAATTATATACAAAGGCTAGTGTGGTGAATTTGGATGTCCTAACTTGATTGTGGAGTTTACTTGGGATAGTTGCTAAGTGTGGGGGAAGTACATTGTGGTCTTGAGTTCTATAGGAAAGTTTTCAGTGGTTTACTAAGTGAATGTGAATGCGAAAGTTCCTAAGACGAAATGAGTTTCTGTGTTTTCAAACTTCTTCTCTTATATTTTGGTTCTTTACTTGCTTGAGGGCAAGCAAGAGCTAAGTGTGGAGGAGTTGATATACCATGAATTTTAGGACTTTTAACCATGTTATATGTCTTATTTATCGAGTCTATTACTATGTTTTAGAGTCATTTCAGGTGTTTAACAGGTCTAAGCACTTTTGGAGATAAATTAGAGATTATGGAGCTTTATGGAGCATTTTGGTGGTTTGGGCCGAGAGAGAGAAGTCACTGCCCATATTTGACGACTGTGTCGATCGACACACATTGGCATCGATCGATGCACAGTGTGACCAGACAATACTCGCGAGACTTAATGAAGAATTGGAAATTGCACTAAAGCCCAGAAGTTCCTGATATTTACAAAGAAGCCCCAAGACGTGATTAGGCATTTATAATTAGGTTTTTGACTTATGTTTTAGATACGCTTTCATACTTTGAGCTGAGAGTTTTTAGAGCTTTTTGGGGCTGATCTGAACCTGTATTGCTTCCTGATTTTGGAGAAGATTTTGAACCCCTTTTACTTTTACTCTTTTATGCAATCTATTAACTCATTGATCATGTTTTCATTATCTATGTCTGAGTAGATTCATAGTTAAGTTTAGGGATTCTCACTAGGGATTTCATGACTTAGTAGATTTGATTATTCAGTTAAGGATTCATATCATAATTGTTCTTTGATCTAAATTGTGCTTAATGCTAGTTCTAACTTGATCACTTAGAACCTAGACCTTAGGTTGTTAAATTGAAACGAAAGTGTGGTTTAGAATATGAACTATTTAGATTGAGCAATTGGATTACTCGCAAAGAAATTTGGTTTAATTGAATTATGAACACATCGAACCTGAACTTAAAGCTAGTTTAATCCGTTAGGAATTACAAAGAAATTTGGATTTCTGCTATTAGACTTAGAGAATTCTCACAACGAAAGTTAGTTAGTTCTACATCCGTGTTTGAGTTCTAGAACTGTGCTTAATTTGATCATGACTGATTATATGATCTGCTTGTCTGATTTCCTGAGAACTCTCTAGACTTCGCTTTTAGTTAATTGCCTTCAAAACCGACATTCTTGCTACTGATTTATTTTTCTGCTTGCTTTTAATTTCACATTACTTTCACCTAGTTCAAACTTGACTGTTCTTAATCTATCGTTGACCGGAGTCTCTGTGGATTCGATACCCTAAGTACTACATCAGCATCACTGTGCAAAGTGGTAAACTTCCCAGGTGGAAGTTGTTTCAGCCAAGCTGCAGCCTCTCCGGCGAGAGAATAGGGGAAGAGCTTAAGGTAGAGAAAATCATAGTTTACCCCATTGTACTTCATTCCAGTGACGAAGTCTTCAAAATCATCAATATGATCCATAGGTTGCTCATGTGGTAGACCATGGAAAGGATTCTGCCTCAGAAGAGAGTAATAGACAGTCTTGATCTCGAAGTCATTCCTCTCAAAGCCAGGGGGTATAATTGCTGACCGGTTAGCATAAAACATCTGGACGTTTGTAGTCAGCAAGAGTCCTCTCAACAGCAGGAGGATTAACTATCTGCCCCTGACCTTGGGGCTGTTCAGGCGCAGGTTCAGGGATCAGAGTCCCTTGGGCATCAATCCTTTGCCCGTCATCATTGTACCGGTTGTTTTGTTGGTCAGAACACCCTGAGCATCAGGTCTCAAAATCAAACAATTGTTCATCATCCTTGTTCGTTGACCCTTTCTGTTCGTTCTCTCTAGTCTAGCAAGTTCCTCAAGCATGAGGTTCACAAGTTCTTCGCTCTAGTTGCTTCGAGTATGTCGACTTAGCATACACAGAACTCAAAATCTCTGCCTCGAGCTCGGTGTCGGGCGACACTAACGAGGATGTCGGTCGACACTAAATGCGTCTGTCGATTTCCTGCGCAACCAAAAACAAGCCAAACAAGAGAAAAATCAGTAAAAAAGAAAATAAAAACGACTTAGACTCAACTCTAGGACAAAATCTATCGACGAACTCAGTTGAGTCCTCGGCAACGGCGCCAAAAACTTGATAGGTCTAGTTTTATCTCTATTCTACTGCAAGTGCACAGTTATGCGTATGTAGTACTTAGGGTATCGAATCCACAAGGACTCACGGACACACGATAGATTGTATGTATTCAAGTTAAGCTAAATCAATTCCAGAGAAAGCAGTAAACAAAAGCAATAAACTAGAAAGGTGTTTTCAATAAGAGAAGGGCGTCAGACTTAGGAAGTTCTCGGGAATTATGCTATGCTAGACACTTAACTAACCGGATTCGGATTAAACACAAGTTCAAGAACTAGAAACACAATACTAAATAATCCAACTCTCGCTGAGATTATTTCTATATCTAGAAACCTAGCGATCCAAATCTCTTTGTGATCCTAGAGTTCTAAACAAGCATTAAGAACAGGTTCTATCGGTTCACAATTTTCCTATTCCAAATCTCTTTGTATCTAGTCAAATTGCTCACACTAAGTTTGGTTCAGATTATAAATCACACTCTCGTGCTATTGTTAATTATCTAAGATCTAAACCCTAGGTGATCAGTCTAGAATTCTGTGTTAAGAACACTTAGGTGATGAACGATAATATAGTGAATCCTAATCAATAAGTTATCAAGCAAGCATAAAACCTTTGTGAGAATCCCTAAATCTAACTAGGTTACTACTCAAACATATTAGCAATCAAACAATACATCATGACTAGAAAAACCAAAGGAATGAATAGATAAAGAGAAAGGGTTCGAAATTCTTCTCTCAATGTTACAAGTAGCAAGAATCAGCCCTCTCCAATATCTCTCAAGCAAGAAAAAAACTAAGAACAAGATAAAAGTATTCTGAGTTTGAAAACCTAATTAAATTCTCTAAACATGTTTTGGGGTCATTTTAGAATTAAAGAAAACTTCCGGGCAATTCTGCAAATCTTCAAAACTTGTCTTCAACTCGCGGATATTGTTATGTCGCGCTCAGTGTCGACCGACATCCAAGTCAGTGTCGGTCGACACTCAATCGTGGTCGAGACACCAACTTCAGCTCGTTGCACAAATCACCAGAAACGTCCTATAATCCTATCCTTTGCTCCAAACGCAAGCTTACCTATAGAAGACTCAATAGACTCTAAAAACCAGGTTAAAGACTCAATATATACAACTATATCATGGTTGAAAACCTAGAAAACCATGATATCTCAACTATAGAAGTCTGAAATGTTAAAAACATTAAAACATATTTTGTATATTTGTGATTAATTTCGTTGATTTTAATTTTTATAAATGTGTGGTAGTTTTATATGTTCCTCTTGCGTGAGTTTTACATTCTTATGTGGAAGAAGATGAAGATTATAAGAAATATGAGTTCAAGGGTACGACTAATCGGTTTGGTGGAAAAAGGGACTCGTCCGAGTATCTTTCTGAACAAGTTTTTTGATAGCAAGACAGACTAATATCAGAGCTGCATTTGACGGAGATAATGAAGAAATTCGCATTCAGGATAGAGAAGTCTGACAAAAAATGTTGTGTAGCTAAATGTCGTGTGGAAAGATGCAAGTGGATGCTTCGAGCGGCTGTGAAGATCGAACCAAACAAGTATTGGGTGATGATCTATTCAAAAACCCATACATGTTCGGTGGTGGACCGGATGTCTACGCGTAAACGTTATGCTCCACATTATATTGGTTGGTTGTTTATTGAATGCTTTGGTATAATTGAACAGATAACACCAAAGCATGTCAAAGTATCAATGAAGAAGCAGTTTGAGATTAAGATGAGCTACACAACCGCATACAGAGCATTGTTACATGCCCAACAGATTGTGAGAAGAAAAGCGGAAGATGGGTACTAGAGACTGCCTTATTTTTTGCATCGGATCAAGCAAACCAGCTTGGGAACAATGAGAAGAATATATTTAAATATCTATTTATAGCATTTGGAGCTTCCATATATGGGTTCACGTTTATTAGAAGAGTCATTGTGGTGGATGGTACTCATCTTAATGGAAAGTATGGAGGTGTTATGCTAGTAGTGGCTGCACAAGATGGAAATTTTCAAATATTTTTCAGCTTTCGGAACTGTAGACTCTGAGAATGATGCCTCGTGGGAGTGGTTTTTCACCAAGCTGAAAGAATGCATTTCAGACCAATATCCTTTTGTCATAGTCTCGGATAGATGCGAGTCGATCAAGACTGTGTGTGAAGAAGTTTTTCCTTGGGCACAACGAGGGATATGCTATTACCATCTACAAAATAACATAGTTAGCAAGTTCAAGGGAAAACATCTTCTGTACTTGGTGAAAAACACGGCTTACGCATACACGATTTACGATTTTGACTGAAACATGGCCTCCTTACGAGGGGTAAATCATGAACTTGATGATTACTTGGAGGAGTCGGATGTGAGTCTATGGTCACGCGTGCATTTCGGCGGAGACAGGTACGTATGCGGTTTGACAATATAGTATCAGACTTATTATTTTCTATTCAGACTTATCATGAAGCCTGATTCAATAGTCAGACTTCTCATGAAGCCTGATTCAATAGTCAGACTTCGCTTGCAATCTGATTATTTACCAGACTGCATGAGAAGTCTAACAGTATAGTGTTTTTTTTTTAATTCTTTCTAGTTCTTACTTGTGTTAACCTCTTTAAAGTTGTTGGAGAAATGTACGACATTAAGACGAGCAACATTCCCGAAACCTAGGTAGCACGGAAGCTTCGTCGGATGTCCGCTTCCCGCTTCGGAATCGGAGTCGGAATCGGAAGCTTGTGGAAGCTTTTGGAATCTCGCTTTCAAGACGCTTCCAAAAAAACTTTTTAAAAATGCATTGGAAGCTTGCGCTTCCACTTTTAAATCATGATGTCGTAAACAAAGAACAAATGTAGAGTTATATCTTTATGTTTTTATTTAAAAAAGAAAAATCCGAAGCTAGAGAAAATAAAATCATATATAGAATGTTGAAAATTATAAAATTTGATATTTGTGCATAATAAATTTTATCGTTTATTTACAATTTTTTTGTTGAAATAGACTATATTAATCATTTGTGAATTATTATAAGTGATAAATTTAATTAGTTGGACGATATTATCTCTGAAAATTCGAATTTTTTTAGTTATTTTCACAATATATTTTGAGCTCGTTTTATTTGATATAGTTAACTAAGAATAAATACAATATTTTGATATTTAATTTTGAACCATATAAGTGTTAATTATGGGTTATATTATATTTTTAATATATATATACGCTTCCAACACGTATCCGCTTTCTATATATTTCTAGAAAGTCGCTTCTGCGCTTCCATACGATTCCACTTCCGCGTACCCGCTTTTGATTCCATGTAACGTAGGTCGAAACTATAAACTCCGCAGTTATGAAGGTAAAAGGATATCCCATATCTTTCCTTTTGGAGTTCATACAAGAGAAACTAGGGACGTGGTTTTGTAAAGGCGGCTAGATGCAATGAGTCTCACAACAATATTTACCCGAGGAGTTGAATATTTGCTGGCTATTCATGAATATTATGCAGATATGATGACGGCAGAACGCGTAGACACGTATTAGTTCGTTGTTAAGGGAGGACATAGGGATTGTGTTGTCAATTTGGAATATCGAAAGTGTGAATGTGGTGTTTGGGATTACGAAAAGATTCCTTGATCACATGCCATTTGCACTGCACCGAAATTTGAGCTACACATTTTTACGCTTTTATGTCCATCTTTCGCAACACCAGGAGGCAGCCTTCTTGTCGTCGTTGAACTATTCTCCTCTGCACCGCTCTTCATTAAATTTGGATAGTTTTGACGCTACAATGCTTGAAGGAGTGTGTTAATTAAGCACAGCCTATCACTCATGAACCATTCTGAATGGTTGTATTGGCGAAGCCTCAGCAGATCAATCCCGGCATCAATTTGCTGCATTCAACAAAGAATGTGTTACTATTAAAAATTAATCACAACCAGACTGCGAAGAAAGTCTGAATATACAACCAGATTGCTACAAAAATCTGAATATACATCTAGACTGCAGTGGAAGTCTGAATTCACAACCATTGGAGTGATACTGACCGTTTCATGCAGCCATTCCTTTGGAGTTCGCAGATCATAATACCATTGGAGTTATGTGTTCACTGTCCTAGTCGGGTAACCCCTACAAAGAACAATACGCTTGTTAGACATCGAGTTAAGAGATTAAATATACAACTTACTCGTCTAGGTAGAGTGTTAAGATATACAGTTGTCTTTTGTTATAATCATTAAGTGTCTTCACTTGCATCTTGGTTAGAGCATCACAAGGGGCATATCACGATGTAATCTGCACGTGGACAACAGGTTTAATTGGAGTCTTTACCTTCTCCTCCTTTTTAACCTGTTTTGCCTTCGCATGATGTATGCTTCAGCTGTTGCCTGCTTAGTGTCTTGTTTAAACCTCCTAGCAGCATCGAAGTCTATGCCCCTAGCCGACTGTGCAATAATTAAAACACTCGGATCTCTGCCCCCGATACTACTCTGCATATACAATTTGACAACCCGTGTTAAACATAAAGTTCGATAAATTCACACCAAATTCAGACTGCAATAGAAGTCTGAGATGTTATGAATGCTGATTAAAAATCACACCATTTCAATATAAGACTAATACCGGGAATCCATGTTCAGAGCAAACACAAGAATAAAGGGAAACGGATAAATACGGTTATGTTCATGTTGTTACAATTAACAATATTCATACTTCTAATAAGTCTACTTCCCCTTAAGGGCTTTCTTCATAAGTCTTCTACTTCTCATAGGCTCATCTTTCTTTTCCTTATTTGAATTCAGAGTTTGAGGGTTTTGGAGACTAACCCCATCATCAGCCATAGTCTGTTTGTTGGCCTCAGCCGGCACGGCAGGTTTTTCTGCAACCACTGCTTTCTTTGCATTCCCTTTCCTTGCAGGTCCAGGTTCGGTATCAACAACAAAATTATTTATCTTGAGTACCACTTTCTTTGGGTTCCGTAGAGCCCTTTCTTTCTTTTTTTTCTTCCTCCCTCTTCATCAACAACAGCAGCAGACACTTCATATTGATCCTAAAGATCTACCGCTTGATCTTCTTCACCCTCATCAACTATGGCCTTCTTCAATTCACCAACCGAACCACTAGCATCTTACTTCTTCGCATTTCCCTTCCCTCCAGTAGCAGCTTTCTTCTTCTCATTTCCTTCCCCTCCAGTAGAATTTGTCTTCTTCTCATTTTCCTTCTCAATTGTAGGCTTTTTCTTTTTCTCATCACCATCATCCTTGGCTATTTCTCCCTTCAAATCCTTAATATCCTTGCCAAGATCATCCATCATGATTCCCATCACACGAAAAACCTTCATTAACAAAATCTTCCAATGTATTAATCTGAGTATCAAATGATTGTTTCAAATCCTCAATCATTTGAACAAGATCACCATGTGCAGGATCAGCCCTCCCTGATCTAGCTCTCTTATTAACAACCTCAACCTCTCCTTCCTCATCCTCATCATCATCCGGCAAACGTAATAACTTCCTCTTAAATCCTAATCCCTTTCGTTTTTTTCTGACCAACCTCACCCTCCACATCCTCAGACTTAAAAATCTCAAGATTAATAGGACCGCCAGCTTTGATCCTGAACACACCTTCATTTTCCAGATTTTAGAACTCCACCTCCAAGCTGCAGTCCCAAGCTGTCCATGCATTACTTTCATAATGTTCTCAACTTTCTCATCCTCTTCATCATCATTGTCCCACTCGGGGAATATGTCATCAAAATCCTTGAGTACGAAGTTGTTGATGCGGGACTGCAAGTTACAAGTCACATAGAAATATGAATATAAGCATTTTTAAAAATCACAACGTCAAGCATCATATTTAGTCTGGGAACAATATGTCACACTTCAAATTCAGTCTGATATTGATATATCATGGTTTTTACTAGTTTTAGACCATGATATAAGTGTGTTTTAGAGTCTTTTGTGTTCTTTTAGAGTCTATTACAGGTATAATCAGGTTTGGAGCAGAATTAGAGATATTGGAGCATTTTGGAGATTTTTGAAGTGTTTGGCCGAGAGTTTGAGTTCACTGTCCAGAAAACAGGACTGCATCGATCGACACACATTGTGCATCGATCGACACACAAGCGAGATGGGCCAAACTCGGCGGTTTAATGAAGAATGAAGATATTACACTTTGTCCCAGAAGTTTCCAGTATTTACAAAGAAGCCCCAGCCAAGATTTAGCCTATATAATTAGGATTTTGGTGTTTTATTTACTTACGCGATCATAACTTAGAGCAGAGAGTTTTTAGAGCTTTTGGGGCTGATTTGATCCTGTACTACAGTTATTTTGGAGAAGTTTTCGAACCCCTTTACATGTTTAATCTCTTTTATGATTTCTATTAATTTATTACTAATGTTTTCATATTCTATGTCTGAGTAGTTTCATAGTTAGGTTTATGGTTTCTCATATGGATTTCATGACTTGCTAGATATAATTAATTCAGTTAAGGATTCACATGAATAGAATGTTCTTCAAGCTAAATTGAGTTTAATGCTAGTTCTAACCTGATCAATTAGAATCTAGTTCTTAGGTTGCTAAATACGACACGACAGTGTGGTTTAGAATCTGAACTATTTAGGTTGAGCAATTTAATTACTCGCAAAGGAATTTGGTTTAATTAGATTGTGAACATATCAAACTTGAAATTAAAGCTGGTTTAATCTGTTAGTAATTGCAAAGGAATTTGGATTGCTGCACTTAGACTTAGAGAATTCTCGCAAAGGAAGTTGGTTAATTCTATATCTGTGTTCTGAGTTCTAGAACTAAGTTTAATTAGATCCTGACTGAATGATTTATCTGCTTGTCTGATTTCCTGAGAACGCCCTAGACTTAGCGCTTTTAGTTTAATTGCTTACAACCACAACCTGCTATCTGATTTACTTTATTGCTTGCTTTTAGTTATTCACTACAATCTGTTTTCTCTTAGTTTTCTTAGTTCTATCGTTGCCTAGAGTCCTCGTGGATTTGATCCCTAAATACTACAATTGATTTGTTGTGCATTTGCAGTTAGTATAGGGTAAAACTCGATCCCTAATAGTTCAGCCACCGGATTGGGATCTACCTTTTGAGGTTATGTGTGATGCAACTGACTATGCTGTAGGAGCTGTTCTGGGGCAGAAGAAGGATATAAAGCTTCATGCTATCTATTATGCTAGTAGGACACTAGATGATGCGCAGAGAAACTATGCCACCACAGAAAAAGAGTTGTTGGCTGTTGTCTTTGCATTTGAGAAGTTCCACCCATATCTTGTTGGCTCCAAGGTGATTGTGCATACTGATCATTCAGCCCTGAAGTATCTGATGCAGAAGAAGGATGCTAAGCCAAGATTGTTGAGATGGATTCTGCTGCTTTAGGAGTTCGACATTGAAGTGAGGGACAAGAAGGGGGTTGAGAGTGGAGTTGTTGATCATCTTTCAAGGATGCTGGTTGAGGAAGATGTGTCCATTAATGATTATTTGCCTGAGAAAAACGTCGGTACAGTTTTTCGGACAGATTTGGGCAGAGAGTTGCAGAACTGTCGGGATACTCGCTCAGTGTCGATCGATGCCACATTGGCAACGGTCGATGCAAGTAT
Source organism: Orychophragmus violaceus (assembly GCA_030180135.1). Lineage (NCBI taxonomy): Eukaryota > Viridiplantae > Streptophyta > Magnoliopsida > Brassicales > Brassicaceae > Orychophragmus > Orychophragmus violaceus. The sequence goes on along the minus strand of CM058235.1, from coordinate 45,742,070 downwards.
CGGGGAAGCAACGATCGACGCAGATACATGCCACGGTCGATGCAGACCTGATACGAACCCAGAATCTTTAAGGATCCGAATCGGGAACTATGATTTCGAAATTGCTGCTGTCGCAACCACTGATCGACCCTGGTATGCAGATATAGCTAATTACCTTGCTCCAGAGACTGAACCAGATGATTTAAAGGGGTATGCGAAGAAGAGGTTCTTCAGGGAGCTTAGACGATACTACTGGGATGAGCCTTACCTCTACAAGCACTGTTCATATGGTCTTTACAGGAGATGCGTTGCTGAATCAAAGGTTCCAGACATCCTATTCCACTGTCATGGATCAGATTATGCTGGACATTTTGCTACATTCAAGACTGTGTCTAAGGTTCTGCAAGCAGGTTTCTGGTGGCCTACAATGTTTAGAGACACTCATTTTTTCATCTCTCAGTGTGATGCCTGTCAGAGGAGAGGGAAGATCAGCAAGAAGCATGAGATGCCTCAGAACTTCATTCTGGAAATTGAGGTTTTCGATTGCTGGGGCAAAGATTTCATGGGACCTTTTCCCCTCATCCTATGGGAATAAGTTCATCTTGGTTGCTGTGGACTATGTATCTAAGTGGGTAGAAGCAATAGCTAGTCCAACCAATGATTCTTCAGTGGTCATTAAGCTGTTTAAGACCATCATATTCCCTAGATTTGGAGTACCTCGGATAGTAATTAGTGATGGAGGATCTCACTTTATTAATAAGGTCTTCGAGAAGCTACTAAGGAAGCATGGAGTACATCACCGAGTTGCTACTCCTTATCACCCTCAGACTAGTGGACAAGTTGAAGTCTCTAACAGGCAAATCAAAGAGATCTTAGAGAAGACTGTGGGGAAAATGAGAAAGGATTGGGCAGCTAAATTGGACGACGCATTATGGGCTTACCGGAATGCATTTAAGACACCACTTGGGACCACTCCGTTTCATCTGTTGTATGGAAAGGCATGTCATCTGCCGGTGGAACTTGAGCACAAAGCAGCGTGGGCTGTAAAGCAGATGAACTTTGATCTTAAATCTGCTGCAGAAAGGAGATTGGTGCAGCTTAATGAGTTGGATGAGATTAGACATTTTGCCTATGAGAACTCAAAGTTGTACAAGGAGAGGACTAAGGCATATCATGACAAGAAGATTGTCTCCAGACAGTTTGAGCCTAATGATCAGGTACTTTTGTATAATTCTCGTTTGCATTTGTTTCCAGGTAAGCTGAAATAAAGGTGGTCCGGTCCTTTCACGATCAAAGAGGTGCGTCCATACGGAGCTGTCGTTCTAACCAGCAAAGAAGGTAATGAATTCACTGTGAATGGACAGAGGGTGAAACATTATTGGGCTAAGGCCGAGATTCCAGAAGGTCAGATTCTGCCTCTGGATGATGCACCCTCTACCTAGATCACCTGAAGCGTCAAGCTATTGACGTTAAAAGAGCGCTGAGTGGGAGGCAACCCACTGTTTTCGTTTTTGCATTTTAATTTTGGTGTTTTTGTAGGATTTTACGTTTTGTTTCTGGTTTTGGTGAGTTTTTGTCTGCAGGTCTCGGACGAACCGCAGTGCGTCGATCGACACACCACTGTGTCGATCGTCACAAAGAAAATCGCACAGCAACGGTCGATGCACCTAGTGCAACGGTCGATGCATGTGCGACAGAGGTAAAAATCCGACAGAACTCAACACATCCTTTAACAAATTTTTCTTTCTTTTTACCAATCCTTCGCTTGACACTACTGGGGACAGTGTGTCTTAAGTGTGGGGGAGGTGCTACTAACTTCTATCTTTCTGTTTTCTTAGAGTCAGTTCATTTTTTCAAAATTTGTTTTATTGAGTCAAAACTGTTTAAGTAAGAAACAATGATTTTTTGAGAAGATTAGCAGCACTTTCAGGAACTTAAGTAACCATTGGGTTGAAGTTGCAGATTATCTCTGACTATTAGAAAACCCAGACATGGATCAACCTACTGAGAACACCCACATCGCTTCACGTATCAGAGGATCCTTTTACTGACTTCAATTTAATACTGACTTAATTTTCTCACCTAAGGGCTTGGAATACCTTGAGTCGGATTTCTTTGTTAGTTCTGACACAGCCTGTAAACATGTCCTATTTGGTTCCCTTCTCCCCTTCCATAAAGTAAAAAAAAAAAAGAGTAATAAATTGAGGATGAGTTAGTAACTCCGAAGTGGTCTCTGGGAGTGGTAGCTACAACTATTACCTCCTGTGCATCCATGGAATGTGTCCAAAGTACACCCCAAAACGGGAAGAACACTGATAAAAAAAAAAAATGATACCCAATGGGGAAAATCAGTTGTTAAGAAAGGGAAAAGAGAAGAAAGGGACCAGAGAAAGATAGTATGGTGGTCTAGAGCTGACAAGGTAAGAGTCCATGTGCCCTTTGATCGATATTCCTTAGGTGAGACCGCACTTAGATACTTGCAGAAGTCAGTAGGGTGAATTTGAATGCGTGAATGTGATTGTGCAGTTTACTTATGACAGTTGCTAAGTGTGGGGGAAGTATATGTTGGTCTTGATGTCTGCAGGTTGATTCTTTCATGTGGTTTACTAAGGGGAATCTGAGTGTTGTTGCTTCTAGGACAAAAAGAGTTTCTGAAGTTTTCAAACCTCTTCACTACATTCTAGTTCTCTGTTTTGCTTGAGGGCAAGCAAAGGCTAAGTGTGGGGGAGTTGATATATCATAGTTTTTACTAGTTTTAGACCATGATATAAGTGTGCTTTAGAGTCTTTTTGTGTTCTTTTAGAGTCTATTACAGGTATAATCAGGTTTGGAGCAGAATTGGAAATATTGGAGCATTTTGGAGATTTTTGAAGTATTTGCCCGAGAGTTTGAGTTCACTGTCCAGAAAACAGGACTGCATCGATCGACACACATTGTGCATCGATCGACACACAAGCGAGATGGGCCAAACTCGGCGGTTTAATGAAGAATGAAGATATTATACTTTGGCCCAGAAGTTTCCAATATTTACAAAGAAGCCCCAGCCGAGATTTAGCCTATATAATTAGGATTTTAGTGTTTTATTTACTTATATTATCATAACTTAGAGCAGAGAGTTTTTAGAGCTTTTGGGGCTGATCTGATCCTGTATTACAGTTATTTTGGAGAAGTTTTCGAGCCCCTTTACTTGTTTAATCTCTTTTATGATTTCTATTAATTCATTGATTATGTTTTCATATTCTATATCTGAGTAGTTTCATAGTTAGGTTTAGGGTTTCTCATATGGATTTCATGACTTGCTAGATATAATTAATTCAGTTAAGGATTCACATGAATAGAATGTTCTTCAAGCTAAATTGAGTTTAATGCTAGTTCTAACCTGATCAATTAGAATCTAGTTCTTAGGTTTCTAAATACGACACGACAGTGTGGTTTAGAATCTGAACTATTTAGGTTGAGCAATTTAATTACTCGCAAAGAAATTTGGTTTAATTAGATTGTGAACATATCAAACTTGAAATTAAAGCTGGTTTAATATGTTAGTAATTGCAAAGGAATTTGGATTGCTGCACTTAGACTTAGAGAATTCTCGCAAAGGAATTTGGTTAATTCTATATCTGTGTTTTGAGTTCTAGAACTGAGTTTAATTAGATCATGACTGAATAATTTATCTGCTTGTCTGATTTCCTGAGAACGCCCTAGACTTAGCGCTTTTAGTTTAATTGCTTACAACCACAACCTGCTATTTGATTTACTTTATTGCTTGCTTTTAGTTATTCACTACAATATGTTTCTCTTAGTTTTAATCTCTTTAAGTTCTTAGTTCTATCGTTGCCTAGAGTCCTCGTGGATTCGATCCCTAAATACTACAATTGATTTGATGTGCACTTGCAGTTAGTATAGGGTAAAACTCGAGACCTATCAGATATACACAACTTCAAACTTCATTTTCAGTATGATATACACAAAGTCATACTTCATATTAAGTCTGGTACACAATGCTAGACTTCAAATTCAGTCTGGGTAGAAATTTCAAACTTCAAATCAAGTCTAAGAAATACTTGTATGCGTACGGTTTCGTCGATTTTCTTCTTACTCCTTGATCCTTGATACCCCAGGAGTGGTGGGTTTGGGGCATTTGGAAAGGGCTCTCCATAAATTGTAGCCATCGCGGGACATGTCCAATATAACCAAATGTTCAAGACCTCAGCAAAGCCTCTAAACTGATATTTTTTACCCTCTACGAGCTTTTTGTTTGCATCCTTAACAAATTCTATCAGAATTTAAAGGTCAATATTCCCCATGGATAGGATTGTAACGATCCTGGAACCAGCAGAAGCTTAGTAATGTCAGCCCTTGTGGAAGTTGTCCAATGTTGAGCCTCAATGAAGGATACATAGATGGCTAGATATCCCAACCAACTCCGTTATTGCGGTTCCCAACCATCACATCTCTTACAAGCTTCATATAATTGCGAATAACTTGGGCCTAACTCAAAATCCACCCCAAGAAGCTCCCACATTACTCTCATCTGGTATGTATACTCAACTTCAGAGTACTCCAAATTCTCAACATAGTCGTAGTTGAGTCTGGTTATGGCATAAAACTCATTTAGGGAAAACATAATTGGTTGAACGCCGAGAAGAGACCCTATCTCATACTTCTTCTTCTTGCAATCTAACTGAAAACAGAGCATGTAGTGCACCATCCTTGAACACCATTTGAAGTGCAGATCATGGAATCTCAAAAAAAAATACCAAGGTCTGAATCGAGGAGATATTGCCATTCTCCTGGTAACAGCACTACTCTAAAATCATTAATCAGATCTCTCCTACCACTGAAGTAGTGTATGCTTTTATCCGGAATAGGCTCATAACCGGGTGTGAACATCCTTTGTGGGAATTTATGTTCTGCCATAATGAAAACCTGCTACAACGACCACCCAAATCATAGTCAGACTTCATATGCAGTCTATACAACCACATTTCAAATATACAGTCATTTTCGGATTCCAAATATAAGCTCGAATAAGTAAAAACAAAAACAAAAAAAAATTGTCTACATAACAGAGAAAGGTCATTACAACCCAGTTATGACATCCAAAGAATCTTCTTCCCGGATTATCGATAGTAGTGGATGTTCGCATGACAGGTTCCAGACCGCAGAAACATTTCTTGGGGAATCCGTTGCATGATCCGGATCGTTGTCGAACTGTGGAACTGATACTTGAGTATAAACTACTACTCGACGTTGGAAGGTGATTGAATCGCCCCATATTGTGTACCATAAACCAATTGTGAAATAAGTCAAACTTCAGACTTCTAATAGAGTCTAATTCAAAAACAAATTCAACTTCAGACTTCTAATAAAGTCTTATTCAGAACAAGTAAGTTTCAAACTTCTTATTGTGTATCGAAGACATTAGTAGCAAAGAAGTCTCCAACCAAGCATCAAAATCCATAATGTACCTATATCTTTTTTTGACAAAAGATTCAGACTGAGGAATACCGTTTAGATCTAAACGGGAAAAGTATAAAATCCATCTTTAAAAATCCATCTTTTTGTTTAGATCTAAGAAAGAACATAGTTTAACGGGGATGGCTCAGACTCAAAACCGTACAGATCTAAAACGAGAAATATATAAAAACCCATCTTTTGTATAGATCTACAAAGTTTTCAGGAAAAAAAAAAGAGATTAGAAGATGACGACGGCGGTGTAGGGACTGGTTAAGAGACAGAAAAAAAAGAAGAGGTAATTACAAGAATGAAGAAGATGACGACGGTGGTGGCAGTGGCTGTGGTGGTGGTGGCGACGAGGGTTTCCGGAGAGTTTTGAGAGAGTTTGGAGAGTGTTTAGAGAGAGAGAGAGAGAGAGAGAGAGAGAGAGAGAGAGAGAGAGAGAGAGAGAGTCTTTCCGTTTTAGAGAGACGGAGGCAGTGGCGACGAGGGTTTCCTAAGAGTTTTGACAGAGTTTGGAGAGTGTTTAGAGAGAGAGAGAGAGTCTTTCCATTTTAGAGAGAAATTTGATAATGTCTTTTACAAATTAAGGTTGGTAACTTTCGTTTATATATGAGGGTAAATTTTCGAGTAGGGTAACTTATTTCAAGTTTAGTCAGACTTCTTAGGTAAGTCTGACAAATCATGTACTTGAAATAGATTAAATGGAAATCTGAGATACCCTAAATCTAATAATTATTACTTATATATCATCATATTATATAGAAAACTTATTAAAACATCAAGCTCGTTTAATAGTCACAAAATAACCAGTATATGCAAATGTAATAATATGAATGAAAATTCACAAACTCTCAATATAACCCTACAGATAAAAACATGATATCCAACATCATATGTAAAACATAGATCAAGCTACATGGTGTTTTTAACCAAATATACCTTAAATAGTTAAATTTGACTAAAGTTTATGTAATTTTAATTTATATATGTCAAAAATTATTATGTTTAATTTATGTATCAAAAATTTGTATTAAAATATTTTTTATAATTTTTTAATTTAAATTTCCAACTTAAATAACTCTCAGACTATACAAATTAAAATTACATAAAATTTAATCAAATTTAACCATTTAAGGTATATTTTGTTAAAAGTATTTATTTTTTATTTATTTTTTCAACTTAAATATTTTTCAGACTTCTCCTGAAAAGTTTGCGAAAACCCAAATTCAGACTTCTCGGAGAAGTCTGAGAAACCCTAAATCTAATATTTAACACTTTAAAGTGAAAATATTTAAACAAAACATCTAGGAAACATAAAATTCGTTAATATATGCACATTATAACACACATGTGCAAATATAATTTTTTCAAATGTGAACTTGGTAAACCATTAACTTAACCCTAAAGTTATATGTAAGTTATATGTAAACGTTTCATTATAAAACATGTTCTAAGGTTTAGAACCTACTCTACCATCTTACATATTTTTAATCCGATTCAAATTTACGAAATTTATTTTATATACTTCATAACCATCTATATTTAATTTATGTATAGTTGTTTTTAACAAAATATTTTATTTACTATTTTAAAATTTAAATTTACTAAATTAATATGTTCTAGTCTTCTTCAAGAAGTCAAAGTCTTTTGGATAAAGACATACTTAACTAATATTATTTAGTTTGACTCAATTTTACCAAAATTTTTATTTATATATTACTAAATTGTCAATATTTAATTTCTGTATATAAAATTTTTGACAAAATATATTTTCTAATTTTAAAATTTAAATTTACTAATTTATTATATATCAGACTTCTCCTAGAAATCTGATACAGTCATTTAGACTTCTATTAGAGTCTAATTAGTCAGATCTCTATAAAAAACTGACACATGCGAAAGTTATATATAGTAGTAATTGCGGTTTCCGTTTTTTTATTCTTAAGGGCTTCGCGGTAGTTTTCTTAAGACGAAAAGACAGTTTTACATTTTTTCAATTTTGTGGGTAGACTTTTATTTAAAATCAATTTTATGACATAAAGAGCAATTAGCCCTTTACAAATCAACTTCTTTCTCAGATATTCTAAGAACATTGAATGAAAAAAGAAAGAAGATAAACAACTCAAGCTTATTATCAGACACCAGTTCGTAGCACAATCGCAAGGAGTGAAATGCAGGGTAAGAGCATCTCCAAAAAAATCTCAAAATCTCAAATTTGAAGTTTTTGAGGTTTTGAACAGTGAAACTTCAAATTTGAGGTTCCATCTTTTTTTTTACATTTCAGTCCTTATAATTATATATTTTATTATTATTGTATGTTATTTAATATTTTAGTGTAATATTTATAAATTATTATTTTTACAATATTTTAAAGTACTTTTTATAATTATTTAAAAGTTATGTGATACAATTTAATTATTATTAATAGTAAGGACTTTAAAGCAAAATTTTAAACCTCAAATTTGAGGTTCTTTTGGAGACGAACACCTTGAAACTTCAAATTTGAAGTTTATAGAACTTTAAACAACTCCTCTAAAAAGGATGCTTCGGAGTTAAGAATATAACCAAAAAGTGTTTGGTTATAATATTTTACTAGGTGTGGTGTCCGTACCCTGTGCGGACATAAAAAAATTTGGTTAGTAAAATTATATTCATAAACCTAGGTTTTCGATTTTTCATTTCTTATTGAATATTTGTGTTTTAAAACGCAGTGATCTCATTAGAACAACAATATTAGAAACTAATCATATCTCTGAAGCATATTTTCTTAATGTTTTGTTAGCGATTGGAATACTGGTTTTTGCAGAGATGCTAATATAGGTTTTTACTTTTAGTATGATCGGTCCACTTAGTATTTTCGCTTAAAGAATTGAAGAAGCTGTAAAATGTTTTGATATTATAGCAGTATTTTGTTAGACAACACTGAATGTCGTAAGCAATTTTTGAAATTTTTGGAATGCGAGAAATTAAGTACATGGTGTCTCAATGTTTGTTGCATTGGTTACGCTTTCTAATTTTCATTGGGTCAGTCATCCACCTTTAGACTTTCTCGATAATCATGTCATAGGTCTGCATTGCTTCTCCTCTAGCCCTAAACGACAGCCAATCCCATCTATTTATAAATTTTTCCATTGGCCCGTTCAGCCACCTTTACATTCACCCAATAATCAAGTGATAGGCATGTATTTCTTCTCCGCCATCAATTTTCCCACTACCATGCTTCTTTCTTATGACCAATCAACCAACTTCATCATCTTCAACAAACTACTCACGTGAGTGATTTCCATTACATCAAAAACACCTATAAATACAAACCATGTAAACATATCTCTTCATCACTATAAAGTTCCACCTCTTTCTCTACCTTGTGTTTATATCACTCAATTTTCATGTACACTGTTTTTGTTTTCCTTCGGTCAATCTCTTTAAATCTTCCATCTTCTCTAAATCCATCTTGCAGCTATGAATATTTGAGGATTACCGGGCGTGAACGTTGGGAAAACCGTGGTGACAAAGAGATACATTCCTAATGAGGTTTGCCCTTAACCTTAACACACGGTAATTCCGTAGAATGGTGCATGCTGTATTGACCTTAACAGTGTGCATAATATTGATGATTCATGCTTCATAAGTTGATGCAAAAAAACATAAAGAAAGTTGTAATGCTTATGGAAGCTTGGGTTCTAACAATATATTTCTTTTTTTAATTTTGTATGATGTATATACAATAAGAAAGTTCTAAGAAAATTTTCTTCCATATAAGAACGATATGAGTTTTATCATCCTGTGCGGGGATAGAGTTTTTGTTTTAGTAAAAAGTATAGTATTGTGTAAATCATTATCCGATTAATGTTCAAGGTTTCAGTGGTGGAGACACACCCTTGGATTATATTCATAAAATTGTTCATAAACATATATATGTTGTGTACCGGGACGCAAATGGGGTTATCGATCGCATTGGAGACGAATCGTACAAGTATATAACTGCGAAGAATTATCTCATTGAAATCGTAAGTTTTTTTATTTATCATCAGTGAATGAATTTGTTTGTCACTTTTATCACTTTGACTTAAATATCACTCATTCCAATTTTAAAATTGAAATAGTCTATTCAGTAGAAACTAAGTATATCTCCGAAGCATATTTTCTTAATGTTTTGTTAGCGATTGAAATATTGGTTTCTATTTTTTTTTTTTTTTTTTGCGCAGGACATGGATAAGCCATCGGAGATCTCTGCAGAGATGCTAACATAGGTTTTTGCTTCTAATAAGACCAGTCCACTTAGTATTTTCGTTTGAAGCATTGAAGAAGCTGTTAAATGTTTTGATTTTAGTTTGATCTATGTATACACTTGAATTTAGTGTTTGATTACTTTGATTTTTCATCAATAACAACGGTTGAAGTTAGTGAGTTTTCAAAATTCAAGTAATCAAAACATAGGTTTGATTTATGTACTTAGATGGTAAAGATGAGAGAAACCAAGTAATCAAAAGAAATAAATAGATCGTAAGAAATTATCCATGCCCTTGATGTTAAAACTAAAAAATTAATATTAGATAATAGATATCATATAATTTATTTTATTTAGGTATTAGATATTTTTTTTAAAAACCAAGAATGCTAAAACAAATTCAGTGATAATAGAAACTAAAAAAAAGAAAATTGTAGCCAATCTTAGAATCCCATAGCTACTTGTTTCTTGGTTTCTTCTTCCTCTTCTTCCTCTTCTTCATCATTGATCATTGTCGGAAATCTTGTAGTCTGGATCGTCTGGATCCTCTGTATCAGAAATATCACCCGTATCATCGCTATTATAATGCTCATCATTCTCTTGGTCACCATCTTCGGTATCATTCGTTTAATCATCTGAATACCTGTAAAACCAGTTAACTTTGTATTAATATTCGAGATTTATATATTTGGTCACACAATAATTGATAGACTTTAAGAACTACATACCAGTATGTATATCCACTTGGTCCTTTTGTTCGATGTAATTTCTTTCCCCCTGGTGTAACCTCAATCTCGATTTCACTATCAGATGTGTCATCGCTGTCACTTGTTCCACTACTATCGTCGTATGGACCACCATTCATGTAGTTTTCATAGTCTAATTCGTCAAAGATGACACAACCTGTAAAAGAGTTTAAGAAGAAGATCCATTATTTAGAGTATAACGATGAGATTGTATCTAGAAGAAGAAGTTCTTGGATATCGTAAATCATGTAGATAATAGAACTACCTGGATTATCATAGCGATTTTTGTTCTCAGCCATAACTCACGGAAGATTTTGAAGTCACGTTGATATAGGAAGCTACTTTTCTAAAAACTCTAGACTTTTTGATTGTGTGCTTAGTTTCGATTCATATGTTTTGAATATACATGACACAAGTAATTATAGTCATTAGGTTAATTAAGTTTTCCTTTTTTTTGTTTATTTTCTATTTATTTGTGTGTATTTCTGAGTATCATTTCTTTATGGAAGTATATCGATAGTTTTTGTTAAAATCCTATTACCAAATTATTATCAATAACAATTTTTTCATCGTAAATTTAACTTTTTCGTGGAAGATAAGTTTGATAATTCCGACATATTTACTTTTAGGATAAATCTTACCTTCTCCGAAGATACATATAGATATTTGTTAAGTTTGATTATTATGTTAAGTATATTGGAAGATAACTACTATTTGTTAAGTTTGATAATGTTAAGTTTGATTAATTTGTGGAAAATAATTTGCATAAATCTTACATATTTACTTTTTAGATAAATCATTCTTTCTTTTGAAGATACATTCTTTCCTTTGAATCTTACATATATACTTCTTTCGAAAGATAACTACTGATTGTGAAGTTTGATTATGTTAAGTTTCATACGTAGTTTACTTTTCCTAGATAGGATTTAACTATGTAGTTTACTTTTCCTTCATATAAACTACGTAGTTTACTTTTCCTACATATAAACTCCAATTTACATATTTACTTTTTCCTAGATATTTACTTTTTAGTTAAATCCTACTTTTCCTCGAAGATACATTTAGAATATTTACTTTTATAATATTATTAAGTATATTAAATTAAGATATTATCGAAATTAATTAGAAAATTTCTTCAAAATATAAAGAAAATAACTACTATATATTTGATAAGTATTTTAAATTTAAATTATGATCATATTGAGAAGTTTACCTTTAAATATAATGGAGATAATTACTTTATATTGAGATAATTAGAAAAATTATTGGAACTCATTTGTTCACCTTTTTTTTTACCAATTAAATAATTATACAAAATTTAGTATTAAAAATAATTAACAATTAAAAATTAATTTTTTTTTTAAACAAAAACGATAATAAAAATGTTTTATTTTAGACAAAAAAATAAAAATAAAAATAAACGAATTTATGAAAAACTAAAACCTAAATCCCAATTTCTAAACCTCGAAACCCTAAACCATAATTTGAAACCGAAAAATTAAAAATTAAAATTAAACCCTAATCCCTAAACTCAATATGTAAACCTTAAAAACAAAAAAAAAAATCCTAATCCTTAAACCCTAATTTAAAAACCTAAAAAAAAATTAATTATAATTTCTTCTCTCTCTCGGTCTCTCTCTCTCTCTCTCTCTCTCTCTCTCTCTCTCTCTCTCTCTCTCTCTCTCTCTCTCTCTCTCTCTCTCTCTCTTACCCTATATATTAGGGAATTATTCTTCCAACTATCGATGTGGGACATTTTCATTAATATTTCATCAAGGGTATCATCGTAAACAACCCCGTGAGAGTGAACATGGTGCGTTTTCACTTCTCAATTATATAATTAGAATTATATAATTAGATATATAACTATATTAATATTACTTAATATGATAAGTAATATGATATTTCAAATAATAATAATCAAGGAAAGTTGTTACAACGGCATGTATGAACAAACACAATCGGGAAAGTTATGTTTTTACTAATTCTATTAAGATCGAATTGATTTCAATTTTTTCTTTTTCTGATTTTATAAAAAAAATTCTATTCATAAATATAAGCATTGACGTAAATGGATTTCTGTTAACAAAGTTGAGATAATGTTTTAGTGTTGAAAATGGATGAAACATAACTAGAAAACAAAGGTACGTAGAATCAATATAAAGCTGACGTTTTACAACTTTTAAATTTTATTTTTTAATTGATCTAATACAACCACTTCAAACACAAAATTTTATAAAATGATATAAAGTACAAAAAGTATAATGTTTTAGTGTTAAAAATGGATGAAACATAACTAGAAAACAAAGGTATGTATGATCAATATAAAGCAGACATTATACAAGTTTTAAATTTTATTTTTCATTTGAACTAATACAACCACTACAAACACCAAAATTTTATAAAATTATATAAAATACAACAAGTATATAATGTCGGTTCGAGTCTTTTGGATTTTAGATTTTTGAATCTAGACATATAAGACCCATTTAAATATTTTATAATTTTGGTTCGGATTCAGTTCGGATTTGATTATGTTCAGTTTGGTGTCGTTTCGGTTCCGAGTACAAAAAAAAATCATAAATTTAAAATAAAATTGTTTATATTTGAATAAAATTTTGTTAAATTTTGAACAAAATTTTGACAAATATAACATAAACTATTGCATATTTTGGGTATTTTAATTATTTTAATCTAAAATCTAACCAATATACTTGTGTTTATAATTGTAATTTTGGGCAACTATGTTGTATAAAGTCTAAATATAATTAATATTTTGTATATAAAATTGTAATTCGGATAATTTGGATACCCATTTGATTTTCAATTCTGTTCGGGTTAGGTTCCGATTTTTAGGATATAGGAGTTTAGGATCCGTTAGAATATTTTGTCAATTCGGGTTCAATTTTAGTTCTTCTTTTTCGGTTGATTCTTTGATTCCGGGTATTTTGCTCATACCTAGATTTATAAAACATATTTATAATTGTTTATAAATATGTTATAAACTATGAAATCTTAAAATATTTCCGATAAAATATCATAGCATTATGAAATATATTTTATAAATCTTTATAAACATGTTTTATATAAATCCTTATAAACATGTTTTATAAAACTTTATAGAAAATGTTTTATAAATCCTTATAAACATGTTTTATAAGCCCTTATAACTTCAAAATATATGCAGTTTATAAAAAGTAATTTTTTAAAAAATGGATGACAACAGTGGTAATTTAGAAAAGTGATATCATAAAATAGTATTTCTTAAAAATTTGTTATGTGTGATCAATAAATTCAGACACAGGAAAAAGTTAACAGATTTAGATACCCTAAACATAGCAATTAATTGACCCATATACTTATGGGCTTAAGAAGTGGCCCAATACAAAATTCACCTCCACGATAATCTATAAATACACCTTTCCCCGGCAAAGCAAGAGCTAATTCATTCAAGTCTTTCCTTGTTTCCTCTGTAGAGTTCAAAATCGATCCCGAGTCGAAGTTCTCTCAGGTTTGCTTCTACTTCGACTATGGATCTACGCGATCATGATGATTTCTTTGTTTTTCCACTTAGGGTTTCTGGATCTTCTTCCTATTCGCATCGATTACCCAGGAATCTAGGGTTTCACCGATAAGGATGGTGGAATCAAGTTGATCTGCTTCGTTATCGCTCTTCTTGGGTTTTGTTGTTGTTATATTTAGGGTTTTTATACGTATGAACGCTCGCGGTCATGAAATCATCGAATCGTCTGGATTTTATTTGTGCGATTTTCACACTGATATTGGAAACTTGGAACATCGATCATCTATGGCTTTTCTGGAATTGAAGGGATATTTCGGTTATCTGTGACGTTAGTTAGATTAGGGTTCGGTGATTAGATCTTTTAGTCTTTTTTTTTCCTGTGGACGTGGTGATCTACATATACTCGGATTCGGAGGATTGAAGCTTTTGATCTTCTTCTTACCAACGTGGTACTCTTCTGAGGGTTTGTGTGGATCATCATGGATGAAGCAACAGCGCTCGAATCTGTACTTCAGTATGCTAAAGTTAAGTTTTTTCTCAATGTTTGTATAGTATGAATCATAAGGCGGCGCCAAGGAGAAACTCAAACGTAAGGAATTTCGGAGTGGAAAGACAACAAGATTTTGCAGTAGATATAGTTCAGAGAAGACCCTATGTTCCTTATGAAAATAGGATGAGGAACGGTCCATATAAGTGGTCAAGGAATCTGGTTTGGACGGCGTCAGAAGGCAACAGACCAAGGAAGAATGATAGCACCTATGGGTCAACGAAACCACAAGTTTCAGGCACAGTATATCGTGTGTCAAACCAGCAGTGGAAGAATGATGCGTATGGGCCAAGAAGCTCCTCTGTTTCAGACACCAGAGGTTGGGGGACGAGAGATAACGGCAGTCCCAAGTCTAAGGAATCTGTATGTAAGTTTTGGAAAGCTGGAAACTGCAAGAAGGGTGATCAATGCCCATTCTTGCACTCTTGGTCTTGCTTCCCTGGATTGGTCATGGTAGCTTCTCTTGAAGGACACAAGAAGGTACTTTTCCTTTTTTAAATTTCTGTTTACAGTTGACTATGGCTAAATGGAAAACGTTTTTTTTTTTTTTGCTAACATGTACATATTGCTGCCTTTAGGATGTAAAAGGGATTGCGCTTCCTCAGAGTTCAGATAAACTATTTTCAGCCAGTAGCGATGGTACATTGCGCATATGGGACTGCCACAGTGGTCAATGTGTTCACACGGTCAATCTCCAGGCAGAGGCAGGGTCTTTAATCAGTGAAGGACCATGGGTTTTCCTTGGCTTGCCAAATGCTGTAAAGGTTTGTTTAAGACATCTCTTAACTCATATACATTTGCAATTATACACTTGTCTCAAGTTTTGGTTATATAAAATCCTGCAGGCTTTTAACGTTCAGACCAGTAAAGATTTGCATCTTAACGGGGTGGTTGGTCAGGTCCATGCTATGACTGTTGGGAATGGAATGCTTTTTGCTGGGACAAGTGTAAGTAGTTTAATTTCCTGTCGCTTTCTAATTGTGTTACTTCTCTGTTTTCATTGTTGGATCTAAAGTAAGGTGGTTTTGTGCAGTCTGGTAGCATTTCTGTCTGGAAAGCAACTGACACCGAGTCTGATCCTTTCACATACCTCACATCTCTCGAGGGACACCATAGTGGTGAAGTCACATGCTTTATTGTTGGAAGTCAGCGACTATACTCTGGTTCTGTGGATAAAACAATAAAGGTGTGGGATCTCAACTCACTGGAATGTACAATGACCTTGAGGCAACATACGGACACTGTCACGTCGCTCTTATGCTGGGATAAGTATCTGATGTCCTCTTCCTTGGATGGAACCATAAAAGTTTGGGCGTGTTCTGAAAATGGCAGCTTGAAAGTTACTAATACGCGCAGACAAGAACAAGTAAGTTTTGCATACTCATGACAACAACAACACTTAGTTTTAAGAAGAAGCGTTTCTGATTGTTTTCTTTGTTGTCTGAAAACAGAGTGTGCACACTCTTTGTGGGATGAACGACGCAGAGGGCAAACCGATCATGTTCTGCTCTTACCAAAACGGAACAGTCAGCATCTGCGATCTACCATCGTAAGTGAAGCTTAGTCCTAGAGTCTCTCTACTTATGTTCTACTCTTCTTATCTTAGTAATTTTTTCTCAATTCATTCTGTTTTTTTTGGGGGGCTAACAACAGTTTTGAGGAGAGAGGAAAGATGTTCTCTACGAACACGGTCGGCACAGTCACAGTTGGTCCTGAAGGGTTATTATTCAGTGGAGACAAGAGTGGGAAGCTGCGAGTTTGGAGCTTAGCTGGCAACAAAGTTTAGCCGATTTTACAATTTTTGACCAACTCTTTTGCATCTCTGGTCACAAGAGAATTTTGATTTATCTTGTACATACATTCTTCGTTCAAATGAGCTACCAGGTTCTTTATATCTTGTACATACATTCTTCATCATTATATGATTATCATAACATCACCATCATTATATTATCATTTTATTAAATATTAACTATGGATCTGATACAAAATGTGAATAATGTAACAAAAAAAATTTTATTGACAAAAAAATTAATGACAAATGCAAAAGCCTGAACTCATGAATTATCGGCTATTACAAGATTATCGAAGTAAAATATTTTAATAAAAATATAACAAATACTGTCGGATGAAATGGAGTAGCGGTTTTTTTTCTTTTTTTACTAAATGGAGTAGCGGTTAAACGAGCTAGTAATTTGATTTCTTATAAAATGGATGTTATACATCATGTCATAAAGTATTAACAAAGACTGATCTCAGGATAAGGGGATTAGTGCCTAGCCATTGTGAGTTCAAGGTTTTACACCGAAATTTATATATAAATGTGGATTGAGACTAGAAAATATGAGTATAGACTTTTTATGAATCAAAGATGTTATTAAGGATTGAATGTCGAAATGGAATTTATACAAAGAACATGTCGAATGTATACATAATAAGATCGAGCTATTTTAGTCGAAGTGATTGTTGAATGGTTTCAGAATGTCTTTCTCGAATGACTTCCTCGCTTTTTATATATTCGATCTCTCCTCTTCAATTGCGATTTTCTTGTTCTCATTATCCTCAACATTCCGAAATTCGTGGAGGTCGTTACAACGCCCTATTACTTGTTCTTCTTCGAGTTCGAGTTCTGAATGGATAAGGTCGATAAATTATATCTCCTTTGGGGCTTAGGCCGCTCGCTTCATTGTCTTCTCCGGGCCAAGTCGAGTTCGGCATATCCTTTGAGCTTTTTCCGGATGGGCTTTATATTCTCCAAATGGACCGGATTTTATTGTGCAAAATCTAACATCATAAATTACCCCACAACCCATTGGTGAGGTTCGAATTAATAGGCGGCAACATTGAGAATATGCGCGCCGTCCCCAATCTCTGTACGTCAAGGCCACGTGTGCATGCATTATTAGTTGAGTGAGATCGAACGGTCGAGATGACGTGAGAAATCCTTTCGGATTTCCCTTGGATCATAATCATTTTGTTGCGATCCAACGGCTGAATGAGGGGATGTGAGAGGTCGTCTCTTCAAATCTCGTCAGTAGGATTCGAATCGATCGATCTTTATCCCTTTTGTGTATCTGACGGTTACGATTTGATGTGTGGTAGAAAACCGACGATCTCGAGTCGATCTTAATTATTGACTTTAAAAGGGGAGGTTAATCCTGAAAGTGCAGGTGAGGCAGTATAAAAAAAGCAGAAAGTAAGACACACAAAGTTTGTTAACGGGGTTCGTTTTTTCCTACTCCCCGGGACCTCGTCCAGACTTCGAATTCACTTGAATAGAAAGTAATCCCACCAATTACAGACGAATAGAACAAACCCTATTGATCTATCGCTCTACCCAATACAAGAATTCTTCAGGATCAAACACCTGAGCTAAGCTCCCCCTAGAACCTAGACTTTTTCCAAAGATACAAAAGCCCTCTTGAGTTTTTATTCTCTCAGCTCTTCCATCTTCTTCAGAATCTTTGGACCACGTTCTTTTCCAACGCCCCAAAGCATTCCCACATGTTCATCAACATGACTAAGGAAACGGTATCAAGCACGCATGCAACAGATACCACTGTACGACAGCAACAATGTCTTCCAACACTGTAGATTCCTTGGTCACCATGATAACACAAGCACACACCGCGAAACTATGTCGCACAACGATCACCCATATAAACCACTTTTTCTTTTGGGTCTTTTGTGGTCACAAGGACACCTTTCACCTAAGGTCACGCCCTCAATATATACCAGCTTGAATCTTGACCTCCAAGCCTCTTCAATCACCATAATAGAAGATTTCCTCTTTGTTAGAACATTCCAATTCTTTTTAGGAAATATTCTCTTTTTCCTTTTTCTTCACATAGGAATATGTAAATACTCCAAAGCTGATATATTCTTCCCAATATCTTCATCCAGCTCAGCAAACAACTCATAAACCGAATCACATCATAAAGATTCGTTCACATCTCATCAATCAAACATATTCACGTCTTGAGTCACGTCTTGTACTACCCCTTGTACTACGCCGTGTACTACTCCGTGTATTACTCTGCGACTGGTACATTGAATGCATCTTCAATCTCCCCCTTTTTGATTATGTATGTGAACTCTACAATCACATCTTCAAGAGCTTCATCAGTAACACCAATCTCCCCCAACTTGAGTCACATCATGATCAAAAACTCATTCAAACTCTGTCTTTCTTCCTGAGCTATCTTTTGATCCTCCTCACCTTAGATCTGCCCGAAACAAGACTAAATCTCTATCAAGCACCCGCTCTGATACCAATTGAAAGTGCAGGTGAGGCAGTATAAAAAAGCAGAAAGTAAGACACACAAAGTTTGTTAACGGGGTTCGTTTTTTCCTACTCCCCGGGACCTCGTCCAGACTTCGAATTCACTTGAATAGAATGTAATCCCACCAATTACAGACGAATAGAACAAACCCTATTGATCTATCGCTCTACCCAATACAAGAATTCTCTAGGATCAAACACCTGAGCTAAGATCCCCCTAGAACCTAGACTTTTTCCAAAGATACAAAATCCCTCTTGAGTTTTTATTCTCTCAGCTCTTCCATCTTCTTCAGAATATTTGGACCACGTTCTTTTCCAATGCCCCAAAGCATTCCCACATGTTCATCAACATGACTAAGGAAACGGTATCAAGCACGCATGCAACAGATACCACTGTACGACAGCAACAATGTCTTCCAACACTGTAGATTCCTTGGTCACCATGATAACACAAGCACACACCGCGAAACTATGTCGCACAACGATCACCCATATAAACCACTTTTTCTTTTGGGTCTTTTGTGGTCACAAGGACACCTTTCACCTAAGGTCACGCCCTCAATATATACCAGCTTGAATCTTGACCTCCAAGCCTCTTCAATCACCATAATAGAAGATTTCCTCTTTGTTAGAACATTCCAATTCTTTTTAGGAAATATTCTCTTTTTCCTTTTTCTTCACATAGGAATATGTAAATACTCCAAAGCTGATATATTCTTCCCAATATCTTCATCCAGCTCAGCAAACAACTCATAAACCGAATCACATCATAAAGATTCGTTCACATCTCATCAATCAAACATATTCACGTCTTGAGTCACGTCTTGTACTACCCCTTGTACTACGCCGTGTACTACTCCGTGTATTACTCTGCGACTGGTACATTGAATGCATCTTCAAATCCCACGTTTTCCACTACAAGAACTTCACCATATTTATCACATGTAACTTCTTTCTTCTTCCTTACTTCTTTTCGTTTTCGTTTTTCAGAGAAAACAAAGAATAATCATCCTCGTCGAGAATCTTTCGTTGACTCCGACAAATAAGAAGCCTTACTTGAAGGCCCTGAAAGCCAGAGACGTAAGAAGCAGCTCTTCTCTGGAACCATATGGTCCTCACCATTAAACGAAGCTGAGGATACAACATATCTACTATAGGTGGAGATGGTGTTACCGGACGAGTCGGAGTCTCCAGAGATCGTTCGTCCCGGTTTCTGTTGCGCATACTCGACGTTTTTCGAGAGATGTTGTAATAACCCTCCTGAAGAAGTAGAACCGCCGCATGAGAGATACGACCGGCCGAAAGGAACAGACGAAGAACGGCAAAAAATTAAAAGTTTTCAGATGGATCTGAAACTTGTAGCGTGAGCTAAAGAAGACATTCTAAGATCTTTGGTCGAAACAAAATTGAAATGGGACGAGTGGATTTGGAGATGGTCGAAATTGGTTCATGGGTGGTTGAGGCTGGTTGATTCTGGTCGGTAGTTGATGGTCGAGGATGGTCCAACTGTCGCCCTGCATGCTGGTCGGACCACCACTATGACCAGTGTATGGACCAGCGACCACATGTGTGCCAAATGTCATTTTTGAGCTGCCGCTTGTCACCAACATGCATTTTCAGCCCAAATATAAAAAAGATCCTATTCCTAGCCATTTTTCCACTTTTGATATCTGAAAAACTTTCTAGAGAGGGAGGGGCATCCCAGAGAGAGAAGGTGATAAAAAGTGAGAAAAATGAGTGGTTTAGTGCGGGAAGGAGCGGGCGAACGGGACATGCGTTCGGGTTAGGCCTCAGATGTCGATCTAGCCGGGAGACTCTCGGAGATAAGGAACGGACTGCGTAACGGGTTATGCCTGATAACTAGGACTAATTTTTGTATCTCTAGTCGTCACAAGAGAATTTTGATTTAAATTGTACACGTTTTTCGTTCAAATGAGCTAACAGGTTCTTTTGCAAAGACTAGGAAATTACCCGCGCTACGCTGCGGGATTGTTTATATAATTTTTTCTTAAATTGTTTTTACACAAAAGTATTAGTTAAATTTTGATGGTTTGTAGAAGGCATATTTTAAAAAGATAAAATGATAGGAATGAACGTAGTGTATAAATATTTGCCTCTTGGCTTTTACATCTTTCTTGGCTCTTATTTCCCTTCGAGAGCCGTTTCTCTTGTTATATCCGTCTTGCTTTACCTAAGAATTAATAATTCGTATATGAAATTTGGAGGTACACAAAATATGTTTTTTTATAATATAAGGGTTGTTTTAAGGAATACCTGGTTTTGAATACTATTGAATACTATTTCCTTAAGGATAAAAAAACAGGGGCTAAGAGACTAAGGAGTGCAGCAGACGCAAAGCATCCGGAAGCAATGTATTTGTATGGCATGGTTCTTTTTTTTTTTTAATATCCGAAAATAATGTATCAGGGTTTCTAATATCTAAAACATAATGTATCTGGTTTGCAATGATGTACAGGAGGTTAATTGCCAAATTGCATAAATAATTTGCTATGCTAATTACCTGAGTTGTGAGTAGTGGATAGATTGGTCGTAGACAAGAGTGGGTATTGGCAGACAAACTAAGCAACCGAATTGTCGTACAGTATCAACGACTTATCTTCAAAAAACCTACAACCAATGATACCACATAGAATTAGACAAAATTTGTCTGTAAAAACTGTACTGAGTAAACATATTTTAATGTTTTTCACGGGATGGAGATAGGGTTATCATGAAAACATTACACCAACCATGGAAAAGATCATAAAGATAGACATCGTATAAGAAAACAAAAGCAGGTAATGAACAAAAAGCTAAGCTTCTCCATTCATTAAAAACACCTTTAAGTAAGTTTTTCAATATATTGACTCCACTTGAGCTAAAAAACGAAATTGTACACCCCTCTACTTAATTATTCTGGTTTATTCGAACCAGGTTAGATAACCGATGTACTAAAACCAGAAAACTGAACAATGCAGGGGGCTAGAAGATGAGCAAAAGGAAGTTAAACAGTACAAGTCTGAGAAGAGGACATGGCTAATGAGTCTTAGTTACAGAGTTTGGGGAGTGATGGGAGATCAATGGAGCAGCTTCGCAGGATGTCCTCTTCCCAAGAGAACCTTCAAGCTCCCTAACTCCATCAACTATGTCGCCTGATCAAACACACAGCAAAAACTTGGATTAGGTTTCATTGAACAAGAAGAAGAACCCATAAATAAGAGAGAAATATTTTGATTCTGATTCTTGTTTTTGTCTTCCCTTTTTCATGTTATTTTTATAGCAAGAGACTTATGGATAATAAAGGTTTTCCTACCAAAAACATAAATGCTACAGAAGGAAATCAAATCAAATCAGACACAATCAACCAACTAAGTAAAGTGTTGAATGAGTACAGCACCATTATATATCTCTGTTGTTCAAAGCTTTCTCCAGCCTTGCCTCAAACGGTGTTGAATGCCAATTCACGCGCTTATCCTGCATTTCCACAAAACTGTCATTCTCAAGAATAAAAAGGACTCTTGATTGATTATTACATTCGTGGCAGTTGGTTTTGATAGCGCGATAAAATCAGTATCAGACATTGTACTCTCTCATAGGGTGGTTTTAATGGTTTATGAGCACCTCTCTGGACTTGCTGGTGGTGTTTGGTATTCCCTCGAACGAAGATGCAGAGCCCCTATCTATTGCCTTTGAGTGATTACCCCAGTAACCACCAACTGTGCCTATAATAGGTGTTTCATCGGGACTCTTGCTCGGTGATTTCTTAGGTGTGGATGCCGCTGAGAACTGTTTGATCTCCTCCAATGTCAATGCACATAGTACAGGTATATCGTCATGGCTGTTTATAACCCGTTTTGAGTAGCAACTCGACTTGTTTTTCTCGGGAGTGATAGAGACGATGTTGCATTCACTACCCGTCTCAGATGATGATAACCAGGTTGAAAGGCTAGCATCAACAGTAAATTCTTTGTTTCTCAGTATCTTGGGTTCAATTCCGGATTTCTGTTTGAAGCTGAGTGTGGTATCATCAATCCGAGGGTCTGTGCCAAGAGAAGATGAATCAGTTCTGACTTGTTGATCCGAGATGAGGTTAGAGTTCTCCTTTTGAGACTGTCTCTGTATAGTATTCCCTTTGGATATAGCGGATTTCCACTGAGTAAGATTCTCAATGGGGTTAAGTACTCCTTGGGCATAATGGTTTCCATCTCCAACACTCTCGTTAGACCTTCTCAGCTTCGCATCAATCTCATTTGAACAAACCTCTTCGGTTTGGTTATGAAACTTATCCTCACTAAATGTTCATCACTATAAAACTCTTGTTCATCATCTAGGTCGCTTTCACCGCAGTATAACTCATCCTCCTCTACTTCATCATCGCTTTCTATGCAATTCTTGTATCTGTGGTTTGAAGGATACAACCCTGAGGAGTTTGAGGCAACCTTACTGTTCTCAGAAGAATACTGACCAGTCTTGCTTGGATTCAGCGGCGTCTCTTCGGGTTTAGCCTCTTCTTTCTCCTCTTGCAAGAGTTCAACAGATTCTTGTAACACAACGTGTTCATAGGTTTTGACTTCGGAGTCAAAAGTGACTCTCTTCCTAGTAGGACTTGGACTACATTTCTCTTCAGCATCGTCACTGAGAAATCAGCACATGTTAAGCTAGAACAAAGCTCAAAGCATGAAATCTATAGGACAAGTACCAAGAAAAAATCAACCACACTCACCAACTTTCAGTGACTGGAATCACAGTTTTTTTCCGGGATTTCCTCAACTGTAAGGACTCTATCATTCAGATGATCATGTTTTGCAGATTCCACAGAGAGATTATGCAAAAAAAATAGAAAGAGTTTCGTCGGGGTAAGCAAATTAAATTGGATGAATACGAAGATTCGAGCAATTAACCATTAAAAACTGAAAGATGGGAGCAATGCAAAGAAAATCTCTCGCAAACTGAAATTTTCTCAGGAAACATAAGAACGACTTACATTTGCTCTAGCTTGATCGGAACGAAGCTCAAAGACGGAAGACTCTTTGGTCGAAGGTCTGCAAGGCAACAGTGGCTAAGATCGACGGTGGAAATCGCCACTGGAAGAGACAGCAGGAGAATCGCCATCTCCGGCGTCTGTGAGAGAGAGAGAGAGAGAGAGAGAGAGAGAGAGAGAGAGATGTAGGGAGAGGAATCGTCTGGGCGAAATGAACCGGATGCTTTTTTTTTGTTCGAAATAGTTTACCTAATTTGTTTTTTGTGACACGTAAGAATGAGATGCAAACTTGTTATGTTTTGATTGGTGCAATAATTTCTTCATTAAACAGGTGTCGCCTCCAGAATCTTTCCCCATGCTGAGGTGTCATGATTCTGGAGAGACATTCTCCTTTTATATATATAATTCACAGATACCAAAAAGGTATTAACATTAAAATTTGATCGAAATTTCCAAATCGAACCGAACGAAACCATACAGAAAAGAATAATAGTTCTGACCTTTCGTTTTCTAAAAACTTAAAAGAATCAAAACCAAACCGAACTAAGAAAACCGATTGTCAGATCTTTCAAGTTTTGTCCTGTATTCAAATTGCTTTTATTCTTATATTATGTGGAGGAAAAAATACATAGATTTACACAAATCTACGAAACAGTATATATTTTTTTGTGTTTGGTCTTGAAGGAAGAAAGAAAGAAAAGAATGCAAGCAAAACTGGACAGAATATAATATCAATATGAACGGGAGAAAGAAACACACAATCCAAAGCTGATGCAATCACGAGATTTTGCTTCAGCGCAGCTTTCCATTTTTGTGTTTATCCAAATGAGGAAACGCTTGTAGAATGTTATAAGCCCTTAGATCTTGCCTTGTTAAGATCCCTATCACAGGAGACATCTGCAAAGAGACATGAAACAAGTTTACTAATGTTCTTGAATAATTTTAAAGAAGAAGAGGCAAACTTACTCCTGATGCTTGAATCTTGGGAACAACCAGCAAATGTCTAAGACCGACTGATCGGAAAAGCACCAAAGCTTTAGCCACTGACATACTCTGCACCACTGTGTAAGGTGTAGTGTTGGTCAAAGGATGCAGATCAACATACATTTGCATCTCTGAGCTTGTGATTGCAACCTCGTCGAAATTGTCTTCTCTCTCAGCTAATTCAACTGGTGTAAACTTTTCTCTAACTTCCCAATCTTCTGTTCTTCTCTTCTCATTCAAGAACCATCTCTTTTTCAGAACTTTAACAAGATGTGCTCTCAAGATCAACCCATGAAGCTCTGTAGAAGCACCAGTGGCTATATCTTCTCCATCCAATACCGGGAACGCGTTATGCGTTGTGTTCCTTAGCGCATCCACTATATTGGCCACTTTTTCTACTCCGTGAAGGGATATAACCGGAGGCTTTGCATCATTAAGCTCACCTACAGTGAGATTCCTCATCCATGGCTCTGGATTTGCTTCCAAGAAAGGTAAACCCTTTAGATGGAGAATGATCTCGTAGATACTCAGATTGAAGCTGTCCCCAACTGTTTTAGCTATCAGAAGCACAAACATTGTAATGGGTAACAAAAGAAGGTTGTTGGTGAGCTCTAGAAATATAACACAGAGGGAAACAGTCATTCTCATTGAACCAGCCATGAGTGAAGCTGCCCCAAGAACCGCGTAAAGCCCCTGATCAATCTTTGTGTAAGGTCCCATTACCGTGCCTAGCATCCGACCGTAAGCAGAACCCATGAGGATGATCGGTAGGAAGAGACCGGAAGGTGTCGCTATACCGAATGTGATAAGCCCCAAAATGCAGTAGAGGCCAAAGAATATCCAGAGGGAAACCATACCAAACTCGTTAGGAGTGTTTGAAGAGAACACGTTTCTGACTGCATCATCGTTGGTGGTAAGAAACAGAGTCGCTAGATCGTTGTAGTAACCGTTGGGACAATTGAATTGCTTGAAGTTCCCTGACCTTCCGTTTGTTGGACAGACCTCATCTATAGAAGGATTACAAGGCTTGCATTCCGCCAAGAAAGGAAGTCCATACAAGCAAACCGATGTGAAGAGAGACACCGAAAGACTCAGAAGCACCTTGTGAATCTTACCCTTCCTGCACAAAACATATGTAAGTAAAGTGAAACTCATTCTTGAACTTCTTGATCATAAGCGCACACTTACTGATTGATAAGATTGTAAAGACGAAGAACTTTATGAAGAAGGTGATTGTACAAGCTTCCAAGAATGCCACCAAAGACCCCAATCAACGTGACAGGGATTATATCCACTGCGTGGTACCTAACCTCTACATGACTCACATCAAACATAATGAGTCCTCCTTTACCGAAAAGCCCGCATTTACCGGAGTTGCAAATCTCGATGAACGCTCTCAATACAACCACCACAACAGCTGTACTGAAGAAGGTTCTCCATAGGAGAGCGCTTCTCCACCAAGTGGCGACTTCTTCAAGAGCAAAGAGAACTCCTCCTACTGGTGATCTGAAAGCTGCACATACTCCAGAGGCAGATCCACAGGTAATCAGATCTCTTCGGTCTCTATCGTTGTTGAAGTAACGAAGCCATCTCCATTTGATTCTATGGTTATCTGGACCACCTTGACCAAGCAAAGAAGCTATGCAGCTTCCAATGTGAACTAAGGGCCCTTCTTTGCCAAGATCAAGTCCAGCTGCAACTGCTCCAATACTTCCAACAATCTATCCAAAATAACGTAGAACCGTGAGTCAAACAAAAGATCTCACCTTAGATCCTCGTGAGGGTTCACAAGGTTTAAGAAACAAACCTTAACGATCATGGTGGTGGCACCAAACATATTGGGAGTGTCGACGCCATTAAGATAAGCTTTAATCTCAGGAATCCCGGGACCAGCCGCCGTAGGAGCAAAGACAACAACAAGTACTGTCGCCACCAAAGTCAGACCCAAATTCGCACCCGTAAAGATCAACAGACCTGTCACATACCTATTTCAACATAACTTATCAGACAAGGTAACTCAATTTGTTGATCTTGTCAAGATTTGGCTGATGAGTCTATACCTATCTTGGCCGATATAGTAGCCGACGGCGAGAAGTTTGTAACCGGCGATGTTTTCGACGGCGAGGTTGATGAGAGTAGCGATGAGACCAGTTAAGAGACCAACAAGACAAGCTAATGTCCATTTTGCGAATATGTATTGGAACACTTGTGCCTTTGATCTGCTTCTCCAGTCATGCTTGAACAGATCATTCTCGTTTATTCTGCACAAATCACAAAATTTTAAATTTCTACAAAATTATTACAACAGTTCACATGTCGCCATCACTAAATACTTTCCTTCAAGCTTTTTTTTTTTTTTTTTAATAAAATGAAGATTATCTGAAAACAGAGTAAAGATCAAAACTTGAGACCAAGACTTATCATACAACTAAACAAAAAGGTGACCCAATTTCTTGACATCGATTCTTTTCAAGATTTGGTTGATGATTTGCTTGCGGAAAATTGAAGATGTGAGAGAAACTTGAAAAATTACAACAGTTCATTTGTCTGCATCACTAATATATTCATCCAATATGTATTTATTTATTTAAATGAAGATAATCTGAAAACAGAGTAAGACTGAAACTTCATAGTAAGAGATTCAAGATCAAGAATCCTTTTATTTTTAACAATTTATCTAAAAACAAAGTAAAGATCAAAGCTTTATAGAAAGAGACTGAGACCAAGGATCTAAATCTGTTATTATATATATAAAAAATGAAAAATCAAAATCAGTTAGATAAAGAAGACATACTCATAATCTAAGCTCTCGATGTGTGAAACCTTGGTACCGACCAAAGCAAGAGGAGTTGAAGAAAGAGTTCTATGTCTCTTAAGTAGAGGTTGGTTCAAAGTGTTATTCTCTGGATCTGCTTCTTCTTCTCCATTGTAATTACTATTACTAATCTGCAAGTTTCCATCTTCATCCATCGATAACTTTCTCTCTTGTAATCCAAGAAACAATAGGACCCCCTAGAGAAAGAAAGAGAACAAGAAGGAAAAGAAGAAGTAGATTTTGGTTGGATCTTCAAGAGCTTTCTTTCTGTCACGAAACCACTTTTTGTTTGGATTTCTCTGCGTATTTTTTGTCGTTTCTCCTAGAGGAAGCACTTTTACAAAGCTTTATAGATCTCTCTAACATATAGACCCATACATGATACATGCATATACTAATATATAGATTATATGTATGTATGTGTGTCTACATATATAACATTTAATCTATTTTATTTTGTGAGAGGAGTCACACAGCGGGTGGATGGGTATCATATGCATTTCTCGCTAAAGATAAGACAATCATTGACCTATAAAATATTACGTTCTTAAATAAGTATAACCAAAAAGCAAATTACGGCATATGTTGGGATTTAAAAGAAATAAAAATCATCGGATGAGTAAGAAAAAGTCTCTCTCTTCTCTCACTCCAATCTTTGAGAGAGAGCGGCTGTGATTTCCGGTGAACCGGAGATCCTTATGTTTTGCTTGTAATTATCACCTCTCCCACTCAATCTGTTGGGTTTGATATCGGTTCGAATAAATTCGGATGTTTCTCTCCCGAGGTTAGCTCCGGTCCTTGACCGGTGGCAGATCTATTCTCTGTCGGTGCTTCTCCGTTGATGACAGTCCGATCATTTCTCTCGTTTCTTCGAAGCCTCCTTTTTCCTTTTGGAATAATATCTTTGCGTTTCTCACATCTAGCTCCCGAAGGACGAGCATCTCGGTGGGCATGGGTCACTCCTCTGTTTGCGTTTGACCGGCGTGAAGCTTCCACGGTTTAGTTGGTGTCGTTGGCGGTGTAGAGCAGCTTGGTTTTCATTGCGGTTCTGTCTTCTAACGATTTTTTGCAGACAATAGATCACCAGAAGAGTTTCAGAGTTCGGCGAGCTTGGCACATGAGGTTTCGTCACCGTCTTTCCTTCCACGGCGACCAGAGCTGCATGTCAGAGCTTCTCACACTCTGCCACGTGTCTTTTCTCTTTCCTATGAGTTGTAGCCACGTGTTTTTGTGTGTATCGCCTCATTGTACTTTTGGATTTTTCTATCTTTTCAAATCTTTTCAAATGATAAATGAAAGCACGAGTTGACAAAAAAAAAAAAAAAAAATCAGTGTATCTAAATATTTTTTTTAAAAGGCTTTCGTATTAAAAATGTCTAACTATTTTGTAACTGTGTTTTAACTTGAATCCATATAATAAAGCTGATGAAATCGATGTATATGTAACATCCATTTCCCAACTAACCGGAAATACGGCGTTTAGGCACCCGTCGAACCGGATTCGGTTCGATCGGCCTGCTTTTCCAACTGGTCCCAGGCGCCCGGGCGCTTCCTTCGTATTCAAATCCGCTAATAACGTCGTCCGATCGATCGATCCCACATCCGGACCTGCAAGAAAAAGGGGACGGGAAGGGAAAAGAGGACTGAGTAATTGTTTCAAAACACAATTACCCAGCGATGGCGGATTTAAGGAACCCGTGATCCCGGCTTACGCCACACAATCTCGAATCACAAGTCCTAGGCTAATATCACCTTGCAATCACGTCTGAAGGCTTCACCACACAATTCGAAGTCCATTCCTGCTTACCAGGCCCCACATCCCTCACACTCTTGGATACCTACAGCTCGAAGCTCACATAAAACAGCCCGAGCACAACAACAGCCCGAAGCTCAACAACATGGTGGGGAGCTCGCCAAAACCCCATCACGACGATACAAAGGACGCGTACCATTCCCGTGACACGCGCCCTGCCACACAACATCCTTTCGGGTGCCCTACCACAGTTCTACTTCACACATATCCATCCAGCACAAGCAACATTTTCGGTGTAAGCGATATCCTAACATTCTACGTTCCAGAATCAATCACGCGTTCACTAGTCTAAGCTACCTAGGAAAGACGATATTAACAAAGGACTATCTTCCGGAACTGAATGAAGCAAGCAAGGGTCAAGACCGATCCTCACCTTGGCAAAGAAGGGAAAAAGCATAAATTGGAAGTTCCATTAGCCCAAACGGACATCAGATCTGGAAAGAGGATGAAAAAACGAGTAGATTAGGCTTTCGTTTCGCTTAAATCGGCCTAAGTATGAGCTAGTTATGATCAATTGAAAATAATCAGCCCAAACCAGCTAAACCGACCTAAACCAAACTAAACCGGAATTGAAATTGAAATTGAATTCAAATCAGAAAACCGAACCGGTTAACCTAAACCGTACCGGTGACCGGTCTGACCCGACCCAGCCAATGGTCGGACCCGACCTGGTCAGTGGTCCGACCCGACCTGGTCAACGGTGGCGGCGGACGGCGGCTCCGGCGGGAGACGGCGGCGCATGACGGCGGAGGCGGTGGGCGTGAGATCCTCCCGTGGATCTTCTGGTGGCGCGTGCGGGCGCGTCGTGGCTCCTACGGAGGTGTGGTCGGTGGCTACGGCTTCGTCTAGTCGAGAGGAACGCGATGGTGGTCTCGGATTTTCCAGATTCATCACGGATAAAAATATATGGAGATTTTAGTGATCGGGTTGGTGAAAAGCAGATATGAAAAAGGGCTTACCGGATTGCTTTAATCTCTAGACGGTGGAGGAGCACCAGATCTGGCTTCTGGAGGCTGTGCCTGCGATGGAATAAGAGCAGGACTTCGCCGGGATGGCTTTTCTTTGCTTTTCCAAGGGATGGGGGTTTCTATTTATAAAGTGGAAGCTAGGGTTTTTGGGAAAAGAAAAATGGGTTTGGGCTGGGCTTTCTTTTTCTTTTTAAAATTTTTTAAAGTTTTAAAAGAATTCGTCCTGAATTCTGTGGCGGGAGTTCTCCACTGCAACTTATTACCAACAGCATTCCGCGAAATTCGCTGAATCGAAACTGAACTTGATCGCTTACTCACTTGAAAAGAACTTGTCCCTGAATCCTGAAGACTGCTCCAACCACCGCCCCCCCCCCCCCCCTATTTCAAAACTCGTTCTGAAATGTCTTTCTCCTTGGTACCAATCCAACAACAGCTTCCAGAATGCAACACAAACGCCACATGCTATTGCCCATGTCCATTAGGGTCGATCTCCAATATTTAGAAACAACACTCATCCTTCAAGTGGTTCTAAGACTTGAACGAGATGCTCCGCTTCCAATCCAATTCTCCTCAACGGTTCCATTACCGTGCCATAATGCATCCTCCACTTCTAATGGATTCTCTTCGATGGTTTCCATTCCTGTGCATCATGGCGTTGACTGTCGCACAAGCAGACATCCTTGCTTATCCTCCGTGAACGATGCGGCTAACCATGTCCATTATGACTACCTGACATGTGGGGAACGACCCACCACGCTTCCGTTGCGCACTCTGATTTCCAAACCGACTCCCAATCTGACTTGTGGAGAACGACCTACCACGCTTCCGCTGCGCACTCTGATTTCCTGACCGGTTTCCAATCTGACTTCCAGCTAAAGGTTTCCTACCTTGTGATCCAGATGTAGTACTTTCCAAACATCATCTTTGGGTTTCCTTCCTCATTAAGCTCGCCTTCCTTTGCTATTTCTTGCAGCTTCTTGCCAATCCTCCATAGTGTTTTCCTAACACTCTTCCTTTGGGTTTCCATTTCCAATAACCAACTTTGTCCTCTTGCGCTTGCAACAAACAAGAGCCCGACTTGCTAGGCAATTTCAAATGCCCCAGTTCCGCTTTCCCAAACGCTTTTGCGATCTCTTTTTCCTTTTGAAGAGCTCCATTAGCTGCTCCATTAATCCACAAAGAACTCCAAGGTAGACCGTTTCCTTTCCGGTTCCACCGTTGAATCTCGAACCCGCCGTACCACGAAGATCTTCTCTAGCGTCCGACTTGATCAGACTTCAAACGAGCCATCCATAACTCATTGAAGTTGATGTCACAAATCTGATTCCAAGATTCCATACTTAGAATAGATTTGGACAGTTTCCAAATGCTCCTTATGCACCGACAACACGAACAACTCTTGGCGCTTTCTCCAATTGGAATGCCGCCATTTCCCAATGGCCTCCTTGCAATCCGGTCTTTCCATCGACCTTTTGCAGCTCCTACAGCACTCCTTGAAGCTTCCACAACGCCTCTTGCAACCCTTCAACACTTCTTGAAACCCTTGCAGCTCTATGCTACACTCCCACAGTTGCCTCTCCGGTGAACGTCTCCACACCCTGATCGCCTTAGCACGCTTGGTTGGACAATACTCCGAACAGACGATAACCCCAATACACACCTCAATAGTACCGACTACGCTGTAGGCGCACACCGCAACATACATCCCAACATACACTTCAACGACACACATCACGACATACATCCCAACACACATCTTACGGGAGTAGCACCACTGAGGTTTAAAGGCACTGACCCCAACCTGCAAAGAAAAATTCTATCTAGACTAGGACCGACGTGGAGAATAACCGATTATATAATTGGTGCTTGGAAAATCATTTCGCAAGGTAACCATTTTTAAAACTTTCGCAAACACTTTTGAAATCGGAAATAGGTTTTAAGAAAACAACAGAAGTTGATCCCCCATTACAACACTGGGGGACCTTAACCTAGGCTCTGATACCAAATTGTAACACTCGTTTCCCGGCTAACCGGAAACGCGGTGCTTAGGCACCCGTCGAACCGGATTCGGTCCGACCGGGCCGCCTTTCCAACTGGTCCCAGGCGCCCGGGCGCTTCCTTCGTATTCAAATCCGCTAATAACGTCATCCGATCGATCGATCCTGCATCCGGACCTGCAAGAAAAGGGGACGGGAAGGGAAAAGAGGACTGAGTAATTGTTTCAAAACACAATTACCCAGCGATGGCGGATTTAAGGAACCGTCGATCCCGGCTTACGCCACACAATTTTGAATCACAAGTCTTAGGCTAATATCACTTTGCAATCACGTCTGAAGGCTTCACCACACAATTCTAAGTCCATTCCTGCTTACCAGGCCCCACATCCCTCACACTCTTGGACACCTAAAGCCCGAAGCTCACACAAAACAGCCTGAAGCACAAAAACAGCCCGAAGCTCAACAACATGGTGGGGTGATAGGTCAAGTTTTAATCCCTATACTAACTGCAAGTGCACAGTAATGTCAATGTAGTATATAAGGTATCGAATCCACAGAGACTCTGGTCTCGATAGATCAGAACCGTAGAGATTAATACTAAGAATAAAGCAGGTAGTGAATGAAATAAAAGCAAGGCAATAAAGTAAATCAGTAGCAGGAATTTGTTGTGAAAGCAATAAACTAAAAGCGCTAAGTCTAGGGAATTCTCAGGAAATCAGACGAGCAGACAAGTTAATCAGTCAGGATCTAATTAAACACAGTTCTAGAACTCAAATCACGGAATTAGAGTTAACCAAATCTCTTTGCGAAAATCCTCTAAGTCTAAGTGCAGTAATCCAAATCTCTTTGCAATTACTAACAGATTAAACCAGCATTAATTTCAAGTTCGATATGTTCACAATTAAACTAAGTCAAATCTCTTTGCGAATAATTTAATTGCTCAACCTAAATGGTTCAGATTCTAAACCACACTCTCGTGTCGTATTTAGCAACCTAAGATCTAGATTCTAATTGATCAGGTTAGAACTAGCATTAAGCACAATTTAGTTTGAAGAACATTCTAATCATGTGAATCCTTAACTGAATTAAACAAGTCTAGCAAGTCATAAAATCCTTAATGAGAAACCCTAAACTTAACTATGAATCTACTCAGACATGATTAATGAAACAGAAATCATAAAATAAATAGATTGCATATAAGAATTTAAATAGATAAAGGGGTTCGAAATCTTCTCCAAAATAGATGAAGTACATGATTAGATCAGCCCCAAAAGCTCTAAAAAGCTCTTAGCTCTAAGTATCAAAGCGTATCTAAAATAAACACCAAAATCCTAAATATATAGGCATAATCTCGGTTGGGGCTTCTGTGTAAATACTAGAACTTTTCTGGGCTTTTCTGCAAATCTTCATAACATTATAAACCGCCGTATCTTGGCCCATCTCGCTAGTGTGTCGATCGACACCAAAGGTGTGTCGATCGATGCATGATCATCAAATCGGGCAGTGAGTTTAAACTTTCGGCCAAAATGCTCCAAAACTCCCAAAATACTCCAAAATCTCCACATTAGCTCCAAACCTGATTAAACCTGTAAAAGACTCTAAAATAACACAAAAGACACTAAAAACACAACTATATCATGGCATAAAACCGGTAAAAACCATGATATATCAACTCCCCCACACTTAGCCTTTGCTTGCCCTCAAGCAAAACAGAGAACTAAAATGCAGTGAAGAGGTTTGAAAACTCTTTAGAAACTCTTTTCATCCTAGAAGCAGTAACACTCAGATTCCCCTTAGTAATCCACATGAAAGAATCAACCTGCAGACATCAAGACCAACATATACTTCCCCCACACTTAGCAACTGTCCTAAGTAAACTCCACAATCACATTCAAGCATTCAAATTCTCCCTACTAACTTCTGCAAGTATTTAAGTGCGGTCTCACCTAAGGAGTATCGATCAAAGGCACATGGATTCTTACCTTATCAGCTCTAGACCACCATACTATCTTTCTCTAGTCCCTTTCTTCTCTTTTCCCTTCCTTAGCATTCTGATTTTTCCCCATTGGATATCATTTTATTTTTTTTATCAGTGCTCTTCCCGTTAAGGGGTGTACTTTGGACACATTCCATGGATCGCATAAGAGATAATAGTGTTTGCTACTATTATCATGACCACTTTGGAGTTACTAACTCATCCTAAGTTTATTATCTTTTTTTTTATGAAAGGGGAGAAGGGAACTAGATAGGACAGGTTTACAGACTGTGTCAGAACTAACAAGGGAATCCGACACAAAGTATACCAAGCCCTTAGGTGAGAAAATCTAAGTCAGTATTAGGGTGAAGTCAGTAAAAGATCCTCTGATACCTGAAGTGATGTGGGTGTTCTCAGTAGGTTGATCCATGTCTGGGTTTTCTAATAGTCAGAGATAATCTGCAGCTTCATCCCAATGGTTACTTAAGTTCCTGCAAGTGTTACTAATCTTCTAAAAAAATCATTGTTTCTTACTTAAACAAATTTTGACTCAATAAAACAAAAATTTTGAAAAAATTTAAATGACTCTAAGAAAACAAAAGAAAGAAGTTAGTAGAACCTCCCCCACACTTAAGACACACGTTGTGGGTCTATCGTTGCTCAGGACCGCAACGATCGCTGCAATGCGATTTCTTTCGTGTTGTGACGATCGACACAGTGGTGTGTCGATCGACGCACTGCGATTTAATCCGAGACCTGCAAACAAAAACTCACCAAAACCAAAAACAAGCGTAAAATCCTACAAAAATACTAAAATCAAAATGCAAAAACGAAAACAGTGGGTTGCCTCCCACTCAGCGCTTGTTTAAGGTCATTAGCTTGACCGGACGAACAAGATCTTTCAGGCACCAAGAGATCTCGACAGAGACTTTTTCTGTCTCCGTTCAAGTCTCCTCATCCAGGGTGGCGAGTAGGATGTCGCAGAATGCTCGTGTCCAAGAAAAGATGGAGTAAAATGTGCTCCATGATCCACAATCACAGTGTTATTTGGCTGCTCATCATCTGCATCCATGATGGTGAATGTCTGCCCATCTATCAGTGGTCTTCGCAGCTTATCCATCTCATAACGCAGCGGCTCATCCCCCAGATGGAGGTCTATCAGACTGTGTCTAACATCTATCACTGCTCCCGCTGTAGCCAAAAATGGTCTTCCAAGTAGCAACGCTTCATCCGGATCACAGTCATATTTCAGCACTAGGAAGTCTGTTGGAACTAAATAGTTTCCAACTCTCACCGAGATGTCCATAAGGAGTCCTTCTGGAACTTGTATAGACTGATCAGCTAGGACAAGAGAGGTCCTAGTAGGAGTAAAATCTAGCATACCCAGCTTCTCTGCCACAGAGTATGGCATAAGACTTCCAGCAGCTCCTAAATCACAAAGAGAGCGCCTAAAACTATCCTCGAAGATAGAACAATTAAGCACAAAGACTCCAGGGTCAGGTAGCTTCTTCGGGATTTTGGTCAGCAGTACATCACTAATATGTTGAGGAACTATAATCACCCAGTCTTTCAGCTCTTCATCTAAAGGCAGCATCTTGTTTAAGTACCTCTACACACATGAGTGATAAGGTGGATCATCAGAAGATGGAATTTCTTCCAATTCTTCACCAATCTCCTCTAGCTTCTTAAGCTCTTCAATCTCCAGCTTAATCACTTCAGACACTGAGGGATATTGTCTAATGGCTCGTGCATAAATCTCCTCCTGAGTAATCTCAGATACATCAGGGAATAAGCGGGCAAGCTCAGCATCAATATTGTTATCATCCGGCGAGTCTGTCTGTTCACGACCTGCATCGACCGACACTAGGTGTGTGTCGATCGATGCAACACTGTTTTCACAGTTTTCACCCGAGAGATTTTCTCCAAAATCCGAGATTTCTTCTTCTTTCACCAATTCAGCTGTACTTAGCTCAAATCTTTCACCTAGGTGAGACCCATCATTAATGTACACAGACCAGGCCTTAATATGAGTGTCTGCTACTCCTTTCCCCTTCATAGAGCTGGAAAGATGGTTCACCTGAGTATCCAACTGCTTCATGTGAGTGTTCAGAGACTCAAACTTCCTATTGAGATCCTCATAGACAGCATCCAACTTCTTATTGCAGTCCACATTACTCTTGGTCTGACTCTCCATTAGCTGTTCCATCATTGCTTCCATCCTACTCTCATGAGCTGTAGGTGCAGGAGGAGTCTGATAAGAGGAAGATCCATAGGTTCTCTGAGCACCTTGTCCAAAAGGCTTCTGAAAACCACTAGTCTGTCCAAAAGAGTTCTGATTGCCTGTGAAGGCACTCTTTTGTCCTCCATTGAAGAATCTGTTACCCTGCTGATTACCAAACCAGTTACCTTGGAAACCAGATCCTCCAATGTAATTCACATCTTCTTCCTGAGTGTCCTCCTCAGTCTGAATTACCTCAACATCTTGAGCAAAATGGACAGCCTTCTTACTAGCCAGGAGATTGCAGATTGTGTCCATCCTAGATCTCAATTCAGCCATCTCTGTATTCTCCACACTTCCACCAGATTTCTTCCTCCTCTCATCCATAGTCTTGAAACTAATGCTGCTCACTAGGTTCTCAATCAACTGCTTAGCTTGTGCAGGAGTCCTGGTTTTGAAGTTTGCATTACTGGAGTTATCCAGCGCAGACTGATATGGCAGATCTATGCATCTAAAGAAGATACCAAGCAATTGGACTTCAGTGAATCCATGGTGTGGGCAATCACGCTGGTACTTCTTAAATCTCATCCAGGCAGCTTTTAAAGGCTCCACAGCTCCTTGGGAAAATATGAGAATGTCCTGTCTGGACTGGTCTGAACGCGCAACATCATAGAAGTGACGCAGGAACTCACTCTTCAGGGCTGCCCAAGTATCAAACTGCCCAGGTGGCAGTTGCTTCAGCCATGCACCAGCGTCTCCAGCGAGACTGTGCGGAAAGAGCTTAAGGAACAAATAATCCTGGCAAGCTCCATCATACTTCATGCCAGTGACTATGTCCTCAAACTAATCAATGTGATCCATAGGCTGCTCTGTGGGGTGACCATATAATGCATTCTGTCTCATCAGCGAGTAGTAGATGGTCTTGATCTCAAAATCATTCCTCTCAAAGCCAGGAATCACCAAAGCTGACCGGTTTGCATGAAACTCATCCGGTTTGTTGTAGTCAGCTAAGGTTCTCTCATGGACAACCATCTCTCTACCTTGGGCCTGTCTTGGCGCTTGGTTCTGCTCCTGTTGCGATGGCTCAGGAGGGTCAGGGATGACATTCCCTTCAGCATCAACCCTTTGTCAACCAGCATTGTACGGGTTGTTATCTTGGTCCCTCAGAGTACCTTGAGCATCGCGTAATAGAATCAGCCCCTGTACTACCATTCTTTCTCTTCTTTCTCTTCTGTTAGTCCTCTTTAGACGTCCAAGTTCTTCAAGATCGAGATTGATTAGGCTTAAGTTCGGATTACTTCGAGTTTCACGCTTCTGCATAAACTGTCTGTAATCGTCAAGCAACGATCGATGCTATCAGTGCAACGATCGATTCAATCTCAAATCGCTAAGTGACAATCGACACAAGAGATGCAACGATCGACGCAAGGCGAAATCGGTACCTGCGACAGAGAGAAAACAGAGAAAAAGTTTAGTAAAATAAAATAAAAACGAAAACAAAAACAAAAAAGAAAAATTCCTAGTAAAAACCCTAAGTTCGGTCCTATCGAAGACTCTAAGAGTCCCCGGCAACGGCGCCAAAAACTTGATAGGTCAGGTTTTAATCCCTATACTAACTGCAAGTGCACAGTAATGTCAATGTAGTATATAAGGTATCGAATCCACAGAGACTCTGGTCTCGATAGATCAGAACCGTAGAGATTAGTACTAAGAATAAAGCAGGTAGTGACTGAAATAAAAGCAAGGCAATAAAGTAAATCAGTAGCAGGAATTTGTTGTGAAAGCAATAAACTAAAAGCGCTAAGTCTAGGGAATTCTCAGCAAATCAAACGAGCAGACAAGTTAATCAGTCAGGATCTAATTAAACACAGTTCTAGAACTCAAATCACGGAATTAGATTTAACCAAATCTCTTTGCGAAAATCCTCTAAGTCTAAGTGCAGTAATCCAAATCTCTTTGCAATTACTAACAGATTAAACCAGCATTAATTTCAAGTTCGATATGTTCACAATTAAACTAAGCCAAATCTCTTTGCGAATAATTTAATTGCTCAACCTAAATGGTTCAGATTCTAAACCACACTCTCGTGTCGTATTTAACAACCTAAGATCTAGATTCTAATTGATCAGGTTAGAACTAGCATTAAGCACAATTTAGTTTGAAGAACATTCTAATCATGTGAATCCTTAACTGAATTAAACAAGTCTAGCAAGTCATAAAATCCTTAATGAGAAACCCTAAACTTAACTATGAATCTACTCAGACATGATTAATGAAACAGAAATCATAGAATAAATAGATTGCATATAAGAATTTAAATAGATAAAGGGGTTCGAAATCTTCTCCAAAATAGATGAAGTACAGGATTAGATCAGCCCCAAAAGCTCTAAAAATCTCTTAGCTCTAAGTATCAAAGCGTATCTAAAATAAACACCAAAATCCTAAATATATAGGCATAATCTCGGCTGGGGCTTCTGTGTAAATACTGGACCTTTTCTGGGCTTTTCTGCAAATCTTCATAACATTATAAACCGCCGTATCTTGGCCCATCTCGCTAGTGTGTCGATCGACACCAAAGGTGTGTCGATCGATGCATGATCATCAAATCGGGCAGTGAGTTTAAACTTTTGGCCAAAATGCTCCAAAACTCCCAAAATACTCCAAAATCTCCACATTAGCTCCAAACCTGATTAAACCTGTAAACGACTCTAAAATAACACAAAAGACACTAAAAACACAACTATATCATGGCATAAAACCGGTAAAAACCATGATATATCATGGGGAGATCACCAAAACCCCATCGCGACGATACAAAGGATGCGTATCATTCCCGTGACACGCGCCCTGCCACACAACACCCTTTCGGGGGCCCTACCACAGTTCTACTTCACACATATCCATCGAGCACAAGCAATGTTTTTGGTGTAAGCGATATCCTAGCATTCTACGTTCCACAATCAATCACGCGTTCACTAGTCTTAGCTACCTAGGAAAGAGGATATTAACAAAGGACTATCGTCCGAAACTGAATGAAGCAAGCAAGGGTCAAAACCGATCCTCATCTTGGAAAAGAAGGGAAAAGCGTAAATTGTAAGTTCCATTAGCCCGAACGGACATCAGATCTGGAAAGAGGACGGAAAACGAGTGGATTAGGCTTTCGTTTCGCTTAAATCGGCCTAAAGATGAGCTAGTTATGATAAATTGAAAATAACCAGCCCAAACTAGCTAAACCGACCTAAACCGAACTAAACCGGAATTGAAATTGAATTGAAATTGAATTGAAATTGGAAAACCGAACTGGTTAACTTAAACATGACCGGTCAACGGTCCGGCCCGACCCGGTCAACGGTGGCAGTAGAGGGCGGCTCCGGCGGGCGGCGGACGGCGGACGATGGACGGCGGACGACGGACGGCGGACGACGGACGGCGGACGAAGACAGCACGTGAGATCCGCCCGCGGATTTTCTGGTGGCGCATGCTGGCGCGTCGTGGCTCCTACGGAGGTGACGTCTGTGGCTACGGTTTCGTCTCGTCGAGAGGAACGCGATGGTGGTCTCGGATTTCCCAATTTCATTACGGATAAAAAGATATGGGGATTTTAGTGCTCGGGTTGGGGAAAAGCAGGTCTGAAAAAAAGGATTACCGGATTGCTTTAATCTCTAGACGGTGGAGGAGCACCATATCTAATTTCTAGAGGCTGTGGCTGCGACGGAACAAGAGTAGGACTTCGCCAGGATGACTTTTCTTTGTTTTTCTAAGATATAGGGGCTTATATTTATAAGGAAAAAGCTAGGGTTTTCGGGAAAAGAAAAATTGGCTTCGATTTTAGACCGGGCTTCTTCATCTTTTAATCGAATTTTAAAATTGGTCGGATTTGGGATATTATAGTATAGATCTACTTGCTTTTCTAGCTAGATAATTTTACACATTTTAATTTATTTAGAATACAGAAAAAACGAATTTGAAATCACTTTGATTTTGACGTAAATTGAAGGATTGAAGGACATCTTTGTTGTTGTTGCAAGACTGAATTGGTTTATTCTTATCCACTAATGAGGATAATCCATTTTGTGTTGTTCCAAAAAAGAATCCATTTTGTGTGTCTATATATCGACTATTATCTAGGTATATACAGTATAATCTCTATAAACTTAAAATAAATGAATATGGGTTTTCATCATAATTAAATTGTATGATTTAATTATTTTCCGATAAATTAATAAAATTTCATGATTTTAAAGTTATTAATTAATAAAAATATTGTATATGTAATCATTTTTATTTATTTATTCAGAAAAATAAAACAAATAAAACAAATTACAAATGGATATGTGATTTTAAGGTAAGTTGAAGGAATGAATGAACATTTATATATTTACACTAAACAAAGTCATTTTAATCCACTCTTGAGCTCCAATTCATTCAAGAGTCTTTGTGGCAAACAGAAAAGTTTAACGTGGATAGTTCCTAAATCCTCGGGTGCTTGTCCTGCGTGGCCCTTTATGGCCGAAAGTGGGTATATCAGGTTTTCTCGTTTACATTTTCTTACATTTCACCTTCATTTTTACCTTTCGGAATAACTAACTTCATTCTAATTTATTGATTTATAAAATATAAATTTTATATCTTAAGTAAAACATCATAACTATTATCATTAGTTTCTTGCATAGACCAACGCTCCACACTTTTCCATTTTGGATCGATAGAGACTGTTGCATGTGGATCTCTTTAAGGCATCATGCATTAACAAATTTATTTTGTTCCTATGTATAACTAAATAATGATATTCAAATACTGTCCATAAAAATTTATAGAATATTATACAATTTGCACTAGAGGACTATTTCTTACAATTTGTATTTAAAATATTTGTTTGGGTTGCTTGTGTACACATGGTAGATAAAAAAAAAATTTACAATCTTCTTTTAATCTCCTTCATTTTTGATCAAAAACTATAGATCACGTATTACATAAATAAATAGGTTTTTTTATTTGCCCATGTGCTTGTCTTATCAAGTTTTTCCTTTTTTATGTCGGGAAATTACATTTAAACTTGGTGGCAGAAACTTTAATCATTGTTAAAAGTATTCTTTGTCAAAAAAAAAAATATATCAACCTTGGGAAAAAAAGTTTTATAAAAGTCATAAATTTTAATTCACCAATCAGCCATTTGGTTGCGTACTGACCAAGTGACCATATGGGGTTTCTCTCTCTTCTTAGAGAGAAGAAATCCTCTCGCCGTGCGCCCGCCGTGTTCTTCGTTTCCGATCTTTTGACGGTGGGTGTTTTTCGGTTTTGGGGTTTTTTTCTGATTATTCGATCTTCTCTCATCTCAATCCTTCAGATCGAGTGATCTTTTTTCCCCACTTTGTTCTTTCCGATTGCTTCTGATCGGATGTGTATATCGGTTTGTTTCCTTCGTTTCTTTCGGATTTGCCTTAATAAGTCCGATTTCATGTTTCTGGCTGGCTGATTCTCCTCCGCTATCGGAGTTTACCGGATTACCGGTCTTTCCGGCTTTCGCCGATGATCTCGCTTCCTCTTTCACTTCATTCGCCGTTACTCCCTGAGTCGATTCCCGCTTCGCTTCTGCTCCTCCAATATTCCGAGATTAATATCGCTTTTGTTCACCGCTTTGAGGAAAGCATATGGTGATTACCGATGGGTTTCTTAATCCCATCAGCAACGGCGTCTCTTGGTGTTGGTTGTTTTGTCGGTGGCGTTTTTGTGGCTGTGTTTGGATGCAGGGTTTTCACGGTGGTTCTGGCGGCGACGATCAACAAATGGTTCTAGCACCAGCAAAGAGTTGGTCCGGTGCGGTTCTGCGGCGTCTTCCTCTCCGTCCGCCGACTGATTCTCCGGCGTTGCATCATCCTCCGACGCGTGTCTCAGTGCATGCTTCATCAACCGCGGTTTGGCCACGTGGAGGCTTATCTTCTAGATGGGTCTTTGTTGGGCTTCGTTGGTTATGTCGGTTCTCTCTTTGTTGGGCTTCGGCCCTTTGTAATCTGTTAAGGCCTTGGCCCGTTAATGAAATTGTTGACAAAAAAAAAAAAGACCAAGTGACCATATCTCTCCTGTTAGACTGGCGGCTAGTGTCAAGCGACAACTAAGCCATTACATCTGACAGATCAGCAAAAACCTTTGTGACCAATAAGATATAAACACGTGTAATAATAATACACACTCGTTGATCATTTCAAGATCCAACGTTCAAAACAATTCCGACCTTTGAGGTGGTCGACAAGCCACTTTTGATATTAATTTTTCTTGTACGAATATTTTATAGATAATCATTTATTCTCCATACACGTGATTAAATATATATTGACCAAATATAATTTTTGAGCAAATATAGTATAAAATTAAACTTAAGTCTTAAGAGAGATTATTACGATGAATCGCTTTCAAATATTGTAATTTCAAATTGCCTTTATATTAATGTTCAAAAAAAAATTGCCTTTATATTTTTTTTTTCTTCAAATAATTTGATTTTGGGGATGATTGGTAACGGCTTTATAATCTCTCTAAAGCCTAATTTCTCTCCAAAGCACACAATCTAATCCAATCATGCTTTGTAAATATTTTTCTGTCCAAAGCTCTTTATTATTTTTTATTTTTTGTTTTGGCTGTACAAAGCTAAATATGCAGAGCAAAAAAATTGAGGTGTGAAAAATAAAAATATTTTCACAGCCAAAAACCTACATCGATTAAATTTAAAGCCACAGCAAAAAAATCTACAGCATAATTTATACAGGAAAAAAATAAAAACCACAGCTCTTCCAATCAACCCCTTTAACATAGTGTCCATGTGTGAGACCCATACAGATGAACCTACACGTGGCAACTGTGAAAACCATGTGATCCATTTGTAGAGTCCCTATTTGACGACGATCTGGTTTAATTGGGGACCACAAGTGATCACAGTGATTTTTCATAAAAAAAGTGAGCACAGTGCTAACTGGCTGGTCTCATGTATGGGACACGTATCTCGTCATGGTTCATGTGAGTTTTCTTTCTTTTTATTTATTTTATTTTTTTTGTTTAATTTAGGGTATTCCAAATCTATAGAGGGGATTATACTAATCCATAAGGGGAGGTGCAGCCCATGAACAAACACTTTTTTCTGATATTCAAATGAGTCCCTAAAACAAGGTCTATATCCATGTGAGTGTCTTAAACAAATGTGACTTAGTTTCGCCTGAGATGATGATTGATGAAATAACATTTTTTTTAACAAAGAATTTTCTATTTTAAAACAGGAGAAATGAAAAAGTTTATAGAATCTAGTTCAATAGCGAAATAGCCTATATGAAACAACACATACTTAGAATCAAATCTAAAACAACCTAAGCTGCAGCCAGAGATGGAAAAATGAGAAGGTTTATGTGACCCAAGAGATTTAGAGGCACAAATCCAAAACCCATAATGGTACATGACTCTTGGTCTTCCCGACAAACCATATTAGTGAAGGAGAGGACATGCGAAATGACTTTATCAAAACAATCAACATCAAAAGCTAACCCGCTAACCAGAGTTGCATCAACGATGACGAGAAAACATGCATGTCATGCTGAAAGCTAGAGATTCTATTCTTGATTTGAGCCTTTATCACTCGTTGGACTGACGAAGTGGAATTGAAAATTTCATTTTGCAGACGCCCATTTCTCTCCTGCCAGATGAAGTAGATAAATTTTTGACAAGCTAATAGAGTGAGAGTTCTTACCGGTTTCGGGCCCCCTAAGAGACATGAGTTGAACTTTGATCTCATCCCATGTCCCCCTAGAATCAAAATTTACGCACCTTGCTATCTCCGACCACACCGTCTAGGTAAAGTCACAAACAAAGAATATATGCTGAATTGACTCCGGGGATGAGATACAGAGGAGGCATGAAGCGTTCGTTTGAAGTCCCCTCAGTACTAGCCGATCGCATGTTGGACACCGATTAAGCATCACAAACCAAGTTAAGAACTTATGTCTTGGGATACCGCTAGGAAACCAGACCTCCTTGTGTCATGGTATAGTTTTTGAATCCTCTCGTAGTGCATTGTAGATTTCCCCTATTTTGTATTTTTCCGCAATTAGACCATTGGGAGACCAAATGTGTGAGTCTTGATGCATACCAATAGAGATGGTAGAAATATAAGCTAGGACATTCAGCTGACAATCAAATCTAGCTTGAGGGAGAATCCAAGAACCATTTTCCCACAATTTTTCTATAGCTTCTTTAGGAATTGGTAGACTTAGAGAACCTTCATTTGAGAGATAGGAGCAAAGACTTTCGAAAGGTGACCAGTTGTTAG
This sequence comes from Orychophragmus violaceus, assembly GCA_030180135.1. NCBI lineage: Eukaryota > Viridiplantae > Streptophyta > Magnoliopsida > Brassicales > Brassicaceae > Orychophragmus > Orychophragmus violaceus. The sequence continues at coordinate 45,697,243 of CM058235.1, read as the reverse complement.
ACCAGAAGTAGCATGTTTCTACATTACAAACACAATCCTTGCTTGATCCATGGATATATTAGTGACCTCAATTTGAGAAGATTATTGGTGAGCCATGAGTGTTTTTACATTGTGTTTATTACCCAGAATTTACAGAGATTGCCTAGCAGGATTTCTGCAATGATCCAGATCACCCAGATCGAAGATGATTGGAAGAACATCAACCAGATCATTTTCATAGTACAAGCATTATTTCAAGCTACAAGGTTTCTTAATCCTAAGTCCCCTTCTGGCTTCTTTTTACAGCAAGCAGACCACGAAACCTTTGCTGAACCATTAGTGTTTAATCTCCCTTTACAAAGAAAATTTCCACAAATTGATTCGATTTCTTTGGTAACATGTTTCAGGATTATGAAGGTGCTCGACCAAAAATTTGTGATACTATTGATAACTGAGGAGATGAATTTACCTGCATAAGAAAGAGATCCACGATTGGAATTTTGATTTTATAAACTGAATGAGAGGAGCACAGTCCACACTGGAAATACGCTTTGAAGATAGTGTCACACCAAGGTAGCGCACATGTAAACTTTCCGATGACAGACTTGCTTGGATCCTCAGACTTTTTATCTCATCATCTGACATTCCTCCTCCAAATAAACACGTTTTCTGTATACTTACCACCAAACCTCACCTTTCTTCGAAATCTTTTAGGAGCAAGAAGACATTAGGATGCTTCGCCATCAATAAAAATCAGGAGGTCATCCGCAAATGACATGTGAGTTAGTTTTGTCCTTACACATCTCTGGTGGTAGTTATTCAACCGCTGTCTTATTTAGAGCTAATGATAGCAAGTTCATAGTAAGCACAAACAAATACGGAGATAAGGGGTAACCTTTTCGCAAATCCCGTCTTCCTTTAATGTAATTGTAGGTTTGATCAGTGAATCCCATTGAATATGAAGCTGTACAAGACACAAGCTTCAACCCATCTGATGAAAACGTCCGAGATTTCTAGACTCCTAAGGCATTAAAAAGGAACTCCCAACAGAAAATGTCAAAAACCTTAGCGATGTCTACCTTGATTGTAACTCTTTTAGGACCTCCCTTTTTATGATAGCCTTGAGCAATTTCTGAGGCCAACATCGTGTTTTCAATTAGTAACCTACCTTGAACAAATGTCGTTTAATTAGGAAGGACAATGTAGGGCAGGACGGGCTTGATTCTCTTAACTAGTAATTTGGAAACCGTCTTGTAGATCGTGTTACAACAAGAGATAAGTCTGAATTACGAGATAGAAGAAGATCCTAGGGACTAAAGTCAAGATAGTAGCATTTGTTGATCCGGGCAGAAAACCAGTGATGAAAAAGTTGCTGATAGACTGAACTACTTCTTCATCCAAAAGAGACCATGCCGACTTGAAAAAGCCCGAAGTCATCCCATCAAGACCTGGGGATTTACTCGGGTTAAGCTTTCTCAACACATTAACAGTTTTGGCAGTTGTAGGGAGCAAGGACATCATAATCTTTTGGTGAGGATTGCATCGAGAGGGCAAGAGAGTCTGAAGCCAGGGAAGGGAGGACACAACTAGTGATAAAGTTTGAGGCGCCAGTATAGATTGAAAGTGGGATATTACGATAGTTCTCATTAAATCAAGATCATAGGTGGTTGTACCGTCCTCCTTTTGAAAGGATCTGATGGAGTTGTTCGAATTTATACCAACTACTACTCTTTAGAAGAAAGGTGTATTATGGTCCCCTAGTCTTAGGTAGTTGATTCTTGACTTCTGGTGGAAAAATATTCTTTGATGCGCCTTGGAAACATCCACTTGTATTGAATTATATCATCCTCTGTGAAAGTTGTCTATGATGGGTTTTCCATAACCTTAACCTGCACATATTTTAGCAAACTACTAGTCTCACACACTCTTTTTGAATATTAGAAAAAGTTTTTCTATAAAAAAAGATTTTAGTGGTCTTTTTAGACCCTTTAGTTTGTAGCCAAGAGAGCAAAGGTCCATAGAATATATTCCACAATGATTCAATTCAGATTCGATCAAAGGAAGAAAAGAGGAATGTGTGGCTAGGAAATTGAAAACTTTGAACGGTTTAGTTCCGGAAGAAGGAAGAGGTGAAGCGAGGTTGATTAAGTATGGGGAATCGTCGAAAAACTCATGGGAAAGGAAGGAGGCCACACTGTCCGGGAAAGTACGGATCCACTGATTGTTTACCAGAGTTTTTTTGTTGTAATAAGACTTGCAGGATGCTTGTTAGTCCATATATGCGAGTTTCCCTGACATCTCAGATCTTCCACTCCCAGATCACGAAAAACATCTTTGAGCTCTATCATATCCACAATTAGGTGATCAACAGTAGGAGAGGAATTTTCAGAAAATGAGTGATCTGGTAAAAATCGCCCCTAATTATCCAGTTCTGGGTTTCCATGTTGTAGGTTTTCTGAATTTCTGTTAGCAAATTCCACAGGGAAGTACAATTCTTTCTTGAGTTCGAAGCATACACAGCTGTGTAATAGAATTAGGCGCCATTAGGAAGCTCAACTTTGAAACTTAGAATTGCCAACTTTGGTGAATGTCTTGGACAATAGTTAGAGCTTTGCAAATGATGATGATCCTACCATTTTCATCAATGTCGTGATTAGAAACGAAGTTCCAGTTTGGGCAAAACTGTTGCATAAGGTGATGCAGATTTAATTCTCTTATACAAGTTTCCAAAAGGGCACTAACAATAGGCATATAGAAAGCCACTGTGCAAAAGACCGATGATTATCCATTTTATTAATACCACGAACATTCCAAAAATATGTTTGTACCCATTAAGAAGATTGGTTAGGCTCTCCTTTTGAAAGGAGAGTACCCAAAAGGGTCATGAATTTCTTGGCTTAAATGGTTAGGAGGGTTAATATTGGGAGTGTTAAGTATGAGGTGAGAGGTAGAAAGGGGAGCGGAGGAAAGGTTTGACAGTGGTAAAGGGAGTTTTGAAACAGTTTTGGATGAAAGAGAAAATTGTTTTGTTTTTTTTATAGTTGGTTTTAGGATATGGATATAAGAAGGTTTGGGTTGAGGTGGTTTAGCAGCAGGTTTTATCTTTCGTTTAGTGTAAACCAAGTCTAACCTTCAACATGAGTAGAGGCTAATTGGTCGTTTACAATTTACAGCCAGGAAGCATGCGACCGGATGTAGGAGACTGACATAACTGTTGTTGGGAGAGTAAGGACATAACTAACCGCATGGTTGGAGAAATATATGTCTTGAGGAGAAGTAGATGAGCTTGATATATCTATATACATAAATCGTATAGGAGAGTCAACTGAGATAGGAGATCCTAAAGGCAGAGGACTACTCACATGTGAAATATGATTTGAGGAGAGGTTTGGTTGTTGACTAGTCTGAGGAGACACATGAGGTTCAGACTAGATCACTTCCAAGGGCAGGGTCTCAGCCGGTTTTGGAGGGTAAGTAGAAGACTTAGGAATAACAGAACTAGCCTCAGGAAGACCAGCATCCAAAACATTAATTAACCCAAGATTAGCGGTAGATATAAGCGGATGATGTGAACTAACATCTTGTTTTTCTTTGTTTACAGGAATCCACTTACGAGTAAGCTTGAGACAGTCTTTAATAGGGAGCCAAGGATATTCAACATTAACCTGAAACACTGCACCACTCTGACGCACAAACTCCAACACTGATGGAAATAGTTTAGTTGCATTAGCCTCAACCTTGACATGACCACAAAGATGCTAGTGATGGAATTTATCCAATCATTCATTTCCTTAGGATTGCCTAGAGCACTCGCTATCCAACTCAAATCCTCATTTGTCATAAGGTTGAAAGGAACTCCCTTTAAATGCGCCCATATTGGAATACATTCCAGAGATGAGGTATCTTCAATTTCACAATCAGACCAGTGGACCACATGGAACATGGAGGTATCTACGTACCATATTCCTTTCTACAGCACTTTATCCCTAATAAACTCATTTGGGATTCGAACTATCATAGACCGCATAGATTGGATAAGATGGATCTCTAGTTTAGAGCCTTTACCCCCTCCCCCCCCCTCCATGAAGTTTGGCATTTCTGGCAAAAACCTCATCCGGTATAGTTATGCGAGGGATACTTGAAGGATACATAGTAGGAGCGGCTTGCCTTGTTAGACTTTTGTCAGAAGAGAACTTAGCTTTTTGAGCCCAAGAATTAGGAATATGTTTACAGTTTACAGGGGGGATTGGTTGAGGAAGATGATGTGTTTTAGTTTCCAGCAAGAGGCACACCAAATATACCAACCTGAGATAGAACATAGGGTCGAGAAACTTGATTTTTAATTGGAGTTAATGGGTTTACTGTAGCAGTTGAAAAACTAGAGATTTGAGGTGAAGATTTTAGGGGGGAGGAGATAGAAAAGAGGCTAGGAGCTGAGTGGCAGAAAGTTGGGAAAAGTCTGAGGTCAAACCAGTATAAGGAAAAACCTTAGGTAGATTTGAAGGAGGAATTTGTTTCTTAGGGACAATTTTGTGAACAGTAGATGAAATGGGAGATGAATGAGAAAGTTCTGGGGATTAAGAGGGGAAGGGGGAAGTCGAAAGGGATATTCAACCGAAGCTTGAGGAAACATTGTAGAAGCAAGCAAGGAGACCTGAACGACGTCGAAAATCTCTCAGAAAATTGTCTTCGAGGGGGAAATCTTTTAATTCTTGTATCTTTCTCAGAAAATCGTCTACCTTTATTAAATAACATAAACTAATCAGAACAGACAAGAGTTACATATTTTGAAGAAAATAGAAGTTGTATATGAATACGAGAGAGGAATAAGATAACAAATTTCGTTGTTTGTAATTGAACAAGTTTTGTTTTTCTTTATCAAATTTTCCTTTTTTCTTCTAAAAGTATAAATATTATTAGAAAATGAAGTGTTTCAGTTTTACAAATTAAGATAACAAATTTTTAATCTATCTAAATTGGACTTATATATGGCAAAAAAACATGGAAGCATTTCATACATTTTATTGGTCCAATTTGTTGATCTAGTAATTAAAAATGATAATCCACTTTATTTTTGTGTTCAAATTTGAAAATAGTAAAATACTAGGTAATAAAAATTATAATGTAAAAAACACAAATGGGGAGGACCAATAACACTTTCTATGTTTACCCAGTTTACACTGGAATATTTATGGCGTTTATTATCAGCTAAAAATGTTTTTATGACAATTCCAAATTTTACGTATATAATTTTTTTATAGATTCGAAAATAATTTTAAAAAACTTTTATTAAAAAAAGTTTTGTATCAAAGACGGATCGAACCCATACCAAAGACAAGAAAACCAAAAATTGTTTATTAGAAATGAAATAATTTCAATCTCATGCGGTACAAGTCCTTTTCATGATAAAATTTGAAATTTTCGGTATTAAAATACTTACATACTTAGGTCACCCACATTGAAGATTTTTAAGGGTGAGGTTCTTAACTATTCACGTGGGACTCACGTGAATAGTTAAGAACCGGGTTCTAAAAATCCTTATTTAAGAACCGATTCTTACACTGTTCATGACACGTGGCAGCTTGTCATTCGTCTAATTTTTTTTTGATTTTTTTTTTTTACACTTTTCCTCAAATTTTTTTTTTTTTTTTTTTAGAACCCCATAGGGAGTTCATTGATGTATATGCCCTTATATTGTCAGATTTCCTTTGAGTATAAAGTTAGACAAAGATAATGGCGATGATTGTTTTTTTTTTTTTTTTTGGTAAAAATGTTAAGATTTATTACCGTTTTCGATTTTTTACAGAATTACAGAGATAACAGAGAAGACGGAAGAACCGAAAATAAAACTACTAAAAAAACAGCCACAACTCGAATACGAGACAAAACGAAACGGTAAAGATTTGCTCGAGCTCCAGACAAAGAAACGAATCGATTCCGGACGAGAGAGCAGCAATCAAACGAGAAACCGTCGACCATCCCGTTTTTGCCATAGTTCCGAAGAACTAGAGTTCACATCATAGTTGCCACGAGCAGTCTCCTAAGGCCAGCCCTCAAACCTCGAACGAAAAATACCTACAGCTTCTCCGAAAACTAATGGGATCTCCGAGACCTATGACGGACTAATCTGCCGCTGTCGACAAGGGAACCCTAGCGGGCCGTCGAAGTGTCAACTCCAATTACCATCCCCGAGTGAACGAATCTCTCAAGAACCAGTCCCCACAGAAACAAAATTAGCCGTCATAAAAACCTCAGCGCCTCTACATCTCCGGTCAAGAATCGACCCACCATCACCACCGGTTAGAACCGGAGCCAACCCGAACACAAACCTCATAACCACACACAAATCCTGCATCTCGTTGGACCAAAAACTCTGACGAACGAACCCAGGCCACACGATGACTGACGGTAACGGAGCCAAACCGCAGGAGCCGCTGACACCGCCATGCCACCCGCCAGAACCACCGCCAGGGGCTTTCACCAGAGGATCCCATTAAGCCGGCAAACGCGAGCCACCGCGAAAGGGTGAGCCACAAGACAAGAGTCACCACCGTTAACTAAATCAGATACAGACCCGTCCTCAAGATCCGTTTAATCCAATGTCAGTACCAACGGAGACCGAATCGTCTTCACCAACCTTCAGCCACGAAGACCAGAAAGCCTGTAACGGAGGAAGAGCAACGCTCTCACCGCCGTTAACACCAACGAGCGCGACGCCGGCGAAGTAGGACACACCGAAGGGACTTGATGGACGAGAGAAAATTGCCGGAATAAGACGGAGGAGAACCAGCTCTCGGCAGAAGAGAAGAAGGAAGAGGCTGAGACACAACCAAGCAAACCGGCGCGCCTCACCTCGACCGCAGCCGCCACGACACCGCAGGAGAAGCGCCTTCGACACCAGAGGACACCGAGAAACCATCCGCCGTCAATCACCGAACACCATCAGATCCCAAGAAACAAAGAGGAGAAGCAGCAAAAAGAAACGAAACCGACATGTCCGGCGCCGGTGCTAAGGAAGCCACCGGCGCCGGAGAAGCTAGCAAATCGGAGAAGGAAACGAAGAGACGGCGGTTTGGAGATGCTAGGGCGAACCCTTGTTGTCTTGGAACTCGGGCCCGAGAGAGAATGGGCCCGAGAGAGAATGATTGTTTTTTGGTCAGCTTGATAATAATAGTAATATTATTATTATTTTTTAATTTGGGGAAAAGATAATAAGATGGTAATGTTGAACACGGCGTCGACTCACCGCCTATGGCCGACCAGATACGTCCTCTCTTGAGTCTTGACATGTTTATGTTATGCAATTCCTAGACCTTGGGGCTGGGATGGTAGTAAACAAATTTTTTAAACAAATTTTTTAAACAAATTAATAATATCTTCAACAATTAAATAAATTAAAATAATTTCGAGAAGAAAACTAATTTAGGGATTAGGTAGTTAGTTGATCAGAATCTGCAAGAGAGTGACCAGTTATTTTCTTCTTCATTTCATATTTATTTCGAGTATTTGTTTTTTCAACCACTATAATAATAATAATATACGGTAATAGGGAATCACATGGTGGTGGTCTACTGGGTGATAAATTTATTATGAATGTTATTTTTGGGCAGAAATCGAATTTTACCATTACGATTTCAATCACTTTTGACCATCGTTAGATATTTCCAATGAAAAAGTTAAACACATTTTTATAAATATTGATAATGGTGAGTAGAAATATGATTGGTGGTGACAATATCATAAATATTGTATATATGCAATCAGAATGTGACGTAAGAAAAAATGGTGAATTTAAATAACTAAATCGTGGAAGTTTTTTTTACAAAATACGGTTGACAAAATCTGAAATAAACAAGACGTGATTTGGTTACATGATTGAAAAAATGTGATAACATATAAAACACCAGATTATTTGTTTAAACATGCATGATATCATATTTTACTTATTGACGATTTTTGTTTCATCCCATTTTTGAAAATAAACATCTAACAAATGATCATTTTTAGCAAAAATATATATGCTCATACATATTACTAAAAAAACTCTTTAATATCTAATATATATAAAAGACAAGTAATGAGAGAGAAAAAATCTTCAATCCTTCAATCAAAACAAAGAATTATGCTGACGTGGCACAAATTTTAGTGACTATTCTTTAAAAAAAATTGGTGACTATTCCTTCAATTTTTTTTTATCTTTCTCCATCTCTCTCGATAAAACTTCTCTCCCCATTTCTCTCCAAAAAGCTTCACCATCCTCATCGCAGATCTCCTTTTCTCATCCTGTCCCGGTAAGAAATCTATTGACTCTATTCGATTTCCAGTTTTTATTCATCTACATTTACATAAAATTTGATATGAATATCAGTCGGTGAGTTTGTTCAAAACCCTAATCCTCTTTTCGTTTCTTTCAGTTTAAAAACGGCTGAAGAATATCCTAACACGGTTCGTCGATAAAATCTCAACTATATTTCCTTTCAATTACAAAGCTTTCCCCAGTTTATTGTGAATTTTATGCTTTCCTTATCCCGATAGAGTTTATGATATACTTGCTCTTATTGTTCAACCGATGCGACTTGCAACATCGGATGAGAAAATGTTGAAAAGCAAAGGTACGATTCCATAACCCAACCTCCGATTTTCATCTCCCATAATCCCGTTCGAGTTTATGATATATGAAAACAAAATCGTTGTGTTTGTTTATCTTCTTTTTTCATGTAGTTACGGATCTGTGTTAATCGAATTTAAAATGGGTGTTTGAGCTTCAATTCTCAGAAAACATGAGGCCTAAGAAACGACATACAATCCGTCACCTTCTTCGTCAGTTTAGCCATTTTTGGATCAGTATTGATTTTTCTTTGATTTTTCAATTCCTACTAACCGAAATGACAATTTGTTCTATGAATTGAAATAGTTTTGTGTGTTTTTCTTAATTTTTGAGAATTAGGTCTCCGAAAAAGCTTCAAAAAAACCGTCGGGTGCTCTGATTTCTCGAGAACAAAACTGTTCGATCGAAATCTTTGTCTCATTCCGGTGAATTTGTTTGGAAGGTTCAACGCAAGAAGATGGATCACAAATGAATCTGCTCAATTCAATCAAATCATTTTGTGGAAAGAATGGAAACAAAGAGGCGGTTAAAGAGGCGGTCAAAGTCGATAGGGTTTCTCCAGAACGTCAAGAAGTTGTTGGTGAACCTGCGCTTCCGAGAACTGAGGTTAATATCTCAGTCTTACATTCACGATTATGACAAATGTATATAAGCAATTGGATTCTATGAAAATGTTGACCTTGGATTTTGGTTTTCAGATTGTGAGGTAATTGTGAGCGTACATACAGAAGAAGAACCTCCAAGACCAAAGTAACAAGCGGAAGTCATCTGTGATGATGTGTTGCGTGTGGTTTTCGAGACCGGTTGCAGTGACATGTTCAAAATGAATAAGTTGCTTGCTAAGCATATTCTCCCGATTAACCCATCAAGTAATGGTTCATTACAGGCAATCTTTCTCTCAAAGTCCACATGTTCGTGGTTAGTTGAGTGTTACAGTCCACATATATATATATATATATATATATATATATATATATAATGTTTAGTGGAAGTCAGCAGATTGTTTAAGCCTCTATGTTCTTTGAGTACTTATGAACAGCGTGATTACTGTTTTTGATGTTCTTTATAGATTTATGATGGGACAATGGTATCTCTGTTGTTATTAATGGAGTTGGTGATTTGGGATTTGTGGGTTTTGTGGGACAATGGTATCTCTGTTCTGGATCGTTCGCCGAGGAACATGAAGAAAGATGCGGTCGTGCGAATATATCTGTAAGGAGGAGTTTTTTGGAGAGTGCTAAGCTCGGTGCGTCTCAGGTTATGGATACTTTACAGGTACAAACCTTTACGCTGCTTCCTTTTCCAACATACAGGTACAAACCCAAAAGCTGTTACTTGATTAAATTATTTTTCCTTATAGAGGGAACTTGAATCTGTCAGGATTGAGTATGCAAGCAAAAGCAATTCTCTTCTCTTTCACAATCAAACATGTTATTTTTCTTTTCTTTTTGTTAATTTGATTTTGTAATTGCATAGACCATAGTAAAGATTGAGTGCATTCTCAGTTTGGTTGTTCTTGAGAAGCCTTAGATTCACTCTTACTATGCTGATGAATTGTTGATGTACTTCAGGGGAATATCCAGAATGGGATGAAGATCATCCTATCCACTTTGTTGGTCACTCTGCTGGTCCTCAAGTCGTTCGTGTCGTTCGTGTGTTGCAGCAATTGCTTGCTGAAAAGGTAAATTGAACACACAAATAGTAACTATATCCGACCACATCAACCACTGGGTTTTGAGTTTAACGTCGTTGTCGTTAAGTATTAAGCACCACCTAATTAGCTTATTTTAAAACATTGTTCGATTTGGTTTTATATTTCTGAAGCAAATACTCCTTTCTAAAGAACAATATGGATTTACAAATCTTATTATTTTCAGATATTTAATTTTGTTTTGTATATATTTTCTATCATATTTATCCACAATAAATAGGAAATACTGTTTTAGGAACTGATTTTCAGTGTGATCTCAAAAGTTTTAACCGTTCCATTATTTTTTTTCCACTTCTCACGTTCTCCACTTTTTTTTCCAGTTTCTCCGTAACTATTGCGAGAGCAACATTTTCCATTTATACGAGACACAAAAAAGTCTGAAATTTCTTATTCCAAGTTATTTCATTGATGAACATGTGTCTGGTGATGAAGGCAACACTGGATCTTATAAGGCAGCACTGGCGCTAGATACTTGCTTCGACCTCATACATAGGCTCTGAGAGGGATCATGTACTTAGGTTCTGACAGAATCCCACGAAACCATTCACATTACCTGCAAGCACAAGAGTTCATCATAGAAGTAAGTATTTCCGTTGAATTCCACAAGAAGTTGGTTTATAAAATTTACAATATGGATATTTTAAAGCTGTGTATTATATTAGGCAGCAAAATAGTTGGTTTGTACTACATGGTCTGGAGCTGGACCAGGACTCATGGATGCTGGACTAAAAGTGCTTTGGAAGCTGAGAAACAGGTGGGTGGCATCAAAACAGAAAAAGAAGCAGGTGAATGGACTGTAGCCAAGTTTCATCCTTATCTCCCTCCTCAAAACTATCACACTTGCAGGTAACATAGCTACACACGGTTAGAGTTAGAGTTGATCCCTAAAACATGGTGTTTTACTACAAAATGAACATATAATGTCAACTTCTTCTATTCATGTTTTCTTGCTAAGCTTCGTATTTGAAGTCCATTGTCATGACTATTGAGGTGTTACCATGTTCTAGGTATCAGGATGCACTTGGAGGTGGATGAGTGGTTATGATGCTTCTTATATGCAACGTCTTGACTCAAGTGTTTCGAGTTTCACGCAGCACTTGGTCGAGTGAGTGAACTGATGCTAGAACGCCAAAGAGTCATGGGATCATGTCTACACGCTTCTTTCATGGGATCAATTTCTTCGGTTCTTTGGTATGATAGATTCCAGTTATAGGACAATTAAATATTGATCAATACAATTAACATGAACTTAATAACACAAGGTTTTATTTGGGTAGTTGATACTATCTTTTTATGTTTTTTTAATATAAATACCGGAGTGCAACTCCTAAAATTTGGAAATCGAAATGAAAAGAAATGTGGAGTACAACTCCTACAAATTTGGAATCACAAAGAAAATAGAAACGTGGATAAACCCAGTCCCTTATTTGCAGAACTGAAACAGAGATGAAGACTTTGTCAATTGACTCAGTTGTTGCTATTTCGGATTGGGCCTACAAATACGTTTGGGCCTTTGTTTGTTATCAAGTCCATCCGTGTCACTTTGATTGGATGATTTCTGACATAGCAGATTAGTGTATAAAACCTGAGTTTTTTTTCTGGGTTATTGTTGCAAATCTGTAATTGAATGACACGAATCGTACATGATCAGTACACACAAAGGATACAGAAGAAAAGCTTCCTTTGACATTTTATATGTTTAGAAAAAGTATACAATTTTTATCACGTTTTTATGTTACTTTGTGTTCACTTTATATAACTTTAATTATAAATACCAATATCTTCTATCTCATTATATTTTTAAAAGTTATTAAACTACAAATTAGTAAATTATCACAAAATCCTAATTTGTTTTGACGGAAATAGAAAAATCAGTAAACATTTATTATTTGTGAACAATAGAGTATGCATACCAAGTTCATGATTATAAGATCAATGATTCATAGTAAAGATTTATATTTCGTAAATTTAGACTTTGTATAGGTAATGATATAGATTTCCTATGATTAAAAGTTATATAGAGCTAATGAAAGAAAGTTGTCCAGATGAAACATACACTTTTTGGAACCTCAATATATAAAAGAAACTTACCAGAAAATTTGTCTTAGAAAACAGACATCTTTGTTATCTAAAACTCTGATACTAAAATGTTTTGATATGTTCATCTACAGCTTATGAAATGTGTTTATAGCTAAAACATTCAATTTTTTAATATTTTATGGATTCTTAGCATATTTTTTCAAAGTTTTACTAATATTGCATTTCCAAATTTAAGATGATGCAGTATGTATAATTTTTTTTGTACGATATTCACTTTTTTGGCTGATCGACTGTGAATTAATTATTTTATATCCTATTTTTTTAAGCTCTTGGGTTTTATTATATTTTAGTCCAAAATATATCTATGTAATGCATTATTAATGTAAACTATAAAATCTAATATTTCATGATATTATTGTCTTTGTTATTCATACTATGAAATGATTTTTAAAATAAATGGATTGAAACGCAATGTCTGTGCAACGCACGGACCAGAATACTAGTATATTATAGTTTAAAAGAATTTTGGAAAAGAAACTTGTAAAAAATCTCTAAGAGAAAACTCTTTTCTCTGTTCTCTTTCTTCTTTGGATCATGTGCATAACATAGTTTTCGAAGTTGCTGATTTTTCCGATGGCTGGAAATACCTCTATCCTACCTCTGTGTAGGCCGCCGAAAGGATCCCTCTCTCATTTGTCTCAATATAAGTTTCCTCTTTTGTCTCTTACTTCTAGTGGCGTTTCTTTGCAGTTTTGGTACATCAATTCCTCACTCGACTCCATAGTGTTTGTCTCCATTATATGTCTCTGGTTCATCTGATCTTCCCTCATTATTGGCTCAAAACAGTCTGTCCAACAGATCCATATTAATGAGGTGCATGAGTGTATTGTTGAGAAAGTATATTAGCTCTCTCTCCTGTTACTGTTGTTACCACTATGCAAGATGTTATTCCGACCTCATCTGCAAGTCTCATTACCACTATCACTAATTCAAGTACTGTAGATCCGACTAAGGGTCTTGACAGTCTTCTTTAATTTCGTGGGTCTAAATGGGTCTTTTGTTAAATTAAAACCCCATTTAGCCCCATTTATATGTCTGATTTATATGGATTTAAAAGGGTTTACCCAACCATTTATTAAAAGTGTTTTAATAATATATAAGAGGGTCCCCTCTTAGACCCGTTTATATTTTTTTTGCTTTTTTTTTGTTCATGCTAAACGACGTCGTTGTGTTGCCTTGGTTTCCATTTGCCAATCGACCAGAAGAGCAGAAATCAGATTTTCATCTCCGGCGAAAGTTTCGCTCCTCCGCCTTCCCTTCTCCGACCACCGTCGTCTGCTCCTTCGATTCTCCTTCTCCTTCGATTCTCCTTCTCTACAGGTACGATTTCGATTCTCCTTCTCCTTCGATTCTCCTTCTCTACGGGTAGCTAGTGTAGTGTTTGATTGTTCAGCAAATCAGATTAACTAGTGTTTAAGTTGCCTAAACGTCTTTGATTGTTTTCTTCTTACAAGGAGCATAACGAATTAACGATGTATTAAAGCTCTTTCATTTCTGTCAAGCTTTCATTTTTCTTACTGGGTTTGAGAGATTATTGCTTGTCGTTGCTTGTGGACCATTCTCCTTGGTTTTGATATCGCTTTCATTCGATTTTAGTCCTTCATTTTCGTTTGTCTGTGGAAAGAAACACGACCAGGGGATCAGTTTCTGAACCATATTTACCTGTTTCTGAGGAGGTTTTGTGACATGGAAATTGTTGTCTAAATCACTTGACTTTGGAATTTTCTGGAACTTCTTCCTGTGTAATTGCCATCCGTTGGTTAGATTCTGGATGTTGCTCTTCGTGGTTGTCTAATCTACCTGTTATGTGCAAGTAGGGATGTATATACTAATAGTTACTATTAATTTTAGGGTGCAAGCTTTACCGTGCAAGCAACTCCCTGAATTAATGGTCCATGGTTAATGCTTTGCCACACTTTTTGTTTGACCTCTGTTTTTGGTACCTCGTCAAGTCTATATTAACAGCACGGCTGAATGAGTTGATGATACGAATTTCGATAGATAATGCAGCAGGTTTAAAGCTGTTTGATATTTCTTTAAAGTGTCTTCTTGTTCTTTCTCTGGTCTGGTCAAGGATTTGTTCTGGAGCATTCGAGAAAGTGTGAGATATGTGAAAGCGTCTCAATCGAGAATAGAAGCGTTTGCAGCATGTGTAGAGAGAGTTGGGATTAAGAGTGGAGCAGGATTGTCACTTGATGTTCAAACCAGGTGGAACTCTACATATGAGATGCTTGTAAGAGTGCTTAAGTTCAGGAAAGCCTTTGTTAGCATGGAGCTCTATGACAACAATTATAAGACTTTGCCTTCAGAATATGAGTGGAACCGTGGAGAAGTGATATCTGATTTGCTGAAGCTTTTCAGTGTCATCACAACTCATTTCTCAGGTTCGAAGTACCCGACATCCAATGTGTATTTCACACAGGTATGGAGGATTGAGTTGTTATTGAAGAAGTACTCAACTTGTGAAGATGATGCTGTGAAAGCAATGGCTGAGAAAATGAAAAGGAAATTTAGTAAGTATTGGAAGCAATACAGCCTCATTTTAGCCATGGGAGCAGTTCTAGATCCAAGGATGAAGATGTCAATACTTGAAAGATCTTATGAAAAAGTTGATCCATCTACTTCTGCGTCGAAGATTAAAGAACTTAGAGAGAATTTGAAAGAGCTCTATGATGATTATCATTCCCGTTTGACTAGTTCTTCAGGTTTCTCAGCTCCACGAGCTCCACATGAGTTAGTTAATGAATCTCCGCTTGATGATGATCTTGATAATGTGAGTAGTTTTTACAATACAGTATTAGAAGTTCACAGTATAGTCTAATATGTGACATTTCTTTGTTTTACAGAATCTTTTAGAGTTGGAAAGAAGCATTGATGTGGGTGATGGCAGCACTAAGACACATTTAGATATCTATTTAGATGAGCCGAGACTAGAAAGGAAGTCGTTTCCAGACCTTGATATTTTGGGCTATTTGAAAGATAACAGACATCGATTTGGAGATTTAGCTTCCATGGCATGTGATATACTCAGCATACCTATCACGACAGTAGCTTCTGAATCAGCCTTCAGCATTGGAGCTCGAGTACTGACTCCATACAGGAACCATTCAAGTTTATGTTTGATCTTCCTTTGACTTTTTTAACCTCTGGTGGATGCATAACAGGCTGATCGTGTCTCAAATGTCTGCATCTCCGCCGAAGGAATCTGAGGATTAAGACATTTTGCAAATCTTTTCAAGGATTTTAAAGACATGTTTTGGTTAACCTCAACTTTTACAAGATAATGATTCATGTTTTGCAGATGTCTGAGGATTATTGTTAACTTTATTATAAAGGCTATATAACGTCAAATATTTTAGTAATTTATGTCAACATATATTATATTATGTCGGTTATTTTTATGTTACCATATACAAAATTTTAATTTAAAACCTTGTGAGCAAAGTTTTAACATAATTTGTAACAATTAAAAGGTAAATAGACAATTTTAATGAGTTTACATGGATCTAAATGAGTCAATATAATTTAAAAGGGTTTAAATGGAGTACCCTATTAGACCTTTAAAATAAATGGGTCTTACAGGGTATGAGATTTAAATGGGTATGGGTTTAAAATGGTTGGGTCTAATGGGTTACCCATAACAACATCTCTAGATGTAGACTTACCTTCTGCTCCTACAGTTTGCGGCTTACCAAAATCTAGCTTGCTTCTAGGCTCTGTCAGTGGTCTTCCTCCCGTGTCTGAAGCGAAGGTGGCTGATATGGAATATTCTTCCTCTGTCTGTGATCTTCCTCCCGTGTCTGAAGCGGAGGTGGCTGACAGGGAATTTTGGGGTAGTTTTCATTCCTCTCCTGAAGTGCTCGAGCGATCTTATACAAACGTTGATAACTGAGCTGCAAAGCTGCAAAAATCATTGGAAAAAATGTTAAAATAAGTTTGCTAGTCTAAGTTTTAATGATGCAAGTGTACCTTGGATAAATATTCCTGACTCGGTGTTTATCAGAGGTGCACAAATGCATATAATGATCTTGTTATTGGAGCTTTTATGGGTAAAACACCTTCTTTTGGTGATATACAAAGCGTTTTGGCTCACATTTGGGGAAAGGGAATGAAGATAGAGATCCATTTACGGCCATATTCTAGATATATGCTAGTTAGAATTCCTAATTCTACGGTTAGAAACAAAATTGTTGATAAGGAAATATGGTATATTGGAAATCCTCTCTTAAGTTATATGTCGCCCAATGGACATCTGACTTGGATATTAAGCCTCCCTCCTTTACTTCCATCCCTCTTTGGACCCCATGCCAAAGAGATTCCTTTTGATATTTACACGCATGAAGGGGTTAGGCGGGTTGCAGATTTTCATGGATTCCTAGTTGAAGGATATGATTTTACAAGAAAGGTGACTAATATCAACATTGCTCATATTAAGGTTAAAGCAGATTGCACTAAGCCTCTTCCAACCTAAGATGAAATTGAAAGAGAGAATGGTGATGTGGTACCTATTTTTGTGGATTACCCTTGGGTCTCTCCTACTTGCCCCTGATGTAAGGAAATGGGACATTTATATGCTCTTTGTCTTAACGGTCTTTGCAATCCATTCATGCGTCAAAATGTGCCTAAGCAGAAGGGTTCAGACCTTTCGTCGTCCGCTTCTGCTCTTGCTCACAATGAGAATGTAATAGTTATATCAAAAGAGAATTGTCTGGCTCTAGACCCTATAAAAATGCTCAAGTTAGGGTTACTGGCTTATCCATTACTGTTTTGAATCATGAAGTTGTTAAGCCTTCTGCTATCACGAACCTAGTCAGTATCTCCCAAGAAGATGAGAGACCTTCTTCTAGTATCTATGGACTTTTTTCCCCTGATGAGCAAGTGAATGTTGATAGGATGACTCATGTTGTTGCTCTTCCTGTGCAGACTAACGTTTATCATCCTACAAGGTAATTTTTCAAGAAAATCCATACCCAAGAATGAAAGAAATTGGGTAAATCTCCTTCGGGAGTGGTTAAGGAAAAGATTGAAACTTCTAATACGTTTGCCTGTTTGGATGTTTCTGATAAATCTGACCTCACAAGTGTGTATGTTACTGAGCTGGATCAGGATCTGTCAAATAGGCCTTCAGAAGTCAACTCAGTCCAATGGATGGAATTACTTAAAAGGCTCCTCTGCAATTAGTCGCCAATTCAGGATTTAGGACAAATCAATGATATGTTTAATCCTTTGTGCACTCCAGCTTTTGCTTCTGGTAATATAATTCCATCTACTCCCCCTGAAGTGGGTTCTATTCTGCAAAGGGGAGACACCCAACAATAAGTTTTTATGTTAGATAACATTTGTTTGTGAATGTCATAGGTATTATTGAATCTGATAAGCACTAGACTTTTCGACTCTGGCTAATTATGAATAAAGTATTTTACGACTGAGGGACACTATAATGTAATGTGTAACAGTCATATCAGGTAACGAGGGAAATGTAAATTTTGGATTGATTCCTGGAGTCCATTCGGACCTATGCGAGGAGCCAGACATGATGCCATAGAAGGTCGATGACCGAGTTTTTGAAATGTTCAAAGCAAAAGACATTTATGATCTTTCTAGTGATCATTCACTACTAGAAAACATAATTTTTGCGACTACATCTTGCAACTATATTTGTATTTATAACATTATGTGATTATTTAGTACACATACCAAATATAGTTTGCATTGAAATAGAAAAACAAACATACATTATATAGTTGCTTAAAACCCGAAAGTAATATCAAATTAAAGCTACCAATCTACAAGTTCATATAGATCACTTGATCATAATAGAACCACAACATCAGATTTTCTTCCGGATCGTATTCCTCTGGTACTGGTTTGGGAAACCTAAAAAGAAAGCAAAAACATTGTATTAATTTTACGCAATATATAAAAATAAACATAATAAACTAATGAATTAATCAAAAAAATTAACAACCTATTGACGAATTCCATCCAGTCATAATTTTCATACTAGTCATACATGATCGTTGAACGCCTTTTTGTCCTTTTAGCCAAATGTAGCCTAATATATAAACAATCACAAACAAAATTAATTACTATCCAATGCAATCATCTCATCTATATATAAATAAGACTTTGTACATCTTACCTGACTGTCGTTTAACGAAGAAGCATTTGAGAATTACGAAGACATGCTTATTTGCATTGTACCTAAACATTTTGGCCAATTCTTTTCCATATTTCCAAACTAACACACAAAGGATACTCTGAAGGCTATATATGATATAAATTTATTAGAGTTATTATCAGATTCTAATATAATAAAAAAATCTTCAAAATAAAAGACAAATAATATCTCACCTTGTATCACAAAGGGTAAACTTTAACTTAGGCCATGCCCAATGATACTCGACCTTTCCAGCATGTGTTACAACACCAAAGATATTTATAAAGGAAATATTATAATTTAGTGGACCATATCCAAATAGCATGTATATCATTATAACCCTAAGCAGAAAATAATATTTAGTGCAAAATCCGCTAGGATAAGGATCATTAACCATCCCATCCAATATATCCGAAATCGATAAAACACCATGAAATGACCTCACAGGAGATTATCGAAAGTAAGACAGAACTATGTATTTTATTCGAATATGAGCTTAAATCTGTGAGGAGTCAAAGAAATAAAATTTGGTGCAACCACAACTTGAGCATCTTCAAGGCGAAACCAACGACTCTCGCGCCATAGTGAATACAAGAATAGTTCAAAATCTTGAGTGTGCACAATTAGCTTCATCCAGATACCCTGAATCGAAATAGTTATTCTCCGCGATAAAACATGTGACAGTCAAAAACCAAAATCGTCAAAAATTGTAGAAGAGAAAACGCGATTACCTCTTCATCGCCATTTGAAAAAACACACATCCACACACGAATGAGGAACACCCTTAAATCCCAAAGAGATGTTAAATAATCGTTGATCTGAGATAATAGCATGCAAATCTAGCACATCCATAGTCGTTTGAGAGATCTTACTTTCTTAGTCGAAATTTAGAGAAGAAAAAGTTTACTTATACTCGCAAAGACTTAATAAAGAAAACGAACCATTTAGGAAATGGGACTAAAAGTCGCAACTGATATATCATGGTTTTTCTAGGTTTTCAACCATGATATAATTGTATATATTGAGTCTTTAACCTGGTTTTTAGAGTCTATTGAGTCTTCTACAGGTAGATTTGCGTTTGGAGCAAAGGATGGGATTATAGGACGTTTCTGGTGATTTGTGAAACGAGCTGAAGTTGGTGTCTCGACCATGATTGAGTGTCGACCGACACTGACTTGGATGTCAGTCGACACTGAGCGCGACAAAACAACATCCGAGAGTTGAAGACAAGTTTTGAAGATTTGCAGAATTTCCCAGAAGTTTTTCTTAATTCTAAACTGACCTCAAAAAGTGTTTAGAGAGTTTAATTAGGTTTTCAGACTCATTCTACCTTTTATCTTGTTCTTAACTTTGTTCTTGCTTGAGAGATTGGAGAGGGCTGATTCTTGCTACTTGTGACATTGAGAGAAGAATTTCGAACCCTTTTTCTTTATCTATTAAGTCTTTTGGTTTTCTATTCATGATGTGTTGTTTGATTATTAATATGTCTGAGTAGTAACCTAGTTAGATTTAGGAATTCTCACAAAGGTTTTATGCTTGTTTGATAATTGATTGATTAGGATTCACCATCCATTGTTCATCACCTAAGTGTTCTTAATACTGAATTCTAGACTGATCACCTAGGGTTTAGATCTTAGACCATTAACAATAGCGCGAGAGTGTGAGTTATAATATGAACAAACTTAGAGTGAGCAATTTGACTAGATACAAAGAGATTTGGTTTAGGAGAATTGTGAACCGATAGAACCTGTTCTTAATGCTTGTTTAGAACTCTAGGATCACAAAGAGATTTGGATTGCTAGGTTGCTAGATATAGAAATAATCTCAGCGAGATTTGGATTATTTAACATTGTGTTTCTAGTTCTTGAACCTGTTTTAAATCTGAATCCGGTTAGTTAAGTGTCTAGCATAGCATAATTCCTGAGAACTTCCTAAGTCTGACGCCTTTCTTCCTATTGAAAACTCCTTCTAGTTTATTGCTTTTGTTTACTGCTTTCCTTGGATTTGATTTAGCTTAGCTTGACAACATATAATCTATCGTGTGACCGTGAGTCCTTCTGGATTCGATACCCTAAGTACTACATTGCATAACTGTGCACTTGCAGTAGAATAGGATTAAAACTCTGAGCTAAGTGTGGGGGAGTTGATATATCATGGTATTTCTAGGTTTTCAACCATGATATAGTTGTATATATTGAGTCTTTAACCTGATTTTTAGAGTCTATCGAGTCTTCTACAGGTAGACTTGCGTTTGGAGCAAAGGATGGGATTATAAGACGTTTCTGGTGATTTGTGCAACGAGCTGAAGTTGGTGTCTCGACCATGATGGAGTGTCGACCGACAATGACTTGGATGTCGGTCGACACTGAGCGCGACATAACAACATCCGAGAGTTGAAGACAAGTTTTGAAGATTTACAGAATTACCCAGAAGTTTTCTTTAATTCTAAACTGGCCTCAAAACATGTTTAGAGAGTTTAATTAGGTTTTTAGACTCATTCTACCTTTTATCTTGATCTTAACTTTGTTCTTGATTGAGAGATTGGAGAGGGCTGATTCTTGCTACTTGTAACATTGAGAGAAGAATTTTGAACCCTTTTTCTTTATTTATTAAGTCTTTTGGTTTTCTATTCATGATGTGTTGTTTGATTACTAATATGTCTGAGTAGTAACCTAGTTAGATTTAGGAATTCTCACAAAGGTTTTATGCTTGTTTGATAATTGATTGATTAGGATTCACCATCCATTGTTCATCACCTAAGTGTTCTTAATACTGAATTCTAGACTGATCACCTAGGGTTTAGATCTTAGACCATTAACAATAGCGCGAGTGTGAGTTATAATATGAACAAACTTAGAGTGAGCAATTTGACTAGATACAAAGAGATTTGGTTTAGGAGAATTGTGAACCGATAGAACCTGTTCTTAATGCTTGTTTAGAACTCTAGGATCACAAAGAGATTTGGATCGCTAGGTTGCTAGATATAGAAATAATCTCAGCGAGAGTTGAATTATTAAGCATTGTGTTTCTAGTTCTTGAACCAGTTTTAAATCTGAATCCGGTTAGTTAAGTGTCTAGCATAGCATAATTCCCGAGAACTTCCTAAGTCTGACGCCTTTCTTCATATTGAAAACTCCTTCTAATTTATTGCTTTTGTTTACTGCTTTCTCTGGATTTGATTTAGCTTAGCTTGACAACATATAATCTATCATGTGACCGTGAGTCCTTGTGGATTCGATACCCTAAATACTACATTGCATAACTGTGCACTTGCAGTAGAATATGATTAAAACTCTGAGCCTATCAGCGACCTACGATATATTCCACAATTTTTCCATTTGTTTTTTTTTTGATAAAAAGTAAATATGTTTTAACCTCAATAAATATATTTATGTCATCATATATGCATGAAAATGCAGGTGAGGCAATATACTAAAGTGCATAAAGTAAGAGAACACAAATATTTCTTTCTCAAATTCGAATTTACTTGAATAGAAAGCAATTACACCAATCACAAACGCATAAATCAAACCCTACTGAACTACCGCTCTATTCAATACCATGAACTCTTCAGGATCACCCAAACCCTGAGCTAAACTCCCCCTGAGCCTAGACTTCAACACACACACAACCTTGAGTTTGTATTCTCTTAGCTCATGCATCTTCATAAGGCCACACCTTTCTCCGTTACATTAGGCTAAACTTTCTCCTTAAGTTTGCCTAAATAAAGATATATAACATATCTTTTTGTTAAGATATTTCCTACTCCTTTTTATAACTTTTCCTTTTCCTATATCTACTGCTAAAAATAAGAAAACCACTCAAAACTGCAATCTTCTCTCTAATATCTTCATCCATCTCAGCAAACAACTCATAAACCGAATCACATTATAAAGATACGTTCATATCTCAACAATCGAACATATCAACGTCCTGAGTCACGTCTTGTACTACCACTTGTACTACGTTGTGACTGACATATCAAATACATATTCATTCTCTATCTTTTTGACTATGTATGTGAACTCAAAAACCCTAGCATCAAAGGCTTCATCACTAGCAATATCCAACACCATCCAACACCATCCAACACCAACAATACCATTCTCCCCCTACTTGAGTCACATCATAGTCAAAAAATAACACAAGAACCGTCCTCCTCCATATTGAGGATGAAATCCTATGGCACCATATCCGAAGTGATTAACTTTCTTTCTCCAAATATTTCTGGGCCTTGTCCCTCCATGATTAGTCTTTTGAACATGTCCTTTAACTTCACAATGATAACATATTGGACCATGAAATCTCACTCCATAAGCTTGCTCCATTCGCTTCTTCTCCCTCAATAACTTAAAGCATCTTGGCCTAATATGCCCAAAAACTCCACAATGATGACAAACAAGTCGCCAAATTCGTTAAAGTGCACTCTTCACTTCTGAGATTTTCCTTGTTGCAGTCGCTGAGCAGCTTTTGTACTAGTTGACGTACCATTTGCAGACTTCAAAACAATTACAATATTTATAGTAGCTGTCGATGCAACATCGATTTTTCCACCAAACACAAAAACACAATCAGCTTTTGAAGATTCTACCTTGAATCCATGACCACATCGATAACTTTTGCTAATGGTGAGAAGATCCAACTGCTTTGTGCCATTATTCAGCATCCTAATGCCTTTTTGAGTTTCTTCAAGTTGAACTCTGTCTTGATGTGCTTTTTCTTCTTTCTCTGTTGCATATTTTCGTACTTCAACAACTTGAGCTTCTAACTTGACTTTCTCCTTAGTCAATACTTAGTTCTCCTCAACCAGCTTACACCAATGCTCATACAAAGATTTTTAGTTCTCAACAAAATCATCATCATCATCACTTCCAGGATCGTCATCACTTTCATCCTTGTCACTTTCAATTGCACACCCAGTTGCAGACGCTGACGCAGATTCCGACGCATACGCTAATGAAGACCCTGTTGCAGATTTTGTAGCAGAACTAGACTCAAAAGTTGTGAATGCCACAAAATTCTTTAGTCCTCCACCATCATCTGAATTACTTTCAGAATCAACCTCGGCAATCTTCTTCTTCTTCTTCTTCTTCTTCTTCTTCTTCTTCTTCTTCTTCTTCTTCTTCTTCTTCTTCTTCTTCTTCTTCTTCTTCTTCTTCTTCTTCTTCTTCTTCTTCTTCTTCTTCTTCTTCTTCTTCTTCTTCTTCTTCTTCTTCTTCTTCTTCTTCTTCTTCTTCTTCTTCTTCTTCTTCTTCTTCTTCTTCTTCTTCTTCTTCTTCTGCTGCAAATTTACACAATACGGCTAACATGAGCAAATCCATGACATTCATAACATCCTTTCTTTGATAATGGGTTGCCCTACTCCTCCTTTTTTTTTCCTTGTCTTCCTTCAGCTTCAGATAATTAGAAAATTGTCTTGATAGCACTGCCATAGGATCTTCAGAAGATAAAACTTGTAGAGCAACACCAACATCCTTCTTATGAGTTTTTTCCTCATACGATTTTCTCAAGTCAAAATCTTGAAGTATCCCAACAAATTCATTAAACGCCATCTCATCCAGATTATGAGCTTCTTTAACAGCAAAAAATTTTGACTCAAAATTTGATGGAAGAGATCTCTTCAACTTCTTTATAAGATTCTTGTCCTTGTAATGCTTTCCAAAAGCGAATGACTCATTATATATGTCACACAAATTAGAACGAAATTAAGCCATGTTTTCACCTTCACCCATCCTTAGATTCTCTAATTTAGATGCTACCATATCCAACTTAGTTCTCTTGACACTTGTGGTACCTTCAAACATGTTCTCTAATGTTTTCTATGCTTTTTGAGGTGAAACACATTGAGAAATCAACTTGGAGTAACTTGCATCAACTGCATTGTAAATTGCAGTCTAGGTCAACTCAATGCCCTCTTCTCTTCAGCATTCCATTGATCTCTCGGCTTAAGAACTTCAACTCCCTATCCTTAGTCATCAAATGGGGATTCCATTCAATCTCAATCGAATTCCAAAAATCCTCATCGATACCAATAATGAAAGCTTGCATACGAACCTTCCAATATCCATAATTTGACGAATCAAGCCGCGGTAGTCTTTTCATAGACGTTCCTTCTTGATGAGACTCCATCAAACTTGATTTGAACTCTGTGCTACTTCCTGAGCTACCTTCTGGTCCTCACCTTAGATCTGCCCGAAACAAGACCAAATCTCTATCGATGACCCGCTCTAATACCAATTGAAAATGAAAGTGTGGCAATATAATAAAGTGCAGAAAGTAAGACAACACAAAGTTTTCTTTTTCAAATTCGAATTCACTTGAATAGAAATCAACTACACCAATCACAAACGCATATATCAAACCCTACTGAACTACCACTCTATTCAATACCATGAACTCTTCAGGATCACCCAAACCCTGAGCTAAACTCCCCTTGAGCCTAGACTTCAACAAACACAAGACCTCACAAATACAAAGCTCTCTCTTGAATTTTTCTTCTCTTGGCTCCTGCAACTTCATAAGGCCACACCTTTCTCCTTTCTATTAGGCTAAACGCTCTGTAAGTTTACCTAATTAAAGATATATCAAATATCATTTTTGTTAAGATATTTCCTACTCCTTTTGTAACTTTTCCTTTTTCATATATCTTCTCCTAAAAAAAGTAAACCACTCCAAAATGCATCTTGTCTCTAATATCTCCATCCAGCTCAGAAAATAACTCATAAACCGAATCACATTATAAAGATTCTTTTATATCTCAACAATCGAACATATCAACGTCCTGAGTCACGTCTTGTACTACCACTTGTAGTACGCCGTGACTAACACATCAAATACATCTTCAATGCATACTTTAATAATTAGTCTCGAGTGCCGCATCAATACAGAGAGAGAGAGAGAGAGAGAGAGAGAGAGAGAGAGAGAGAGAGAGAGAGAGAGAGAGAGAGAGAGAGAGAGAGAAGATGTTACACGGCGCACATGTATTTTTAATATAAATAGAGCCTAAATAGTACACAAATTGCCGACACTTAAGGAGTGTTTCTCTTTGAGACACCCATCAAATCAACCCTAATCATGGTTAAATATCATGCAAATTAAGGGTTACAATACTTGGTTAACTTACTATATTTTTCATTAAAGGTTGCCATAATTTATCGACTTGAGTTCTACGCCACCACTACAACCGTTTTGATGAGATTAATAATCCACTGTCAATTTGTAAATATAACCAATTTCATTAAGTACTTGAAAACGATAATGTATACAATACATCAAAAGTATATTGTAACATAATCTACTACATATAACAAACCTTATATTAATTAAGGATCTTCATGAAGATAACAATGCCAAATGTCGAAATTATCTCTTATGATTGTGAAAAAAATAATGATTCAATGGTCCAAAAGCATGTATTGTACATGTTTGTACCTTTGAAACCATAGTTCCACCAAGCCAACCAAGTCTTTATCGGAGGACACATACACCTATAAAGCCCGTTGATATCTACACTTCGTCGCTTCTCATAAAACAGTACCCACCGTATGTCTGACTTTTCATTCCTATGTCTCAAAGTTATCTTACACGTATTCGAGTTGAAAATTTGCGCTCGATGATGTACCCACGGTTCAAAACTTCTCCTTCTCCATAAAAAACCCGCAAGAACATAGAGTATGCGTTTATCCCTATCTCCCATGAACTATCTGCCGATATATTGATCATAGCCTCTTTTTTAACCATTCGGTCACTGGAGGACGATCTATCGATCAAACAGTCGCAACATACAAAAAAACATACCTCAGAGGAGAAGAGCATAAAGGTTTTCGGATTCCAGACATCTGTTGACGAATTTAGCTATAACCCTAAGCGGGCACCATATAATTTCATTAATTCCTGAAGTATAGATCGACAGACTTATAGAAATATGAGTTTTCTCCGACGTTTTGCAGCGCCTTGCATGTTGCCTTCGCCCGAGCAAAATAGCGTATATCTTCGTCATCGTCACTGACGTCAATAAATATTTTTTTTAGGACATCACTAAGAAGGTAATTCATTACGATTTTGGTAAGAAAAGATGGAAATAGGAAAATGAGAAATATAACAAATAATATTGTAGAATATTTGAGATCGATATCGTTTCATGCAACCACATAAGTTTATTTATAGAGAGGATGCAACTTTTCGGGTTTCCATAAATTTATATAATTTTTATGTTATTGTTATTTATTTCTTAATATGCATATTTCACGTGTATCTTCGGGTTGGAGTAAGTTTATGCATATGATGAATCTATTTCGCTAGGTAATAATATATAATGTTGAGTAATTATTTATTGCAGTTTAGAATTTATAAAAATAAATGCGTAGCTACTTTTATCGATTGTTGAAATAAATTAGATATATGTCTTATCAGTTTAATAATTTTGCCTGTTTGAAAAATACATGCACCAATTGAAAAGAAGTATTAAGATGACTAAACTGATCATAAGCGCATCTAGATGTTCATATTAGTCTATAAATAATCATTAATTCAGTCATGAAATAGTAGCAATGTGGTCGCAATGTACTGAAGGATGATGCATACATACTCCCTCTGTTTAAAACTTGGGGAAATATGAATTGGTAGCAACGGATAATGCCGAAATTAGTTTCTGGGATTTGACAATGTTCGACGTACACTGTGGCGTGGTTAATCTCTAGAAAGCCCCTATGGAGAGAGAAAAGGTACTATGAAAGAGGATTCGAGGTTATAGGCGGTTGGATAACGTGTAAGGAAACATTAATAGGGGACAAGAATATCGGTGAAAAATCTTTACTTTTTTCGCATTTCAAATTTTAAATTATTGTGTGGACACGGTAAAAATCTAACACAATTACATGTTATCTTTGCAATGGATTATAAAAATTACCTTAAACTCCCCGCTAGAAAGAAATCTCTTCTTCCTAGGTCGTCCAACTGACCTTTTAACTGTCGGTGGTCGTAGACTCCCTCCGCCTACATCTGTAGGTGATGGAGCGAGTTGATTAACGTCAGGCACTGACATTATTATTCATGCATAAGCATTCCTACAATAATTGGTTGTGTAGTGGACATCAAAGAGAGTTTCTACACGCACCCCCTCTCTTATGCATGATGCAACCGCATGAAGGCAATGTATACCGACTATCTGAAATTCATGGCAAGTGCAGCTCTTCTCCCAAAGGTGGACGGCAAAAGAGATGTTCTTATCATCTCCCACTGCATATATCCCATCTGCTATCTTCTGAACAACATAACTACTTGATTTTTCATAGTTCTCGATAATCATCTCCTGGATATTTGGGTTCAAAACATCGTCACTTTGTTCAGAAGCGTCTCGACGGAGTGCAAACCATGATACCAGAGTAGTGCGGAATGTTTCCAGAATTGAGATCACCGGGAATTCCCTGCACATCCTTTTCACGTTGTTTAAAGGCTCTGCGATGTTAGTAGTCGTAATGTTATACCTCTCCCCTATAAAATGCGATCTTGTCCAATGTTCAAATCCAATATCCGTGATGTAATCAGCGCAACCTTCATCAGTTGCCCTTAGCTCTGCTAACACACAGTCAAAGCTGGAAAACTTATAAGCCCGGGTAACTTGAGATACCAAGTAAGGCAGATTACCTCCCTTGAATTTTGTACGAATGTTTCATTCGAGGTGCTTGATACACGCATCATGAGACGCCATAGGATAAACCTGCGCAACAATATTGAAGTTACTTTTCAATCTTGTTTACAATAAACTGTCATCGTTTTTGCCTTCATAAGTTTCAATAAACTTAGTTATCATTTATTTGTAGATATACCTTCCCAAGTGCTGCATAAATTGATGCATGCCGATCTGAAATTATGACCGAATCCGGTTCATCGGGTCCTATTCCGGTTACCTTATAGAGTAACCATTCCCATGAGTCGTGATTCTCGCTATTCACTATTCCAAAACCGAGGGGGAAAATTTGAAAATTGTCGTCCTGAGAACTTGCTGCAAGGAGACATCCTCCATAACGTCCACCTAGGTGTATCTCGTCTATGACCACTACCTTACGCATGAATTAGTACCCAACTGCGGAAGCAACCAAGGGGAAGAATAAGTACTTGATCTTTCTACACCAGATTTATCCATTTCCGTTTGAAGTCCCAGTACTGAATCAGGGTTGCTTCTAAGCACTTGGTCAAAGTACGGAGGTATGAGCGCGTAACTTCCCATCGAAGTTCCCATAGCAGTATCCATTGCAATCTCTTGGGCCATCCAGGCTTTCCAATAACTAACATGGAGACTGAATTCCTGGAGGAGGATGCGCCTGAGCTCCGATGCTGCTGGACCTCACTTTCCAACACCATACCGTCCCCGCATCATATCCCCAATAACAGCAGTTGATGCCTGTCTATGAAAATTCCCCCTCGCATCAACACTACAAGTACGCTTTTGTGTTGCACTCCATACTTTGTATCTCGTGCAACCATCCAACTTTGCCGCGTAAACTCTCCAGGGGCAACCATCACCTACGCAAACAACGATGACCATGCTATTGCTAGATCGAGCGTATCTTAAATGGAACTTGCGATGAATTGCATGAATAGCTAGCTTCATCCTGCACTCCTCTTTGATCTTGAATATACGGCCTATGAAATCTCATCTCCCTCGTAGTTAACTTCTCGGATCGCCCTATCCAGGTGTCATCTGTCATCATGCAAGGGATTCATTTATGTAATACATGTCATTACTCACAGTACCGGTTAAACGCTGTTAATGTAGTTAAGTTGAAATATTTTTTTTGTTGCCTTCTCCCATTTCATCATCAAAATAAGGTGGGGCATCTCTTGTGTGCAAAGCAGGTGTTATCCGACTTTCTTGCTGCACGACTAACTCGGTAGGTGCAACTACTCCCAGCGGTTGATGTACATTTGATTGATTTCCATGGTTGTTCCGTAAACCATCGTTGTTAAATGGGAGACCGTATCTACCCCCAACGCCCATGAATTCCGGGTTTTCATCACACATGAGCAATTCTTTACCTTTTCCACTATTTGGTACCACTGCCAGCTCCCGAAATGGGTGGATAAACAAAAGGGACCCTTACATAGTTTTCATTACCGTTATCACACAACATCAACGATTTGTCTTTAGTTTTAGTTGGTTGGGAACCTACGTTGCCGAGTAAAATTCCTTTCCGTGAAACTAAATTGCGTCGTACACTTCGACCATCTGCAATATTTTTCCATTTCATTTATAATCATGTAGTCATATATGACCAAATTTTGTAAAACAATCTTCTGCCGAGTAATAATAAGGGAAATAGTGTTCAGATTACCTGCTATTCCACATCTGGTTTCAGGTCCAACAAGAAACACTAGTTCAACCCCACTAGATGGAAACAACCTTGCGTTACTTGTGTCCCCTCCTTCCTGGTTAACATCCATACCACCAACCATTGGCCTTGGAATAGGGTTGGACACATTTTGGTTGATGTGGATATAGAAGTGGCGGACTACAGCTATCTAGAAAAATATGACATCACTTCATAAGTTAACTAATAACTATCTTAATCGGTAATCATAGTTATCGTTTATTGGATCAATTACCATCACTGCTCAAACTTAATGATCCTCCAGTCCTAAGATCCAAGTCTCCAGATGTTGCATATTCGGTGCTTCCCCTCTCCAGAGACATAGGAGAAGTGGGCGAAGTCGAGTTGGAGGGAAGCGACACTATTTCGTTGATCCTACCATTGTTCGGTTGATGTCCATGTGTGTTTGCATTCATCTGTGTCCAACGATCCTCTGCAAATTTTAAAGACAATCTCCCTTCCCTAAAATAGGTGGTCACAACGTCGAGCTTTTCTTGAAATGGTACCGCTGCATAATCACCATGAAAAGATTACCATGTTATAATAACAATTTGCCGGCCAAGGTAACAACGTAAATGTCATATACATTGTTCTAACTACCTTCATTGTAGGTTCTCCTACGATCTGGTAAATCAGGAAACTGCGATCTACCTTCCTTGAAAAAACTGGACACAGCCGCACCCTGTTCTTCAAATGGTACCACTACATTACAAGGTGGTGAGTAAATATTAGTTGGTACAATCATTACCACATAATAAACAATATTTCCTTCTTTTGTTAACCCTACAAGCCTCAAAACATACCTTCACTTCCTCTGAGGTCAATGTCCACATCTGGTGGGTAAACTCTAGTCCGTATTGGTGGTAAGTTGACCATAAGCAGAGTCGTCAGGCCTCCTCCACCAACGTGGCTACTTTATACAACTTCAATATGACTCCCAACACAAGTAGGTATGTTAACCGTAGCAGGTATTACACGAACACGAAGATAGACCTCCTCTAAATAAGCTTGGATCGCCATGAACAAGGTCGCATCCTCATCGTTCTTGATGTGATTAGGATCAGCCTTTTTCCAATCTGGTCAAAGCATCCAATGAGGCCATTGATAAGTAACCTCCACACCGTCGTTCATGTTCATATTTAGCTTCTCTTTAATCGTACGAACCATTTCTTCGAATACCACCTTCTCCTTCAAAGTGATTGAGCAGCTAATGGCATCCATATCAGCTTCGTGCTGCCAATTCCCATCACCATCCTTCACCCACTTACCACACAATACACGAATTTGTAGAGACATCTGCAATATTTAGGATGTTAAAACCCTCTTCCTCACGACGACAAGTGTCAAGTTGAAAAACAAGAAATCAGAGAGAAATATATACTTACCTGTGAAGGACAAAGAGGGCTCCACCGGAATGAATGTAGTCAAGGAATCTTGTTGATGAAGAGTTAATGAGGGTGAGGGAAATTTTTACGTTGTTGCTCTAATACCTACTTGCCTGCTAATATAGTAGTTGATGCCTTCTGCAATGTGTTGCTTCGTTTAGTGGAGATTAGATTTTGAGAAGATTTTTTAGGTGTAATATAATATTATTATTATACTTCTGCACAACTCTCACAAAGACCAACGCAACTACATAAGCAATGATGATAAACATTGAGAGAATGGGAGTGAATTTACAAGGAAACGGCAGCGGCATATCATGATTAGATCTCTTTGCCTCACCCGATATGGACACAGATATATTCTATCGTAGGTTTATAGGTTATAGGCAGGGGACATAAGCATTTAGTGAATTGGTAGCCAACAAATGTTCTCTTTCTAGGTGACACGGGATGACGTCATCCACCACCTCTCTCTTGTAGGGGTAAAACGGGCTACAATGCCTTTCGTTAATTGGTCAAAACTAATTAATTGGTCATCGTTGCTCCAGAACTAATTTTTAGAGGATCTATTGTCCTACACCTCTTTCACCCTAAAATTTGCACATAAGTTAAGAGATCATTTAATTTTTATTCTTTTCCTAAATAAAACATCAGTAATTATATACCTAAACACAATCTAACCAATGATAAAACAATATTTAAAATACAAAAGATCAAAAACAATAAAACATCTAATTAGTTTTACAATAAATGTTGGCAACATCATACATTTTAAAACATAGAGAGTATTAAGGATATTCAAAAACCTAAGCATGCCAAAGTTCGAAATTATTCATGATGAGTATGAAGTAAAATAATGAATCTATGGTCCAAAAGAATCTATCGCATATGTTTGAACCCTTCAAACCAAAGTCACACCAAGCCATCCAAGTTGTTATTGGAGCACACATTCAACTATAATGCCCATTGATGTCTACACTCGTTTGCTTCTCAAAGAACAGAGCAGACGATCTTACTGACTATTCACGCCTATCTCTTCTAGTTATCTTCACACGTATTCGAGTGACAAGTTCACTGTCGATGACATATCCACGGTTAAAAACTTCTCCATCTCCATAAAAAACACTCAAGGGCATGGAGTACGTGAATATCCACGTCTACCATCAATATCTGCCAGTCTCTTTATCATTGCCTCTCCTTGAACCATCTGGTCGCTGTATATAAAACAACACATACCTCAGAGGAGAAGAGCTGAAGGGTTTCCGGATTGCAGACATATGTCGACGAAATCGTCTATATATAATGATGATGACACCCAAAGAGATTTAAGTTAATATTCACATAGTAGAAATCGATCGACTTAGAAATCTTAACTTTGTCTGATGCTTTGCAGCACCTTGTATGTTGTTCGCCCTTATAAAATAGTGTAAACCTTGTTCACCGTTAGTGAATTCAAGAAGAATTATTCGTAGAACATCTTTGGGCATGTAATCCATTACAAATTTAGTAATGAAGAGATGGAAATTAGGCAAGAAGAATTTTAACAAATAATATTGTTTAATATTTGAGAGATTAACGCAACCACCATAGTTTATTTATAGAGACGATGCAAACTCTGGGTTGTCCATAAGCTTAAATACTGTTTATGTTATTCTTCTTAATTAATTAATATGTATCTGTTCGCGTGCATTTTAACCTGTAGTAATTATGTATATGTCCTATTACTAAGTCCCAACTAACAACATTCATCATGATCATGATGTTAATAGCTTAAACTATGTAATTTTCCTTTAGTATTTTTTGGTTTTAAATTTTGTTTTTGGTATTCGAGATTTATCTATGTTGTTAATGGCTTAACTACGTTATTTAGTAGTTCTACTTAGTCATTTATATATTCAATAATTATACTTTCGTAATTATACTTAGTCATATAT
Organism: Orychophragmus violaceus; assembly: GCA_030180135.1. NCBI lineage: Eukaryota > Viridiplantae > Streptophyta > Magnoliopsida > Brassicales > Brassicaceae > Orychophragmus > Orychophragmus violaceus. The sequence goes on along the minus strand of CM058235.1, from coordinate 45,663,997 downwards.
TCTATATTTATTTTAGAAACATGAGACAAATGACAGTTTTCAGTGAAAACAACGCTTACAATTTCCGAAAATGTGTTTTAAAAATCATTTTATATAAATCCCTCGAATCTCTTTATCAAAAGACAGTTTAATAAAAAGAGAATGGTCATCTTCTTCAAACCAATAAGAAAACATGAGACTCTCAATTTTTTTTTCTTTCTTTGAAATCTCAAAGAGATCTATGTTTTGCAGGAGAAAAAGACAAAACCAATCTCAAAATTTATTTGTTCCTCACGAAATCCTAAACATAATATTGTTGAAGGCGGGTGAAGTAAGATATGGCGAATTTCAAAGAACATAAAAGGCGTGTCACATGTTTAGGTATGTTATGGAGGAGGAATGGTACTATAAGGAAGCAGACTTGGGGACCATGCATGTACAGGAATTGGACATATCTAGAGGAGGAAGATTTAAAAGAGTTGTGCCTACAATTAGGGAATCCGTCTGCGATGTACATAAGAGGTATAAGGCATCTGTTTCAACAGGGAAATAGAGAAAAAGGTTTTAATCCGATTAGTCAAACATCAAATAAAGGGTATGATTTGACGATATATGTGAATGCATGTCTTCAAAGAATCATTTATCCTGAAAAGTGTTTTGGCGCCGAAATTTCAAAGGATTTTATGCATAAACCGAAACATAAGCTGTCAAAGTACACCACAACACCATGGAACCACCAAAATCCTCAATGGTTAACGGAAATGAAAGCCCTCATAGATGTGCCAAGCATTAATGAATGAAATTGTATGCCTAATTGTCCATGGAAGTTACCATTCAAAAGGCCGGGAGCGTGTGATAATTGTTTCTGGAAGGCGGAAACATGGAGCTTAAGTTCACTAATTTCTATGTTTAATCAATCTAATGATCTTTATATTTAGTTCATCTATATAGTAGACTATGTTTAATATATATATATATATATATATATATATTTATTAAGAATGTAAACAATTTAATTATGAGATTGTGTTGTTATCGGACTATAGGAATAATTTTAAACCCAAAACATTTCAATTACCCTGCGTAAACCTATAAACCCAAAACATTTTGCTATTATTTTAGCGGAGTTATGATTTGACGTAAACCTATAAACAAGCTCAACTTTCATAGATTTACAAAAAGAAAACCGATTTGGAAGTAATAAATACTGACACATTAACGCAAAATCAGGACAAATAATTCAATATTCCTCTCGACCGATATTATTCAATTTCCTAGAAATGGTAAGTACATATAAACACAATAAATAAATTAAGTAAATAATTTTATACCATCATAAAGCCGGTAATAATATTTCAAACCAGCCACTTCATCTCATTTTTATTCTACTTGTATTGTTCGACTCATTCCTAAGCAAAGATAACACACAAAACCAAGAAATTCAAATACAACATATGAAAAATTTATCTTTGTTGTGGTATGTCGATTATTCTAAAAGGGAATGGGCATATTGGGTTAAGCTCATTCGGAAATGGATTACCTATGTTTCTCCACATGTTCTTGATTGTCATGTTATCCTCAGTGATGAACATGTATGCTTGATTAATAAATGTAAAATATGAAAGCACAATTAGAAATTTCTTTATGTTTCTCAAAATTTTTATTTTTAGGGTTTCAAAATATAGGCCACAATACCATGCAATCCATTTCATAAAATTAATAGCCATTTCGAAGAAGGATCCTGGAACTATATCTAAAACTTCGTTGTAATTTATAAACCAGTTGAACCGAGAAACACAATTACTCCGAAAAAGATTCTTATGAACTAGCAAACTTAGATATCAAATTGTTTCACGGTTGTTGATGATGAGTTTTATATTTTGTTGTCATCCACGCCATACTAGAGCGCCAAATCTCACCTAAGTACACTATTAGTAAGTTTTCTCTTATATATGCATTTATAATTTTCTTATAAGAAAATTATCATTTTTGTTGGATCTATATATTTATATTAACCTTGTTTAATTGTTATATGGATCTTATATATTGTAGATGTTATTGGATGCATCAAGTTCGTGGGTAAATCGAATCATATGAATATGATATGATTGATAGGAGAACTAGTTCTTCTGATCTTATTAATCAAGTTTGGTTCAATCTAAGGGAAATGAAGTAAGATCTTCATTTTTACAATTTCATTTATGAAAATTTAAAATACTTATTTCCACCTAAATGTTAGCTAAATTGAATTCTTCTCATCTTATTATTTTTTTTTTTTCAAATTGAGAATTATATCATATGCTTGCTTAGGAGACAACATGAGGTTAATTTTTATGAATTCTGGCACTCTATTGGGAACTATGAATCAATTGTGGGTTTGAGGTTTTATCGTGTGAATAATAATCTAAGTAAGTAACAACGTATTAAAATCACTTTTAATTATTATCGTTCAAAAGATTGTCAATTTACTAATTTATTTTCATTGTATTTAGGTACTCTGTTTGTCCAAAATTGATGTATTATTTCACAACTTTATTTTGATCCATATATTGAAGACGTTCATCTGATAAAAGAGTGATAAATTATTAAACTTTTACAAATTTGGTATATAAAAATATATAGTTTCTGTTGTCAACTAGAATAAACATAAATAGTTTCTTATTAACATCTTTTTCATTTTTATATGTAGGTGGGTCTTTAAAAAAGTAATGGATTTCATTTCAAGCTATGGATTTATCTTTAATACTACTTTATATTGGGATCAAAATTATTGTGGATTTTCTTACTAAGACTTTATATTAGTTACTATTAATATTTAAAATCATGGTTATTTGCAATTTGATGACTAAGTTACGACAACCCGTGGAAAAATTTTCAAAAATTTTACATAATTAATCCAGAAAACCAAACCTAATTTTTAGCCCTAACCATTTCAATTACCCGTCTTAATCCAACAATTTTCGACTAAGTGTCAAGAATTCCTCATTTACAACAAACATAAACCCTGATTTTATTTTCGCCTTCCCTTTCTCCGAAATCTCCTTCGAATCATTTCACTAAAATTTTCCAAATCCTCCTCTCTTCCCACCAGTCTATATATGATATCTTTGATTTGAATCTCTTATTCGCGGTTCTCAATTTCATCGCTAACTTTGCAGAAAACCTACCGACCCTCTCAGTCTTTTCTATGAAACTCTCCGTGATACGATGCATGTAGATAAGAAAGGATGTATGCAAGTATTAATTCCAAACGTCACTCAGAGATCCGTTGGGACCATCGGCACCACTACTTTAAAAATAACCGAGCCCTCTACCGACATGATATAACTTCACGCCGGCGGCCATAGTTCCTCTGAATCAGTCGACTAAACGTCAAGACAAAGACCCATTTATCGCCCAACCTTCAACGAAAACACCCCATGTCTGGAACTATCCACCGCCACAATAACTTTTCCAGAAATCGACCACTAACCAAAGTGAAGTCGATGCGCCTCCGGTGTCAAAAGAAGTCCAGAACAATGAGAATCTTGTTCCGGATGGCCCAGTTTTGCTTTAACCACTCTCAGGCTCATAGTCATCCATCTTTTAAAGATCACAAATTCTTCGACGAATCTCTTCCAGTTTTTCTGGATCTCTAGGAGGACACGCTGCGGGCTCTAAATGCTCTGCTTCGGGTGCCAAAGAGGGAAATGTTTACCACTGTTCTCTCTCCCACACCGACTCCAAACTCAACTTGGTATGGCTATTGTGATATACTGTTTCTTCAGCTGTTGATATAAATTTTGTTTGGACTTGTTATTCTCTGTATGGGTTTCTTGTTCTAGTCTTATGCGTATTGTAATGGTGTGTTTTCAAACCATGTAGTTTGCTTACGAATCTGATTGTTGGTTTGCTTATGAGTTATGATGGTTTGATGAGTTCGAGTCTCTAATGGTTATGATGTTAATCTTATAGTTATCAAACAATTGAGTTTAGATGTCTCAGTTTAACTACTCTCTGTATTATTCAAAGTTCGGGTGGCTGAGCGTTTACAAGATAGCGTTTGTATCGTTTGAGACAGAGTATCATTCTTCTTTTGAAGCTATTTTTTTTTTCATGTTTACTCGTGACATAGGATCAAAATTGGTTCGGAAGATTATTAAACATTTTACAAACAATTTCGATAAACCCTACTATAGCTGGTCACGTGTGCCTCCTGATAAAGAAGAAAAATACTGCTTCGAGTTCACAGTACAATTTTCTCTCCTATACCCTTCACATATAGGTTTTCTTGTGTTGTTTTCACTAATTCTATGTTTATTCTATTTGTATTCTAGAAAAATAACACATGGGATCCCTTGATAACATGGACAATTCAACAGTATTTCGAGGAGATCTGTCAACGACGACTGAAAGATATGGTTAGCAACGCGAGTACTAGTTGAGAGCGACCTAAATGGATCAGTGAGACTCTATGGAAAACGATGACCGACTATTAGGATAATGTAGAAGCAAAGGATATGCGTGCGACCAATTCCAGTTGTCGTCTATCTGATAGTGAAAGTCTCGGTCATCACATCTACTTTTCAGTGCCCAAGTCATACCATCAAATCAAGCAAGAAATGACAAGTTACTTTTATTATATATTTGTTATTTATGTTTGTTACAACATTGCAACTTGAAATTTCTGTAAAAATCCTTGTTTGTTTTATATCACTAAAGGAAGAGGAATTGTGAAGATCGGTGAATATTGGTGATGTATTCAACAAGACACATACAAAGTCATCGATCATTGGTGAGGAATTCCCAATGTCTCTACATTGAGCTCTACTAACTTTTAAGAAGAATGGGCAAGAGAAGTTAGTAGAGCTCAATGTAGAGACTTCAAAAGTTTCGGACAGTGCTGCTTCGCGACATTGGGAATTCTCAATAGATGAATATAACTACATCTTTCTTCAGGTAAAGTAATATTTTTCACAATCCACATTTTGTAAAGTCATGACATGTTCTTTATTTAATTGTTTTTCTCTGACTGTCTTTAATTATATCAGGCCACTAAGACAGATGGACGAGAAAATCCTTATGGAGTTGGAATCGTCGAAGAGTATCTTTTGAGGGGCAAGCGCAAGCAGCCGGGAGAATCTTCAGGGTTTGTGGCCGTGCAAGAGTAACTGAAGGAAACTCAACGTAAAATCGAAGAGCATGCAGCCCGTGAAGTAGATCATGCCCGAGTTGTGAATGAGAAGAAAGAAAAGATCGAGAACCTTTCCTTGGTGGAAGAGTATCTGCGGCTAAATAATCCGCAGCATATAGACTTCCTACAGACTCATAAGACTGCAGAAAACACAGACCGTCGTCCCCCAACATGTACAACTTAACTCCATCTGCTTCGTAGGTTACTTACCACTGTCCCTACCGAACTAATTTTGCGTGTGTATGATTTTGAAACTCCTTAATATTGGAGTTTGCATATGTAGATAATCGTTTGTGTGTATATATGAGACACAAATCTATATAAGTTATCTATGTTATCTTGAAGCAAATGTCTTTTACATTTCTTGTCGCATTCCAACTACAGTATCACCAATTACCATATCGTAAATTTGACAAATGAAATAATACAAATTCTTATTTTTACGCCTACGAAATAGTCATCAATTTATCGCACAATGGTTACAAAGTTGTGGCACATTTAATACCGTAATCATATCTAGATGTCCTACGTAGTTTCTGCATATTATAACTACGTTCTGAATATATAGGACAATCATATAGTAGTCGCCATGTAGTGGCTGAATCATAACCATAATCATATCTCGATGTACCTCTTGGCCGTTGGCCGCTAAATAGTCGTTAAATTAGTGATGAAACAGTCACCAAGTTGTGGCTAAATGTTAACCATAATCGTTTTTGGATGTTTCGGTAGTAGATGTATATTTTTTATATTAGCCACTAAACAGTCGCCAATTAGTCACCATATCTTACGACTAATTTGTGACTATACTGGTCAGTCACATAATAGTCTCCACATAGTTGCGATATCACTACCAAAATCGTATACAGATGTTCTGATTAGTCACTGAATAGTCGTTAAATTAGTCATTACCCAATCACTAAATAGTGGCCAATGTTACGACTACTTTGTGACTATATTATACAATCACATATTAGTCGCCCATTGGTCACCTAGCTATACAACTATTTGATGACTACATTTCTTGAATGCATACAGACTCTCTCTTTATTCGCACAATTGTTGCCGATATAGTCGGAAATTAGTCCCTATATATTGCGATTACGCTACGTCTAAGTTATGACTACTGCTGTTAGTCGTACAAATAGTCGTAACTTAGTCGCAATTTAGCTGTTAAACCTCGTTTACCAACTATTTTGCGACTAAAAGTGCAGTCACAAAATCATTGTTTTCTTGTAGTGGTTGCTCGGTAAAACTATGGTATAAGTTAATATGGATTAAGCGTGGAATTCCTAAGTGTAAATTTCTAACGAATTGGTGGCATTCTTAAGCGTAAAGTTAATATGGATTGTGTGGCTTGTTCCTCTGAATCGGTGTCCGACGAGAGATTGCATCAGCATGCTGATCTGTGGGGATCTTCAAATGTGAAACCATCAATGTCAAGGTGTCAATACTTTCTGTCTCTAATTGATGATCATTCACGAAAAGTCTGGATATATTTCCTTAAGAGTAAGGAAGAGACTTTTGGAAAATTCTGTGAATGGAATGCACTTGTGGAGAATCAAGTCAACAAAAAGCTTAAAATTCTGCGTACTGACAACAGCCTAGAATTCTGCAATAAGGCATTTGAGGATCATTGCAGGAACCATGGAATAAAGAGGCATTGAACATGTACATACACTCCGCAACAAAATGGAGTTTCAGAGCATATGAATTGTACCATAATGGAAAAGGTGTGATGTCTTCTGAGTGAATAAAGTATGAAAGAAAGGTTCTGGGCTGAGGCGCTTGCTACATTTGTGTATTTGATCAACATGACTCCCTCATCTGCAGCTGGTTTTAAGACTCTAGAGGAGATTTGGTTGAATAAGACTACAGGGTACAAACATCTTAAGAAGTTTGGTTATGTGGTATACGTTTACTCTGATCAGGGAAAGCTGAAGCCAAATGCAGTTAAAGGGCTCTTCATTGGTTACCCTCCAGGTACCAAGGGCTATAAAATATGGCTTCCAGATGATCATAAATGTGTGATCAGTCGTCATGTGAGGTTTCAGGAGAAATTTGTCTACAAGGATAAACTGCACAAGAAAGAAACTGATTCAGTTGGAGAGCCTGATATAGTTACTTATGATAGAAATATTGAGGACATATTTTCTGAGACTAGTGGTACAGAATCAGTATATCAGTCTCAAGGTGAAGTTTCTCAGGAAGACGTTGATAGCAGTGATGAAGAGTCTAATGAATCTGAAACCGAAGAAGCAGTTGAAGCAAGAGGAGGTTTAACAAACTATATGTTAGTAAGGGACATACCTCGGAGAGAAATTATCAAGCCTAAGAGATACATTCAGGAAAGTGCTTTTGATTATGCATTCACTTCAGCTGAGATTGTTGATTCTGAAGAAGGATTTGTAGATTTTTCTCTTGCTGAACCTGATCTGATCGAATCAGATGAACCCCAAAACCTGTGTGAAGCAATGGAGAGTAAAAACAGTGAAAAATGGAACAAAGCCATGCTTGAAGAAATGGAGTCTCTGGATAAAAACAAGACTTGGATTTTGGTTCCAAAGCCAAAAGATCATAAGGTGATCAGTTAGAGGTGGTTATATAAACTGAAGCATGGTGTTTAAAGAAATGAACCACCACAGTCAAAGCTCGACTCGTCGCTCGTGGTTTCACCCAACGAGAAGGGACTGACGACCAAGAAGTGTTTGCACCGGTTGTGAAACACGTCTCGATAAGGACTATGTTGTCTATAGTGGAAAGTATGAAGCTGGAGCTAGAACAAATGGACGTTAAAACTATGTTCTTGCACGGTGAACTTGAGGAGGACTTATAGGCTCAATAGACATAAATCAGGTATTCACAAAGGCAAATGTACTGAATGTTCAAGGCTACTGTGATTTTGATTATGCAGCTGACATAGATAGGAGGAGATAAATTTAGGGGTAAGTTTTTACCATTTGGAAATTGTCTCTTCAGCCAGTGGTTGCCTTTTCTACAATAGAGGCAGAATACATAACTTTGATAGAGGCTGTTAAGGAAGCTATTTGGCTTTCTTGAAGATTTCGGTTTAAAGCAGGGCTCAGCTCGGGTTTAGTGAGATTCTCAGAGTGCAATCTGCTTATCCAAGAACAGTATGTTTCATGAACGGATAAAGCATATGGCTACAAAGTATCACTTCATACGAGACATAATTGCAGCAGGTGAAGTTGATGTTCATAAGATCCACACTGACGGAAACCCAACAAATGTGTTGACTAAAGTTGTTAGGGTTGGGAAGTTCAATGCTGCATTGGACTTGCTCAAAGTCTTGAAAGAATAATCGAGCCATGTGGCTCTGTAGCTGGAGGTGTAGGTCTAGAAGGTAATCAACGGTATGATCACGAAGATAATGGAAGTTCAAACCATAGTCAAAGCAAGGTGGAGTATGTTGAGGATGCTTTCCCTCTGGTTGAAGGTTGATGAAGATTTACCTAAGTATTGAGAGACTCTAAGTCTGTTAGAGTGTTTTGGGTTGGTTTGAATTTGCTCGGGTTTTCTCAAATTTAGCTGGTTCATTTAACTCAGAAATGTAAACCGGTATTGCCCAGTATATAAAGCAGTAACCGCGTTTAACTGAAGTCTGACTTCACACTTCGTGAGTTGACTAAAACAGATCATCTTTTTGTAACGCCCCCTTCCCGTTTTCCGTTGACCGACGAGCTCACCGGCCAACAATCAAACAAGAACATGACCGATCGAACTCGAGCAGCCGTACGAAAAATATTTTGTCACAATACGAAGCATGAGACAGTCCGGTTTGAGTCAATGGCTCGAACCAAACCTTCCTTGACTCCGTTTATCTCGTTTCCACGATACAAGACTTTTCAACCCGTACCGCTTACACGAGTTGTGTTCGGTTCGGACTAAACCATATATCAGGGAATTATTCCATTTTTATTACTTTAAAATTATCAATCTTATTCATAACAATTTACGGTTTTATACAAATCATTTAGCGGGATTCCAACAAAATCTGAAACCGAAAATAAAGTCAAAATGCGTAAAAAACCGATGCCAAATGCCAACCAGAGACTACTCTGAGTGTCGTACATGTCCGCCGAGCTATGCCAAACCTGAAAAATACAAAAGAGTCTAATGAGTAATCTAAGATTACCCAGCGAGTCGGCTCCCCATTAAACAGGTTGCTAAAAAATCTAATAATCCCTCCCCAAATCCAAAATAACAATCAAGAATAAAATAGCTGATCAAGTGCTACCAAGACGTGATGAGCTCCAAAACAATCATTAAATTAACAACACACAACAACAAAAGGTAACCACTTAAATTGAGAACACGGCGGCACATGATCTCGATTAGACTCGATCTATCTAATGCGGCACTAACACTAACTCCACACCATCTGGGCCCTCTATGCCAACTCGGTAACTTCCACGGGAACACTTAGATACCCCCATGGTAACTAAAACCTCCCACGACTCCTAGACGTAAACAAAAAGTCCTAGGACACCGCTCTTTGTCCATCAATACACGGTGACTCAGGCTACTCCTAGATAACCTAAGCTTCCATGCAGTCCGGTCGTAGGACGCGACCCCATATTCTCCGGACTACACACCTACAGACGTTACTCCATAGGTTCACACCTGCCAGAACAACTGATGAAGGTACATGAACTGACCAAGAACTCCACTCCCGAGGATCCAATCGGGCATGAAGTACTGAAATGCCCTCTCTAGACTTGCGGGATCTAACGCACCCTATAGAGTCCTAATAACAGTAATGTAAACAAGCAGACTCAATGGGACTCTATCACGCAAGACCGAAAAGGTCAAAAATATAAATACTAACTCAATCCCCAATCTATCCCGCAAATCCTATCACCAACCTCCACATCACCCGACCTTATCCGGTTTCATACCGGATTAGGTATCTATCCAAACTTACCTGGTCCCGTACCGAGGTAAGTATCAACAACACGGTCTATCCAGCCCAACACCGGAATAGACTAAACATCGTACAAACAACGGTCTACCCGGCCCAACACCGGAATAGACAAACAATCGCACAAACAATGGTCTACCCGGCCCAACACCGGAGTACACAAACAACATACAACAACAATCACAACACCACTCAAACAATTATTTAGGTTTATTAGTCTTTTAATATTTTCTTAACCTTAACTCATTCAATCCGCTACATTGGGATTAGTTGATTACTAATCCCGTAGACGGCTTAATTCAATTCTAATTATTAATTCATATTTCTTTAAATTCTTATTCTTAATCTCTTCAATCCATCAGCTTGAGATTAGTAAACTAACTAATCTCCTGACTTCACATTATTATTTAATTAGTTCAATTAACCCGCTAATCCCGACTATTGACTAATTAACCCATCCCACTATTATATTGTAAGTATGTTATGTGTTTTAAATCCGTATTTTAATTCACTCTTAATTTATCATATATAGATTCATTAATTACGTTCTTACAATCATATATATGCATATAGGTCCTAGCATGCCAATATAAATGAAAGCAACAATCAATAATCAAACACAATCAACAGTACGATCTATTAATCATAAACTATTACTATCTAACGTGCCATGCGTATTTCCTATCCGTATTAATTATTTAGCCATGTTATTTAATCAACCTAACCGTTCTAATATATTCAATTATATGGGACGCAATCCTAATGCTACGGTTTATCATCCCGGCTCTATATGATCCTAAACTAAATGCAACACACAAAGTTTAGCCAACTCACAGTGCTTATATGAGCGACGGATGGATGATTTTACTGAGTAGCGAACCCCGAGACTGAGCTAAACCTTTTCCAAACTGTTGACTCCTCAACCCGAACTTTGATTCGAACTTGACCCAAACTAAACCAAATGTTGACTCGAGGTTTGACCGATGGTTCACCCGTCTTTTGACTGCAACAGACCCGACTGACTCGAGCATTAACTCAACCTTTGACTAAATTAACGACTGGCGGTGGCGACGTTGACCGGCGACGACAAGAACCCTAACGGTTGACCGGCTTGACCACAAAGCTGACCGGTGGTAGACCATCTTAACCGGTTGACTGTCACAACGGCAGGCGAGATGATCAACTGAGATGTTATCGCCGGCAAAACTCTGATAAAGAGAGGGAATCCGGCGAGGTGGCGCGACAAGGAAGTGACCGGTGGTGAGAGGCTAAACTAGTGGTCTACAGCTTAGGCGAATTCTACGGTGAGAGGGAGAAATCCGGCGAGTGGGAGGGAAGCGAAGTGATCAACTGGAGAAGAATGGTGATTTCCGGCTATAACTCTGGTGGTCCTCTGGCGTCACTTCCGGCGAGAGGCGGAGTTCCGACGAGGGTTTAGGGAGAGTGTTTAATGGATAATTTCATTGTTTAGGGACTTAATGGTGTTAATAGATTATTTAGGAAGAGATATATATTTTTGGGAAGGTGTTTAGGGATTCTTTTAAGGATTACTTGTAAAATAAGTAAGCTAGGGAAAAGGGGAGAGATGGCCGCCGGCGAGGGAGAGGGAAGGAGGAGGTGGTGGCTCACGTCTGATAAGAGGAGAGGAGGAGGAGGTGAGTGATTTTATGGAGGGGAGAATGGCTGCTATTTAAAGCCATGGAGTAACTTGGACTCCAAGTTTTAAAGAACACCTGTGACATGCATGCAACACATGCATGAATGCTTGCCATCCAAGCTTCCAAGATTCAATTAATCACATGTTAAATGTGTTTGTCCCAGCTTCTGCCAAGTGGCACCTCCAGCCACTCACGGATCGCTACGTGTCCTGGCAATCCCGGAACACAATTCCCGAAACTTCTTGAAATTCGCTTTGAAAATATTTAAAACCCTGTAACCTCTGCAATAATTTCTCTAAGCTTCATTTTAAAATACTATATTATTTTAGAAGCATTTTGCAACTCGTTTCACCTCAATCGGACTATCGTAGCTCTCGCAATGAATTTTACAAGTTTTATCGGTTCTATCGGTTTTCTTTCCCGATAGTCCGTAAAACCTGTTTTAAGTCCGTTTCCACCATTTATTGTCTTCTAAATGTTTTCTCTACTTAAAAGAGAAGCATTTTGCCCGTTTTAGCTTCTTTCTCGCATTTTATCAAAATTACCAAAATGACCTCAAGTTTTGAAAAATTACAAAACTGCCCTTGTTAATTTTTCTGTGCCTTTGAAACAGGGTATTACATTCTTCCTGGCGAATCTTGGCTCTGCGGGTTTCAAATAGTTTGTTGCTCTTCATGCTAGTGGATTGCTGGACTGATTCCAACCCCTAAGAGTAGCTCTTCCACATCAGAGGGTGAACACATGGTAAACATTTTGTTGTGTTGTTTCATGCATTCTTTCTTTCATCTTTCCGATAGACTTGAAGCTGGCATTCACAAAGGAAAAGGAATTGAATGTTCAAGGCTACTGCGATTCTGATTATTCAGCTCACATAGATAGGAGGAGATCAATTTCATGGTATGTTTTTATAATTGGTGACAACACAGTGAGTTGGAAATCTTCTCTTCAGCTAGTGGTTGCATTGTTTACAACAGAGGCAGAGTACATAGCTTTGACAGAGGCTATTAAGAATGCTATTTGGCTTAAGGGTCTTCTTGAAAATTTCAGTTTTAGCGGGGCGCAACTCGGGTTTGGTGCGATTCTTATAGTACAACTGCATATCCAAGAACAGTATATTTCATGAACGGACGAAGCATATGGCTACAAAGTATCACTTCATTTGAGACATAATTGCAGTAGGTGAAGTTGATGTTCATAAGATCCACACTGACAGGAACCCATCAGATGTGTTGACTAAAGTTGTTTGGATTGGGAAGTTCAATGCTGCATTGGAATTTCTTAAAGTATTGAAAGAATGATCGAGCCATTTGGCTCGGTAGATGGAGGTGTAGGTCCATAAGGTAATCCCGGTATGATTACGAAGAGAATGGAAGACAAGAGTCAAAGCAAGGTGGAGTATGTTGAGGATGCTTTCCCTCTGGTTGAAGGTTGATGAAGATTTACCTAAGTATGGTAGAGACTCTAAGTCTGTGAGAGTGTTTCGGGTTGGTTTGAATTAGCTTAGGTTTTGTCAAATTGATCTGGTTCATTTAACTCAGAAATGTAAACCGGTATTTCTCAGTATATAAAGCAATAACCGCATTCAACTGAAGTCTGACTTCACACTTCGTGAGTTGACTAAAACAGATCATCTTCTTCCTGGCGATTCTTGTTTCTGCGAGTTGCAAAGAGTTTGTTGCTCTTCATGCTAGTGGATTGCTGGACTGATTCCAACCTATGGGAGTAGCTCTTCTACATCGGAAGGTGAACACATGGTAAACATTGTGTTGTTTCATGCGTTCTTTCTTTCATCTTTTCTTTCTTTTGATTCAATCGGTAAACAAATTAGAGCGATTGATCATGAATGTGAGGAGCGTGTGCTAACGAAGTCGGAATTGGTGCAATCGCGAGTGTAATCGGATAATCGATTCTCATCAAAGCCGATGATCCACTCCCATTGGATTTTACCAAGGTCTCTCCGACAAAGAAAATGATGAAGTGTTGTTTAGTTTCACCAGCAGTTGGACTAAGGAAATCAAGGAAATTTTGGACTTCTCATGGTAGGATACAAGTTAATTATTATTGTCGGTTCATTTTGCTTTTTTTTTATTGGTGGGCTTTTATTAATAGGTGTTCCCTAAATGTATTTTACAGTGTATTTTCTTTCAAGGATTGTTGTAAGAAATACCTTTGCAATATTTATTTTAATGTAAATAAAACAAAAAGAAAAACTTGTGGAAAAATAACTAGAATTCTATTTATTACCTGATTAATTTTTTAAATGAAGAGATTAGTATATACAGTGAAACAATATAGAAAGACATTTGGAGTAAACGTATGTATGTATGTATGTATAAATTCGTATATGAAGTTGAACGTATAAAATAGCAAAACTCAAGTTGGACATAAAGAACCAAAAAGGCAAACATCAAAAAGCATTTCAAAACAAACAAAAAACAATTTAAAATGTCGAAAAAGAAAATTAAATGTTCCACATGATATATTTTTGTTAGCCCGTACATCGGATATATCTTTGGGTTCTGACGTGTCAAATCTTATCTACTTATTGTACATTGCTTCTTTAGCAAACCAACATTCAATAATAAAAACATTGGCTACAGTACTGAGACATCATCACCAACCGGTTTAAATATTTTGGTTTGAGTACAAATGATTAGTTTAGTTTCTGTCCCATTGGCTATATGTGGATTGCGATAAGTCACTTTCTCTTACATACATAACCAGACGATAATCTAATTATACAAGTATAAGAGAGCAAATTACATTACTTGGAGAAGCTTACATCCCTTGGGAAACTCTGTTCATTGGCACAAAACGGTATAGTTCTCTTAGAGAGTGTCAGAACACGCATTCATTCTTTGGTTAGGTGTTAAAGACAGGTTTCCAACGCGAGATTAGTTGGGGACTAAATGTCCCTGCCTCATGTCTCCTACGTGACGCAGCTCCAGGTACTTTTCAATGTGAATTTGCAAAGAGGTGTGGACTTTGTTTTTCTCCTCCAACAACAATACTCCTCCTTTGGAACTTTTGAATATTTTTGTATGGGTGAAGTCTCCAACAAAGGATATGAGGCTCAACATCATTTGCAAACTCTTGTTACATGTCATGGTGTATGAGGTTTGGAAGCAGAGAAATGCAAGGCTTCACTCGGAAAAATTAAAACCAACATTAATTTGTAATTGATCCAAGACATAACAACAGTTACGAGAAGCAAGCTAGATGTACTTTTACAATCGAAGTTCCTCCAACGCCAGCCAAGCAACAAGTAGAGCCTGACAAACAAACCTAGGACATGTTGTATAAACTCGAGTGAACCCTAGAAGATAGAACGTTTGTGCGGAATATTTAGAGAGAAACAATAGTGAGGCAAATATCTTTTTGTCTAGGGTTTCTATATTTCGTATGTGTTGATATTTACAAACCCTTGACCCCTTTATATATTGCCCCAAAACCCGATACAATAGACAATAGAAAACCCTAACGAGATCTTTTCATTCTCTCGATACAAGGGGAAACTAAACCGCCATAGTGTACCGTCCAGCGGGGGCGCAGCCCCCCGCACCCCCCAGATGTCATCTTCTGTCAGGCCTGTCACGTGACATTCCTTTGCTCACTCAAAAAGGCCCCTTTACAGCACCTTAAGATTTAAGTCACCTTAAAATAACAAACTCCACCTTGACGAAAAATCTCAACAATGTCACCTTCTGACTTTCCTAACATCTTAGGGATCACCATTTTCCTCTAGCACCGGAAGATCTGGAGTAGCTCAAGACAATGTCTGAACTTCCCCGTAGGAACCGGCTTGGTCAACATGTCAGCTGCATTCTCCAACGTAGACACCTTCTGCAATAAGATTTCTCCAGAAGCTGCTAACTCCCTGATTTTATGAAACCTTATAGCGATGTGCTTCGTCCTTGCATGATACACTTGATTCTTTGCCAGATACAACGTGTTGGGAATGTCCTGAAATCTATTGTACTTACTCTAAGTGAGAGTTGTATTGTCGAGATGAGACATTCATATAATACTGGGCAATCATAATGCTTTGCTAGAAGCCACTTATGATCAATGAGTTTAGAACTCATTGCTAGTGTTATATGATCCTACAGGGTCACACACCTAAGCAACTGGACATAGAATATGAGGTTGATCATTAATGTAATGATCTGGTAAATGCATATTTGATATGCATTCAATAACGTGTTTCTGAGGCTGTGTCGATCGACACAAGATGTGCATCGATCGACACAGATCACGAATGACTCGATTAACTTCCGTTTAATCGTTGGTTAATCAGGTCGTGGTATAAGTCAACATATATAAGATATATGGTCGATTTTTACATGGATCTAACCTAATTCACAGCCACCAGAAAGAAACAGAAAACCTCTTGAGAGATCTGATCTCCAACGGCACTAGCATCCCGTCTGTTCAGTTTGTGTGCGTGTGGATACCAGTAGAGGCGCAGCATTTGAGGCGCTTAAAGATCTCGATTACTTGTAAATCTTCCGCTGCTAATCACCAGGTAATCCTGAGATCTCTAGATTCAATATACATGAACCCTAGATCTTAGGGAATGGAATTTATACCTAGGGTTGCTAATCTGATTAGAACTGCTAGAAATTCCTACAGTGGTATCAGAGCCTTAGGGTTCTATTGAATACGTAGCATGTTGATTATATTGGTTGAATCTGAATCTCTGTATAGTTGATACAAGCATGCTAAAACTCGTTTTAATCAAAGTAATCTAGTTTCGGTTTTTTGCTTGAAAACGATTAGGGTTTATCGCACTGTGTCGATCGATGCCAATCCGGTGTCGATCGACACATAAGGATAACCCGAATAAAATTTAGGTTTAACCTAACTGTGACGATCGACACAAGAGTTGTGTCGGTCGACACAGACCTCACGGTCAGGCTAATCGGTTCAATTGGATTGGACCGGTTATCTAGCTTGGTTAAACCGCTAAAACAGTTTATTGCGATTGAGTTGATAAGGTTAGCATCGACCGACACTAATGTAGTGTCGATCGACACAGACCGATTATCGTAAAACCATATCAATTGGATTGATCGGTTATCGCATATTGGTTTTGGTTAATCTGCATCGATCGACACTAAAGTAGTGTCGGTCGACACAGGATCCGATGGTTTAGGTTATTGAACCTGAAATCACAAGAACCAAACCAAGATAAATCATTTTAATTAAAAGAATTAAAAAACACAATAAAACTGAACGTTTTAAAGGTTCCGTTCCTCAACCAAATATCAAGTAATCCTAGATGTCTTCCCGATCTTGTCAACTGTCAAGACTCGTTTCATTGTGCGATAGATTTGCAGTGCAAGGTGTCCACAATTACATGAGTAAGACAGGAGGTAATCGTGTTGATGGACTTGCAGTGCAAGACATCAACAATTACATAACTTAAGAGATTGGTTTACTTGACTGGGCCATCAAAATCGTTTTGGGCTTAGAGACATCAGGTGGATTGGACATTAGATGTCAATCCACAACCAAGAGTTATATTGGATATAACTAGCAAAGTTGTTGCTTACCTAGATAGCTAAAATTTGGGTGATAGCCAGTGGCTCACTCAAGTTTAGTGAAGTATGGGTCTTGGATCATTATATTCATTTGAGGAAACATTGTTTGAATATAATGCGAGTCTTCTTAATAGTTGAGATTTCTCATTTCTAGAACATCATAACTAAACCTCCCTTGTTTTCAGCTATGTCTAGCACAAACCATCATAACAATTTCTCCCTGCGATCCGTCCTTGAGAAGGACAAGTTAAATGGATCCAACTTTCTTGAATGGTATCGGAACTTGAGAATTGTTCTCAAACAGGAGAAAAGGACTATGTCCTTGAAAGAGTTCTCCCTAAGAAGTACCGAGCCAATGCCTGGCAGTCAGAAAAGGATGCTTGGGATAAGCATTCTAATGATGTGGTCGATGTGTGTTGTCTCATGTTGGCTACCATGAACTCGGATCTGCAGAAGCAATTCGAGAACGTGGAGTCGCCAATAGAAATGATCACTAACCTGAAAAGTATGTTTCAGGAGCAGGCTCGAACTTAGAGATACCAGACGGTTAAGTCTCTAATTGAGTGCAAGCTGCCAAAGGACGGATCAGTTAGTCCTCATGTCATTAAGATGATGGGTTATATAGATAACCTGGGGAAACTGGATTGTCCCATTAGCCAAGAGTTGGCTACTGACATCATTCTTCAGTCACTGCCGTCAAGCTATGATCATTTTGTAATGAACTACAACATGAATAACTTGACAAAGACTTTGACTGAGTTGCATGGGATGCTCAAGACTGCTGAACCTAACATCAAGAAGGACACCCCAAATGTCCTTATGGTACAAAAGGGTAATAAGTTTAAGAAACTTGGTAAGAACAAAGGTGATGGCAAGATGAGCTCGATTGTGAATCCAAGCGAGTCTGGCCATGCTCCTAAGGTTAAACTGTTGGGAATGTCCTGAAATCTATTGTACTTACTCCAAGTGAAAGTCGTATTGTCGAGATGAGACAGTCATATGACACTGGGTAGTCATAATGCTTTGCTAGAAGCCACTTATGATCAATGAGTTTAGAACTCATTGCTAGTGTTATATGATCCTACAGGGTCATACACCTAAGCAAACTGGACGTTAAAGACGAGGTTGATCATTAATGTAATGATCTAGTGAATGCATATTTGATATGCATTCGATATCAATATTCTGGGGCAGTGTCGATCGACACAAAGAGTGTGTCGATCGATGCAACTCGCGGATTACCAGATTAATTCGGTTTAATCGTTGGTTAATTCCGTTATGGTTTAAGTCGACATATATAAGATATATGGTCGACCTAAAACTGATTTTAACCTAATTCACAGCCACCAGAAAAGAAACAGAAACCTCTTGAGAGATCTGATCTCTAAAGGCACTAGCATCCCTTCTATTCAGTTTGTGTGCGTGTGGATACCAGTAGAGGCGCAACATTTGAGGCGCTCTAGATCTCGATTATCTGCAAATCTTCCGCTGCAAATCACCAGGTAAATCTGAGATCCCATAGATTCAATTATATGAACCGTAGATCCTAGGCTCGGAATTCAGACCAGGATTGCCTAATTGGATTAGGATCTGCTAGAAATTCCTTCAGTGGTATCAGAGCTTTAGGGTTCTATTGAATCTGTAGCATGTTGATTAGATTGGTTGAATCTGGATCTCTATAATTGATACAAACATGCTAAAACTCGTTTTGATCAAAGTAACCTAGTTTAGGGTTTTTGTTCGAAAAACGTTTTAGGGTTTTTCGCATGGTGTCGATCGATGCCAATCCGGCATCGATCGACACAGGGCGAAAACCCGAACATAATTTAGGGTTTTTCGCATGGTGTCGATCGATGCCAATCCGGCGTCGATCGACACAGGGCGAAAACCCGAATAAAACTTATGTTTCGCCTAGTGTCGATCGACACAAGAGTTGTGTCGGTCGACACAAACCTCGCGAGATTGATGAATCGGTTCAATTGGATTGGACCGGTTATCGAGCTTGGTTAATGATGGTTAAACGCTAAGAATGGTTTATTGCGATTGGGTTGGTATCGACCGATGCTAATGTAGCATCGATCGACACTGACCGGTACTCAAAACCGGATCAATTGGATTGATCGGTTATCGCAGATTGATTTTGGTTAATCAGCATCGAACGACACTAAAGTAGTGTCGGTCGACACAAGATTCGATGGTTTGGGTTATGGAACCTGAAATCACAGAACCAAAGCAAGATAAATCAATTAATTAGAAGAATTAAAACATAATAAAACTGAACGTTTTAAATGGTTCCGTTCCTCAACCAAATATCAAGTGATACTTGATGTCTTTCCAATCTTGTCAACTGTCAAGACCCATATAATTGTGCGATAGACTTGCAGTGCAAGATGTCCAAAATTTCATGAGTAAGACAGAGGTAATCGTGTTGATGGATTTGCAGTGCAAGACATCGACAATTACATGACTTAAGAGATTGGTTTACTTAACTGGGCCATCAAAATCGTTTTGGGCTCAGAGACATCAGGTGGATTGGACATAAGATGTCAATCCACAAACAAGAGTTATATTGGATATAACTAGCAAAGTTGTTGCTTTCCTAGATAGCTAAAATTTGGGTGATAGCCAGTGGCTCACTCAAGTTTAGTGAAGTAAGGGTCTTGGATCATTATATTCATCTGAGGAAACATTGTTTGAATATAATGCGAGTTTTCTTAATAGTTAAGACTTCTCACTTCTTGAACATCATAACTAAAACCTCCCTTGTTTTTCAGCTATGTCTAGCACAAACCATCGTAACAATTTCTCCCTGCGATCCGTCCTTGAGAAGGACAAGTTAAATGGATCCAACTTTCTTGAATGGTATCGGAACTTGAGAATTGTTTTCAAACAGGAGAAAAAGGACTATGTCCTTGAGAAAGTTCTCCCCAAGAAGTATCGAGCCAATGCCTGGCAGTCAGATAAGGATGCTTGGGATAAGCATTCTAATGATGCGGTGGATGTGAGTTGTCTCATGTTGGCTACCATGAACTCGGAATTGCAGAAGCAATATGATTACGTGGAGTCGCCAATACAGATGATCACTGGCCTGAAAAGTATGTTTCAGGAGCAGGCACGAACTCATAGATACCAGATGGTTAGATCTCTGATTGAGTGAAAGCTACCAAAGGGCGAACCAGTTAGTCCTCATATCATTAAGATGATGGGTTATATTGTTAACCTGGGGAAACTGGATTATCCCATTAGCCAAGAGTTGGCTACTGACATCATTCTACAGTCACTGCCGTCAAGCTATGATCAATTTGTTATGAACTATAACATGAACAACTTGACGAAGATGTTGACTGAATTGCATGGGATGCTTAAGACTGCTGAACCTAACATCAAGAAGGACACCCCAAATGTCCTTATGGTACAAAAGGGTAAAAAGTTTAAGAAACTTGGTAAGAACAAAGGTGATGGCAAGACGAGCTCGATTGTGAATCCAAGCGAGTCTGGCCATGTTCCTAAGGTTAAAACCAGTCCTTCTGAAGATGTTAAGTGCCGTTATTGTAATGGTTATGGGCATTTGAAAAGAAACTGCAATAAATTCTTGGAAGATTATGAGAAGCTGAAGAAGACGTACGAGACTTCTTCTTCAGGTATTAAGTTATAGAAGTAAATGTTACTTCTTATAGTCCTACTTATTGGGTATTGGATACCAGCTGTGGTACTCATATTTTGTGAAAATGTGCAGGGCCTGAGCAAAAGTAGGACTATGGAGAAAGGACAAGTGGACCTACGAGTGGGAATGGAGCAAGAGTTGCTGCATTAACCATAGGAGTATTTCATTTTTTTTCCTTTTATGGCATGTTTTGAACTTAAAACTGCTACTATGTACCTGCTATGAGCAGAAAGATTATTTCTATTCCTTGTTTGGATATGGAAGGATATCAGTTTTCAAGTTAAGAATAAGTGTTATTCATTTGATTACAGTGATATATTTTATAGTAGCAATCCATTAGAGAATGGACTTTATGTTCTAAACCAGAATGTGCCTAACTATAACATTAATACCAAGAGATTCAAGTCAAATGATACGAGTCAAACTTCTCTCTGGCATTGTCGTTTTGGGCTACATAAATGAGAAATAGATTCAGAAGCTCTATAGTGATGGGCTTTTGGGCTCATCTGATTGAGAATCAAAATGAGTAAAGTGGATCTTGTTTATTAAGTAAAACGACAAAGGCTCCTTTCAACAGAGGTAGTGTCGATCGACGCAAACGGTGCGTCGGTCGATACAGGTTGCGAACGATCAAAATGAAAGGGCCAGAAGCTTATTGGGCTTTATACATACGGATGTATATGGACCGATGAGCACTAGTGCTAGAAGAAAATTTCAGTACTTCATTACCTTTACTGATATTTTCAGAAGGTACGGTTATGCCTTATTTATAAGGCATAAGTCAGAATCTTTGAAAAGTTCAAAGAGTTCCAAAATGAAGTACATAATCAATTTGACAAAGGTATTAAACCTCTACGATGAGATCATGGAGGTGAATACTTAAAGCAAGAATTTAGTGATCATCTGATAGATTGTGAAAGTGTTTAACAATTCACTCCTCCTGTATCGGACTTTATTAGATATGGTTCAATCAATGATGAGTCACTTAGATCTTCCATTATCCTTCTAAGAATACGCTCTAGAAATGTCTGAGTTTACTTTAAATAGAGTTCCATCAAAATCAGTTACAGAGATATCACATGAGATGTGGAATGTAAATGTTTCTGATTTATCCATCATGGAGATTTGGAGTTGCGAGACTTATATAAAATGTTTAATCTCTGATAAGCTCACACCCAAATCTGATAAGTGCTACTTCATTGGTTGTCCTAACAAAACCAAGGCATGTTACTTTTACAACCAGTTCGAGAACAAATTGTTTGTTGCTCGGAACTATGTTTTCTTGAGAAAGACTTTCTTTCCAAGAAGAACAGTGGGAGTAAAAGTACAACTCGAAGAAATTCGAAAATCACAGGAGACTGCTCAACCTGATGAGGAAGAGCAGCAGTTGGATCTACAAAGAGTTGTAGAACCTGCACCTGTGGTGCCTAGAGTTTATAAAGGATCTGGTGAATGTATATTCGATATACATTTAAATGGCGAGTTTCTGAAGAAGTGTCGATCGACACAAAAGTTGCATCGATCGACACAGATCGCGAACCAAATATTGATTTTGGTTTATGACTTAATTAACTACGGTTTAAATCTTGGTTAATTAGGTCGTGGTAAAAGTATACATATGAGATATGTGTGCGCGACTTTTACAGAAAACTGAAGCTCGCAGATCCGAAAGGATCCGTCACGAACCCGAGAAATATGGATTTCTCGTAACCAATTGCCGTGATCTACTGATCATTGAAAGTGACGGGCCTGCGAATTTTGAAGAAGCAATGATGGGCCTTGACTCCGAAAGTGGCTGAAAGCCGCTGAATCCGAAATGGGATCCATGTCACAGAACCAAGTATGACTTGGGCTGATTTACCCGATGGTGTAGAAACCATTGTGAGTAAATGGATTTTCAAGAAGAAAAGTTGACATGGATGGTTATATTCAGATGTACAAAGCAAGGTTGGTGGCAAAAGGTTTCAAGTAAATTCATGGTATCAACTGTGAAGAAACCTAATCCCAGTCACCGTGCTTATGTCCATTCGGATTCTCCTAGCAACCGCCACTCATAATGGTTATGAGATCTGGTAGATGGATGTGAAAACAGTTTTCCTTAATGGAATTCTGGAAAAAGGATGTGTACATGACACAACCTGAAGTTTTTCATTGATCCTAATGAAGCTAGGAAGATATGCAAGCTTCATCAAACCATTTATGGATTGAAGCAAGCATCTCGGAGTTGGAATCTTCGTTTTGATGAAGCAGTCAAAAGGTTTGACTTTGTCAGGAACGAAGAGGAACCGTATGTTTACAAGAGACTAGTGGGAGCGCAGTTGCATTTCTAGTATTGTATGTTGATAACATAATACTTCTCGGAAATGAAGTTCCATTGTTTTAGTCTGTTAAGACTTGATTCGAAAGTTGTTTTTCGATAAAATTATGGGAGAAATAGTATACATTCTTGGAATAAGAATCTATAGAGATAGATTGGATAAGCTAATTGGATTGTGTCAAGATACTTATAGTGATAAGGCCTGGCACATGTCCAATATGCAGGATTCCAAGAAGGGCTTCGTGCAAATGACTCTTGGTATTACTCTTAGCAAGACGCAGTGTCTTTCGACACACGCTGAGCAAGGGCGAATGGGGTCAAGCTACTACTAAAGGCATTAGATGTCTTAAGATGTGATCTTAATTTTAGTGGGAGTCATTGTTATTAATTTTAGTTATGATATGATGTTCGTATAAACATAATTTGATTATGTTATTGAAATCTGACATTTGTATTATTTAATAATGGTTATTAAATAATAGTCCCAAAGTAATTTATGACATTTTATAGGTCATCAAGTATGTGACTTGATCATGAAACCCTATAGATAATAAATGACATAAATTATGATTGGTCCCTGGTCAAGGTTGTTAAAATGGGACATTAACAACCGCGTGAGACTAGTATGTGAGGTGACTGATGACTAAGTTTCATGGAGTCATTAATAAGAGTATTAAAGTCAATCACATAGATATGTGTTGGAGAACACAAGATCGGACATGACTCACTGATGAGAACTCTACAGGATAGTTATATAAGTGTCATGAGAGTTTTCATTACGACTATAGAGTATAGTCCTTAGACCTGAGTTCATCATGTTTTCTTACATGTGAATTGGTCCGCTTTAACCTTGTCAAACGTCAGCCGTAACTGGTGACTATAAAGGCATTGATTGGGCGTATCATGAAGCGTGTGAAGAGACAGGGATGGAACAAGATGGGATATGTCCCTCCTATATAACAGGAGATAAATATCTCAGGGCCCATCGAAGATTTGATACTGAGAAATGTGTGGCCACACTCAAACGAGGTGATTGTCAGTCGTTTGTCTTGTCAGTATAAATCGGAGTTCGATGAACATGATCTTGGCTAAAGAAGGGTGACACAGATCTTGCCTTATGCCAGATCGAGATATAGTGACGAAGGGATTGAAGGAATAGATGATTCCAGTACAAGTGGGAGATTGTTGGGAATGTCCTGAAATCTATTGTACTTACTCCAAGTGAAAGTCGTATTGTCGAGATGAGACAATCATATGACACTGGGTAGTCATAATGCTTTGCTAGAAGCCACTTATGATCAATGAGTTTAGAACTCATTGCTAGTGTTATATGATCCTACAGGGTCACACACCTAAGCAAACTGGACATTAAAGACGAGGTTGATCATTAATGTAATGATCTAGTGAATGCATATTTGATATGCATTCGATATCAATATTCTGGGGCAGTGTCGATCGACACAAAGAGTCTGTCGATCGATGCAACTCGCGGATTACCAGATTAATTCGGTTTAATCGTTGGTTAATTCCGTTATGGTTTAAGTCGACATATATAAGATATATGGTCGACCTAAAACTGATTTTAACCTAATTCACAGCCACCATAAAAGAAACAGAAACCTCTTGAGAGATCTGATCTCTAAAGGCACTAGCATCCCTTCTGTTCAGTTTGTGTGCGTGTGGATACCAGTAGAGGCGCAACATTTGAGGCGCTCTAGATCTCGATTATCTGCAAATCTTCCGCTGCAAATCACCAGGTAAATCTGAGATCCCATAGATTCAATTATATGAACCTTAGATCCTAGGCTCGGAATTCAGACCAGGATTGCCTAATTGGATTAGGATCTGCTAGAAATTCCTTCATAAACCTGGTCCTTCTGAAGATGTTAAGTGCCATTATTGTAATGGTTATGGGCATTTGAAGAGAAACTGCAATAAATTCCTGGAAGATTATGAGAATCTGAAGAAGACGTACGAGACTTCTTCTTCAGGTATTTATGTTATAGAAGTAAATGTTACTTCTAAGGCATGTTACTTTTACAACCGTTCCGAAAAAAATGTTTGTTGCTCGGAACTGTGTTTTCTTGAGAAATATTTTCTTTCCAGGAAGAACAGTGGGAGTAAAAGTACAACTCGAAGAAATTCGAAAATCACACGAGGCTGCTCAACCTGATGAGGAAGAACAGCAGTTGGATCTACAAAGAGTTGTAGAACCTGCACCTGTGGTGCCTGAAGTTTGCAAAGGATCTGGTGAATGTATATTCGATATACATTAAAACGGCGAGTTTCTGAGGAAGTGTCGATCGACACAAAGGTGTATCGATCGACACAGATCGCGAACCAAAATATTGATTTTGGTTAATGACTTAATCAACTATGGTTTAAATCTTGGTTAATTAGGTTGTGGTAAAAGTCTATATATATGAGATATG
Organism: Orychophragmus violaceus; assembly: GCA_030180135.1. Taxonomy (NCBI): domain Eukaryota; kingdom Viridiplantae; phylum Streptophyta; class Magnoliopsida; order Brassicales; family Brassicaceae; genus Orychophragmus; species Orychophragmus violaceus. Next base: position 45,638,289 of record CM058235.1, on the reverse strand, counting down.
TGCATGACTTTTACACAAACCTGAAGCTCGTAGATCCGAAAGGATCCGTCACGAACCCGAGAAATGTGGATTTCGCGTAACCAATTGCCATGATCTATTGATCATTGAAAGTGACGGGCCTGGAAATTTTGAAGAAGCAATGATGAGCCCTAACTCCGAAAATGGTAATATTCTTATATACAAAGCTAGGTTGGTGGCAAAAGGTTTCAAGTAAATTCATGGTATTGACTATGATGAAACCTATTCCCCAGTCACTATGCTTAAGTCCATTCGGATTCTCCTAGCAGCCGCCGCTCATTATGATTATGAGGACGGGCAGATGGATGTGAAAACAGTTTTCCTTAATGGAATTCTGGAAGAGGATGTGTACATGACACAACTTGAAGTTTTTCATTGATCCTAATGCTGATAGGAAGGTATGCAAGATTCATCGATCTATTCATGGATTGAAGCAAGCATCTCGGAGTTGGAATCTTTGTTTTGATGAAACGGTCAAAAGTTTGACTTCATCAGAAACGAAGGGGAACTATGTGTTTACAAGATGACTAGTGGGAGCGCAGTTGAAATTCTAGTATTGTATGTTGATAACATACTGCTTCTCAGGAATGAAGTTCCATTGTTTCAGTCTGTTAAGACTTGACTCGAAAGTTGTTTTTCGATGAAAAATATGGGAGAAGCCGTATACATTCTTGGAATAAGAATCTATAGAGATAGATTGGATAAGCTAATTGGATTGTGTCAAGATACTTATGGTGATAAGGTCTTGCACAGGTCCAGTATGCATGATTTCAAGAAGGGCTTCATGCCAATGAAACTTGGTATTACCCTTAGCAAGACGCAATGTCCTTCGACGCGTGCTGAGCAAGAGCGAATGAGGGTCAGACTACTGCTAAAGACATTAGATGTCTTAAGATGTGATCTTAATTTTAGTGGAAGTTGTTGTTGTTAATTTTAGTTATGATATGATGTTCATGAAAACATAATTTGATTATGTTAATGAAATCTGATTTCAGCATTATTTAATTATGGTTATTAAATAATAGTCCCAAAAGTAATTTATGGCATTTTATAGGTCATCAAGTATGTGACTTGATCATAAAACCCTATAAATGATAAATGACATAAATTAAGTTGGTCCCTGGTCAAGGTTGTTAAACTGGGACATTAACAACCGCGTGAGACTAGTATGTGAGGTGACTGATGACTAAGTTTCATGGAGTCATTAATAAGAGTATTAAAGTCAATTACATAGATATGTGTTGAAGAACACAGGATCGGACATAACCCGCTAATGAGAACTCTACAGGATAGTTATATAAATGTCATGAGAGTTTCATTACGACTATAGAGTATAGTCCTTAGACCTGAGTTCATCATGTTTTCTTACATATGAATTGGTCCGCTTTAACTTTGTCAAACGTTAGCCATAACTGGTGATTATAAAGGCATTGATTGGGCGTATCATGAAGTGTGTAAAGGAACAGGGATGGAACAAGATGGGATTTGTCCCTCCTATATAACAGGAGATAAATATCTCAGGGCCCATCGAAGATTTGATACTGAGAAATGTGTGGCCACACTCAAACGAGGTGATTGTCAATCGTTTGTCTTGTCAGTATAAATCGGAGTTCGATGAACATGATCTTGGCTTAATAAGGATGACACAGGTCTTGCCTTATGTCAGATCGAGATATAGAGATGAAGGGATTATATGAATAGATGATTCCAGTACAAGTGGGAGATTGTTGGGAATATCCTGAAATCTATTGTACTTACTCTAAGTGAGAGTTGTATTGTCGAGATGAGACAATCATATAATACTGGGCAATCATAATGCTTTGCTAGAAGCCACTTATGATCAATGAGTTTAGAACTCATTGCTAGTGTTATATGATCCTACAGGGTCACACACCTAAGCAACTGGACATAGAATATGAGGTTGGTCATTAATGTAATGATCTGGTAAATGCATATTTGATATGAATTCAATAACGTGTTTCTGAGGCTGTGTCGATCGACACAAGATGTGCATCGATCGACACATATCACGAATGACTCGATTAACTTCGGTTTAATCGTTGGTTAATCAGGTCGTGGTAAAAGTCAACATATATAAGATATATGATCGACTTTTACATGGATCTAACCTAATTCACAGCCACCAAAAAGAAACAGAAAACCTCTTGAGAGATCTGATCTCTAACGGCACTAGCATCCCGTCTGTTCAGTTTGTGTGCGTGTGGATACCAGTAGAGGCGCAACATTTGAGGCGCCTAAAGATCTCGATTACTTGCAAATCTTCCGCTGCTAATCACCAGGTAATCCTGAGATCTCTAGATTCAATATACATGAACCCTAGATCTTAGGGAATGGAATTTATAGCTAGGGTTGCTAATCTGATTAGAACTGCTAGAAATTCCTACACAGCGCACTCTGGCTATCACAGTGTAGCTGAACTCCACCTTGCTCAACTCCCAACTCCACCACAAGTCCTCACACCCAAAGTGCCTCCTTAGATGCCTCACCCATTTCCATATACTCAGCTTCCGTGGTTGACATGGCTTCAACAGATTGTAACACAGATCTCCAACAAATAGGTCCTCCTGATAGTGTAAACACATACCCCGTATTGGACCTTCTATTGTCTAGATCACCACCATAATATGAATCAACAAACCCCACAACTGATGCACTCTCCTGACCGCCAAACATAATCCCACAGTTAGCAGAACCCTTCAAATACCTGAGTATCCATTTCACTGCTTCCCAATGATCTCTTCCAAGATTCGACATGTACTTACTAACTTGACTAACTGCTTGAGCCAAATCAGGCCTAGTGCAAACCATAGCATACATTAGGCAACCAACCGCACTTGCATAAGGAATTTGTGCCATATCTTTAATGTCTTCAATGGACTTAGGACACTGCTTCGCTGAGAGATTGAAGTGATTCGCCAAAGGTGTAGAAACTGTCCTTGCTTCTGACATGTCAAAGCGTTCTACCACCTTCTCTATGTAGCTCTTTTGAGAAATCCATAACCTCTTAGAGCTCCTCTCTCTGCGAATCTCCATCCCAAGGATCTTCTTTGCAGCACCAAGATCCTTCATTTCAAACTCTTTTCCCAGTAGTCCTTTCAACTCAGCAATATTATTCATATCGCTCGCAGAAATAAGCATATCATCAACGTATAACAGAAGGAATATGGGAGAATGGACATCAAGGTCCCTTGTGTAAACGCAACAATCATACTCACATATTTGGTAGCCAATTTCCAACATATAAGAGTCAAAACGTTTGTACCATTGTCTTAGGGCTTGCTTCAATCCGTATAAGGACTTCTTCAACTTATACACAAGCTTCTCCTCACCTTGCTTTACAAACCCCTTAGGCTGCTCCATATAGATTTCTTCTTCCAAATTTCCATGAAGAAACGCAGTCTTCACATCCATCTGTTCAAGATGATAATCCCATACCGCTCCCAATGCTAACACAACTCGTATGGAAGTGTGTCTAACCACGGGTGAAAAATCTCATCATAATCCACCCCTTTCTTCTGTGAGTATCCCTTTGCCACCAACCTTGCCTTGAACCTTGACACTTCTTTCTCAGAGTTCCCTGGTTTTACCTTGAAAACCCATTTGCATCCAACCGCCTTCTTTCCTTTAGGTAAAGGAACAAGATCACATGTCTGATTCTTGTCGAGACTCTCGATTTCTTTCGTTTCAGCTTCCAGCCATTGCTCTTTCTCCTGGCTAGTAATAGCCTCTCGAAAGTTAGCTGGATCATCTGTACCAACAACCAAGGCATAACTCACCATGTCTTCAAAACCGAATCTCTTTGGTGGTTTGGAAACTCTATTTTCTCTGTTAGATACCAAACTCTCCTCTCCTTTCTTTTCAACACGTTTTTCTACCTCCTGCTCCTCCACAATAGGCTGCTCATCGCTCTGTTCTGCTGGTCTATCTTCTATAGACTCCTCCTGAATTTCCCCAGAATCCGTGCTAGTCTCAATGGTTACAGGAACTTGTTCTGACCTCGCCTGCTGCACCATATACTGCTCATCGAAAACCACATCTCGACTAAACACCCTTTTCTTATCTTCAGGATCCCATAACTTGAAGCCCTTCACACCTTTCTCAAAACCCAGAAAGATGCACTTCTTTGACTTAGAATCAAGCTTTAATCTTTCGTCACCAGGAATAAGCATATAAGCTGGACATCCGAAAATCTTCAAGTTTGAAATATCAACATCTTTCCCAGACCAAGAAGAAGAAACAACGCTGTCGCCTATAGGATCAGGGAATTTCTTCAGCTATCTTTCCCTCCAAGGAACTCCTTGGCGATCTATTGATGAGATAGACCGCCATGTTTACTGCCTCTGCCCAGAACCGTTTTGGCAGCCATGCATTCAACCTCAAACACCTAGCCTTCTCTGCAACCGAACAGTTCATCCTTTCACTGACACCGTTCTGCTGTGGTGTTTTCCGCACTGTGAAGTGCCTCTGAATACCATGCTCCTCACAAAACTTCTGGAACGCTCCATCAGTATACTCCGTGCCATTATCCGATCTCAGATACTTTACCCTTCTTCCTGTCTGGTTCTCTACTTCAGCCTTCCAAATCTTGAACTTTTCGAATACTTCAGATTTCTGCCTCATGAAGTACACCCAGACATTTCTGGAGAAGTCATCGATGAACAAAACAAAGTATCTAGATCCTCCCAATGACTGTTCCCGAGTTGGCCCCCACACATCAGAATGGACATAGTCTAGAAGACCTTTTGTCGTGTGTTGCCCTGTCTTGAACGAAACTTTGATCTGCTTTCCCATCACACAGAATTTGCAGAATTCCATCTTGCAGCTTTTCAACCCGTCCAACAACCCCCTCTTGTGGAGTTCATTGAGACCATTCTCACCAATATGACCCATACGCATATGCCATAAAGATGTAGCCTCTGCTTCAGAAACCACAGCTGAGGCTTCTCCACCTACAACCACGTTCCCTATCATCCAATATACATTACCAGCTGTCATCTCTCCCTTCATCACGACCATGGATCCTTTACACACCTTCAAAACGTTTTCTCCTTCATCACCTTTGAATTTGAATCCGTTTTTATGAAGTGTGCCCAAGGAAATCAGATTCTTCTTCACGCCTGGAATATGTCTTACATCCGTCAATGTTCTGATGCTACCATCATACATCCGAAACTTCACCTGTCCAGTCCCAATAATACCACAGACCTTGTCGTCTGCCAACTGAACAGAACCCATATTTCCAGCCCTATACGTCTCGAACCATTCCTTATTGGGAGTCATATGGAATGATGCGCCCGTATCAAGTATCCAAGAATCTGCATGATTCCCTGAAGTGATAGCAAGCATATCATAATTGATATCTTTTGAAACATCCTTTGCCTGGACTATATTTGCATACTTTGAAGAGTACTGCGAATCCCTGCCTCCATTCTGTTTCCTGGCTAAACAGTCTCTCTTGAAGTGACCCTTCTTGCCACAACCAAAACAGACTCCTTTAACCGCTTTTGGTTTTAATTTTCCTCTACTACCTCCATCTGCCTGCTTCTCTATTGACCTCCCTCGCTCCTTGTTGTAATTCACATACAACCAGTCTCCCTCAGACTTAGTATCCACATTACCTAAACGTCGCTCATGATGAGATATAAGCGACGAAGTAACAGTATCCAGACTTATCGTGGTTTTGTTACACGTTAAGGCTGTCAACAAAGTCTCATAAGACGAGGGCAGAGAACACAGCAGAATCATGGCTTTATCCTCATCCCCAATATCCTCACCCACACGCGTCAGATCTGTGATGATTTGGTTAAACGCGTTTACGTGCTGAACCAGATCTCCACCTTCAGCCATCTTAAAACGGTATAACTTCTGCTTGAGAAATAACTTAGAAGACAACGACTTCGACAGATACAACTTCTCCAACTTATCCCATATAGCCTTCGGAGTTGTAAGATCCATTACCTGATTAGTAATCTCGTCTGAAAGACACAAACGAATTGTCGAGGTCGCCCTGTCTGTCATCTCCTCCCAATCATCATCCTTGATCGCTTCTGGTTTCGTCTCTAACAACGCCTTCTTCATCCCCTGATGCGATAACAGGTCCTTCACTCGAAGTTGCCATAGACCGAAGTTTCCCTTCCCATCGAAACGAGGAACGTCAAACTTAAGAGAACTTCCGGTCATCGTAACCTTGTGCTCTGATACCACTTGTTGTATAAACTCGAGTGAACCCTAGAAGATAGAACGTTTGTGCGGAATATTTAGAGAGAAACAATATTGAGGCAAATACCCTTTGTCTAGGATTTCTATATTTCGTGTGTGTTGATATTTACAAACCCTTAACCCCTTTATATATTGCTCCAAAACCCGATATAATAGACAATAGAAAACCCTAACGAGATCTTTTCATTCTCTCGATACAAAGGAAAACTAAACCGCCATAGTGTACTGTCCCGAGGGGGGCTGCGCCCCCCGCACCCCCCAAATGTCATCTTCTGTCAGGCCTGTGACCCACTGATCTCTACTGGACCTTATCTTGAGCTCGTAGGCCTGTCACGTGACATTCCTTTGCTCACTCAAAAAAGGCCCTTTTACAGTACCTTGAGATTTAAGTCACCTTAGAATACACACGACATATTTTAGATGCATTGGTTCAAGGTCTTTCTATACATTATCTCTATAATAACCACATTTACTTCCCACTCGATTATTCTGCTATATAGTTCTGCTTGTAAGAGTTTGTTAGCTCACTTCTTCGTATTCCTCTAAACGATGTTTCTGTTAAGGAAAAATTCACAAGGGAAGGAGGAATATAGTATTAATTTTTGTTTGGTCAATAGGAATATTTAGTTACTAAGGGTCCGAATGGTGACCGCGGTTTTGATAATGCGGGAAAAGCGATTTTAGAGTGCGGTGCGGTTCAATTGCGGTACGTGCGGTTTGCGGAACAAGTGCGGTTTGTGTAAAAAAGCGGTATAAAATAAAAGTTGATTGGTGAAAAAATAATTTGCGGTACACAATAAAATGTTTGAATGGTGAAAAGATAATTAGCGGTGCGGATTTTAGATTATAGATAAAATATATTAGAAATAAATATATTGATACTAGTATATTTAAATTAAAGTGTTTATTTATTATTAAAATTATGTTTATATATTTATAAATTACTAAATCAAGTTAAATGTTAAGTCACAAAATTTAAAAGCAATACAATAAAAATACTTTAGATAATTTTGATTTAGACACAACATATTTAATCAATAATTTAGAATTGATCGATCTTATGTGTCAAATATTCATTCGGATTAGGGTTGGGTTTTTTGAGTTTTATGTTTTACGGTTTTCGGTTTTAGGGTTAGAAACTCCGTTCGGATATATCGAATCGGTTCGGTTCGAGACTTCTCGGATTTAGATCGGGTTCAAATATTTAAAACTACCAAAAATACCTGAAAACTCGAACAAATATTTTTAAAAGTATGAAGATATTCCAAAAATTGCGTAAAAATATATCTAAAATAGCTAAATACCAATCAATTGGGTTTTGTACATAATATGGTTTAGTTTGGGTTGATTTAAATTTATTGGTCGTATTTGTTTGGTTTTTCTAGCCATCCCTATATTGTTTAGATTAGGTATATTAGGTTTTTTATAAACAATTCTGAATATTTTAATTACACAATAATAATAATTTAATATTATATATGAAAAACGCCATTGAACCACATGGTAATTGGTCATAGCAAATAGGTAAGTGCGTTTTTTAGAAAAAGCGAACAAACAAAAATAATTTTTTTTGTTTGAGTATGTAAGTGCGTTTTTTTTAGAAATTACGCTTTACTAATTCTTGTTTTTTTGAATGGTAACATGATATGACATGCGGTTTTACAAAAAAACGTCCCGCCCCGCGTTCTCCAATCACCGCCTAAAAGTAACATTATTTACTACTCTACTCGTGTCGTGTCAGGCATAATGGATATTTTCTTTTCAGGTCAGATATTTCTGTGTCGATTCTGTTCTTTTGGTTTTTACTTCGAAAATGAATTCTAAATCAACCAATTTTAATTCGACAAAAATCAACCGATTTAATAAATACTATATAATATAAAAATTGGCAATTATTACAACTATTTGATTAAAAGTTAATATAGTATATATTATTAAATGCTAGGGCATCCGAGAGAGTTAGTTTGCCACCTGTTAGATCAAAACAATTTTGGACAAGTGCGACTCTACGTCACTTGTTGCCTCCTCAACAGATTTATCTTTTTTTTTTTTTTTTTTGTCAACTGTTGGCTTAAGCCCAAAAGGGCAAGGTCCAGCAAAGATACATAAAGGGCCATACAGAACTAAAGACAAAACGGGCTAAACAAGGCCCAACCCAAAATTACTCCAACAGAAGAGATAAGATCGGGGAAGACACGCGTCGCTCGCAAGAGCAAACCGGCATGCAGCCTCCAGAGTCCGACGCCACCGTAGACATGACCGGAAACCGCCCCAACGCCGGGAAGTCTGTAGATTCGAATGAACTTTGCTGCCGATCGCTCGTCTCCACCAAAAGAAACCGCCGTAAGATAACCTGCATACAAAAACAAACAGCTTCAACAGTCCACCGGAAAACGCCCACCGAGGAAGCGACACCGCCGGCCACCACAAAGTGATGTGGCCCTTAAACTCCCAAGCCGAAAGCGGGATGAAGCGGCACCGATATTACTCCAGGAGAGGAGAGCTCACCGGGAAGAACATCAAAGAGAGACAGAATCAGCGACGGAGAAAGAGCTGGGAGACTAGATCGGGGAAATCCGGACTAACCGGAGCGATATCGGGAGAAAGACCCGAAATTATTCCGACGAAAAGAGAGAAAGCCGATCGAACGAATATAAACAGCAAGAGATCGGCTCGGGAGATGGGAAAAAAAAGATTTCGTTCCACGAAAGGTAAGAGATAAGAGCAGAGAAGAAATCGGAAAAAAAACCCCGACGCCGGGATACACCTGACCTTCTGAATGATCGGAGATGGAGAAGAAGGTAGCAGGGACCCGGAGAGAAGAATCTCTCTCATCCCGAAGAGAGAGAATTTCACGGTAAATTGTCCCACACGAAAGCAAATATCTGATTTTTCTTCATCCGAGAAGGTTCTTTATACATTACAAGAAAACAAGATCTTTATCGACGGAATTACCGACGATAAACCGACGACTTTTTGACAAGACGTTTTTCGACGGAAAACCGTCAGAAATTTCCGATGGTTTCCGACGGGTTTCTCATTCCGTCGGAAACACCCGACGGTTTAATTTTTCGTCAGTTTTTCCGTTGTATTTTGGTCGGTTTAGCGTCGGTTCTATATAGCCATTAATATGACTGTTAATGTGACCGTTTGGTCGAGTAAAAAACGATGAATTTCCGACGGAATACCTCTCGTCCCCTCCACACCTATCCCTCCATAACTCTCTCTCTCTCTCTCTCTTTCTCTAATACTTCTGGTAACCGAGAAAAATGTCTTCTTCTAACTATTATAGATCGTGGATGGACGGAGTTAGGATCGATGAGGCGACGAAGCTAGTGTACATGGAATATGCACTCGGTATTGCAGAGTTTATGTCGCTAGCTTGCAATCAACCACATACGCTGAAAACCGGTAAGTTAAGATGTCCATGTACAAATTGCCAAAATTTTAGAAATCTTACGATTGGCGAAGTATGGTTTCACTTATATTCAGTTGGGTTTATGTCGGGTTATAAGATTTTGTATCTTCATGGGGAAACTTCGGATCATGCAAGTAGTAGTAGAGAACCTTACGGTATTACTAGTACTTGGGAATCTAATGTTAGTTCTAGCGAACCTTATAATGCCGATGTAGATTTTGGTGTAGGCACCATTCAGATGGTTAATGATGCATATAGAGAAAATATTCCAGAAGTAGGTGAATATCAAACTCCTAGGGTAGATGAGGAACCAAATGTAGAATCTAGGAGATTTTTTGACAAGTTAGATGCAGCGAAGCGGCCGCTTTACGATGGTTGCAGAAGGGGTCATTCGCCATTATCATCTGCTACAAGATTAATGGGCATAAAGACAGACTACAATCTGGCGGAATAATGTGTGGATGCGATTTGCGACTTTATTAAAGATATTCTTCCAGAAGACAACCTTTCGCCAGGTTCATACAACGAGGTCGAGAAACTTGTTAAAAGGCTGGGATTACCGTATGAGATGATAGATGTGTGCATCGACAACTGTATGATATATTGGCGAGAAGATGAATACCGTCTGGATTGCAAATTCTGTAAGAAGCCACACTATGAGGATACAATGGGAAGAGCTAAGGTTTCATTCAAATGAATGTGGTATATGCCGTTAACCGATAGGCTGAGGCGCTTATACCAATCGGAGCAAACTGCGGGGGAAATGAGATGGCATGCTGAGCATAGAAGAGGAGCAGAGATTTCACATCCGTCGGATGCTGAAGCGTGTATACATTTTCAGAGAGTATATCCAGATTTTGCATACAAGTCATGTAACGTGTACCTCGGATTATGCACATATGGTTTTAACCCGTTTGGAAGGCATGGGAGACAAGATTCGTTGTGGCCAGTTATTTTGACTCCTTATAACCTACCGCCGAGTATGTGCATGCGTCGAGAGTTTCTTTTCCTCTCCGTACTCGTTCCCGGTCTAGAGCATCCGAAAAGATCACTTGATGTATTCTTGCAGCCACTAATACATGAGTTGCAAATGTTATGGCTGCCCGGTGTTGTAGCATATGATGTCTCATGCAAGGAAATTTTTTTGATGAGGGCTGCATTGATGTGGACCATTAGCGATTTTCCGGCTTATGGTATGTTATCAGGATGGACAACACATGGGAGGTTAGCATGTCCGTATTGTCAGGAAAAGACTGATGCATTCCAGTTGAAGAATGGACGCAAATCGTGTTGGTTTGATTGTCATAGAAGATTTTGTTGGGATTATGTCCTGAAATCACATTGTACTCTCTCTAGAGATAGTTGTATTGTCGAGATCGGACAATTCATGTGATACTGGGTAGTCATAATGTTTTGCTAGAAACCGCTTATGACAAATGAGTTGTAACTCATTTCCAGTATCGTGTGAACCTACAGGGTCACACACCTAAGCAAGTTGGACATAGTTCATATGGGATTGATCATTGGCATATGGTCTGGTCGATGTGTATTGGATACACATCGAATATGAGTTTTAATGAGGTGTGTCGATCGACACCATTGGGTACGTCGGTCGACACAAGATGTGTGTCGATCGACACCACTAAGTGTGTCGGTCGACACAAGGCCGAAACCGAAACTGATGTTTCGGTTTACGTCGTGGTCGGTACATATATAAGTGATCTTATGTATTTCGACCTAATGAGAGTGAGCGCCGCCCAGACAGTGTTTTCTTAGAGAGAAAACACAGAAAACACAGAAAACTCGAAGAACTCAGTTCCCAGGAGATCCGAGCCCCGGTACTAGCATCCCGGCGGATTCCAGCTTGTGTGCGTGTGGACTGAAGTAGAGGCGCAGCATCTGAGGCGCTCCAGAGATCTCGTTTATCTGACCATCTTCCGCTGCCAATCTCCAGGTAAACACGAGATCAGATCCTTGATTCAATTAACTAGACCCTAGATCCTAGGCTTCGGGAACCTGACATCAATTCTGAATCTGGTAGAATTGGCTCGAAGTTCCATCAGTGGTATCAGAGCCTTAGGGTTTAACTATTGAATCTTAAGCATATAATTCAAAAACTGATGTGTTTGAATAGATCTATGCTTGGTATTTCATGTTTTAATTTAGAAAAACTCAGTTTTGTCTGTGAATTGAAACGATGAACTGCTGTTTTCGTATGGTGTCGATCGATACACTGGGTGTGTCGGTCGACACAGAACCGCGAATTCGACAGAGTCGGCGGCTAGGGTTTTTCGCGAAGAAAAACCGAAAGCCTTCTGTGTCGATCAACACAGGTTGAGTGTCGGTCGACACAGAGCAGACTCGGTCGAGTGTCGATCGACACTGTTTGAGTGTCGGTCGACACAGGACAAAAAAATTCGGCGGCTAAGGTTCTCTCGTAGAAAACCTAAAAGCTTACGGCGTCGATCGACACAGGTTGAGTGTCGGTCGATACAGACCTAGCGAGTGGTTAATCGGTTCAATTGGATTGGACCGGTTTTCATGCTTGGTTAAGTCCGAATAGATCGGTTTAAATTGGATGAATTGGTTCAGTTGGATTGAACTGATTATCTCAATTAGCAAGAACCGATGGGATTAATCAGTTTGATTGGATAAAACGGTTCAATTGAATTGGACCAGTTATCGCAATCAGTTGAAACTGGTTAAAACGGTTTAAATTGGATGAATTGATTCAATTGGATTGAACCAACTATCACAATTAGTATAAACCGATTTGAATGGTTAAGATCAGTTTGATCTGATAAGTCGGTTCAATTGGATTGAACCAATTATCAAAATTGTCTTCGGTTAAGGTCTATGTCGGCCGTCACACACGGGTTGTGTCGATCGACATGACCGGTTCGATGAACCAGGTTAATTGGATTAACCGGTTATTGAAGTCCGGTTTTGTTTGGTGGTGTCGATCGACAGACATAGTCTGCGTCGATCGATACAGTGCTCGAAATTCTGGTTATTGAACCTTGAATTTGCAGAAACCAAACTCGACATAAACCTTGATCAAAGCTTAGCTTCAATATGGTCAACTGTCAAGACTCATTTCGTTGTGTGATGGTCTAGCCAAGAGCCTGGTATCCACAATTACGTGAGTAAGGCAGGTAGTTATGTTGATGGATTTGCAGTGCTAAACATCAACAATTACATGACCTAATAGATTGAAATGCTAACCTTTTAGAGTTTAATTTCCTCAACTAAATATCAAGTAACCTTGATGTCTTGCCCAAATCTTGTCTACTGTCAAGACTTGTGTCGTTTGTTGGATAATCTTGGAGTCCTTGGTATCCACTGCAACATGAGTAAGGCAGGTGGTCATTGACAGACTTGCAGTGCAACTGTCAGTGATCACAAGACAGAAAAGATTGGTTTTACTTGACTAGGCTATCAGAAGTTCTGGGCCCGGAGACATCAGAGTGGAATAGACATAGTTTGTCTCATCCACAACCAAGAGTTGTACTCTGTACAATTAGCAATGATTTGCTTACCTAGATAACTAAAGTTTGGGTAATGGCGAGTCGCCCACTCAGATTTTAGTGAAGTATGGATCTTGGATCATTATATTCATAGAGGAAACATTGTTTGAATATAATGCGAGTTTTCTTATTAGATAAGATTTCTCATCATATACATAACTAAATCTTTTTTTTTCTTGGATTTCAGCTTATGTCTATGACTACTTTCTCGTTGCGATCCGTCCTTGAGAAGGACAAGTTAAATGGATCCAACTTCCTGGATTGGTATCAGAATTTGAGATTCATTCTCAAGCAGGAGAGCAAGGACTATGTCCTTGAAAAGGCTCTTCCAGAAAGGCTTGGGACCAATCGCTCGCATGCAGCATATAATGCTTGGAATAAGCATTATATTGATGTGGTAGATGTGCGTGGTCTGATGTTGGCTACCATGAACTCGGACTTGAAGAGTCAATACGAGAACATGGAGTCGCCAATAGAGATGATCACCAGCCTGAAACTGAAGTTTCGAGATCTGGCACGAGTTGAGAGATTCCAGATGGTGAAGTCTCTCAGCGAATGCAAGCTACCAAAGGATGCTCCAGTAAGTCCTCATGTCATTAAAATGATGGGTTACATTGATAACCTGGGGAGACTGGAATGTCCTGTCAGCTTAGAGTTGACCACTGACATCATTCTGCAGTCACTGCCGTCAAGCTATGATAAGTTCATTAAGAACTATATCAAGAAAGGCTTGACGAAGACGTTGACTGAGCTGCATGGCATGCTCAAAACAGCAGAGCAAGACATCATAAAGGGTAAGAGATTTGAGAAATCTTGTGTTGGCAAGGGTAGAGACAGGGCCGTCCAGATTTGGAATCAGGATAAGCCTGTGTCATCTTATAAGCCCAAGTCAGGCCCATCTGGTGTTAGAAAATGCTTCTACTGCAATGAGTCAGGGCATTGGAAGAGACATTGCATTAAATTCTTGGAAGATTCACAAGAGATGAAGGAGATGTATAATACTTCTTCAGGTATTGTGTTATTAATTCAAGTTCTACATAAGTATTGGATACTAGTTGTGGTATTGATATTTTTGAAATATGCAGGACCTAAGCGACAGTAGAACGTTGAAGAAAGGACAAGTGGAAGTGCGTGTCTGGTTGAAGCAATGGTTGCTGCATGAGCCGTAGAGATTCTCCGCTTGTAGGAGCCTTTCATACTTGGTTTTAGAAATTAAGTAATTGCTACTATGTATCTGCCTTGTGCAGAAATGTCTTTCATCTTCTTGTAAAGAATTTGGATGTTTTTCATTTTGATAAAAGACAAGTTTTGTTCTTTAGATCTTAATGAAATATCATATGGTAGCACCCCGTTTGGAATGGGTTTTATATCTTAAACCAGCGAAAGTTATAATATAACACAAATACTAAAAGTTTAAGTCTGATGACTCGAACTCGACTTTTCCTTGGCATAGTCGTTTAACCACAAAGAGTGAAGCGGATTCAGAAGTTCCATAGTTTTGGACTCATTCGATTATTAATCATTTGAGATATGAATTCGGTTCACTGGACGAAATGACTAAGCCCCTTTTAGCAGAGCTAAAGGAAACGGGCCAAAGGCTTATTGGGCCTTGCACATACTGATGTATGCGGCCTGATGAGCATTAGTGCCAAAGGAAATCTTCTTTACTTCATTACCTTATTGATGGCATCAATAAGTATGGCTGTGTTCATTTGATGAGACACGAGCAGGAACCCCTTGAGGAGTTCCAAGATGAAGTGTAGAACCGATTTGACAGAAGTATTGAGATCCTCGATTGAATCGCGGAGGAAAATACTTGAGTCAAGAATTGGGTGATCATCTAACAGAATGAATCAGATCTTATTAGATATGCTCCGATTAATGATGATTCACAGGAATCTTCCATAATCATTTAAGAATACGTTCTAAAATTTCTATGTTTACGCTAAATAAGTTTCTATCAGAATCAGTGAAAAACACCACATTGGATGTGGACTGGGTGATTTCCAAATTTGTTTTTCTGATTAATTGGGATTGCAAGGTTTGTGTAAGACAGTAGTCGACAAACAAACTTGAACCCATATCTGATAAGTTCTACCTCGCTGGTTGTCCTAAGGAAACCAAGGCTTGCTACTTTTGCAACCAATCCGAGGACAAAGTATTGTTGTTCGGAACTGTGCCTTTTGAGAAAGATCGTACTTTCAAAAGGAACAGTGGGAGTAAAAGTACACATCGAAGAAATTCGATAAACACAGGAGGCTGCTCGACCTGTTAAGGGAAAGCAGCGGTGAGATCTACAAAGTGCTGTAGGATCTGCACCTGTGGAGCCTGAAATTCGCAGATCCGAAAGGATTCGTCACTAATTCGAGAGTGATTTCTCGTAACCAATTGTCGTGATCTATTGATCATTGAAAAATGACGAGCATGCGAAATTCAAAGAAGCGATGGTGAGCCCCAACTCCGAAAATTGGCTGGGTATGCATGTTAGCTTCACCGATCCATTTCTGGATTGAAGCAAACATCTTGGAGTTGGAATCAAAATTCTGATAATGTGGTCAAAAGTTTTAACTTGATCAGAAAGAAATGAAACCATGCGTTTACAAGAAGACTAGTGGGAGCGTAATTGCAATTCTCACACTGTATGTAGACAACATACTTAATCTCATAAACGATGTTCCAACGCCAAAGTCTTATCAAGATTTGGGTCGGAAGTCAAATTCAACGATAGACATTGGAGAAGGCCGTGAAAGTTCTTGGAATTAGGATCCATTGGAATGGATCAGAAAGGCTAGTTGGATCGTGTCAAAATCCTTATGTTGATAAGGTATTGGACAGTTCCAATATGCATGATTCCAAGAATGGCTTCATACCAAAGGTCTTATGGCAATAATCTAAGCAAGATGAAGTGTTTTGGACACTGGCTGAGCTAGTAACAATATTAGCAAGAAGAAGTGTTATTGAACACTGTCTGTACTAGTATTAATGAGTGTGATTGCTTATGCTGATGCAATAGAATCCATCATGAATGCCATGTTTGCGCTCGTCTAGATGCTGCTTACGCATAAAGCATGACGAGAAAATACCAAAAATGTTCCGGCAATAGTCACTGAACAGTTACCAGAAATATCCCAAGTGTTTGAGAAACACTAAGGATAGGTTCGTGGTGAACTAAGAAAGTGACGAACCAGTTGAAAGTAGTTAGACGGACAAAGACGATTCCCGGTTCCCACCTGGTTATGTCTCTTTGTCTGAATAACGGTGCTATCTGTTGGAAAGGTGATAGGTGTATAGTTTTATCCCTATTCTACTGCAAGTGCACAGTTAATGCAATCGTAGTATATAAGGTATCGAATCCCACAAGGACTCTCAGTCACACAATAGATTATTAGTAGTTCAAATTAAATTAAGCGAAGCAGATGTGAAAACAGTAAACGAAATAGCAAAGTAAATCAAGTGAGTTTGTAAGCAAGAAGGCGAAGCGTTAGGTTTCAGAAGTTCTCAGGAAATCAGGAACGCAAGCAATCAATCTATCTAGATCTAATCAATAACTGTTCTAGAACTCAAACACTGATATAGAATTAACCAAATTCCTTTGCGATAATTCTCTAAGTCTAAGTGCAGCAAACCAAACTTTCGTTTGCGAGAACTAACAGATTAAACCAGCATTAATTCCAAGTTTGATATGTTCACAATTAACCTAAACCAAACTTCCGTTTGCGAATAGTTTAATTGCTTATCTAGTTCTTTCCAGTTAAATTAACCAACTTCCGCTGCATTAATCAACCTAACATCATAATTCTGATTAGCTACTTCAGATTAAGCATTAAGAACAACTTAGATAAAAAACTAGCAGATATGAATCTTTACAGATTAATTAAACTATAATTCTCTGAAATCCCTAATGAGAATCCTTCAACCTAACAGGTGATCTACTCAGACATATTCATCAAGACAGAAGATATCATAAGTAGAAAACCAAATATCATATAATCAAATAAGAACTGGGGTTCAAAATCAAGTCTCTTTCGAGATCAGGATCAGCCCCTCAACTCTCTCTGAGTAAAACTTAACGTAAGAAAAGCTTGTGAAAGCGTCGTCTAAACATTGGCTTAAAAACTCTATTTATAACCTAAAACACGTTTTGGGGCTTCTTTGTAAATATCAGGAACTTCTGGGCAAAACTGCAATTTCATCATTCTTCATTAAACCGTCGTTTGGCCCATCTTGCCGGTGCAACGATCGATGCCATAAATGTGACGATCGTTGCAGCTCGGAAATATCAACAGTGAACTCTATCTCTCGGCCAAATACTCCAATTAGCTCCAGAAAGTGCCAAAATCACAAAATATGCTCCAAATGTGCTTGTACCTAATAAACACCTGAAAAGACTCTAAAGCATAGTAAAAGACTCGATAAATAACACATATACCATGGTTAAAATCCCTAAAATCCATGGTATATCAACTCCCCCACACTTAGCTCTTGCTTGTCCTCAAGCAAAACACAGAACTAAAGCTTGGTGAAGAGGTTTGAAAACTCTTCAGAAACTCTTTTCATCATAGAAGCAACAATACTCAGATTCCCCTTAGTAAACCACTGCAAGAATCAATCACAGAATATCAAGACCAACATGTACTTCCCCCACACTTAGCAACTGTCCTAGGTAAACTCCACAATCACATTCAAGCATTCAAATTCTCCCTACTGACTTCTGCAAGTATTTAAGTGCGGTCTCACCTAAGGAGTATCGATCAAAGGGCACATAGATTCTTACCTTATCAGCTCTAGACCACCATGCTATCTTTCTCTAGTCCCTTTCTTCTCTTTCCCTTCTTTAACAACTGATTTTTCCCCACTGGGTATCATTTTATTTTTTTTATCAGTGTTCTTCCCGTTATGGGTGTACTTTGGACACATTCCATGGATCACATGAGAGAAAATAGTGTTTGCTACCATTCCCATGACCACTTCGGAGTTACTAACTCATCCTCAGTTTATTATCTTTTTTTTTTTTTTACTTTATAGAAGGGGAGGAGGGAACTAAATAGGATAGGTTGACAGGCTGTGTCAGAACTAACAAGGGAATCCGACACAGAGTATACCAAGCCCTTAGGTGAGAAATCTAAGTCAGTATTAAATTGAAGTCAGTAAAAGGATCCTCTGATACCTGAAGTGATGTGGGTGTTCCCAGTAGGTTGATCTGTGATGGGGTTTTCTAATAGTCAGACATAGATCCTGCAACTTCATCCCAATGGTTACTTAAGTTCCTGCAAGTCTTGTAAATCTTCTCAGAAAATCATAGTTTCTTACTTAAACAATTTTGACTCAATAAAACAAAATTTTTTGAAAAACGGACTGACTCTTAAGAAAACAGAAAGATATAAGTCAGTAGCACCTCCCCCACACTTAAGACACACTGTCCCCAGTAGTGTCAAGCGAAGGATTGGTAAAAATAACTAAAAAGTGTTAATGGATGTTTGAGTTCTGTCGTATTTTACCTCTGTCGCTCAAGCATCGATCGTTGCACTAAGTGCATCGACCGTTACTTGGCGATTTTTCGTTGAGTGTTGATCGTTGCTCAAAGCAGCAACGATCGTTGCAATGCGCATATCGGATCATACAGCTAGTTAGCAGGTTAGTCCGTCGGTTTATGTCAATGTTTAAAAACCTGCAGGCTGAAAACACTAGAAACATAGTAAAATCGAAGCAAAGGATGTACCAAATAAAGTACAAATCATCCAAACATAGTAGAGTCCTAAAAATCAAAAGGAGAAAAGTGCAAAAGAAAAGAAAAAGTCAGAATACAGAACCGAAAGTCTGAACATGGAGACTACGCTCACTCGCTCACATCATCTATCCCACCATACAGTGCATCGTCATCGGCTGCCTCAGCTGCGGGATCAGTATCAGTCGGGGGAGGAGGAGTCGGGGATCGTCGTCTGCGTCGAGAAACGGGTACAGGCTGATGAACTGGTGGCTCTCTCCTGCAAGTGCAGCCGCGCAGGAAATCCCAAATGGTCTTGAACATACCTTCCTGACGCTCTCTCCAATCACCCTCAGACATCTTACGCACAGGCATAGACGGGGCTGGATATGGACCGATGTCCTGTGGAGCAGGGGCAGGCGCAGGGGCAGCAGAAGTCGAAGCTCGTGTGGAAGGCTCTCCCAGCGGATTAGCCATAGTAGGCACTGCACGTCGAGCGCTAGCGGGAGGGTGGAAACTCAAAGCATCTATGGTGTCGATCCGAGTATACCTGGCAGCAGGAAGATCAATGCCATACTGTGTATCCTCAGGGTCGTGGTAGACCCACACTCGCCCCTCCTTCAGCCACGTAGCACTCTGCAAGTGACTGAGATCCAAGAACTCGCGCTCAGTAACGCACTTTGTATCCCTCATAGGGATCCCGCAGTGTCTGAAAATAGGAGTGAGAAGACTCCCTACTGTCTCCTTGCGCGCGCCTTCATAAGGCTTCTTCTGCAGCTCGCAAAGATGATGAGCAAATACGGCTCCCAGGTTGACTTTCCTAGCCGGGTTTCTCACATCAGTACTCCTGAACTGCTCTATCAGTCCTCTAAATAGAAACTCCAACTCGTTCTTGCGCATCTTGTTGGCCTCATGCTTGCACAATAGAGTGCGTCCCAAGATACGCAAGACATACCTGAGAACCGGATGCCTAACCTGAATAACAGGCGTAGTCCGTGAGTGATACCGTCCACCACCAATGTACTGCCAGAACTGCACTGCCTCTACTGGTGCCCATGGAAGGGTCATGTCGGTGTGTGGCTGCTCAATGCTAAACCCATAAATCCTACAGATATCGAGAAGGGGTACTCGATACCTGGCGCCGAGACACATGAAAGTGAAAGTGCCTCCTCGAGCATCCATGCTGTCCGGGTTCGGGTAGACAACCCTGCATGTGTTAAGGCACTGTCTCACCAGCTCTGGGTATAAATCGTAAGGCTGCATCGGCATTGTCCCCAGACCAATGCCTCTGCACAGCTCCATAACCTGCGTGTCCATGCCGAGACTCTTGCAGGTTGAGTAATCAGCGAACTTGGTTGGCGCTATCTCCATACCACACCAACCGTTATACAACAACGTGTCGTATTCGTCCCAGTACTCGTGTAGCGGCCTCTCTGTGAAATCGTCCGTACCGAGCATCCTCTTAATAGAACCACTCCAGTTGCGATCAGACTGAATCGGAAGTTTCTCTGCCCTTGGCCATGGTGGTCCTATGGTCGCATGAACCAAATGATACGGCTGTGGAGGATCAGAATCCCTGTGCAACTATTCCGGTGGTGGAATGTATTGTCGTGAGGCGCTTGCGGCTGTTGCTCGTTTCTTGCGGGGTTGATTCTGAGTTGCCATCTGCAAAACAGAAAATTTAAACAAATCAGTCTCGGCAACTCTCTGTGAAATCGTCGTGCAACGACCGTTGCACTAAGGCAGCGATCGTTGCAAGGCGATTTCTAATACTCGAACATTTCCCCAGAATCGCAGAGCAACGACCGTTGCTTTAGTGCAACGATCGGTGCTTAGCGATTTTGGCCGCAATCAACAGTTAGCATTATCGTTCTAAATCCAAGCCACATTGTCTCAAATCAGTTCAAAATCCTAACCCATCACCCTAAATCGATCTAATCATGCATACAACATCAATTTTCAGTTCAAAAATCAACAACCCTAAAACCCTAAAATCCAATCCGAAAATTTGAGAAATAGAAGTTCTTTACCTTGGATTCGTGAGATATGAGCTACAGACAAGGGTTTAGAGTGTGAAATAGGAAGTATAAGCAATTGAAACTAAGAAAAATGATGAGAATTTTCGATTTTGGGTGTGGAGCTTTCGGTTGTACGGATGATCGGAAATGAGAAAGAAAAGAGAAGAGAAAGGGTTTAAGGCACTTACCTGGTCGTGGGTGCAACGATCGTTGCTTTAGGGGCAACGATCGTTGCTGGTCAAGTCAAATTGAACCGGTTTAGCGCATACCTTAATTTTGCAATTGAACCAATTGCAACGACCGTTGCTTAGAAGCGACGATCGTCACAATGCGATTACCCCTCTTCGTAAAATCTCCTTGCAACGACCGGTGCACAAGTGCATCGATCGTCACACATCTCCAGACTCGAGTTCTGCATCTGAAACTTAGCAAAAACAAAAACAAAAACGTGAAATCCTAAGAAAAACACCAAAAATAAAAATTAAAAATAATTAAACCTAGCAGTGGGTTGCCTCCCACTCAACGCTTGTTTCAAGTCATTAGCTTGACTTTTGGAAATGAGGTCGCAATCATGGAGGTTTCAACAGAGACTTTGAGTGTCTCTGTGAATGCCTTATCATCCACGGTGGTGTGTAAGCAATAGCAGCATGATGTCGTCCAAGGAACGTCGGGAGGAATGTAGGGTGAGATTGACACTTGGGTGTTTTAACGCTCTTTCCTGCATTCAAAACAGTGGAGTCAGGAGGTTTAAACTTAGAGGATTTACGCTTTACCTTTGGCAAAGATTTGATGTTCGGAGCCTTCTGTTTATGAGCAGTTTTAGGCCTTGAAGATGTTAGAGTAGGCTCGTGTGGAACCACCATCTTCTTGTCAACCACCACTGTGCACTGAACCACATCTTTATACTTAATGGGAGCTTTCGGGAATGGTAATGGAGGTTTGTAGGTTCTTTCCTTAGCAGGTCCTTGAGATATGAGCGAAACTGGTTCATTTCGGGGTGCAACGATCGGTGCATGTGATGCAACGATCGATGCTGTCGTCTCAGCTCGGGTTTCAACTACAGTCTCGGGTTTATCCGCTTCTCGGTCCATTCCAGCCATCTCAGACTCAAATTTCTCTCCTTGGCTTGGTCCTTCTTCAATCTGAACAATCCAAGTCAAGAGGTCCATGTCAATCTCTGTTGAGTCAGGTGCATCGAAGCTTTCAAACTCAGGTAATTCAACATCAAATCCCCCTCTGTCTTCCACAAATTCCACGGCCTTAACTGCTAGACATGATCCATGATCCATCTGTGTGTCATCTTGAATGGGAATGTTGCTGGCATGAGCTTCTTGAGAATCCTTTCTTGGGGTAGAACTTGAAACTTGATCCATCTGTGTGTCCAGCTGCTTCATACGAGTATTCAAGGATTCAAATTTCTCATTCAAATTAGTGTACAGGTTCTCTAGCTTCGAGCTGAAAGAAGCTGTGTTCTGCTGTTGCTTTTCAATTGATTGTTCTATCATCATCTCTAGTTTGCTCCTTTGTGTAGGAGGTGCCAGATAGGAAGTATAATTATGGTCTCTTGATCCTTGAGCATGCCTAGAACCTTGTCTCTGCTGAT
Source organism: Orychophragmus violaceus (assembly GCA_030180135.1). NCBI lineage: Eukaryota > Viridiplantae > Streptophyta > Magnoliopsida > Brassicales > Brassicaceae > Orychophragmus > Orychophragmus violaceus. The sequence goes on along the minus strand of CM058235.1, from coordinate 45,615,761 downwards.
GTCCCAATGTATGTCCATAAGAGTCGGTTCCAGCCATATAGTGTACCTCTGCAAATTTATCAGTTTTTGCCTCTTCTCGGAACTGTCTCTCCCTAAGTAAGATGTCGTGGATGTCATCTATCTTATTCTGCATCTCAGCTACTTGCCCAACCAATACATGGTAATCAGGTAAGATGGGGTTTCCTTCCCCATCTATTTTCTGACCTTTTGCGTTGCATATGTGACCCTCTTGGTCTCGTAAAACGCCGTTTTCGCCGCGAATCAAAATCACAGGCTCCATGGCGCGGAACCTATTGAACGTCTCAGATCTCAGCATTGCTGTTCTCGCCTTGTGTCGATCGATGCAGGGTGGAAACGATCGATGCAGTGCGAATCCCTGCGAATCCAAAAATCAAAAACGTGAGTAAACAAGAAAATTAAAAAATGCTTAGTCTAAATCCTAGTACTAAATCTATCGGTGAACTCAAAGATTCCCCGGCAACGGCGCCAAAAACTTGATAGGTGTATAGTTTTATCCCTATTCTACTGCAAGTGCACAGTTAATGCAATCGTAGTATATAAGGTATCGAATCCCACAAGGACTCTCAGTCACACAATAGATTATTAGTAGTTCAGATTAAATTAAGCGAAGCAGATGTGAAAACAGTAAACGAAATAGCAAAGTAAATCAAGTGAGTTTGTAAGCAAGAAGGCGAAGCGTTAGGTTTCAGGAGTTTTCAGGAAATCAGGAACGCAAGCAATCAATCTATCTAGATCTAATCAATAACTGTTCTAGAACTCAAACACTGATATAGAATTAACCAAATTCCTTTGCGATAATTCTCTAAGTTTAAGTGCAGCAAACCAAACTTTCGTTTGCGAGAACTAACAGATTAAACCAGCATTAATTTCAAGTTTGATATGTTCACAATTAACCTAAACCAAACTTCCGTTTGCGAATAGTTTAATTGCTTATCTAGGTTCTTTCCAGTTAAATTAACCAACTTCCGCTGCATTAATCAACCTAACATCATAATTCTGATTAGCTACTTCAGATTAAGCATTAAGAACAACTTAGATAAAAAACTAGCAGATATGAATCTTTACAGATTAATTAAACTATAATTTTCTGAAATCCCTAATGAGAATCCTTCAACCTAACAGGTGATCTACTCAGACATATTCATCAAGACAGAAGATATCATAAGTAGAAAACCAAATATCATATAATCAAATAAGAACTGGGGTTCAAAATCAAGTCTCTTTCGAGATCAGGATCAGCCCCTCAACTCTCTCTGAGTAAAACTTAACGTAAGAAAAGCTTGTGAAAGCGTCGTCTAAACATTGGCTTAAAAACTCTATTTATAACCTAAAACACGTTTGGGGCTTCTTTGTAAATATCAGGAACTTCTGGGCAAAACTGCAATTTCATCATTCTTCATTAAACCGTCGTTTGGCCCATCTTGCCGGTGCAACGATCGATGCCATAAATGTGACGATCGTTGCAGCTCAGAAATATCAACAGTGAACTCTATCTCTCGGCCAAATACTCCAATTAGCTCCAGAAAGTGCCAAAATCACAAAATATGCTCCAAATGTGCTTGTACCTAATAAACACCTGAAAAGACTCTAAAGCATAGTAAAAGACTCGATAAATAACACATATACCATGGTTAAAATCCCTAAAATCCATGGTATATCAACTCCCCCACACTTAGCTCTTGCTTGTCCTCAAGCAAAACACAGAACTAAAGCTTGGTGAAGAGGTTTGAAAACTCTTCAGAAACTCTTTTCATCATAGAAGCAACAATACTCAGATTCCCCTTAGTAAACCACAGCAAGAATCAATCACAGAATATCAAGACCAACATGTACTTCCCCCACACTTAGCAACTGTCCTAGGTAAACTCCACAATCACATTCAAGCATTCAAATTCTCCCTACTGACTTCTGCAAGTATTTAAGTGCGGTCTCACCTAAGGAGTATCGATCAAAGGGCACATAGATTCTTACCTTATCAGCTCTAGACCACCATGCTATCTTTCTCTAGTCCCTTTCTTCTCTTTCCCTTTTTTAACAACTGATTTTTCCCCACTGGGTATCATTTTATTTTTTTTATCAGTGTTCTTCCCGTTATGGGTGTACTTTGGACACATTCCATGGATCACATGAGAGAAAATAGTGTTTGCTACCATTCCCATGACCACTTCGGAGTTACTAACTCATCCTCAGTTTATTATCTTTTTTTTTTTTTTACTTTATAGAAGGGGAGGAGGGAACTAAATAGGATAGGTTGACAGGCTGTGTCAGAACTAACAAGGGAATCCGACACAGAGTATACCAAGCCCTTAGGTGAGAAATCTAAGTCAGTATTAAATTGAAGTCAGTAAAAGGATCCTCTGATACCTGAAGTGATGTGGGTGTTCCCAGTAGGTTGATCTGTGATGGGGTTTTCTAATAGTCAGAGATAGATCCTGCAACTTCATCCCAATGGTTAAATAAGTTCCTGCAAGTCTTGTAAATCTTCTCAGAAAATCATAGTTTCTTACTTAAACAATTTTGACTCAATAAAACAAAATTTTTTGAAAAACGGACTGACTCTTAAGAAAACAGAAAGATATAAGTCAGTAGCACCTGTAAGATTATCCCTATTCTACTGCAAGTGCACAGTTAATGCAATCGTAGTATATAAGGTATCGAATCCCACAAGGACTCTCAGTCACACAATAGATTATTAATAGTTCAGATTAAATTAAGCGAAGCAGATGTGAAAACAGTAAACGAAATAGCAAAGTAAATCAAGTGAGTTTGTAAGCAAGAAGGCGAAGCGTGTTGGGAATGTCCTGAAATCTATTATACTTACTCCAAGTGAAAGTCGTATTGTCGAGATGAGACAATCATATGACGCTAGGTAGTCATAATGCTTTGCTAGAAGCCACTTATGATCAATGAGTTTAGAACTCATTGCTAGTGTTATATGATCCTACAGGGTCACACACCTAAGCAAACTGGGCGTTAAAGACGAGGTTGATCATTAATGTAATGATCCAGTGAATGCATATGTGATATGCGTTCGATATCAATGTTCTGGGACAGCATCGATCGTTGCAGAGAGTGCATCGATCGATGCACTCGCGGATTAATCAGATTAATACGGTTTAATCGTTGGTTAATTCGGTTGTGGTTTAAGCCAACATATATAAGATATATGGTCGACCTAAACTCGTCGCTAACCTAATTCACAGCCACCAGAACTTGAATAGAAACCTCTGAAGAGATTGGATCTCTATAGGCACTAGCATCCCTGCTGTTCAGTTTGTGTGCGTGTGGATACCAGTAGAGGCGCAGCATTTGAGGCGCTCTAGATCTCGATTATCTGCAAATCTTCCGCTGCTAATCACCAGGTAATTCTGAGATCCCAATAATTCAATTATATGAACCTTAGATCCTAGGCTCGGAATTCAGACCAGGGTTGCCTAATTGGATTAGGAACTGCTAGAAATTCCTTCAGTGGTATCAGAGCTTTAGGGTTCCATTGAATCTGTAGCATGTTGATTAGATTAGTTGAATCTGAATCTGTGTATGGTTGATACAAACTTGCTAAAATTCGTTTTCATGAAAAACCTAGTTTAGGGTTTGTTCGAAAAACGTCTTAGGGTTTTTCGCATGGTGTCGATCGTTGCCAATCCGGCATCGATCGACACAGGGCGAAAACCCGAATAAAATTTAGGGTTTTTCGCATGGTGTCGATCGATGCCAATCCGGCATCGATCGATGCAGGGTGAAAACCCGAATAAAACTTATGTTTCGCCTAGTGTCGATCGACACAAGAGTTGTGTCGGTCGACACAAACCTTGCGAGATTGATGAATCGGTTCAATTGGATTGGACCGGTTATCGAGCTTGGTTAATGATGGTTAAACACTAAGAATGGTTTATTGCGATTAAGTTGGTATCGACCGATGCTAATGTAGCATCGATCGACACTGACCGGTACTTAAAACCGGATCAATTGGATTGATCGGTTATCGCAGATTGGTTTTGGTTAATCAGCATCGATCGACACTAAAGTAGTGTCGGTCGACACAAGATTCGATGGTTTAGGTTATGGAACTTGAAACCACATAACCAAACCAAGACAAATCATTTAATTGGAAGAATTAAAACATAATAAAACTGAACGTTTTAAATGGTTCTATTCCTCAATCAAATATCAAGTGATACTTGATGTCTTTCCAATCTTGTCAACTGTCAAGACCCATTTAATTGTGTGATAGACTTGCAGTGCAAGATGTTCACAATTACATGAGTAAGACAGAGGTAATTGTGTTGATGGATTTGCAGTGCAAGACATCAACAATTACATGACTTAACAGATTGGTTTACTTGACTGGGCTATCAAAATCGTTTTGGGCCTAGAGACATCAGGTGGATTGGGCATAAGATGTCAATCCATAACCAAGAGTTATATTGGATATAACTAGCAAAGAATTGCTTACCTAGATAGCTAAAATTTGGGTGATAGCCAGTGGCTTACTCAAGTTTAGTGAAGTATGGGTCTTGGATCATTATATTCATCTGAGGAAACATTGTTTGAATATAATGCGAGTTTTCTTAATTGTTAATACTTCTCATTTCCTGAACATCATAACTAAAACCTCCCTTGTTTTTCCAGCTATGTCTAGCTCAAACCATCGTAACAATTTCTCCCTGCGATCCGTCCTTGAGAAGGACAAGTTAATTGGATCCAACTTTCTTGAATGGTATCGGAACTTGAGAATTGTTCTCAAACAGGAGAAGAAGGACTATGTCCTTGAGAAAGTTCTCCCCAAGAAGTACCGAGCCAATGCCTGGCAGTCAGATAAGGATGCTTGGGATAAGCATTCTAATGATGCGGTGGATGTGAGTTGTCTCATGTTGGCTACCATGAACTCGGAATTGCAGAAGCAATATGAGTACGTGGAGTCGCCAATAGAGATGATCACTGGCCTGAAAAGTATGTTTCAGGAGCAGACACGAACTCAGAGATACCAGACGGTCAGGTCTCTGATTGAGTGCAAGCTACCAAAGGACGAACCAGTTAGTCCTCATGTCATTAAGATGATGGGTTATATTGATAACCTGGGGAAACTGGATTGTCCCATTAGCCAAGAGTTGGCTACTGACATCATTCTGCAGTCACTGCCGTCAAGCTATGATCAATTTGTTATGAATTATAACATGAACAACTTGACGAAGACGTTGACTGAATTGCATGGGATGCTTAAGACTGCTGAACCTAACATCAAGAAGGACACCCCAAATGTCCTTATGGTACAAAAGGGTAATAAGTTTAAGAAACTTGGTAAGAACAAAGGTGATGGCAAGACGAGGTCGATTGTGAATCCAAGCGAGTCTGGCCATGTTCCTAAGGTTAAAACCAGTCCTTCTGAAGATGTTAAGTGCCGTTATTGTAATGGTTATGGGCATTTGAAAAGAAACTGCAATAAATTCTTGGAAGATTATGAGAAGCTGAAGAAGACGTACGAGACTTCTTCTTCAGGTATTATGTTATAGAAGTAAATGTTACTTCTTATAATCCTACTTGTTGGGTATTGGATACCAGCTGTGGTACTCATATTTTGTGAAAATGTGCAGGGCCTGAGCAAAAGTAGGACTATGGAGAAAGGACAAGTGGACCTATGAGTGTGAATGGAGCAAGAGTTGCTGCATTAACCGTAGGAGTATTTCATTTGTTTTTCCTTTTATGGCATGTTTTGAACTTGAAACTGCTACTATGTAACTGCTATGAGCAGAAAGATTATTTCTAATCCTTGTTTGGATATGGAAGGATATCAGTTCTCAAATCAAGAATAAGTGTTATTCAATTGATTACAATGATATATTTTATAGTAGCAATCCATTAGAGAATGGAATTTATGTTCTAAACAAGAATGTGCCTAACTATAACATAAATACCAAGAGATTCAAGTCAAATGATACGAATCAAACTTCTTTCTAGCATTGTCGTTTTGGGCCAAATAAATGAGAAACAGATTCAGAATCTCCATAGTGATGGGCTTTTGGGCTCATTTGATTATGAATCATAATGAGTAAAGTGAATCTTGTTTATTGGAAAACGACAGAGGCCCTTTTCAACAAAGGTAGTGTCGATCGATGCATGTATGCAACGATCGATACAGGTTGCGAACGAACGGATAAAATGAATGGGCCAGAGGATTATTGGGCTTTATACATACGGATGTACATGGCCCGATAAGCGCAAATGCTAGAGGAAATTTTCAGTACTTCATTACCTCTACTGATATTTTCAGAAGGTACAGTTATGTCTTATTAATAAGACATAAATCAGAATCTTTTGAAAAGTTCAAAGAGCTCCAGAATGAAGTACAGAATCAATTTGGCAAAGGTATTAAAACTCTACGATGAGATCATGGAGGTGAATACTCAAGTCAAGAATTTAGTGATCATCTGAGAGATTGTGAAAGTGTTTCACAATTCACTCATTCTGAATCGGACTTTATTAGATATGGTTCGATTAATGATGAGTCACTTAGATCTTCCATCATCCTTCTAAGAATACGCTCTAGAAATGTCTGAGTTTACTTTAAATAGAGTTCCATCAAAAATCAGTTACAGAGATACCACATGAGATGTGGAATGTAAATGTTTCTGATTTATCCATCATGGAGATTTGGAGTTGCGAGACTTATATAAAACGTTTAATCTCTGATAAGCTCACACCCAAATCTGATAAGTGCTACTTCATTGGTTGTCCTAACAAAACCAAGGCATGTAACTTTTACAACCAGTTCGAGAACAAATTGTTTGTTGCTCGGAACTATGTTTTCTTGAGAAAGACTTTCTTTCCAAGAAGAACAGTGGGAGTAAAAGTACAACTCGAAGAAATTCGAAAAATCACAGGAGACTGCTCAACCTGATGAGGAAGAGCAGCAGTTGGATCTACAAAGAGTTGTAGAACCTGCACCTGTGAAGCCTAGAGTTTATAAAGGATCTGGTGAATGTATATTCGATATACATTTAAATGGCGAGTTTCTGAAGAAGTGTCGATCGACACAAAAGTTGCATCGATCGACACAGATCGCGAACCAAAATATTGATTTTGGATTATGACTTAATTAACTACGGTTTAAATCTTGGTTAATTAGGTCGTGGTAAAAGTATACATATGAGATATGTGTGCGCGACTTTTACAGAAAACTGAAGCTCGCAGATCCGAAAGGATCCGTCACGAACCCGAGAAATATGGATTTCTCGTAACCAATTGCCGTGATCTACTGATCATTGAAAGTGACGGGCCTGCGAATTTTGAAGAAGCAATGATGGGCCTTGACTCCGAAAATGGCTGAAAGCCGTTGAATCCGAAATGGGATGGTTATTTTCAGATGTACAAAGCAAGGTTGGTGGCAAAAGGTTTCAAGTAAATTCATGGTATTGACTGTGAAGAAACCTAATCCCAGACACCGTGCTTATGTCCATTCGGATTCTCCTAGCAACCGCCACTCATAATGGTTATGAGATCTGGCAGTTGGATGTGAAAACAGTTTTCCTTAATGGAATTCTGGAAAGGGATGTGTACATGACACAACCTGAAGTTTTCATTGATCCTAATGAAGCTAGGAAGATATGCAAGCTTCACCGATCCATTTATGGATTGAAGCAAGCATCTCGGAGTTGAAATCTTCGTTTTGATAAAGCAGTCAAAAGGTTTGATTTCGTCATTAATGAAGAGGAACCGTATGTTTACAAGAGGACTAGTGGGAGCGCAGTTGCATTTCTGGTATTGTATGTTGATAACATACCACTTCTCGGAAATGAAGTTCCATTGTTTCAGTCTGTTAAGACTTGATTCGAAAGTTATTTTTCGATAAAATTATGGGAGAAACCGTATACATTCTTGGAATAAGAATCTATAGAGATAGATTGGATAAGCTAATTGGATTGTGTCAAGATACTTATAGTGATAAGGCCTTGCACATGTCCAATATGCAGGATTCCAAGAAGGGCTTCGTGCAAATGACTCTTGGTATTACTCTTAGCAAGACGCAGTGTCTTTCGACACACGCTGAGCAAGGGCGAATGAGGGTCAGGCTACTGCTAAAGACATTAGATGTCTTAAGATGTGATCTTAATTTTAGTGGGAGTCATTGTTATTAATTTTAGTTATGATATGATGTTCGTATAAACATAATTTGGTTATGTTATTGAAATCTGACATCTGTATTATTTAATAATGGTTATTAAATAATAGTCCCAAAGTAATTTATGACATTTTATAGGTCATCAAGTATGTGACTTGATCATGAAACCCTATAGATAATAAATGACATAAATTATGATTGGTCCCTGGTCAAGGTTGTTAAAATGGGACATTAACAACCGCGTGAGACTAGTATGTGAGGTGACTGATGACTAAGTTTCATGGAGTCATTAATAAGAGTATTAAAGTCAATCACATAGATATGTGTTGGAGAACACATGATCGGACATGACCCACTGATGAGAACTCTACGGGATAATTATATAAGTGTCATGAGAGTTTTCATTACGACTATAGAGTATAGTCCTTAGACCTGAGTTCATCATGTTTTCTTACATGTGAATTGGTCCGCTTTAACCTTGTCAAACGTCAGCCGTAACTGGTGACTATAAAGGCATTGATTGGGCGTATCATGAAGCGTGTGAAGAGACAGAGATGGAACAAGATGGGATTTGTCCCTCCTATATAACAGGAGATAAATATCTCAGGGCCCATCGAAGATTTGATACTGAGAAATGTGTGGCCACACTCAAACGAGGTGATTGTCAGTCGTTTGTCTTGTCAGTATAAATCGGAGTTCGATGAACATGATCTTGGCTAAATAAGGGTGACACAGATCTTGCCTTGTGCCAGATCGAGATATAGTGACGAAGGGATTGAAGGAATAGATGATTCCAGTACAAGTGGGAGATTGTTGGGAATGTCCTGAAATCTATTGTACTTACTCCAAGTGAAAGTCGTATTGTCGAGATGAGACAATCATATGACGCTAGGTAGTCATAATGCTTTGCTAGAAGCCACTTATGATCAATGAGTTTAGAACTCATTGCTAGTGTTATATGATCCTACAGGGTCACACACCTAAGCAAACTGGGCGTTAAAGACGAGGTTGATCATTAATGTAATGATCCAGTGAATGCATATGTGATATGCGTTCGATATCAATGTTCTGGGACAGCATCGATCGTTGCAGAGAGTGCATCGATCGATGCACTCGCGGATTAATCAGATTAATACGGTTTAATCGTTGGTTAATTCGGTTGTGGTTTAAGCCGACATATATAAGATATATGGTCGACCTAAACTCGTCGCTAACCTAATTCACAGCCACCAGAACTTGAATAGAAACCTCTGAAGAGATTGGATCTTTATAGGCACTAGCATCCCTGCTGTTCAGTTTGTGTGCGTGTGGATACCAGTAGAGGCGCAGCATTTGAGGCGCTCTAGATCTCGATTATCTACAAATCTTCCGCTGCTAATCACCAGGTAATTCTGAGATCCCAATAATTCAATTATATGAACCTTAGATCCTAGGCTCGGAATTCAGACCAGGGTTGCCTAATTGGATTAGGAACTGCTAGAAATTCCTTCAAAGCGTTAGGTTTCAGGAGTTCTCAGGAAATCAGGAACGCAGGAAATCAATCTATCTAGATCTAATCAATAACTGTTCTAGAACTCAAACACTGATATAGAATTAACCAAATTCCTTTGCGATAATTCTCTAAGTCTAAGTGCAGCAAACCAAACTTTCGTTTGCGAGAACTAACAGATTAAACCAGCATTAATTCCAAGTTTGATATGTTCACAATTAACCTAAACCAAACTTCCGTTTGCGAATAGTTTAATTGCTTATCTAGGTTCTTTCCAGTTAAATTAACCAACTTCCGCTGCATTAATCAACCTAACATCATAATTCTGATTAGCTACTTCAGATTAAGCATTAAGAACAACTTAGATAAAAAAACTAGCAGATATGAATCTTTACAGATTAATTAAACTATAATTCTCTGAAATCCCAAATGAGAATCCTTCAACCTAACAGGTGATCTACTCAGACATATTCATCAAGACAGAAGATATCATAAGTAGAAAACCAAATATCATATAATCAAATAAGAACTGGGGTTCAAAATCAAGTCTCTTTCGAGATCAGGATCAGCCCCTCAACTCTCTATAAGTAAAACTTAACGTAAGAAAAGCTTGTGAAAGCGTCGTCTAAACATTGGCTTAAAAACTCTATTTATAACCTAAAACACGTTTTGGGGCTTCTTTGTAAATATCAGGAACTTCTGGGCAAAACTGCAATTTCATCATTCTTCATTAAACCGTCGTTTGGCCCATCTCGCCGGTGCAACGATCGATGCCATAAATGTGACGATCGTTGCAGCTCGGAAATATCAACAGTGAACTCTATCTCTCGGCCAAATACTCCAATTAGCTCCAGAAAGTGCCAAAATCACAAAATATGCTCCAAATGTGCTTGTACCTAATAAACACCTGAAAAGACTCTAAAGCATAGTAAAAGACTCGATAAATAACACATATACCATGGTTAAAATCCCTAAAATCCATGGTATATCAACTCCCCCACACTTAGCTCTTGCTTGTCCTCAAGCAAAACACAGAACTAAAGCTTGGTGAAGAGGTTTGAAAACTCTTCAGAAACTCTTTTCATCAAAGAAGCAACAATACTCAGATTCCCCTTAGTAAACCACTGCAAGAATCAATCACAGAATATCAAGACCAACATGTACTTCCCCCACACTTAGCAACTGTCCTAGGTAAACTCCACAATCACATTCAAGCATTCAAATTCTCCCTACTGACTTCTGCAAGTATTTAAGTGCGGTCTCACCTAAGGAGTATCGATCAAAGGGCACATAGATTCTTACCTTATCAGCTCTAGACCACCATACTATCTTTCTCTAGTCCCTTTCTTCTCTTTCCCTTCTTTAACAACTGATTTTTCCCCACTGGGTATCATTTTATTTTTTTTATCAGTGTTCTTCCCGTTATGGGGTCTACTTTGGACACATTCCATGGATCACGTGAGAGAAAATAGTGTTTGCTACCATTCCCATGACCACTTTGGAGTTACTAACTCATCCTCAGTTTATTATCTTTTTTTTTTTTACTTTATAGAAGGGGAAGAGGGAACTAAATAGGATAGGTTGACAGGCTGTGTCAGAACTAACAAGGGAATCCGACACAGAGTATACCAAGCCCTTAGGTGAGAAATCTAAGTCAGTATTAAATTGAAGTCAGTAAAAGGATCCTCTGATACCTGAAGTGATGTGGGTGTTCCCAGTAGGTTGATCTGTGATGGGGTTTTCTAATAGTCAGAGATAGATCCTGCAACTTCATCCCAATGGTTACTTAAGTTCCTGCAAGTCTTGTAAATCTTCTCAGAAAATCATAGTTTCTTACTTAAACAATTTTGACTCAATAAAACAAAATTTTTTGAAAAACGGACTGACTCTTAAGAAAACAGAAAGATATAAGTCAGTAGCACCTGTAAGATTATCCCTATTCTACTGCAAGTGCACAGTTAATGCAATCGTAGTATATAAGGTATCGAATCCCACAAGGACTCTCAGTCACACAATAGATTATTAATAGTTCAGATTAAATTAAGCGAAGCGGATGTGAAAACAGTAAACGAAATAGCAAAGTAAATCAAGTGAGTTTGTAAGCAAGAAGGCGAAGCGTTAGGTTTCAGGAGTTCTCAGGAAATCAGGAACGCAAGCAATCAATCTATCTAGATCTAATCAATAACTGTTCTAGAACTCAAACACTGATATAGAATTAACCAAATTCCTTTGCGATAATTCTCTAACTCTAAGTGCAGCAAACCAAACTTTCGTTTGCGAGAACTAACAAATTAAACCAGCATTAATTCCAAGTTTGATATGTTCACAATTAACCTAAACCAAACTTCCGTTTGCGAATAGTTTAATTGCTTATCTAGGTTCTTTCCAGTTAAATTAACCAACTTCCGCTGCATTAATCAACCTAACATCATAATTCTGATTAGCTACTTCAGATTAAGCATTAAGAACAATTTAGATAAAAAAAACTAGCAGATATGAATCTTTACAGATTAATTAAACTATAATTCTCTGAAATCCCTAATGAGAATCCTTCAACCTAACAGGTGATCTACTCAGACATATTCATCAAGACAGAAGATATCATAAGTAGAAAACCAAATATCATATAATCAAATAAGAACTGGGGTTCAAAATCAAGTCTCTTTCGAGATCAGGATCAGCCCCTCAACTCTCTCTGAGTAAAACTTAACGTAAGAAAAGCTTGTGAAAGCGTCGTCTAAACATTGGCTTAAAAACTCTATTTATAACCTAAAACACGTTTTGGGGCTTCTTTGTAAATATCAGGAACTTCTGGGCAAAACTGCAATTTCATCATTCTTCATTAAACCGTCGTTTGGCCCATCTCGCCGGTGCAACGATCGATGCCATAAATGTGAAGATCGTTGCAGCTCGGAAATATCAACAGTGAACTCTATCTCTCGGCCAAATACTCCAATTAGCTCCAGAAAGTGCCAAAATCACAAAATATGCTCCAAATGTGCTTGTACCTAATAAACACCTGAAAAGACTCTAAAGCATAGTAAAAGACTCGATAAATAACACATATACCATGGTTAAAATCCCTAAAATCCATGGTATATCAAAAGGCTCCAAGCAGTGGACCGTAGAATAGTGCTTTTATCTGAATGGCGGTGTGGTTTGTTGGAATTAATTCAAGCAATAACACCGCATTATCTCCCACAACCTAAGCACGAAATTTATTCTGTTGCTGTAGGTGTAAGATATCTGAAGAGATGATCTTGATTCTAGTGGGAGTTATTTTAGTTATGTTATAATCTTTACATAAACATGCCATTGTAGTGTTTATGTAAGTCAATCTGACATCGGTATTATTTAATTATTGAATAATTAAATAATGGTCCCAAAGTATTTTATGATCATCATATAGGTCATCAAGTTGAGGACTTGATCATGAAACCCTATAAGTAAAGGATGATATAAATTATGATTGTCCCTAGTCGAGGCTATTGAAGTGGGGCACCAATAACCGCGCGAGACTAGTATGTGAGGTGACTGTTGGACTAAGTTTCATGGAGTCAATGATATGATTATCACAGTCAATCACATAGATATATGTTGGTGAACATATGATCGGACATGACCCGCTTAATGAGAACTCCACATGATAGTTATATCAGTGTCATGGGAGGTTCTCATTACGACTATAGAGTATAGTCCTTAGACCTGAGTTCATCATGCTTTCTAGCATATGAATTGGTGCGTTTTGACCTTGTCAAACGTCGTTCCGTAACTGGCGGCTATAACGACATTGCTTATGCGTATCATGAAGTATGTGTAGAAACAGGGATGGAACAAGATGGGATTTGTCCCTCCTGTATAACGGGAGATAAATATCTCAGGGCTCATCGAAGATTTGATACTGAGAAAATGCATGGCCGTGCTCAAACGAGGTGATTGTCAGTCGTTTGTTTTATCAGTATAGATCAGGGTTTCGATGAACATGATGTTGGCTATAATAAGGATGACACAGTCTCTTGCCTTATGCCATATCGAGATATAGCGACGAAGGGATTATAGGAATAGGTAATTCCAGTACAAGTGGGAGATTGTTGGGATTATATCCTGAACTCACATTGTACTCTCTCTAGAGATAGTTGTATTGTCGAGATCGGACAATTCATGTGATACTGGGTAGTCATAATGTTTTGCTAGAAACCACTTATGACAAATGAGTTGTAACTCATTTCCAGTATCGTGTGAACCTACAGGGTCACACACCTAAGCAAGTTGGACATAGTTCATATGGGATTGATCATTGGCATATGGTCTGGTCGATGTGTATTGGATACACATTGAATATGAGTTTTAATGAGGTGTGTCGATCGACACCATTGGGTACGTCGGTCGACACAAGATGTGTGTCGATCGACACCACTAAGTGTGTCGGTCGACACAAGGCCGAAACCGAAACTGATGTTTCGGTTTACGTCGTGGTCGGTACATATATAAGTGATCTTATGTATTTCGACCTAATGAGAGTGAGCGCCGCCCAGACAGTGTTTTCTTAGAGAGAAAACACAGAAACCTCGAAGAACTCAGTTCCCAGGAGATCCGAGCCCCGGTACTAGCATCCCGGCGGATTCCAACTTGTGTGCGTGTGGACTGAAGTAGAGGCGCAGCATCTGAGGCGCTCCAGAGATCTCGTTTATCTGACCATCTTCCGCTGCCAATCTCCAGGTAAACACGAGATCAGATCCTTGATTCAATTAACTAGACCCTAGATCCTAGGCTTCGGGAACCTGACAGCAATTCTGAATCTGGTAGAATTGGCTCGAAGTTCCATCAGATTTCTACCGCAAGATCATCCATATCGGAAAAAACACTAAACTTTTTACAAAGAAAAGGAAAGTGTTTGATGATCCTCTTCTCCATGATGACGGGTCGACTACTATAGGCCTCTTAGAAACCTTTGATGCACTAAGAACTCAGGAATGTGGTGGAAATGGGCATGAGAATATTTACGCAGCTGGTGTGTCCCACAATTGGCACAAGCAAAGCATCTTCTGGGATTTACCATATTGGAAAGACCAGTTACTAAGGCATAATCTTGATGTCATGCACATTGAGAAAAATTTCTTCGATAACATCATGAACACTTTTCTCAACGTGCAAGGAAAGACGAAAGATAATGTGAAGTCTAGACTTGATTTGCCTGAAATTTTTGATCGGCCTGAACTTCATCTTCAGAAGAACGGAAAACCGCCAATTCCAGCCTATTGGGTAGACCCGAAGTCGAAGGAAGAGTTCTTTAATTGGATTATGCTAAAAGTTAAATTCCATGATGGTTACGCATCAAACTTGCGTAATTGTGTGGACACTGATGGAGGAAAGTTTATCGGAATGAAGAGTCATGATTGTCATGTGATGATGCAGCGGCTCCTACCGTTTGCATTTGCTCATCTCCTTCCTCGAGATGTCCACAAAGCAATTGCAGCGGTCAGATATTTTTTAGGGATATATCCACCAGGTCACTCACTGTTGATGGGATCAGGAATCTGGAGCAAAACATTCCTAAAATCTTATGCAATCTGGAGAAGATATTTCTACCGTCTTTCTTCGATGTCATGGAGCATTGGCCTATTCATCTCCCGGGTGAAGCTAGACTTGGTGGTCCGGTACAATATCGGTGGATGTATCCTTTCGAGCGCTATATGTTCCACCTTAAAAAGAAGGTGAAGAATCCCAAAAAAGTGGAGGGTTCTATTGCCGCTCAATATAACAACGAAGAGACAGCGACCTTTGCTGGATACTACTTCCCTTCGTCAGTACGCACAAGGAGCAGGCGCCCATCTAGAAACGATGATAGGGGAGAGAGGCAAATTTATCGGTCAGCTGTTCCTAACATTTTTCAACAAGTTGGGCGGTTAAGTGGAAAAGTAGAAAAGCGGCAACTAACAACCCAAGAGCATACACATCTCCACAAGTACATTCTAACCAACTGCGAGGAAGTATTTGAATATGTGAGGTATATATGTTAGATTTATGTTTTTTTATTGCACTTGGTTTATTTATTTATAATTTTTAAAAATTTCGTAGGTTATATATGGAAGCTCTCCAGTTTCATTATCCAAAACTGAACGAAGCCTAACGTGAGGCTCGTAAGCAAAGAGACTTCAGTCATTAATTAACCTTAGATGTAAGAATTTGTATCTCAAATCTTATAAAACACTTGCGAAATTGAGTAATTTTAAAACTTTGATTTGATGTTACTCTTAGGTCCGGGAGGAACTCAAAGCCGGACGCACCCCCGATGATTGGCTAGTTGACATAATAGAGGGCCTCCACTACACAACAAAGTCTTATCTGAGATATTGCACTAGGGGGTACGCATTTAAGGTGCATGTAGAAGGGTCAACAAGAATTACCGCCGATCACGGAGTTTCATCTGCATCTGGCGAAGTTGTCTACTACTGTATTCTCAAAGAAATACTAGAAGTAAAGTACATAGGGAAGCTTGGAATGCGATGTGTAGTTTTTCTATGCGATTGGTTTAACCCGATCCTAGAGAAAGGTGTTGTGATCGATGAGTTTGGTGTGACGTCAATTAATTCGAGCAAAAAACTAAGAAACTACGATCCGTTCATTATTGCTTCGCAAGCAGATCAGGTTAGTTATTACAAATAATTATGTTTATTATTTAGAATTGAAATAAATATTTTCCTGATATAACATTTATGCAGGTGTTTTACATTCCATACCCTCGTTTAACTTATAAAAATGATCCATGGATCACGGTTACAAAAATAAACCCTTGAGGGAGGGTGTACGGAGTCGAAGAACGCGAAGTATAGCCTTTACAAGCAAGTGGAAGTTATTTTATAGCTCATGTAGAAGAATCACTTGAAGTTGATTTAGTTGTCGAGTTTAGTCGATTCGGGGACATTGTTCTTCATTCAGAATCCGAAGAAGAAAGAGGCGAATTTGATGACACCGACTCAATTTCTTCCGACTACGATTCAGAGAGTGATGGAGAATAAAAATGTATTATGATTTAAACATTTATAATAGTTTTAAAATAAAATTTGTTTTTACGATTAAAACATTTATAATAGTTTTAAAATAATAAAAATGTATTATGATTAAAAAATTTATAATAGTTTTAAAAGAATAAGAATGTATTATGATTAAAACATTTATAATATATTTAAAAGAATAAAAATGTATTATGATTAATAATTAAACTGAATTTTTTCTGATTCTATTAATAAGTATGGATATATATAACAAATTGTATCAAAAGTACAATGTACTTCTTAGCTCAATTGGTCACTAAACACTACCAGCACTTAGGGCATCGCGTGTTCGAACCTCGCTTGGTGCGAAGATATTTTTTGTTTTTTAGAATTTAAATTTCCGACGGAAAACCATCGATATTAATAATTCCGAAGAAATTTCGTCGATATTAATAATTCCGACAAAATTCCGTCGATATTTGTTTTTCCGAAGGAAATCCGTCGGTAATTACCAACGGATTTTCGATGGTTTAGGGTGTTTAGGGTTTCGAAATGAGAAACAGATAATCATAAAGCCTTTCAATACCTAATGTAATGATAGTTTGTACTATTAGTTTCCCATATGTGATCCAAATAACATGTTTAGTATGATTAGAGAAAATTACAAAACGTTGGATCATAAGTCATCGGAGTATACTATGACGGTTAAGACGAAGTTATTGGTAAACCTTGTCTAATTTGTAATTTTCGTAATTTTTCTAAAACAAGGGCGTATAATCAAAATCTTCAATGTTAAAGTTACATATTAGTGTTGACAATACAAAATGCCCTACTCGAAACCCTAATCAAAACCCTAAACCCTAAACCCTCAGAATTCCGTCGGAAAATTGTGAAGGTTTACCGTCGGAAAATTGTGACGGTTTACCGTCGGTTTTCCGTCGGAAATGTTCATTACACGGTCAAAAGGTGCAGTAACTCTCTACTCTTCCCCATGCGACGTCTTGGTAAATGTCATTTCGGAAATTAACTCAATTTCCGACGGATTTTCGTCGGTTTTACCGTCGGAAATTGTTGTATATATACATGTCGAATTTCATGAGTTTTTCATTCAAATCACAAACACAAATCTTAGAAAATGGATTTCGTTTATTTCTCTCCCGAAGCCCGCGAATCTGAATTACGCGAGATCGGAATGCCGGGTCGGGGACATCTTCCCAATCTTGACCCATCCCACCAGGCTCATCGAGCGGTTTGGTTCGGATACAAAACGGTTATTCCATCCGTAATCAGTGACATCATTGAGACACGCTGGTCCGGCGGCTATCTGACGTACTAACAACTGCCGACGTCCTTCAAGGAAGCTTGGTTCAGTGATTTTCTCGTAATTAATGTTTTTATTTTTTTAGAAATTATTTTAATATATAGACTTAAAAATACAAATTTTTTAAATTACAGGAATACTTCACCTGCTCCCCAGACAATCTGTTCATCGTCTGGCGGGAATTCCACAGGACCGCTAGACGGGTTTTCCAGACGAAGATGAGGCGGATGAAGCTACGTTGTGAAAGAGGAGAAGGAAGGCCTGCTTGGATTCCTGCGAGGTCTTGGAACCTCATGGTGAACCAATGGCGGGAGACGGACGTCGGAGATTGGTTCAACAACCAATTCCCGAACTATAATAGATTTTAAATTATGGTATTTTTAATTTCATGCAATGATTTAATTTTCGTTTTTGAACTATGTTTTGTTTTAATTTCGTTATTAAACTATGCTAAGGTTTTTTTTTCTTAATAAACAAAATAATTGCTTAATGATATATACTATTTTTATGTCATCATAAACGACTAACATGAAATGGCTCAGTTGGTTTAAGGGGAAAAAACATATGCTTGAGATGTGGGGTTCGAGCCGGACCTTCCACCGTTTTATTTTAAAACCGTAGGTTTTAAATTTTCTATATATACTATTCCTATGTAATCTTAAACGACTAACATGAAATATCTCAACTGGTTTAAGGGGAGAGAACATATGCTTGAGGTGGGGGGGGGGTTCGAGTTGAGCCTCCCACCGTTTTGTTTTTTCAATTTCCGACGGAAAACCGTTGGAAAGTCGTTTTCGTCGGTTTTCCGTCGGAAATTTTGGCGCCTCATTTCACGAAATATTTTGTCTTAACCGCCAAAATTTTGCGAGTTCAATTGGACCACCAAAAATTCCGACGGAAAACCGACGGTAAATGAATTTCCGACGGTTTTCCGTCGGAAATTGTTTTTAATTCTGTCAAACCAACTTCTTCTTCTCCATTTCTCTGAAACTTCTCTCTCTCTCTCTCTCTCTCTCTCTCTCTCTCTCTCTCTCTCTCTCTCTCTCTCTCTCTCTCTCTCTCTCTCTCTCATCTCTTGCCATCCGAGCTTCTCTCTAAGATTGCGCCGGATTCTCACCGTGAAACTCTACATCCGACCGCCACCAACATCATAAACATGTAAGTTCTCCATTTAACCGATTGTTTTTGTTTAATTCTCTTGTTTAGGTTTTATGAAATTAAGAAATGATTGCATGTCTTGCTTGAAAGGTAGTTTAGGTTGAGAATCCTTGATTGAACATTAGTTGTTAGAATTTTTGATTGTTTGGATATGAATTTTGTGATTTCTAACATTGTTTTGTTTGTCAATCCAATTTAAAACGTTTCGGAAAATGTTTTTAAATGTTTTAAAACTTTAAAACGCTTGAAATTTGTTTAGGATCATGAAATATATTTTTGGAATTTTTTTGAAATTTGTTTTGAATTTTTAAACATTTTTATCTTATAAAAAAATGTTTTCTAAATTTTTAAGAATTTTTAAAACATTTTGAAATATTTTTAAAACGTTTTAGAAATATTTTAAACGTTTTAAAACTTGTAAAACGCTTTTTGAAAGTTGTTTTTTAGTTTTAAAACGTTTTTGAATTTTTTTTAAATTTAAAACGTTTTTGGAATTTTAAAACGCTTTTTGAAAGTTGTTTTTTAATTTTAAAACGTTTTTGAAGTTTTTTGAATTTTAAAACGTTTGTGAAATTTTTATTGAATTTTAAAACATTTTTTAATCTTCTAAAAGATTTTTCAAAGTTTTTAAAAAAATATTTTTGTATAATTTATAATTTAACTGGTTCCGCCAATTTACGGTAAATAACTACGTTCACTTTGTTATATGTTTTTTATGTATTAATTTATAAAGTTTTTTTTAATTCTAACAAATATTTAATTTTTCTTTTCTATAGCAAGAGTATACTTGGGATAGAAAGTATACCGAATTGGTGGAAGAGGAGTTCCACATGATCAACACATTACTCGAACGTCCTCAACATATGGAAACAGAAGTGGTGCAGGAATGAAGTTCCCAAGGGTATTAGCGAAGACGGCGAAGTTTGGAAGGGCCTGGTCCGTCATTGGGGTAAGCTTGCAACCGCAACAACCTCTTCGACGAACTCCTAAAACCGTAGAAGTCAAAGGAACGGTGTTGGAATCACAACTCATAATGCGGGAGCAAGGAACACCGCATCGAGGAAGATAGTCTTGGTAAGTAGTTTTTTTTTTTAAAATTTCAATATGTTTAGATATTTTTTTTAAGTTGAAAATTATTTTTGCAGAAACAAAAGAAGGGACGAGATCCAAAACTTATTGAGCTCATCGAGGATAGCCACAAAAACTAGGAAACAAGTGAAATCCAGGATCCAATTGCTCGGAGGATTGTTGAGTCAACGAAGAGGTGTTTGGATGAGGTGGTTACCCAATCCGAAGAAATCGGTTCAACGGAAGAGATACCTCACGAACAGATCAACGAAGTCTTTTGAGGTAAAATTTTAATTTAAATAAAATTTGGATTAAGTTTATAATTACTTAAACTCTAACTTAAATTAATAACATAAATACTTTACAGGAAACTGAGAAGAGAAGAGGCCGGGTTTTCGGATTGGAAAACTTGGCGGACAAAATCACGACACTACATTCCCGTTTTCGTCAAGAAGACATGAACTATGCCCAAGTTTTAAGGGAAAAGGAAGCGGAGATCGAAGCGTTGAAGGCCAGTCAAACGGAATTGAAGCCCGAATGGCAGAGAAAGAGGAAGAAACGGAGAAGAAGTTGGAAGATATGAATGCTCGGTTCGAATACTTTATGCGAACCAGGGTGGAGGGAGGGGGGAAGGGAAAGGGAAAGGGAAAGAAAAGGGGACGGGAGCGGAATCGGGATCCGCTCCCCAATGAATGTAATTTAAAAACTTTTTTAGAATAATTTTATTAAATTTTAATAAATTTCTTTTTTTTTCTGTTTATTTTTATAATAATAATTAATTAATTAATTTTTGAAATATATTTTTAATAATTTTTACGGAATACCACCGGTAATATTCCGTCGGTATACCGTCGGAATACCGCCGGTAATTTTTCGTCGGTATATTGTGGGAATATCGCCGGTAATATTCCGTCGGAAAACCGTCGATAATATACCCTCGGTAAACCATCGGTTTAGTTCCTCGATAAACCGTCGGTTTATTCCGTCGAGATATCGTCAGAATTCCGTCGGTATTCCTTCCGTCGAAAATCGGTCGATAATCCGTCGGTTTGTTTTCCGACGGTAATCCGTCGGGGTATTTACTAATGAAAAATCGACGGATATTTTTTCCGACGAAATAGAACTAACGGAATTTTTTGGTGGGAAATCCGTCGGAAAACCGTCGATTTCTACCCTTAAAAATGGCTTGTTTTTTTTGTAGTGATAAGCCGCGTGTGTTTATACGCAACACATTCTGAATGTTACATCCATATAACCAATCTTTTGTTTCTTATCTTCCTAGAAGCAACTGTTGATTTCGAAAAATAATACATTAGTTGGCCTAATGCATTACCATATGCATTCAGGATATAAATATAAATACTGACTTACATAAGTTTATGAACACGCTACATATTCTGTTGGCGTATTATATCGATTAGACATAAAATATCTACGAAATATTTACACATTTAATGTTATAATTATCTTTATTAAACATAAATTCGGTCAGTCTATTCAACCCATACTTTGCTATTTTAATTTGTCTGACCAATTTTGTTTGATGCATTTTCATAGGTAAACTCTATTAATCCATGATTTAAATGGTAGTTGGATACGGAATAGCTAGTCAACTTATTTTAACTAGGCATGGCGTTTGGGTATCCATTCGGATTTGATTCGGATTTTTCGGGTTTTTAAGTTTTCGGTTCTAGACACATAAGATCTATTCATGTATTTTAGAATTTCGGTTCGGGTTCGGTTCGGTTCTTTTCAGATTTGGTTTGGTTCTAGATATCTAGAAAATCATAAAATAAAATTGATTACATTTGAATAAAAGTATCAAATTTTGATAAATATAACAAAAACTATCATATTTTATTTATTTTGGATAATTTAGTTATTTTGATTTTAAAATAATAAATATATTTGAGTTTATAATTATTATTTTGGATGAATTTGTTATATTAAGTCTAATTATAATTAATATTTGGATATATAATTTTAGTTTAGATATTTCGGGTCCTCATTCGGTTCTCGGTTCGGTTCAGATTCTTAAGATATAAAAATTTAGGATCCATTAGGATATTTTATTGGTTCGAGTTCGGATTTGATTCCTCGTTTTCAGTTCGAATTTGGTTCAATATTTTGGTTCCATGTATTTTTCTCAGCCTAATATTAACCCAGCAAAAAAAAAAAACTAATGATGGAGCAAACAAATAGTAAGCATGGAAACAAACATATAAAAAAAAAAAAAAAAAAAAAAAAAAAAATGCATGGAAACAAACATATACAGAAAACAATCTCTAATTAGAGTCAAAAGCAAAAGTTATTTGGGTAATAAATTTTCAAGAAGCAAAAATGCAATAATTTGCCATAAATGAGAGAATCCCAAAAAATATTATTTACTTCATCTGTTTCACACAAAATCTCATATTAATATCTGATCTCTGATTCACAAAATATATCGTTTTGTATTTTTCAGGGTAAATTTTTGATAAATATCCAGTTTTAATTTTGTTGCTTTAGTTTTAATATATGTAAAAATTTGTAGAATGCCATTTTTTGTGTGAAAAATATGAACAAATATTTACTGCACAACAACAGATTTGGAAAGCAAGAGGAAATGATCTGTTTCTAGATTTTGCATTAACCTTTTTATTAATCACCATAATAAAAAAATATAACAAAAAAAAATTGTCATCTTCTTTTTTTTGTCTTCTATAACAAAAGAAAATATATGTTTGACTTTAGAGATTTTAATATTCTAAGTTTTTGCAGATTTTGGAAACTCTGAACAAAAATGGAGACTGTAAGGATGGTGAGGTCACCATACAATGTCATATGTTGTCTTCTCTTGATCATTTTCTGGTTGTTGTCTCATCATCTCTCATGTGTTCCATTTATGAGTACCATCAGAGGAACACAATTCTCGCACATTTCACCCGTAAGATCGATAATATGATCAACCTTATAATGTTTACAGTGTACTTGATGAAATTACGAAGATATTTTAAATTTTGACTTTCTTTTTGTCACAGGAATCTTTAGGCTTATCGAATCTACTGAAAGAAGCAGCTACAGAAGACAGAACTGTGATTGTTACCATGGTGAATCGAGAATGGGCAAAACCCGCGTCTCTTCTTGATCTGTTCCTTGAGAGTTTTCGCATTGGAGAAAGAACCAAACACTTGCTTAACCATTTGATTGTTGTAGCTCTAGACAAACAAGCTCTTCGATATTGTCGTCATGTCCATCCTCGTTGTTACCTTCATAAAGATTCTGGAAGAAAATTTGAATCTCTACGCCCGGATGGTCTCCTTTCTGGTTGGAAGAAAAAGGCTTTGGTGAAAGATATTCTAGAACTCGGCTACAATTTGATGTTCACAGTAAGTTCTCTTAATCCAAAGTTTTACATTCTACAACGAGGTTTTAAAATTACTTTATATGGATTGGGTGCAGGAAGCTGATGTGATGTGGCTAAGGAATCCTCTAATGCATTGCCACCCACACAATCTAGTCTCAGTGGCCTGCGGATTCTCATCTAGTGATCAACGACAACATGTAACAGCCGAAAACACAGGAGGTTTCTTCTATGCCAAGTCCGATGAAATAACCATAGACTTGTTTAAGATGTTAAACGTAGAGAGAGTTGTGTATCCTTCAACTGGAAACCAATCTTTCTGTGATATTGTCATGCGTGAAGATGTAATCCATGCGCTTAGTATGAAAGTAACATACTTGGATGATGATAATTTTCGGAGGTTTTGTCTACCAAATACACAAAATCAAAGCAAGATAACTACAGTTCATGCAAGTTGTTGTAAAGATACAAAGAGTAAGGTGCATTACCTGAAGTTGCTTCTCCAAGACCGGAAAAATATGACTCAACGATGGAGAATTCCGAGCCAATGCATTGTATTATCTTCGTTATAAACACTTTAACATGAATAGAACATTTGTATAACATCAAGTGAATGAAATTTTCTGCTTGCTTTCCGGTCATTTAATGTTTATGCGTTATTGGGTGAGACTATAGTATCTTAGGCATCTCTAGAACTCGATCGTTACGAAATATATAAGTTTTCATAATGAAGATGAGAAGATCGGTATAATTTTTCAAAGAATCACAACAATATCTTTTCACATGTGTTCCCTATATTCCATGAACACCTTGAATAAACCAAACACCAAACCACATATAACTCATAATCACTCTTCTTGCCTAACTCATAGGGAAATAAATCCATTTTATTCAAAATCTGAAATAACAAAACAAAGCATCTTCTCAAAAAATGCATAACATCATTAAGAGACACACTTTGGTGTGGTTCAACCACATACAATCCAAATGGTGACTTTTGATGTTACAGGATTTCAAACAAGTCCGAGAGAATTAGAGTTGGGATCAAAAAGGTCCCAACAAACAAAGAAGATGAGATTAAAGTGGGGACAGAAACTCTCTGTTATTAATAATTAGGCAAAAACCGAATAATGAACATGATGGCGATGTGGGAGGTCATCGATAGACGAGCTTCCTAAAGATTGTTTGGGCTTGCCGCTTTATAAATGTAGCTCGGAGTTTATAAAAATTCAAGATGGCGTAAAATAAATAGTGAGTGGTCTATTTATAATAAAAACGGTCAGACTTCCCGCTGGGCTGTTGACTACTTAGTAGGCTTTAGTCTTTGGACCGAAATATTTTTGATGAGGTGGCAGATTTCAATGGGCTTATGAATGGGGTGCTAAACCTATTTCCAACAATTAGCCCCCCAGTTCGTCGGTCTTTGGCTCGGGTTGGAGTCGGCGAACTTTTCTAAGTATTTAAGTTGAGTAGAAATATGATCGGCTTATCTGGCTTGTTCGGCGCTGATTCCATTGTTGAACTATTTCGTGGCTTGAGGGTTGAAAAGGCGTAAGTCGAAATCGAAAAGTCGCACTGGGCTATATCTTGATAACCGCTTCTTTGTTTTTAAAAACTCTTTTTTGGGTTTCTATTTCTCCAATTTGCTTCATTTACTCAGGTACCGTTTCTTTCTCTTTAGTTTCCACCTCGTATTTGTTTTCTGAATCGTCGTATTTTCTCTGGTTGTTTAGATTCGTAAACATGAGGGTAGATTATAGTTGTAATTTTTCTTCTCGTAACGATGACCTCGATTCTTCCGAGTCACTGGATGATAGCCTCGTTCAATCTAGGTCAACTGGGGGGATGCAAATTTCCCCAAATCGCCAGCCGGGCAGAAACTCGTCCGTTTTGGGTTGCTCCGATAGTGACAAAACCTCTT
Organism: Orychophragmus violaceus; assembly: GCA_030180135.1. NCBI lineage: Eukaryota > Viridiplantae > Streptophyta > Magnoliopsida > Brassicales > Brassicaceae > Orychophragmus > Orychophragmus violaceus. The sequence goes on along the minus strand of CM058235.1, from coordinate 45,590,326 downwards.
GAATATCAGCCGTCTTTCAATGCCTCCTCTTTCCAACCTCCCAAAGAGGAAAATTTAGATACTTCTGTCGGAGAAGGTCGAGAAGGCGAAAACGAACAAAATCCGGGAGGCGGTGATGACGAACGAGGTCATCAGGGTGATGATGACGAGCCCACTGATTCAGAAAGAGCGGATGTTTGCTCGAGGCACAGTGCGGCTGTTTTTGATAATCATCCTCGAGCAAACACTTCGAAAGAAAAGAAGCAAGGTAAGAATAAAGAGATGGTGGAGGAGGAGGAGACGACGTCGGGGAAGTAAACCATCATTCCTCGAGAAATTCATCCGTCCGTCTGTAAGCAGAGTTCGTTGACAATATCCTGCAAACTTGTACTCGTGTTTCGGGTCTCGAGCTTTGCTTGCCGACCTCAGACAAGCGGCATTGGGATGCTCCTTCTGGTTTGGTTTGTTTATATGATTTCTAGTTGTCGGAGTGCCATCTTTTGTTACCTCTTCCAAGGCTTCTAATTGAGTACTGTGATGCGAGGAAAGTGGATATTTCTCAGCTTTTCCCAGCGGATATTCGCAATATGCTTGGGGTCCTGATCTTAATGGCTGATTGCGGTGTTGACATGTCTGTTCATTTCTTTGAGGAATTGACCTCGATTTCGATTAATCATGGGACGTCAGAAACTTTCTATGTGACGATGAGGCCCAAGAATCGCTTGAAGGTTCTGACCGATGTCCCGAGCAAGATTACTTCTTGGCATGATAGCTGCTTCTTGGAACGGGTCAATGGCGCACTGACATTTGATACAAACATGGTTTTCAGATCGGCCTGTAATCACGATCATGGAATCAAAATGTAGCTTTGTTTTCTTCTTCATGCACGTTCGTTGATATTTACTGTCTTATATTCCTTTCTATTTTGCAGATCGCTCACTAACAGGAAGTTGACCTATAGACTTTCATAGTGATTTGAAGAAGCTAGTTGCTCACGGCGAGTTGGACTGGCCTCGTATTTGTGACGAGAGAGCTAAGGAGTGTTTTGCGCATAGGGTCAGGGAGTATTTTGCGAAGATTGATTCGAGTATGGTCTTGTTCTCTATCTCCTTGTACACCTCCCTTCTTCTTCTTCTTCTTCTTCTTCTTCTTCTTCTTCTTCTTCTTCTTCTTCTTCTTCTTCTTCTTCTTCTTCTTCTTCTTCTTCTTCTTCTTCTTCTTCTTCTTCTTCTTCTTCTTCTTCTTCTTCTTCTTCTTCTTCTTCTTCTTGACAGATAAAGCGGCTTTTATTGAGTTTCTTGTGTCCTTGACAGATTTCTTGGGGCCTCACCCTCCTTTGAATCCGGTTAATGAGCCGTCTTCCTCTCGTTCTTCTAGAAAAAGACGCAGAGTGTCCAATGTGCAGATGGTTCACACGAATGTAGACTTACCTGACTATGTTGGGAGAAAAATCTCTTCGGTTACTAAGAATTCTCCAATAATCGACCTTGATGCCAGTCCAAGTGCCAATGAAAGGGACGAGAAAGTTATTGTCGAACCGATGTTTGTCGAGGATGTCGAGGGCGAAAAAAGCAAGGATGTCACTATCGAAGAGGAGGAGATTTAGGAGATGGAGGTTGACCGCGATTAGAAGGTCGATGACCGAGGTGCTACCTTCCTTGAGAAGAAAATTCTGGTTTCAAGGATCCTGGTAGTATTCATTGTCAATCGGCACTTAGAGGCATAAGTCAGATTCTGGGAACGAGGCTGAGCGTTCCGGTGATGCAGGCTTTCCTTCTTCCTCTGCTCGTGTTGACGAGCTGGTGGGTAACCCGGGCCGTGTTTGTACGACGCCTTATGGTGTGTCTCCTGCTGTGATTGAGCGTGTTTTTGATAGCAACATGAGGTGTTTGGGATAAGTTTGTGAATTTGAGCCATGAGATTTCTCATGGTCGTATCACTATTAGGAGAAGGGCCCTTTTGTGAATGACAAACTCTCGTGTGCGAACCTCTTTCAAAAGATATTATCGGGAGCGCTCTGTAAATTGACCCCTATCACTAAGATGCATAAGCCTTTCCTCCAAGAGGGGTTTAGTCATCACTTTGATATGGTAAGTGTTATGTTCTTGCCCTTGTGATTTTTCAGGGCATGTGTGCTAGCTCGACATTTTCTCACTCTCTTCCTTTCTTTTGCATGACTTTTCCAAACTCAACCAGCTCAGGGATTCGTATGAGGAGCTGATGAGGCAGGCTAAATCGACTGAGGAGGATCTCAAGGAGAACTCGACAGGTCGGAAGATTCCGTTAAGGAGTTGAAGGATGCTCGTAAGATGCTTGCTGAGATGGATGGCTCGCTGCTGCCTTGTCCTCGGAGAAGCAAAGGGTCAAGGAACTGGAAAATAAGGTGGTTGATCTTGTGGACTAGAAACGAAGCCTTCTAAGCGAAGCTAAGGGATAAGTCAATTTTCTTAGGTTTGAGGTTGATCACCTTGTGTCTGAGCGTGATCCAAAACGAGCTACCTTTGACGGGCGCCTTCGTGTCGAACAAGAGGCATTACACAAGAAGGCTTCAGATTGCCTTGAAAAGCTTAGGTTGGAGAGAGAGATGAGAGTCAGTCCTTTACTGCTAAGCTTTTGGAGCTGAACCAAGTTGTTGCTATTCTTAGCGCCTATCAACTGCTTGTGAAGGAGGGTATCCTGGTTCCTTCGACCAATATTGCCAAACTTGAAGAGGACGAGCCTCGTCTGAGGCAAGAAATCGAAGCATTGCAGCCTATCGGCCTGAGTCCCGAGGATCTGTGTATGTCACCTCTCCTTGATTTAACGCATGATGGTGTCCACCTTGGAGGACCGGCGGAAAGGAGAGAAGGGGCGAGTGCGGCATCTGCGACCATTTCCGATCTCCCAAAGTGATCTTTTTATGTTGTATATTTAGTAAGTACCTTTTTTGTTGTATGAACTATTACCCCCTCTTTTGTGTTGTTTTGATATTAAAGCTCGGTTCGGATGACCGTTTTCTGATTAATTGAGACTCTTGAGGGGAGATTCGATCTTGTGTGACTGTTTTTCCCTGCTTAATTTTTTTTTTTGGTTGATCAATAGGTCGGCAGGTGCTCGGAGCTAGTTTGTTGCTCGTCGTGGCAACCACATTGCCATTTTGAGACAGCCTCAAAGAGTCTTTATGGTCAAAATGTTTTTAAGTGTTTTGACCGCCACATCTTTTAATTACGTTTCCAAGGGTTGGTCAAAGCGTCATCATTGCCTTTCAATACCTGCTTTGCGTGTTTTTGATTAATGAAATGCCGCTTTTCATTTAAGGGCTGCATTAATAACCGTCGTGTTGCATTAAATGCGGCCTTGGTAACCGTTGTATTTTCCGGCTATAAATACTTATTTCTTCTTTCGATTTTTCCACAATCCATTTCTCTCTTTACTCTCTTGCTTCTTTTTGAATGTTTTTTCTCCTTCGTGCCTTGTTTCCCTGTGTGAGGTCTTAGTTTTGGCAACGAAGGGCCAAATCTCAATGGATTGTGGCAGCAAAGCCTTCCAATGACCTTTGATGTAGGTATTTGCCGACTTCCTGAGTCTCGGGGCTCGTCGTTACTGCTTTCGGACGATTTCATATTTTTCTTACGAAAGAGGAGCTTGTTGATATGTAAAAACTATACCGATGGTTGACTCCGTTTGTCGCCTTTCCAAACGTAAGGGTGACACACAAATCTTTCTTTTGGATAGATCTGATGCATCATTGGTTTCAGTAATGTGTCGAGGCTGCTCCCTCTTGGATCACTCAGCTTCCGTGTAAGTGTTCATTTTTTTTTTTTACTTTGGTTGTTCATTTCTTTCTCTGAAGTGTTTTCTTTGTTTCCATAGCAACGGATGGTGTGTGAGACTGACCCTTCTTCTTCTTTTTGCATATGAGAATCTATTCCTTTGGAGAGGACAGCCCGCACATCAAACTGACCAAGGGAACCATGAGGTGTTGTTTTGGAGGCCAATTAACCTTTTTGGTGTGCTGAAGTCGACTCCTCCGAGTTGTTTTTACCCCTAGCAGATCCTCCCTGGTTCCGACTTCGTCATTGTTCCCATTTTTGTTGCCAATCTCCAAGGATATCCTTGCATGGGACAAACGATGAAGTCGTCTTTCAAGAAAGGAGTTTGGCTGGGATGAAACCAATCTTGTTACTCGGGCTTTGATCCGGACGAAATCTTATTTCAAGAAATTTGTAGTTTTTCTTCTTTTTTGTTTTGTTTAAAGTGTTTGTGTGTTGTACATTTCCTTGTATTTTGACGAAGAAAATGAATAAAGAAGAGATTTTTTTTCCTTATATTTACTCTGTTTGTATTGCGCTCATTTTTTCCAAGGAAAATGTCTATGAGGCGCTCATTCCCTCCTTTGAGAGATGAATTAATGAGATATCCTAGGTGATTCTCGATTTTTCGCGAGATCAAATTTTAGGCCTGAGTTTGTGCTTGGCCTGTCTTATTCTTTGGTTTATATTACACTCGTCTTATTCCGAGGCGAATGTATATAAGGTGTTCATTCCCTCCTTCGAGAGATGAATTAGTGGGGTTTGCGAGGTGATTCTCGACTTTTCGTGAGATCAAATTTTAGGTGCGAATACGTGCTCGATTTTTCCTGTTTTTGATTTTGTTTGAGTTCAAAACTATGATCGTATTTTGCCAATGTTTGTAGGCGCAAGTTTGAGCTTGGCTTATCCTGTCATTTTTTATTTTCTAGGTGCGAGTACATGCTCGCCTTATCATATGAAGTCCTTGAATTATGGTTTTGCAAAGGATATTTGGCTTATTAAACTTATTCTATTAAGGACTTTTGGGTGTCTGACCCGAGCTTAAGGTTTTCGAGATCGACGATGTGATGCATAATGTCACTGTGTATGAGAATTTTTTTTTGTTTGATCCATCATTTGGCTAGAATGTTGACTGTTAGGTATTGAGGGGTATGAGCATTTTTGAAAAAAAGAGAAACTTAAGGTTTTAAGATATAAAGGTGGCTGCACCTTCTAAAGGTTGCCTACGTACTGATGATATATCATGGTTTATCTAGGTTTTCAACCATGATATAGTTGTGTATATTGAGTCTTTAACCTGGTTTTTCGAGTCTATTGAGTCTTCTACAGGTAGGCTTGCGTTTGGAGCAAAGAGTGGGATTATAGGACGTTTCTGGTGATTGGTGCAATGAGCTAAAGTTGGTGTCTCGACCATGACTGGATGTCGACCGACACTGACCTTGGTGTCGGTCGACACTGAGCGCGATAGAGTCTTATACGAGGGTTGAAGATAAGTTTTGAAGAATTGCAAAAAGATCCAGAAGTTTCCCCTAATTCTAATCTAGCCCCAAAAGGAGTTTAGGAGTTTTAATTAGGTTTTCAGACTCTTTATTCAGTTTATCTTGTTCTTAATTTTTTTCTTGCTTGGAGATTGAGAGATTTTGCTAAGGGGCTGATTCTTGCTACTTGTAACCTTTGAGAGAAGGATTTCGAACCCCTTTATCTTATCTATTCAGTCTTTCGGTTTTCTATTCATGATGTGTTGTTTATCTGATAATATGTCTGAGTAGTAACCTAGTTAGATTTAGGAATTCTCATAAGGGTTTTATGCATGTTTAGATAACTGATTTATTAGGGTTCACAATCTATTCGTTCATCACCTAAGTTGCGCTTAATACTGAATTATGGACTGATCACCTAGGGATTAGATCTGAGATAATTAGCTTAGCCGAGAGTGTGAGTTATAATCCGAATAAACTTAGTGTGAGCAATTTGACTAGATACAAAGAGATTTGATTTAGGATAATTATGAACCGATAGAACCTGTTCTTAATGCTTGTTTAGAACTCTAGGATCACAAAGAGATTTGGATCGCTAGGTTGCTAGATATAGAAACAATCTCAGCAAGATTTGGATTGTTTAGCATTGTGTTCTAGTTCTTGAACCTGTGTTTAATCTGAATCCGGTTAGTTAAGTATCTGACATTGCATAATTCCCGAGAACTTCCTAAGCCTGACGCCTTTCTTCCTATTTAAAACAAACCTTGTTTACTTGTTTTCGTTTATTGCTTTCTTCTGATTGATTTAGCTTAACTTGAGAACATACAATCTATCGTGTGAGTCGTGAGTCCTTGTGGATACGATACCCTGAGTACTACAATAGAATAACTGTGCACTCGCAGTAGAATAGGGATATTTCTTGACCTATCAAGTTTTTGGCGCCGTTTCCGGGGACTCAACTGAGTTCGCCGATAGCTTTTGTTTTAAAGTTTAGTCTTAAGTCGTTTTTATTTCTTTGTTATTGATTTTTCTCGGTTTGGCTTGTTTTGTTGCTACAGGAATCGATATCCGCATTCGACGTCAACCGACACCCTTCTAGTGTCGCCCGACATCGACCTCGAGACCAGTGTTTTGAGTTCAGTGTATGCCTAATCAACACACCCGAAGTAACCAGAGCGAAGAACTTCTAAACCTCAGACTTGAGGAGCTTGCTAAACTTGAGAGAACGAACAGAAATGGTCAAAGAACAAGAATGATGAACAATCGTTTGATTTTGAGACCAGATGCTGAGGGAGTTCTGAGAGACTCACAGAACAACCCATATAATGATCAGGGGCAAAGGATTGATGCCCAAGGACGGGTGATCCCTGAACCTGAGCAGCCTCAAGGTGAGGGGAAAATAGTTAATGCTGGAGGTAATGGACAGCCTCCTAATGCTCCTGCTGCTGAGAGGACTCTTGCTGACTACAACCGTCCCGATGAGTTTTATGCTAACCGGTCAGCAATTGTACCTCCTCCTTTTGAAAGGAATGAGTTTGAGCTCAAGACTGTCTACTATACGCTTCTGAGGAAGCATCCTTTCCATGGTCTTCCACATGAACAACCCATGGACCACATTGAGGATTTCGAAGCCTTCGTCACTGGGATGAAGAACAATGGAGTGGGTTATGATTTCTTATACCTTAAGCTTTTTCCATACGCTCTTGCTGGAGAAGCTGCAGCTTGGCTTTAGCAACTTCCACCTGGGAAGTTAACTACTTGGGATGCTGTGAAGAGAGATTCCTGCGACACTTCTATGATGATGCTCGCTCAGATTAGCTTAGAAATGATCTTCTGACATTCGCTCAGGGACCTACAGAGCCACTTAAGTCAGCTTGGGTAAGGTTCAAGATGTACCAACGAGACTGTCCCCATCATGGATTCTCTGAAGTTCAGCTGCTGGGCATTTTCTTCAGAGGTGTGGACTCTGGTACCAGCCTGCGTTAGATGCTGCCAGCAATGGCAACTTCAGCACAAAGACTCCTGAACAAGCTAGAGTGTTGATTCAGAGCTTGGTGAGTAGCAATAGCACCAAGACTGCAGATCAAAGAAGGAAGGAGTCTGGTGGAAAGGTTGATCATTTGCAGATAGTTGAGATGAAGAAAAAGTTGGATTCTGTTCACAGCTTGTTGACTAGTAAGAAGCATGTCCACTTTGCTCAAGATGTTGAAGAGTTTGGACCTGAAGAAGGCTGCACAGAGGAAGATGTAAACTACATTAATGGTTTCGGATTTCAAGGAAACAGGTTTGGAAATCAGCAGAACAACAAGTTATTCAATGGTGGACAGAAGAGTGCTTTCACAGGCAATCAAAACTCTTATGGATATGGTCAGAATGCTGGTTACCAGAAGCCTTTTCAGCAGAACAACTCTTATCAGAGGACCTATGGACCATCTTCCTATCAGACACCTCCTGCTACCAATGCTCATGAGAGTAAGTTGAAAGCTATGATGGAGCAGTTGCTGGAAGGTCAGACAAAGACTGCTGTGGACTTCAACAAGAAGATAGATGCTGTATATGCTGATTTGAATGAGAAGTTTGAATCCTTGAGTACATATATGAATCAATTGGACTCTCAAGTTGCTCAAACTGCTGGAGCTGTTAAGTGGCAAGCTGGATTCCTTCCTGGAAGCACAGATACCAACCCCAAACATCACTACAATGCAATATCACTACGGAGTGGGAAGGAGCTGCACACCATCCCTATTAGGCAGATCAGTGATAAGGAGATCGAAGAGATAGAAGAATTTGAAGAAGAGTACGAAGCTGCGAAAGGAGCGTCGACCGACACTGCCTCTGCACGTCGGGCGACACCAACTTCTTCGAGTCCTCATGACGAACGGAAATCGACCAAGATCGATTGTGAGGTCGATGACAGATCAAAATCGACCAATGTCGACCGACACCAAGCTGATGTCGGTCGACACCAACAACGTACAGACTCTGATGCTCCGCAGAAAGCCCCTATAGCTGGTGGGAAAGTGTATAAATCCAAGGTACCTTTCCCGAGAAACCCGAAGCAGTCTAAGTTTGAACGGTTCAAGGCTAAGTACATGGCTATGCTGAGCAAGCTAACTCTCCCAATGCCATTGATGGATGCTATCAACAACAACCCGGTTCTTAAGAGGTGTTTGAAACAGATGTTGACTTCTGACATGGGAGATGAAGAGAGTGTGATGATGATCACTGAAGTCTATAGTGCCGTCATTCTAAACAGAGTTCCCGAGAAGCAAAAGGACCCATGGAGCTTTGTATTGGACTGTGCAATCTTCAGCAACAGATTTGAGAGGTCACTGTGTGATTTGGGTTCAAGTTTCAATCTAATGCCGTATTCAGTTGCTAAGTAGATGGGGATGACAGACTTCACACCTACTAGGATCTCTTTAATTCTAGATGATCGCTCCATGAGAATTCCTGAAGGTCTCTTGGAAGATGTACCGGTGAATATTGGTGAATGTGTTATCCCAACTGACTTCGTAGTCCTGCAATACAATGATGAGCCTAAGGACCGTCTTATCTTGGGCAGACCATTCTTGGCTACAGCTGGTGCCATCATTGATGTGAAAAGAGGAAAGATTGGACTGAATGTGGGTCATCTAGTGATGAATTTTGACATGGACAAGTTGATGAGACACCCCACCATTGATGGGCAGACCTTCTATGTTGATACCATTGAGAATCTGGCTGCAGAGTTCTTAAATCGAATGCATCCTGTCGAGCCTTAATGAGTTTTGAGCATGAGTTGGAGCTGGAGGATGAAGCTGCTACTGGATATTTGAGACTGATGGACGCTATGAACTTGGAAGTGGCCGATGACATCCAGTGTCGACCGACACCACCAGCGAATCGGTCGACACCAGATGCGAGGGATTGAAGCGAGGAGAAAGCTCCGAAGATCGAGTTGAAGCAGCTACCTGCAGGCCTCAAATATGCATTCTTAGGTAAAAACTCCACTTATCATGTCATTGTCAATGCTGATTTGAATAACGCAAAACTCACTTTACGGCTAAGCAAGCTGCGCAAGCATCGCAAGGCTCTTGGTGTTGGATCTCCTAGGATCTAGGGTTTGTTATAATGAAATTACCAACCTCGTTCTTACCTCAGATCTGGCAGCGGAATAGAATGGTGAACGAGATCTAGCGAATCAAGTGCTTCGCCTCTACCAAGCACACACTCACACAACCTGGAACGCCGGGATGCTAGTGCCGGATTCAGGGAATGAGTTTTCGATGTCTCTGCTTTTCTCTCTGAGAATGACAGCGACGGCTGGGGTCCAGGTCGACCATATAAGCCTTTATATATCGACCTGGAAATGACATCACAAAACCGTCGGAGAAGCCCGACTCGTTTTCGTCAAAACCCGATATGCATCGATCGACACACTTACTGTGTCGATCGACACACCTTCTCGAAAAGCCTGCATCGATCGACACACTCATATATCGATCGACACATACATCATAAAACTCTATGTCAATGTGTATCCAATACACATCAACGTGATCATTATCAAATGATCATTCCCATATGTTAGCTTCCAGATTGCTTAGGTGTGTGACCCTATAGGATCATATAATACTGGCAGTAAGTCTACAACTTACATATTACAAGAGGCTTCTAGCAAAGCATTACAATCACCAGTATTATACAAACGATTGATCTCGATACACAACTACTATCAGGAGTGAGTACAAGTGTGATTTCAGGACACAATCCCAACAATCTCCCACTTGTACTGGAATCATCAATTCCTACAATCCTTTTGTCTCTATATCTCGATTTGGCATAAGACAATATTAGTGTCATTCTTATTAAGCCAATATCATGTTTATCGAACTCCTGATCTATACTGAACAAAACAAACAACTGAACTACAGTTCGTTTGAGTGCGGCCACACATTTTCTCAGCATAAAATCTTTGATAGGCCCTGAGATATTTATCTCCCGTTATTCAGGAGGGAAAAATCCCATCTTGTTCCATCCCTGTTCCTTTACACACTTCATGATACACCTGAGCAGTGCCTTTATAGCCGCCAGTCACGAATCGACGTTTGACAAGGTCAAGGTGCACCAATTCATATGCAAGAAAGCATGATGAACTCAGGTCTAAGGACTATACTCAATAGTCGTAATGAAAACCTCTCATGACATAGATATAACTATCCTGGAGACTTCTCATTAGCGGGTCACGTCCGATCATATGTTCACCAACATATATCTATGTGACTAACTGTGATACTCATATCATTGACTCCATGAAACTTAGTCAACAGTCACCTCACAAGCTAGTCTCTCGCGGTTGTTATTGTCCCACTTTAACAACCTCGACTAGGGACACATCATAATTTATGTCATTTGTTACTTATAGGGTTTCATGATCAAGTCCTCAACTTGATGGCCTATAATATGACATAAACTTATTTTGGGACCATTATTTGATTATCCAATAGTCAAATAATGTTGATGTCAGTTTTTCATAAACATGACCATATCATATTTATCTGAACATCATAACTAAACTAACTCCCACTAGAATCAAGAGCAAGTCTTCAGATGTCTAGTACCTACAGCAACAGTGTTCAACTCGTGCTTAGGTTGTGAGAGATGCTGCGGTGTTCTTGCTTGGAACCATTCCAACAAACCACAGTGCTATTTTTTAATGAGCACTATTCTACGGTCCTCTGCTTGGAAACCTTTCCAACAGAAATTACCGTTACACAGGCAAAATGACATAACCAGGTGAAAACCGAGATTCGTTTTTTTCCCGTCTAACTACTCATAACTTATTCGTCATTTTCTCAGTTGTACAAGAACCTATCCTTAGTGTTTATCAAACACTTGGGGATATTCCTTACAACTGTCCAATGACTCTTACCGGAACAAATTGGTATCTTCTCGTCATGCTTTATGCATCAGCTGCATTTAGACGAGCGCAAAATATGGCATTCATGATGGATTCTATTGCATAAGCAAAAGAAATCACACTCATAGACACTAGCTCAGCCAGTGTCCAAGACACTTCATCTTGCTAAGATCATTGCCATAAGACCTTTGGTGTGAAGCCATTCTTGGAATCATGCATATTGGATGTGTCCAGTACCTTATAATCATAAGGATTCTGACACGATCCAATTAGCTCTTCTGATCCATCTCAATGGATCCATATTCCAAGAACTCACGCGACTTCTCCCATGTCCATCGTTAAATTTGTCTTCCGACCCAAATCTTGACAAGACTTTAGCGTCGGAACGTCGTTTATGAGATTAAGTACGTTCTAAACATACAATTTGAGAATTGCAATTACGCTCCCACTAGTTTACTTGTAAACGCACTGTTTCTTTTCGTTCCTGATCGAGTCAAAGCCTTTTGACCGTTTTAATATAACATAGATTCCAACTCCAAGATGCTTGCTTCAATCGGTGAAGCTAACATGCATAACTAGCCAATTTTCGGAGTTGGGGCTCACCATCGCTTCTTTGAATTTCGCATGCTCGTCACTTTTCAATGATCAACGGATCACGACAATCGGTCACGAGGAATCACCCTCGATTTAGTGATGGATCCTTTCGGATCTGCGAATTTCAGGCTCCACAGGTGTAGATCCTACAGCACTCTGTAGATCTAACCGCTGCTCTCCCTCAACAGGTTGAACAGCCTCCTGTGTTTCTCGAATTTCTTCGAGCTGTACTTTTACTCCCACTGTTCTTCTTTGAAAAAACAGAGTTCCGAACAACAAAACTTTGTTCTCGGATTGGTTGCAAAAGTACTAAGCCTCGGTTTCCCTAGGACAACCAGCAAAGAAGCACTTATCAGATTTGGATTCAAGTTAGTTTGTTGACAACTGCCTTACACAAACCTTGCAATCCCAATTAATCAGAAAAACATATTTGGAAATCACCCAGTCCACATTCAATGTGGTGTTTTTCACTGATTCTGATAGAAAACTTATTTAGCGTAAACATGTTCATTTTGGAGCGTATTTTGAAAGAATAATGGAAGATTCATGTGACTCATCATTAATCGGAGCATATCCAATAAGATCCGATTTATTCTCTCAGAAACACCATCTAGGCTTTCTAGGAGAAAAGATCTGTGATGTGACTTCACACTCACTTTGATGATCACTCAATTCTTGACTCAAGTATTTTCCTCCGCGACCTAATCGAGGATATCAATACTTATGTCAAATCGGTTCTATACTTCATTCTGAAACTCCTTTGATCATTCCAAAGGATTCTGACTCGTGTCTCATCAAATGAACACAGTCACACATATTGAAGCCATCAATAAGTCAATGAAGTATTGAAGTTTTCCTTTGGCACTAATGCTCATCGGGCCGCATACATCAGTATGTGTAAGGCCCAACGAGCCTCTGGCCCGTTTCTTTAGCTCTGCTAAAGAAGCCTTAGTCATTTGGCTCAACAAGCAGAATTCATGTCTCAATTGATTTACAATCAAATGAACCTGAAGCCCATAACTATGGAACTTCCGAAGCCGCTTCACTCTATTTGGTCAATATGACTATGCTGAGGAAAATCGAGTTCAAGTCATCAGACTTAAATCGTTTGATATTTATGTTATATTTAAGCGTATGTTGGTTTAAGATATAAAACCCTTTCAAAAGGGGTGCTACCATATGATATTTCATTAAGATCAAAAGAGCAAAACTTGTCTTTTATCAAAATGAAGAACATTCAAATTCTTACAAGAAAATGAAAGACATCTCTGCATAAAGCAGATACATAGTAGCAATTACTTAATTCAAAAAAAAAACAAGCTTGAAAGGCTCCTACAAGTGGAGAATCTCTACGGCTTATGCAGCAACCATTGCTCCATACCAGGCACGCAGATCCACTTGTCCTTTCTTCAACATTCTACTGTTGCTTAGGCCCTGCATATTTCCAAAATATCAGTACCACAACTAGTATCCAATACATATGTAGAACTTGAATTAATAACACAATACCTGAAGAAGAAGTACCATACATCTTCTTCATCTCTTGTGAATCTTCCAAGAATTTAATGCAATCTCTCTTCCAATGCCCATACTCATCACAGTAGAAGCACTTTCTAACACCAGATGGGCCGGACTTGGGCTTATAAGATGACACAGGCTTATCCTGATTCCAAATCTGGACGGCCCTGTCTCTACCCTTGTCTACATAAGATTTCTCAAATCTTTTACCCTTCTTGATGCTTTGCTCTGCTGTCTTGAGCATGCCATGCAGCTCAGTCAACGTCTTCGTCAAGCCTTTCTTGATATAATTCTTAATGAACTTATCATAACTTGACGGCAGTGACTGCAGAATGATGTCAGTTGTCAACTCTAAGCTGACAGGACAATCCAGTTTCCCCAGGTTATCAACGTAACCCATCATTTTAATGACATGAGGACTCACTGGAACATCCTCTGGTAGTCTGCACCCAGTGAGAGACTTCACCATCTGGAATCTCTCAACTCGTGCCAGATCCTGAAACTTCAGTGTCAGGCTGGTGATCATCTCTATTGGCGACTCCATGTTCTCGTATTGACTCTTCAAGTCCGAGTTCATGGTAGCCAACATCAGACCACGCACATCTACCACATCAATATAATGCTTATTCCAAGCATTATATACTGCATTCGAGCGATTGGCCCCAAGCCTTTCTGGAAGAGCTTTCTCAATGACATAGTCCTTACTCTCCTGCTTGAGGATTAATCTCAAATTGCGATACCAATCCAGGAAATTTGACCCATTTAACTTGTCCTTCTCAAGGACGGGTCGTAACGAGTAGGTAGTTTTAGACATAGGCTGAAAATTTTAATCGAAGAAATTTTTAGTTATGATTTCAGGAAATGAAGAATCTTATCCAATAAGAAAACTCGCATTATATTCAAACAATGTTTCCTCAATGAATATAATAATCCAAGATCCATACATCACTAAAATCCGAGTGGACGACTCGTCATCACCCAGAGTTTAGTAATCTAGGTAAGCAAACCATTGCTAATTGTACTCAGTACAACTCTTGGTCGTAGATGAGACAATCCATGTCTTATCCACTCTGACGTCTCTGGGCCCAGAACTTCTGATAGCCCAGTCAAGTAAAACCAATCTCTTCTGTCTTGTGATCACTGACAGTTGCACTGCAAGTCTGTCAATGACCATCTGCCTTACTCATGTTGCAGTGGATACCAAGGACTCCAAAACTAACCAACAAACGACACGAGTCTTGACAGTAGACAAGATTGGGCAAGACATCAAGATCACTTGATATTTAGTTGAGGAAATGGAACTTTAAAAGATTAGTAATTCAATCTCTTAGGTCATGCAATAGTTGATGTCAAGCACTGCAAGACCATCAACACTACTACCTGCCTTACTCGTGGAATTGTGGACACCAAGCTCTTGGCAAGACTATCCAACAACGAAACGAGTCTTGACAGTTGACCATATTGAATAACTAAGCTTCGATTTAACACACATCTAGTGTGCATTAAACAGGTTTAGAACATTTTTAACTTTTAATTTCAATTTAGTTTTAATCGTTCTAATTTCAGTGGGTTAGGTCATTCGGTTCGGTTTCTTAATTATTTGGTTCAAAACCAAACGATTACGGTTCGCATCGTCACCATATGCGTCGACAGACACACTTGGTCGACTCTTGATATGCAACCTTTCAGATCATCCGAGATAACCGGTCAAATCCAATTTAACCAGTTCATCTAATCAAACCGATTCAATCAGTTTTAACTAATCGCGATAATCGGTCCAATCCAATTGAACTGACTTATCCAATCAAACTGATCTTAACCACCTTAACCAAGCATGATGACCAGTTCAATCCAATTGAACCGATTCAACCAATCGCAAGGTTTGCGTCGATCGACATTAAACTTGTGTCGATCGACACAACAAAGTATTAGGGATTTTGAATTAAACCGACATCACCATGCAAGATAACCAGTTCAATCCAATTGAACCGATCTATCCATTCGCATAGTCTGTGTCGACCGATGCACCCAGTGTGTCGATCGACACAGTGCAATTTCAAATCTTTCGCATTTTTGCGATGCATCGACAGACACACCCAGTGCGTCGACCGATGCCGTGCGAAAACCCTAACATCTTTTACGAGGTTTCGCGATGTATCGACCGACACAAGCTTAGTGTCGATCGATACCATGCGACAAACCCCAAAGTTATTTACGAGTTTTCGCTCTGTGTCGACCGACACACGCTTTGTGTCGATCGACACTATGCGACAAACACTAAAATCTTATTCGCTGTTTCGCGGCGTGTCGACCGACACAAGCTTAGTGTCGATCGACACAGTGCGACAACAACAGTTCGTCGTTTTCAACAGAAACTTCAATCCGAGATTAATTTCTATAAAACACGATTCAACAGGCAATTCACTAATCAAATTCATCAGTATTCGATTTAAATGCCTCAGATTCAATAGACTAAACCCTACCACGCTCTGATACCACTGTTGGATCTCCTAGGATCTAGGGTTTGTTATATTGAAATTACCAACCTCGTTCTTACCTCAGATCTGGCAGCGGAATAGAATGGTGAACGAGATCTAGCGAATCAAGTGCTTCGCCTCTACCAAGCACACACTCACACAACCTGGAACGCCGGGATGCTAGTGCCGGATTCAGGGAATGAGTTTTCGATGTCTCTGCTTTTCTCTCTGAGAATGACAGCGACGGCTGGGGTCCAGGTCGACCATATAAGCCTTTATATATCGACCTGGAAATGACATCACAAAACCGTCGGAGAAGCCCGACTCATTTTCGTCAAAACCCGATATGCATCGATCGACACACTTACTGTGTCGATCGACACACCTTCTCGAAAAGCCTGCATCGATCGACACACTCATGTATCGATCGACACATACACCATAAAACTCTATGTCAATGTGTGTCCAATACACATCAACGTGATCATTATCAAATGATCATTTCCATATGTTAGCTTCCAGATTGCTTAGGTGTGTGACCCTATAGGATCATGTAATACTGGCAGTAAGTCTACAACTTACAGATTACAAGAGGCTTCTAGCAAAGCATTACAATCACCAGTATTATACAAACGATTGATCTCGATACACAACTACTATCAGGAGTGAGTACAAGTGTGATTTCAGGACACAATCCCAACAATCTCCCACTTGTACTGGAATCATCAATTCCTACAATCCTTTTGTCTCTATATCTCGATTTGGCATAAGACAAGATTAGTGTCATTCTTATTAAGCCAATATCATGTTTATCGAACTCCTGATCTATACTGAACAAAACAAACAACTGAACTACAGTTCGTTTGAGTGCGGCCACACATTTTCTCAGCATAAAATCTTCGATAGGCCCTGAGATATTTATCTCCCGTTATTCAGGAGGGACAAATCCCATCTTGTTCCATCTCTGTTCCTTTACACACTTCATGATACACATGAGCAGTGCCTTTATAGCCGCCAGTCACGGATCGACGTTTGACAAGGTCAAGGTGCACCAATTCATATGCAAGAAAGCATGATGAACTCAGGTCTAAGGACTATACTCAATAGTGGTAATGAGAACCTCTCATGACACAAATATAACTATCCTGGAGACTTCTCATTAGCGGGTCACGTCCGATCATATGTTCACCAACATATATCTATGTGACTAACTGTGATACTCATATCATTGACTCCATGAAACTTAGTCAACAGTCACCTCACAAGCTAGTCTCTCGCGGTTGTTATTGTCCCACTTTAACAACCTCGACTAGGGACACATCATAATTTATGTCATTTGTTACTTATAGGGTTTCATGATCAAGTCCTCAACTTGATGGCCTATAATATTACATAAACTTATTTTGGGACCATTATTTGATTATCCAATAGTCAAATAATGTTGATGTCAGTTTTTCATAAACATGACCATATCATATTTATCTGAACATCATAACTAAACTAACTCCCACTAGAATCAAGAGCAAGTCTTCAGATGTCTAGTACCTACAGCAACAGTGTTCAACTCGTGCTTAGGTTGTGAGAGATGCTGCGGTGTTCTTGCTTGGAACCATTCCAACAAACCACACTGCTATTCTTTAATGAGCACTATTCTACGGTCCTCTGCTTGGAAACCTTTCCAACAGACAGTACCGTTACACATGCAAAATGACATAACCAGGTGAAAACCGGGATTCGTCTTTTTCCCGTCTAACTACTCATAACTTATTCGTCATTTTCTCAGTTGTACAAGAACCTATCCTTAGTGTTTATCAAACACTTGGGGATATTCCTTACAACTGTAGGATCATATAATACTGGCAGTAAGTCTACAACTTACAGATTACAAGAGGCTTCTAGCAAAGCATTACAATCACCAGTATTATACAAACGATTGATCTCGATACACAACTACTATCAGGAGTGAGTACAAGTGTGATTTCAGGACACAATCCCAACAATTGGCTATTCTCTTGATGATATTTCAGGTATCTCTCCGGATTTGTGCATGCATAGGATACACCTTGAAGATGAGAGCATGTCGTCAATTGAGAACCAGAGGCGTTTGAATCCTAACCTGAAGGAGGTTGTGAAGAAAGAGATCATGAAGCTGCTGCAAGCTGGGATCATCTACCCTATTTCAGACAGTGATTGGGTCAGTCCAGTTCATGTGGTTCCTAAGAAAGGAGGAGTCACGGTGGTGAAGAATGAAAAGAATGAGCTGATTCCTACGAGGACAATCACTGGTCACAGGATGTGCATAGACTACAGGAAGTTGAATGCAGCCACCAGAAAAGACCACTTTCCACTCCCTTTCATTGATCAGATGTTGGAAAGGTTGGCGAATCATCCTTACTACTGCTTCTTGGATGGTTATTCTGGTTTCTTTCAGATCCCTATCCACCCAGAGGACCAGGAGAAGACTACATTTACCTGTCCCTATGGCATCTTTGCATACCGCTGAATGCCTTTCGGGCTATGTAATGCTCCTGCGACATTTCAGAGATGCATGATGTCTATCTTCACAGAAATGATAGAGGATTTTATGGAGGTCGTCATGGATGATTTCTCTGTCTACGGACCATATTACCATGCCTGTCTGGATAATCTATGCAAGGTGCTAGCTCGCTGTGAGGAAAAGCACCTGGTTTTGAATTGAGAAATGCCATTTTATGGTCAAGAATGGCATTGTGCTTGGGCATAGAGTTTATGAGGCAGGAATTGAGGTGGACAGAGCTAAGATTGAAGTGATGACAAGACTGCAAGCACCAGATTCAGTTAAAGGAATTATGAGTTTTCTTGGGCATGCTATTTTTTACAGGATATTTATTAAAGACTTCAACAAGATTGCTAGACCACTTACTACACTTCTTTGCAAGGATGTGAAGTTTGAGTTCACAGACGAGTGCCATGCTGCATTCAAAGAGCTGAAACAAGCCTTGATCTTGGCTCCAATTGTGCAACCACCGGACTGGAGTCTTCCTTTTGAGGTAATGTGTGATGCCAATGACTATGTGTAGGAGCTGTACTTGGGCAGAAGAAGGACAGGAAGCTCCACGCTATCTATTATGCAAGTAGAACTCTCGATGAAGCTCAAAGAAATTATGCAACCACGGAGATGGAATTGTTGGCAGTTGTGTTTACATTCGAGAAGTTCCGCCCCTATCTGATTGGCTCCAAGGTAGTTGTGCATACTGACCATTCTGCGCTTAAGTATCTGATGCAGAAGAAAGATGCTAAGCCAAGGTTGCTGAGTTGGATTTTGTTACTCCAAGAGTTTGACATAGAGGTAAGAGACAAGAAAGGAGTAGAGAATGGTGTTGCTGATCACTTATCACGGATTAGGATCGATGAGGATGATCCTATAGATGATTTTCTACCAGAGGAGAACATCTACAAGGTTGAGACTGGATTTCAGGCAGTTTATGCGAGTTCTCTGCCTTTTACACGGGTTGCAGAGCAGGTGTTGTTCGACACTCAGTTTATGTCGGTCGACACCCGACTCGAAAAAGCGGACGATAATCGATCAACCTCGACACCATTTGGACGATTAGGAACGATGTCGGTCGACATCAACACTGATGTCGGTCGACACTAGTTGCGATTGCAGGCTGCTATTCTCGATGATGAAGCTGACATGTTCATAGCTGCAGTCACCCAAGGTTCTCTCTCCACTAGACCTTGGTACGCTGACATAGCCAACTACCTTGCTGCAGATGATGAGCCTGAAGTGTTTAAAGGCTATGCTAAGAAGAAGTTCCTTAGGAAAATCAGGCGCTATTATTAGGATGAGCCCTACTTGTACAAGCACTGCTCTGATGGTATCTACAGACATTGCATTGTTGAGTGTGAAGTTGATGATGTGTTGTACCACTACCATGGTTCTGAGTATGCTGGAAACTTTGCTACATTCAAGACAGTGTCTAAGGTTCTTCAAGCAGGCTTCTGGTGGCCTACAATGTTCAAGGATGCTCAGTTATTCATCTCTCAGTGTGATGTGTGTCAGAGGAGGGGGAAGATCAGTAAGAGACATGAGATGCCACAAAACTTTATCCTCGAGGTTGAAGTCTTTGACTGCTGGGGCATCGATTTCATGGGTCCGTTCCCATCCTCCTATGGGAACCCGTATATATTGGTTGCTATGGACTATGTGTCCAAGTGTGATGAAGCGATTGCAAGTCCGACCAATGACTCCTCAGTAGTTCTTAAGCTGTTTAAGACTATCATCTTCCCCAGATTTGGAGTGCCTAGGATTGTGATAAGTGATGGTGGTTCTCACTTCATCCAAGGTCTTTGAGAAGTTGCTTAAGAAGCATGGTGTTAATCATCTTGTGGCTACTCCATATCACCCTCAGACTAGTAGACATGTTGAGATTTCAAACCGACAGATCAAGGAGATTCTGGAGAAGACAGTGGGATAGACTAGAAAGGACTGGTCTGCTAAGCTAGATGATGCATTGTGGGCTTATAGGACTGCGTTTAAGATGCCACTGGGGACTACACCATTCCATCTCCTCTATGGGAAAGCTTGCTAACTTCCGGTTGAGCTTGAGCACAAGGCTAGATGGGCTGTCAAACAAATGAACTATGACCTCAAGCCTGCAGTTGAGAGACGTCTGATACAGCTTAATGAGTTAGATGAGATTCACCACCATGCCTATGAGAACTCAAAGCTGTACAAGGAGCGTACAAAAGCATATCATGATAAGAAGATCATCTCACGCAACTTTGAACCCAATGATCAGGTACTTCTCTACAATTCTCGTCTAACATTGTTTCCTGGGAAGTTGCGTTCTTGATGGTCATGTCCATTCACCGTTAAGGAGGCTAGACCTCACGGAGCTGTTATCCTGATGAATTCCAAAGGCGAGGAGTTCACAATCAATGGGCAAAGGGTGAAACATTACTGGGCGAAAGCTGAGATTCAAGAAGGCAACATTGTCCATCTGGATAATCCACCCAACGCCTAATCGCATTACGGTCAAGCTATTGACGTTAAACGAGAGCTGAGTGGGAGGCAACCCACTGTATGTTAGTCTTCGTTTCTTTTGAGTCTTTATCCTTGAGTCATTTGATTTTTATGGTTCTTGTATGTTAGGGCCGTATAGGACAGGTCTGCAGATATCAGTGTCGGTCGACATTGCCATTGATGTCGGTCGACACCAAACTCGAAACACGGATGGAAATCGACCACGCTCGATTACGAGTAAATCGATGTTGACCAAAGGCTAATATCGCCCGATGTAGTATGTGTGTCGGTCGACATCGACTGCGACCACATGTAAGATTTATGTTCGTCAAGTTATCGGTTACTTATACCTTGTTCTCCCGATCTCATACTACGATTGCACTGGGGACAATGCAGTCTAAGTGTGGGGGACGTGGCTACTGACATTGTGTTTTGTTTTCTTAGAGTCAGTCCCTTGTTTTCAAATTGTTTTATTGAGTCAAAATGTGTATGAAACTATGATTTTTCGAGGAAATTTTTCGCTGGAACAGGAACTAAGTGACCATTGGACAGACTTGCAGTAATTCTATGACTATTAGAAAACCCCAAACGGATCAACTTACCAAGGACACCCATATCTAACCAGGTATTCAGGGGATCCATCACTAACTTCACCTCTAAACCTGACTTGATTTTATTACTTAGGGGCTTGAGATCTCCTTTCCTATGATGTACTTGACACAGCCTATGATCCTGTTTGAGTATGGTTTCTGATTTTCCCCTCCCTTGAAAGTAAAAAAAATAGATTAAAACCGAGGATAAGCTAGTAGCTTCGAAGTGGTCACGGGAGTGGTAGAGACCCCTATTACCTCCTGTGTATCCATGGAAAGATCCAAAGTTACATCCCGAATAAAAAGGGAAGAGCACTGCAAAAAAAAAATGATACCCAGTGGGGAAAAATCAGTTGCTAAGGGAGAAAGGAAAAAGAAAGGAACCAGAAACCGACAGTTTGGTGGTCAGTACTGACTGAGTTGACTTCATGTGTTCTCTGATCAACACTCCCTCTGTAAGACCGCACCTAATTGTATACATAGGTTAGTGTGGTGAACTTGAATATCCTAATCTGATTGTGGAGTTTAATTGGGACAGTTGCTAAGTGTGGGGGAAGTATATTGTGGTCTTGACATCTGCAGGAAAGTTTTCAGTGGCTTACTAAGTGAATGTGAATGCGAAATTTCCTAGGACGAAATGAGTTTCTGAGTTTTCAAACCTCTTTCTTATTACTTCAGTTCTTTTACTTGCTTGAGGGCAAGCAAGAGCTAAGTGTGGGGGAGTTGATATATCATGGTTTTTCTAGGTTTCAACCATGATGTAGTTGTGTATATTGAGTCTTTAACCTGGTTTTTCGAGTCTATTGAGTCTTCTACAGGTAGGCTTGCGTTTGGAGCAAAGAGTGGGATTATAGGACGTTTCTGGTGATTGGTGCAATGAGCTAAAGTTGGTGTCTCGACCATGACTGGATGTCGACCAACACTGACCTTGGTGTCGGTCGACACTGATCGCGACAGAGTCTTATACGAGAGTTGAAGACAAGTTTTGAAGAATTGCAAAAAGACCCAAAAGTTTCTCCTAATTCTAATCAAGCCCCAAAAGGAGTTTAGGAGTTTTAATTAGGTTTTCAGACTCTTTATTCAGTTTATCTTGTTCTTACTTTTGTTCTTGCTTGGAGATTGAGAGATTTTGCTAAGGGGCTGATTCTTGCTACTTGTAACCTTTGAGAGAAGGATTTCGAACCCCTTTATCTTATCTATTCCGTCTTTCGGTTTTCTATTCATGATGTGTTGTTTATCTGATAATATGTTTGAGTAGTAACTTAGTTAGATTTAGGAATTCTCATAAGGATTTTATGCATGTTTAGATAACTGATTTATTAGGGTTCACAATCTATTCGTTCATCACCTAAGTTGCGCTTAATACTGAATTCTGGACTGATCACCTAGGGTTTAGATCTGAGATAATTAGCTTAGCACGAGAGTGTGAGTTATAATCTGAATAAACTTAGTGTGAGAAATTTGACTAGATACAAAGAGATTTGATTTAGGAGAATTGGGAACCGATAGAACATGTTCTTAATGCTTGTTTAGAACTCTAGGATCACAAAGAGATTTGGATCGCTAGTTTGCTAGATATAAAAACAATCTCAGCGAGAGTTGGATTGTTTAGCATTGTGTTCTAGTTCTTGAACCTGTGTTTAATCTGAATCCGGTTAGTTAAGTATCTGACATTGCATAATTCCCGAGAACTTCCTAAGTCTGACGCCTTTCTTCCTATTGAAAAAAACCTTGTTTACTTGCTTTCGTTTATTGCTTTCTTCTGATTGATTTAGCTTAACTTGAGAACATACAATCTATCGTGTGAGTCGTGAGTCCTTTGTGGATACGATACCCTGAGTACTACAATAGCATAACTGTGCACTTGCAGTAGAATAGGGATATTTCTTGACCTATCAACTGATATGCTCAAAGTTTACTATCCCTAGAGCTACACTGCAAGTGCACAGAAAGTGATTGTAGTATATAGGGATCGAATCCACATAGACTCAAGTTTCACCCGATAGACTATTTGTAATCGAATTAAGCTAAGAAGAACATATTGTAAGCAGTAAAGCAATGTAAATTAAAGTGAGTGTAAGCAATTAACGAAGGCGTCACGTTTCATGAAGTTCTCAAGAAATCAGGAAATCAGATAACAAATCAATCATGATTCAATCTATTGTCGTTCTTGAACTAGAATCACAAAAGTTTAATTAACCAGCTTTCGCCGCGATAATCGTCTATGTCTAACAACCTAGTAAGCCAACTTTCGTTGCAAATCATAGAGTTCTAAACATGCATTAATTCCAAGTTCGTTTGTTCACAATTTCTCTAAACCAAATTTCGTTGCGAGAAGACAAATTGCTCACCTAGGTTTCTTTTTAGTTAATCAACCAATTGTCGTTGCGAGAATCAACCTAATATCAATAATCTAAATGACCAGTTCAAATTAAGCATTAAGAACAACTTAGATGAAGAACTAGATGATGAATCCTAATTAATCAAATATTCTAACATTCCATGAAATCCCTAATGAGAGTCCCTAAACCTGACAAGAGATCTACTCAGACATGGCAATCATAACAAAAGACATAATCAAAGCTGGCTCAAGAGAAAGAAAAACAAAAGGTGGCTCAAGAGAAAGAAAAACAAAAGGTGAAAAGAAAATTAAACTCAGGGAGGCACTAGGATCAAGGAGGTAGCTAGGAATCAAAATCCTCGTCGTCTGCCTCTAGTGGTGTAGGAGATCTATGACGTCTGCGAACGTGAGATGAACAGACGCAAGTGAACAAAATGCTCTAGCAAATCCACTCCATATCGCTCTGACTGTGTCTATCAAATACTTCCTATGCGGATCCTCATCGTAACCAGAAAGCGGAGGAGGAGCATCTAGGAGAAGGTGCCAATGTGCGTGGGGAACCCCAGCATGGTCAGGAATGGGCTCGTCCTCAGCATGAGTGGGAATAATTCGAGATGAAGCTCCTCTGCGGGCGTGAGCAGGAGGTGCTTGTCTCATATCTCTCGGATCAGGTCTGAAGCGCAAAGCTTCCTGTGTAGATATCGATGTTAAGGCTACAGATGGAAGCTTGACCGTGCGCTCCTCCATGCCATTCTATGTAACACCACATCAAGTATGGCTTCAGCCAGCCTGCGCTCAACAAGTGCGTCTCATCAATCTCCGGGTACTGCTGCACGCAAGTATACTCAGCCAGTGGTATCTGAAAGTGCTGAAATATAAGTGTCAAAAGGCAGCCCACTGACTATATCTTGCCTGATCCTGTACCCTTATATGGCTTTGCCTGTAGACTGACCAAATGATGTGCAAAAACTGCGCCCAGGTTGGTCCTCTCATAGGGACCGTCTTTCTCATACTCATGGGAGCAGAGATGCCCCACTGCTGGGTGAAGTAGGACTAACTCTTGCTTCCTCATCTTGTTCGGCTCCATCTTGCACGTGAGCGTAGTAGCCAAAACTCGTACGACATACCTCATGACCGGATGTCGTACATCTTTCATCTTCGCCTCCTTTGCGAAATAGGGAGTGGAGCCAAACTTAGCTAAGAACCTCTCTAGGTCATGAAATCCACCTGGACGTGTCGCTCGTGTGTAATCCTTCTTGAACCCATAGATAGCACATAGATCACGCAGTGGCAGCCTGTATCACCTGCCATGTATCATAAAGCACAAATGTCCCTCTTGCGCATTCATGGCGTTCCGATCCCTGTACGTGACCCGTACTGTAGCCATAAACTGTCGTACCAACTCCGGATACAGAGCGTTGTGGACGTAAGGCATGGTTCCCATACCCATCTTCCTCAAGCATAACAGAACCTCATCTGTCATACCTGTCATCCTCAGAAAGTCAGGGCTCACCAGCCGTGTAGGCTCAATCGTAATATCATACCATCCATTGTACAACAATGTGTCGTACTCATCCCAAGTGTCTAGAACCTCTCTGTCTCGACAACCAGACCCCTCTACTAAGCTCTTCAGCGACCCAGTCCACTCTTTCTCTGTACATATCTTCTCATTCTCCTCTCGGGCCATGGATGTGTAGGTAAATCGTCCGCATGCATCTCTGGAGAACCCATATGAGACTGAGGAGTCATAGGTGGTGGAGGAGGTGGTGATGCTGTCCCAGATAGACCTATCCCGTCTGTCCGTGTTCTTTTTCGTGGAGGCATCTGCGAATAAAATCAGAAAAGCTGGCATTAGTCGAAGAATCGAAAACTGAAACTCATCAAATCCTCATTAGAATCATAATCAGCATCGAAAACAACATCAACTAAAGCAGTATGAGTAGTTTATTCACGTTTTTAATCTGACATTTTCGCACAATAGTTCAAGTTCTATCACAAAACCTAAATTTCAAAAACTTACAAAATCAAACGTGAAAACTACTCAGGCATCTTCATTCCACTACCAAACGACCTAAACCAGTGTTATTTCATCACAAAATCGAAAATAGAGGCCAAAATCGAACCTTTCATTCTCAGAGTCGTTTCTGGAAATTTGAGATTTAGAGAACATACCTTAAAATCGACACAAACGAATGGTGGGAATGGATAGAGGTTAGAAATCCGCACATAATGGGTTTTGGAATCGATAAATTTTCTCAAGAAATGATTGAAATTGAGTTTGTAGAGCAAGATTTCGGCGATGGAGGTTTGGGAGAAATGAAGAACATACACGAATGGAAAGAGAAATACTTACCTCGACGTGCCTGGTGTCGATCGATCCAAGTTAGTTGTGTCGATCGACACCAGTTATGAAAGTTGAACCGGTTAGAGCAGTCTAATCAAGCTCAAACCTCGATTTTATAACTTCGGATCGATCGACCCAAAGTGCTGGATCGACCTGCTGACCTTTGCGTCGTATATGTCGATCGACACCAATCCTCCCTTTCCTCGCGGTTTCTGACCAACCGTTGCTCGAACCATATTTCATACGACAGAAAAATACTCATTCCTCAGCGGTTACATTCGGTAACATCCGCGATCCTGCCTAAGGATCGTCGGGATGGACCATGGGACCGGAAGAACAAAAAAACGGCCAAGGGAGACAAGGAGGAGTGTTCCGTGGTCAGAATGAAGCTAAGCTCAGATGGAACGAGTTTAGCTAAAGATAGAGGAGCTGGAAGTAGCTGGAAGGAAAGTGTTCAGCTCAATTGAGATGAACAGTTGAGCAGGTCAGCTGGGTCGGCTGGCAACCAGCTCAACTCAGGTGGCCCTTAGTGTCAAGCTCCTGGATCAGCTAGCCGGCTAGTGTCACTAGCTGACCATGGAATGTGACAAGCGAATGGGCACCAACCTATTTGACCACCTATTCGCATCCATTCACCCATGGGAAGTTATGGGCGGGTTTTTCTCTATCAAAAGACCAAGAGGAGGCCAAAATCGCACACAACACATAAAGGGAAAATTCCCAGATTTCTATAAGGCATAAAACCAAGTTTAGAGAGAGAATCGAGAGTAAGAGAGATCAGCCGGCGAGAAGAAAAGTCACTGACGATCAAGGACATAAGGAGGCAGTCTAGTTGGAGGGTTTAAGGCGTGAACAAGGGAGAAGGAAAGGCTTCCAACACGGCTAAGGACCAGGGCAAATCCGCTACCACCTCTAAGGTTAGATTCCAAGTCTCTCTATCTCGCCACGGCTAAGCCGTTAGGCTGATGGCCGGTTTGAGTCTAAGGCCGGATTGAATTCTTCTCTTCTTCTCCACTTCTGGAGATAGAACCAGGTATAGGCACATATAATTTGTTAAGATTCGGTTATGATACTTTAAGAGTCACGATCGGCCTAAGGCCAAGATCGTGAACCGGTTGTGGACAAGGTTGGGTCGATCCGCGTGCATGGGCGTAGAGGATCCGGTAAGTCGAGCATGGTCGAACGACATCCGTTGGGGCGGTTAGCCGAAGATCGGCTGGCATTACGCGGGAAAGTCCAAGCGTGAATCGGAGATGAGACTCTGGGTCGATCGCGATAAGTCCCAACAAGCGGTTCAGATGGGACGATCGTATGCGGCGGGACGTCGCAACCACCGTGGATGGTCGCACATGTTCACTGACAGTCGCATCCCTTCGCGAGCGGTCGCGTCTGTTCACGGACAGACATAACCGAACGTGGTACGATCACGAACGACCGCAGGACAATCGAGTACAACCATGGTACGATCACGTCTGTCCATGGGACGAACATGTACGACCGCGGTACGAACACGTGCGTCCGCGGGACGATTTTCCAAGACCATGGTACGGTTACACATGAACACCAACAAGACAAGATCACGATCGTGACCGGTTCAATGTGTAGATCGGCCTAAGGGTTAAGACCGATTTAAATGGAACATAGAATGGTTAGGTTTGCGTGTGCATTGGGTTGGGACATGTAGAATCGGATTGTATAACTAAGTTTTTGGAATCATATTTACTTGAATTGCATTCATACTTGGTTTATGGTTTAAGGACATGTGGTTGATCATGGGGGTGATCAAGCCTAGGCGCGGACAAAGACTCAAGGACAAGTGGTGTGTTGAGATAGATAGATTGTCTAGGACCAATACTTTATCTATAGCATAATGACATTGAACCACATTGTATTGGTACCTTTGATTGATTAATAAAAGTATCTATTTATCTTATGTTTCCTCATTGCATTAGTTAAGAATGGAATGGAATGAATGAATGGACTGAATGCTTGTTAAGAATGGGTAAGTATGGAACAAATATGCTTCAGGTTTGCAAATGAACCTCAAGATAGAACGGTTGGTTAGTGGGACATCTGTCTAGGCCCTAAGGCCGGGATGGGGTGTTTCAAGTTGGTATCAGAGCGGAGTTAATTTCTAGGACTATGGGTTTGGGCTACACCACTCGTCCGGGGTTAGATGTCCAAGTAGAATTTATTTACTTGTTTAGGATTTGGAGATTGCTAGCTTAGATAGACTAGTCTTGTTGAATCTTCAGGTTGGAAAAAGCAAGCCGAAGCGTACCAAGGACAAGGATATGGCTGGAACCGGGAAAGGCTCCAAGAATCAGACCATACCTGTCACCCTTGGTGCAACCGGTCCTTTGGTTGCCCAGAAGAGCATTGGACCCACGGCTCTAAATTTCCCCAATGAGACTAGGGTTGAACAACCAGAAGTCCAGGTTGGGAATGAGCAGGAGCGTGTGGGCGAGACCTCATCTCATGCGGTTCACACCGAGACCGGCCATGAGAAGGACGATGCTACAGGTGATGGTGAAACACTGACCGCGGTCCCGAACATCGGACATATGTGGACCATGCTGAAAGCGGTTATGGACCAGCTAACAGTTCTGAACTAGAACATCTCTTCAGGTCAAAAGCCGACTGAGGATGGGCCATGGATCAAAGTCACGGTGACTAAGGATCCGAGTGATAATGAGTTAGATTTTTTAGTGATAGATTCACCGGTTCCTAAAAAGAACCGTAAGGTGGACTACCTCAACATACTTGGTCACATCAACAAGTTGGGAACGAAGCACTTCAAGGGAAATGCTGACCCACTTAAGGCTGATGAGTGGAAGTCACGGCTTGTCCGGAACTCCGATCAATTCGTTGTCCAGAGGACTACATGAAGGATATTTTGATCCATTTCCTAGAAGGGGACGCTGTAACGCCCCTTTCCCATTATCCGCTTAACGACGAGCTGACCGGTCAACAATCAAACAAGAACATGACCAAGTCGAGCCCGAACAAGTAAAATGGGAAAAGTTCGTCACAAGACGAAGCCAGAGGTAGATCTGTTTGAGATAAAGGCTCGCACTGACCCGTCCTAGACCCCGCTATCCTCACTTCCACAGTACAAAGCTTCACAACCAGTACTGTTTCTGTGAGTTGTGTCGGTTCGGACTAACCAATATATCAGGGAAGCATGTTCATTACTGAGTAAATAAACGTCTATAAAACGTTTACCGAATTACAAAACAATTTCGCCAACAAATACAACGTCCAAATCACATTACAAAATGGCGCCAAAGCCGAACCGATAAAACACAAAACAACGAATCAAAACCCCGCCAAAAGCGATCCCGAATCTACACCGAGGACCTCCCGCGTCCGTCGCTTCTAAACCTGAAAAACACAAAAAGATTCTAATGAGAGAACTAAGATCACCCAGCGAGACGGCTCCCCACTACGGCTTCTAGTCTATCTAATATCTACAAATTCCGACCCAAAACAATGAACAACAAATATAACAGTCGATCACGTACCACCATGACGTGATAAACCCACAACACACAAGCACATGCCAAAAGAAAGAGAAGCGATTAAGGAAATCGGGAGCACTGCGACACATGCTCTCGATTGGAAACTCGATCTATCTATCGCGCAACACAAAAACACGCACACACACGGGCCCCTTCACGATCTCGGTAACTTCCACGGGTTTACATAGTCACCGACATGGTAACTAACCCACAACTCCCAGATGTAAACACGAAGTCTCACGACCTAGGACACTGCTCTCAGTCCATCGATACACAGTGACTCGGGCTACCCCACGGTAACCTAAGTTTCCATGTGATTTGGCCCTAGGACAAGACCCTGTATTCTCCAAACCACACACCTACTGGCGTCACTCAGTAGGTTAATGCCATAGCCAGAATCACCACCCGAAGGCACACGATCCGATTAGGCAGCTACCCGAGGATCCAATCGGGTCGGAAATACCAAAAAATATCCCAAAACCTAGACTTGCGGGATCTAACGCACCCTAAAGTCCTAGTGCGGAAATGTAAACACGCAGACTCGCTGAGACTCTAGCACCAATCACAATAATCAACAACAGCAACAACCACAACACAATATCCCGGAAGTCCAACACACACACGCCAACACCTCCACTCTGACTCGGTGCCATACCGAGTCAGCAACTACAAACTTAACCGGCCCCATGACCGGGTTAAGTGTCCACAAGGACCGCTCGGCCGAACACCGAGGCGATCTAACAGGCCTGCACAAAAAGCTCAACAACAACAACCATACATCAACACAATCAACCATGCAAGCAAGTCTATTAGGGTTTCTAACATCTTTTAATTCGTTCTTGTCCTCTACCTTGGATTAGCGGATTGCTAACACGTAGACGGCTCATAGCTCATTCTCATCCGCTACCTTGGATTAGCGGATTTCTAATCCGTAGACGGATCATAATTCACACCACTTCTCTTACTTATCCTTTCCTAAGTATTTTTGAAAAACTCCTCGATCCGTGGGTTTAGAGTTAGTAGCTTACTAAACTCCCTGACTTCTCATGATTAACTTAATTCATTCATTTAATAACCCTTAACCCTTAACTCATTATTCAACCTAATCCCAACCCTGTTACATACTCTATTTGTTTGTTTAGGTTTACTTCCGTATTTTAAGTCGTCTTAATTCCCTTATATAGTCTTATTCGATATCGTTCTTTTAATACGTATATATGCATATACGGTCCTAACCATGCAACGTCTATATAAATGCATCAATCAATATCTCTAACAACCTAACGACACATGACAGTTTAATCCTTAAACCCTAAAGTCCTAGCATGCATCTCTAAACCCTAACCAGTTTATCATTAATCAAACAATATCAATCGTCAATCAATTAACGTACGGGTATGCAAATCCTATGTCTACGGCTTTCGGTTCCCGGTCTATATGCGTTTAATCTACTCTACGGTTTTGAGCCGACTCACAGTGAATTGGCGCGGAATGACGGATCTGATGCGATATGAATCCTGAGACCCCCGAACTGAACCCCGTACACTCCGATACGAACCTTGAACACTCCCAAATCACTGTACGACCGTTGACCGAGCATTGACCGGCTCGGTTTCAGGCGTTGACCGGCGCTGACCGCGTTGACCGGAGACGTTGACCGGTGTTGTTCGCGTTAACCGGTTAACCGTTGACCACGCTTGACCGTTGACCACGCTTGACCATTGACCACGCTTGACCGTTGACCGACTTGGTTGACCAAACTAAACCACTGAACCGGCTGAACCACCAAACTAAGTCACAATTGACCGGTTTAGTTAAACCGGTTTAGGTCAAACCATTGACCGGCGTTGACTTTGATTTGACCGGTTTAAACTAAACCGATCTCTCACTTATCCAACCTAAATCCATCTCAGATCAATGCTATACCACTCCTAGTTGAACCGGCTTGAAGAATGACGGCGAGAAGAGGTCTCCGGTGACCGGCTCCGGCGTTGACCGGCCGGAATTTGCTTCTCCAGTGACTGGTGGTGAGCTCCGACGACTGGGAACACTTCTAGAACCACTAGGAAGCTACTGGGAGGTGAGAGGAAGCTTGAAACACCAAAGGAAAGAGAGAGAGCAAGGAGAACCTCGCCGGCGACCACTTCTCCGGTGGTTCTCTGGCGACTCCGGCGGTTGTAGAGGAGACTAAGAGGAATCCAATAGTTCAAAAAGTTTGAAGATTGGATCTATGTTTTGAGAGTTATGGGATTTCTTATGATGCAAGTATTGAAGGACACTCAAGAACACTTTGAATGTTCTTGAGTTTCTTTGAAGATTCAAAGGGAATTTCTGGGTTTTTCAGATAAATCTGGAGAGAGGAGAGAGGTGAGGTCGTGGTTGAGAGTTAGAGAGAGGTTTAGATGAGTGAAATGGTGAAATGAATCTTGATGTGAAAGAATATGTCATGCAAACTCTTGTTCATGAACCAAAAATATTTCTTGCATGGGGAGAAATGTGGTGGCACCTTCCAGGAGAGGACACTTGTCCATGCAGGGCTCATTCTGAG
The DNA here is from genome assembly GCA_030180135.1 of Orychophragmus violaceus. Taxonomy (NCBI): domain Eukaryota; kingdom Viridiplantae; phylum Streptophyta; class Magnoliopsida; order Brassicales; family Brassicaceae; genus Orychophragmus; species Orychophragmus violaceus. The sequence continues at coordinate 45,558,235 of CM058235.1, read as the reverse complement.
CAAAAACCCTTCCCCAAACCGATTTAAACAAACACTTAAACCCGTTCTTCCCGATGCTTCGATTTTATCCTTTTCGGAGTTTTATTTTAGAAATCTCTTCGTTGCTCTCATAAATCCTCAAACCTCCAAAAACCTATTCTCCATGATTTTAGATGAATTTAGCAATTTGAATCATCTCATTTGGAGTTCCGTAGCTCCAGTTATGAATTTTTGAAGTTTTCTCGGTTTAGTCGGTTTCCATTCCTGATAAGCCGAAAAACCCGTTTAAGCTCCGTTTCTTCCACTTCTGGTCTTGTAAATGTCCTTTATGTTGAAAAACAAGAACATACGGCCCGTCTCGGCTTCCGTCTCAACTTTTGGAAAATTACCATTTTGCCCCTGGACTGGCAAAATTACAATTTTGCCCCTATTGACTTTTCTTCTGCCGTTAACCATATTTTTGGAAATAGGGTATTACATTCTTCTCCACTTATAGGAATTAGGTCTCCGAATTCTCCGTCACCAACAGACTTTGAATCGGCACCAAACCCTGCAAGTTGCTCCGTTACCCAACTCCAATGTCTTCTAACTCGAATACTGCCGTACAGACCCATTTTCGACGTTCACTGGTGCTCCTTCCAACTCGTTTCCCCGAATCATTCCATTTGACTGGTCTTCACACTACTTACCCGACGATTACCCCTATTTCCTGATCCTCGATCTTGTCTACACTGCTTTGCTTCACTCGTAACCGAATCGATCCGTCTCGAACTTTGGACTTCTCCGCGGTTGGCTACTCTGCTCTGATTCTCACTTCCGGCTTCCCCACTTTGCTTCGACTTCCACATCCACCCGATACTGATTCGTCTTCCTGGAACATTCTTCAAGAATCTAATCCTCATACTTGGTCTCCCTGGGATCCAACTGAATTCATACCGATCGCTTCACCCTGATCCCCACACTGCTCTTGACGTTCTTTTACATCTTTTTGCTAACTCATCATACAGACGGCTTCGTTCTGTCGGGTGCTTCTTACTGATACATTTTCCACTGACACCTCACACCGACTGCTTCACGGTCCGGGTCAACTGTCTCGCCGCTTCTTTGCACTCCATCTCACTTTCGGGTTCGGGTTCGGGTTCGGTCTCGTATTCATATCGCATTGTCCATTACGTCCTGCACTTAATTCAATAACTTTCACTGAAGCGGTTAAATTCATTCCAATCTATTCCCGACGTCACTTCCTTATAGGAATATGGTTAATTAATCACGTACCCAACGTTTACCCATGATTAAGTAACAATATTCTATATTCCGCTTCCTCGTGAATTGACGGTCGAACACAACCATTCTCTAGTTAGCTCAACACTTTAATAAAGGCTTCTAATAAGAAGCTCTATGCTAACAACTTAACAATCTCAAAAAACATCATTAGCGATTACCAACGCTACTCGAACCAACGAAACAAAACTAGCAACTTAACGGGGCTACTCTAGCCAATAAACGCAACTCTAACCGCCTAATGCATCAATCAAAGAATTTAAATAAAACAAGCAAGCAATAAAAAAAACAAGCAATTACCAGACACACAATCAAGCAATCACAAGATCAGCCTGAATGTGTCGGCGGGCTGGGTTTAGGTCATGATGAACGGTCGTCAGTTCCGCCCATAATTTGACTTCACATGGTAATTTAATTGCATTCAAATCCATCATACGCATGCAAAAAATTACTACGCTAGTCAAAATGATAAGCTGAACACTCTGCATCCACCACATACATAAAACGACATATCATACATATAAAAGTTCCAGTACATAGGTTTGATCAGAGTTACTACAAGACGGCCGCTGTCATAAACCAAAACCCAAAACTGCGCCGCCATAATCCGAGATATGTCAAACACGACACGCATATCTGTCGATCTATCTACAAGCAAAACAAGGTTAGTGCCCCAAACTTACCTAGCCTAACTAATATATTGAATTGTTAACAAAATATGCATTTATTACTATCTTGATAAAGTGAGTTTTATCTAATTTTGTTGAACGAAGCATATGTGATGTTGTCAGTGTTCTTAACTACTCTAGGCGCTAGCCAAGCGGTTGTCCATCGTGTTATTATTATTTTTTAAATGGTGGAAAAGAAAGAAAACAAACAAAAACATATATGTACAATTACAAGAATCATAATTCTCTAACAAATACTACTAAAGTAAAGAAATAACTCAAATAGTGCGATATTCAAGTGATATGAATGATGGAATTGGAAATAGCATGTGTTCATAGATTCAACTATATTTTTTAAAGAAAATGAAGTTGACTAGAGTATATTGTTACAATAGTAGTTATATGTTTTCTTTTACATTTTAAAAAAATTTTAAATCATAAGAAAAATAAAAATATATGGTTTTATGTTTTCTAATTTTTTTTCTTCTTCTGAAAATAATTATGCAAATAGCAATTGAGTTTTCTTATTCACGAAAAATGGCTTTTAAATATAAGGTTCTTAAATAAAATTCACAGGATGTCAATAATATTTAATTTTTGATAGAGAAATTTAATGTGTTATATATACAAAGAAACTGATAAAGAATATATATACAAACAAGCTTCCATTATAACTGGAAAATAATCTTTCAATTTGAATATTATCATTGTCATAATAACATCTTATCTCAAAAATATAACATTCATATTTATTAACCTGCTTCATAATGCATTCATATAATTTTAAAAATTTAAAAGACTTAAAATAAAGAAAGGTAATTGAATGTGAAAAAAAATCTTTCATATAATTTTTTAAGTCAAAATATATTTATCAACTTAACAAATCTTTTTTTTAAATTACCAAAAACCTAGTCAAAACTCCAAAATCACGAAGTTATTAATTAATGGGGTGTATTATCGTAAAGATTTAAATAAATCCCTCAAAATTGAGACAAAAGTTCGAAAGCATTTATGGTAGAAGGTTGAATAAAAAAATAAATTATTATAGTAAAAAATTCTTACTATAGTAGAGAATTAAAAACATATATACTATATATCTTAGTAATTTGTTAGCTATCAATTATCATTGGGATATCATATTTTTCTAACTACCTAAATATAATCAGAATTCAAATGCATATTAAATATATTATTCTCTATCAACTTTCATGGTACTCATGCGGTATATGTTTATAATAAAGTTAATTAATAATTATATAATTATGTATTAAATTTACAATATCATATTGATGTCCTAGTATATTCGTAGACGTTTTGAAAGTATGTTAGTTAACTTAAGATAAATGATAAATAACACATATTATTATCTTTTTTTACAACACATATTATTATCTTTTTCTAGTGATTCACGTTCTAGATTTGAATAGGGAGATATCATTTGAGACTTCATTTTTGAATACATCATAAATTATTTAATACATTAACTAATAAGTTAATTTTTAAAACCTAAAAGAAAAATTAACTTATAATTTTTTGTCGAAATTATTGATTTGATCCAATAAATGAAATTTTGAAAATAAAAATTATGTTCTACTTTAAGAAAAAAAACTATAACTTATTATTGTTTCTTTACATCAAGATTAGGACTTCAAATTCTTAAAAGTGTAATTATGTGTAGTAAAACCTCTGTACTAAATTCTGGCAAATAGATTAAGTGATGATTTATTTATATTTTTATTTTTAGACTTCACAAGAAAGATGTCAAAAGAGGAAGCTAAAATAAATCGAGAAATATTGATGCTAAAACAAGACCATACTCCTAGAATCGGAGCAAGCTTAAGACTGTCTGAACCAAAGATGCGTATAATAATTGGTAATAAATCCAACATACCTAATTTAAATGTAGAACCTTGTTCCGATTCAGAAGAAGAAGAAAAACTAGAAATGCGAAAAACATTTCAGAATCTGGCAGGTTTTAAACCTCATGATGTAGGTTATGTTGACCCAAGCTTTTATGCGAGCTTGAGACTGAGATCTTTGCCCGTCTTCCATGCTGTGAATACTGGAAACTGCAATTGCTAAACAAGCAATTTTTGCAGTTGTTAAAGACTTATGAGATTTTCAGGGTGAGACAAGAACGTTGACTTGTGAAACCGTACATGTTTATGCATTCAAGCGGTGATAGATGTTGACAATGTTTGATGAGGATTTTAAGAATTTTATCAGACTTTCAGAAGTTCCTTCTGATGATTATTGTTTCTTCTGTAGTGATAAGGAAACTATTAGTGTGGTGTAATATGGAGATACGAGGTAGATAATCATAAGTGGTTCAATGGTCCCTCAATGATTACACCGAAAGTCATGTTTGCTTCTGCGAGCCATGGGGCTCATACATTTTTTGCTTGAGGAATCCATATTGAGAAAACCGTGTTCATATGGTTGTGAAAACAACAGAAAAGTATATTGATGAAACAAAATTGTGGATTGTGATTCGTGTAATGCATAAACCAAGAAAATACAGCTCAAGATGCTTCTTGCGTTGCAAGTTTTTCGTCATTGGTGGCCGAGGTGAGAATAATGAATACCTCACTTGTGGAGAAAGGTACGATGAGGCAAAAAATTGCTGGGAGCTGATACCGGACATGCTAAAACACATGACATTCACATCTTCCCAACTTCCTCTCATTGCGGTAGTCGGAGACAATCTCTACTCGTTGGAAACATCTTCGAACGATCTTCGTGTATATGACATAAACACAAATATTTGGAAGAAACTTGGGGTAAATGCAGCCTTAGGTTGGGGAGTTGCGTTTAAATCAATTGGAGATAGACTATTGGTGGTTGGAGCTTCTAAATATTGGAATAGGACAGCATTTTACACATGTCGTCCTTCTCTAGACGTAGAATTACAACGTTGGGAAGAATTAAAACAATGTTGCCATGGTGTTCAACTCGACTAATTTATTAAAAATTGTTGCGTTATGTTTACCTTAAGCTTCCTAGACGAAATGGCAACACATTTGGTTTGTGTTTACAGTAAGTTTGCGGCGATTAAAACCTATCAAATTTGGGGTTTTCTGTTGTGTGTGTTTTTATTAATTTTCTGTTTTACAGTTTGAAATAAATATTGGCGTTTCTCGTTTGTTTTATATTGTGTAATCTAAGTATTTGTGTAAAGAAAAAAACTATGTTGTTTATGTTTTTTATGTAATGCTAATTGAATCTTATGATTTTATTGTTTTCCTCTTCGACCACATGTTTACATAATTTTTATTGATAATTTTTTGTTCCTCCATGAATTGGAGCTGTTGTTAGTTTATGAATTAGTGGCTTGAACTATATAACAAGTTAAACTTCATCCTATTTCCATAAGATATTGAAATCTGTTTATGGGTTCTCCCTGAACTGGAACTGATCTAGTTTCAGAATCTTCCTTATGTCGAAAATTAGTTATTTTGGAGAATATTTTTGATCTGTGGTTCCATAACTTTCAATAGCAATCCACTTTCCAAATAAAGTTTGTGTTGTTTCTTCTGTTTTGCCACTATGGTTTCTAAATTTTGGAATGATTTGAGGTCTAACTTGACCATTGAATTACACAAATTTGTTAAAATTTGATAAAAAAAACTTTCTAGGCACTATTTTGACGTTACTTTCTTGATAAATTGAGTTTTACCAATTTGGTTGCACAAAGCATATGTAATGTGGTCATTGTTCTAAAACACGCTAGGCGCTACCTGTGCGTTTGGCTATTGTATAGTGTATAGATGTATATAAGACTACAAGAAAACAACGTTTTTGCGACAGGACCTTGCGACTATACTTGTAGTCGTAATATTTGGCAACTATTAGGGGACAATATAGCTACTATTTTACGATAACAGATATATGGACGTGTATTAGTCGCTTATATACGAACAAAAATGATTGTCACAAATTTAGTCGTCGATTTACGACTGATTAACGACCATTGTCGAGACCGGAATCAATAGTCGCAGGCTAGTCGGTGATATGGCGACTATTTTTGCGTCTGATGTGTAGAGTCGTAGAACAATCGTGAATTGGTCAGTACATGGGCGACTGTTTGGGCCAGAATTCACCCCGAGTGAATTCAGCTGAGCAAGGCCCATTTCTCAAAGCAAGAGCCCAACTGTCGAACAAAAGCCTGAATAAGAGGCCCAGCTCCGAAAAGCGACTCGATAGGTAGACGACACAGTCAGCTATAGAGAAGAGACCGAGAAGGAAGGAGTCGTGGAACAAGAAGATCCCGAGGAAAGCGCGAGACGTTGGAGCGAACTCCGAGATGGAAGGAAAGCGGTTGAAGATGGAGACAAGCTATAAAAGGAGAGCTCCAACGACTCGAGAGGGGATCCAATTATTCATTCATACTTAGACCTAGCATTAAGACTTGATAATCACTCTGTAGCTCGAGTTCTTAGTGTCCATACATCCGAATCAATACAAATCCACTTTTTCACTATCGTTAGCTCGTTGATTACGTTTAACCAAGAATCTAGCCCACCTTCTTTATAAATCAACTCACTCAAACACTCCGAAATCTGAGTGTGGGTTTTAGGATCCACATTTTGGCGCCGACTGTGGGGAAGATTCATAGATATTGGTTACACACGAACCTGGTCAACAGCCTACTAGCGTGGAAATGGATCCCAACGCAACAGCTCCGATTGGATCACCAAGGTCAAAAGACCTCGACCAAACGAACGCAAGCGTTCAAGCCAGGAATACCGGATCAGAGTCGGTTGTAACTCAAGCAGGATCCGGAGAACGAACTCTCGAACCTGAATCCGGTCCGAGGACCGCCCCAAGGGGACGTACAAATTCCTCGGGTCAATCCGCAAACACGACCTGACTCGCCGTGCCTAACCAGATCCGTAACCGATGGCATGGCGGAGCTCCGCAAAATGCTAGCATTCCTAATTGACAGATCGCACGATCAAGAAGTCACACAACGGACTGTGTTAGCCCGACTAGATATGCAAGACAAGAGTCTGCTGAACCTCTGATGGATTCCGAGCTAGGACGTCAGGTCAGGATAGCTCAGATGATGAGGAACCGCTTGGAACGCAGCTGGAACAAGGAGGAACCGAGGTTCGTCCAACCATCCGTGAGGAACGTCCAACCGTCCGCAGTGACCGAACAGCCGTGTACCGCCTCGACCCGACGCGACCCGAATTGAAGCTACGCTTGGATCCACGACCAGACGACCGAATCTTACGACCCAGACGATCTCTTTCCCGACCCAAATCTTATTTTAAGACTAATGGTCGAGACAGAATTGGATTGGTCCGAGCCGAATCACCTGTGGTTCGAGACGCTACCTTTTTGGTCCGAGACGAGTCCCCGGACGAACCAACTTCAAATTCTCTCGACCCATTCGACTTTTCTTCCGACCAAACTTCAAGGGAACGTGCCAGAGGACTAAGGAAGAAGATTGGTCGTGATCTTTCACAAATGGTCCGACCCGATCATGAGATGTCCAAGGAAACGTCCGTGTGCATGATCCGGGCCGTACCATGACCGCACCAAGGAAGGAAAGGCGGCCGAAGGGTCATTCTAAGGACTTTGCTGAATCCGAAGAGTTCTTGACTCCAATTAATTTAGTCTTTGGTCAAAGTCTTCTTAGTTATTGTTTTTCACATTTCCTAAGTAGTTTATTTTCTAGTCTCTTTGAATTCTAGAGTTGTATAAATACCCAACTCTTTTGATCAATTGAATACAATCGATTTTTCTTCTTTTATTTGAGAGTTCATCTCTTTGTTCTTGTTGAACATTTTCGTTTCTTTGGCAAGGGTTACTTCCAAAGCAACAAACCTTCCTAGAGATCGTAGTCAAGGGTTACTTCTTCGATTCTCTTTGAAGTTGGGGAATACCAAAGGCCATCCGCAACCTTTGACGGTCTCCTTCGATCCACCACTGATCCGTGATCAGTTTATCAATCGATCCATCAAAGAGTCAATCCTATCCGGGAATCTATCAAGTGGTATCAGAGCCACTCTTTGTTGGTATCTTCTATCTTTTCATCTTCTCATCTACACCATTTCTTAAACACTTCTTTTCTTTCTATCTTGTAATTTGGGATTTGGGCCAATTCTTTAAAAAAAAAAAAAAAAGAGAGTTTGAACGTTTAAAAAAAAAAGAAAAAAAAAAAAAAAAAGAGTGTTCTTAAGTTCATAAGGCTGAGGAGAAATCCAGCCTTGAATTGGTTAAGGCAAATCCCACCAAAAATCTTTCAACTTTCTATCTTCTTCTTCTTTTCCCCCTTGTTGCTTGGAGTACTTGTGGAATTGGCTTGAGTTTGTTTGCCAAGAACATTGAGAGATTACTCGGAGTGACCAAACACTTGTGTGGGCGAGTTTAAACACTTGAGAGTGAGAGTGTTTTCTTTGATTCGTTTGTTTCAAAGTGTTTTCAGGGAACCATGGTGAGCAGTGAAGAAGAACGGGATGAGAGTCCTAGGAGCGGATTGAATCGCGCCCAAATGAAAGCTCTTAGCGACCAAATGGCGAGGCTAGTGACTGACCGTATGGAGGAACTACACGTCCGGCTTGATAGAATCCAGGAGGATCAACAAGGACGTCCTCAACGATCCGCACGAAGGAACCGGACCGAGAGAAGGACCATCCGGTCAGCCGACGACCAGGATGAAGAGGAGTATGAGGAGGACCGGTCCATTGCCCGATCAAGGAGAGGCCGCGGTAACCAAGAGGATGAGAACCCATTTGGTAGGAGACCAAGTGACGGCCTTGGCAATCTTAAACTCAAAATCCCATCCTTTCAAGGTAAGAACGATCCTGATGCTTATTTGGAATGGGAAAGAAAAACTGAAATTGTCTTTGATTGTCAAAACCTTTCCGAACTTAAGAAAGTAAGATTGGCCGCTTCTGAATTTAGTGGTTATGCTATCAATTGGTATGATAATGTTGTGACTCTTAAGAGGAGAACGGGTGAAAGACCAATTGCTTCTTGGGATGAACTAACCACTCTTATGAGAAAGAGATTTGTGCCTAGACATTATCACAGGGATCTTCACCATAAGCTGAGACGGTTGGTCCAAGGAACCATGAGTGTGGAAGACTATTTCCAGGAGATGGAGACCCTTATGCTTAAGGTGGACGTTGAAGAAGAATTGGATGCTATCTTGGCTCGGTTTCTTGCAGGCTTAAACCGGGAGATACAAGACCGAATGGAGCTTCAGGACTTTGACAGTGTCGAGGACATGCTCCATAAAGCGATCTTGATTGAGCAACAAGTCAAGAGGAGGGGATTCTCTAAACCGGCCTACACTCCAAAACCTAGCTACCAAGACAAAGGTAAGACTCTTCCTCAAACAAATTCTGGTTTTAAGACTAACGCTCCTTCTAGTTTGGACAAAGGCAAAGCCGTGGAATCCACGAGCAGAGCTAGAGATATCAGGTGCTTTAAATGTCAAGGCTTAGGACACTATGCCAACAAATGCCCAAACCAAAAGATCATGATCTTGTTGGAGAATGGAGAGTATGAGTCCGAGGAAGAAAAAGAGGAACCAGAGGATACAGGGCCGATCTTTGATGAGGAACCTGAACCATATGACTATCCGGCTCAAGGCCAACTTCTCGTGACCCGCAGATCACTTAGCGTCCAGACCAAACAAGCCGACCTTGAACAACGGGAGAATCTCTTTCATTCTCGTTGTTTTGTTAAAGATAAAGTTTGTTCATTGATTATTGATGGTGGAAGTTGCACTAACGTGGCTAGTGATGTACTTGTTAGGAAACTTGGACTGGAAGTGAGGCCGCATCCTCGACCATTCAAGTTGGAATGGCTAAACGAGGAAGGAGAACTACATGTCAAGGAGCAAGTCACGGTTCCCATTACCATTGGCCGATATGAAGATGAGGTCCTATGCAATGTGTTGCCCATGGACGCGAGCCATATCCTTTTGGGACGACCTTGGCAGTTCGACAAGAAAGCCATTCATGATGGCCACACAAACCGCCACATTTTTGATCACAAAGGAAAGAAGATAACTCTTGTTCCTTTGTCTCCTGCTGAAGTACATCAAGATCAGCTCCAACTCAAGAAGAACCGAGAGCAGGATAAGCAACATGAAACACCCAAGGAACCGGTCCGGAAATCCAACTTCTACATCAAGCCAAGTCAAGTAAGGAAAAATCTGTTTTCTCAACAATCTTTTGTCTTACTTGTGTTTAAAGAAACACTAATGACTTCTAACCTAGCACCGGAGATTCCGAGTGAACTTCAAGCTTTGATGAACAGGTTCAGTGACGTGTTCCCTGAAGAGACTCCTAGCGGTTTGCCACCCATCCGTGGGATTGAGCATCAAATCGACCTTGTGCCGGGAGCGTCTCTTCCAAACCGTCCTGCTTATCGAACCAATCCGGTTGAAACCAAGGAACTACAGAGACAAGTGAACGACCTGATGGAGAAAGGATACATCCGAGAGAGTCTAAGCCCGTGTGCTGTACCGGTCTTACTTGTCCCAAAGAAAGATGGCACTTGGAGAATGTGCGTGGACTGCCGAGCCATCAACAACATAACAGTTAAGTACCGCCATCCTATTCCTCGTCTTGATGATATGCTTGATGAATTGCATGGTTCCAAAGTATTTTCTAAGATAGATCTTAAGAGTGGATACCATCAAATTCGTATGAAAGAAGGGGATGAGTGGAAAACGGCCTTTAAAACTAAACATGGGTTGTATGAATGGTTAGTTATGCCGTTTGGGTTGACAAATGCACCAAGTACTTTCATGAGATTAATGAATCATGTTCTTAGAGCTTATATTGGTGAATTTGTTGTTGTGTACTTTGATGACATTCTTGTCTATAGTAAGAGTTTGAATGAACATGTTAGACATCTAGAGAAAGTCTTGGGAGTACTTAGAAAAGAAAGCTTGTATGCCAATGCTAAGAAATGCACCTTTGGAACGGATCACCTAGTTTTCTTGGGTTTTGTTGTAGGAGCAGATGGCATCCGAGTTGATGAGGAGAAGGTCAAGGCAATTCGAGATTGGCCAAGTCCCAAAACCGTTGGAGAGGTCAGAAGCTTTCACGGTTTGGCCGGCTTCTACAGACGCTTTGTTCGGGACTTTAGTACCATTGCTGCTCCTCTCACTGAAGTTATCAAGAAGAACGTTGGGTTCAAATGGGAGCAAGCTCAGGAGGACGCATTTCAGACTCTAAAAGGGAAGTTAACTCAAGCTCCATTACTTGTTCTTCCTGATTTTCTTAAAACCTTTGAGATTGAATGTGATGCCTCAGGTGTGGGTATTGGTGCTGTTCTTATGCAGGAAGGAAAGCCCATTGCATTCTTCAGTGAAAAGTTAGGTGGTGCTACTCTCAACTATCCCACCTATGACAAGGAGCTTTATGCATTGGTACGGGCACTACAAACGTGGCAGCATTACCTTTGGCCTAAGGAGTTTGTCATTCACACTGATCACCAATCTCTTCGACATCTCAAGGGACAACAAAAGCTGAACAAAAGGCATGCACGTTGGGTGGAATTCATAGAAACCTTCCCATATGTCATTAAGTACAAACAAGGTAAGGAGAACATAGTGGCCGATGCACTATCCCGAAGGTATGTACTCCTATCCACTCTTGGAACCAAACTCTTGGGATTTGAATTTATAAAAGGCTTGTATGAAACCGATTCTGACTTTAGGGAACCATTCTTGGCTTGTCAAAAGCATGGCCACGGCAAGTACTTTATCTTAGAAGATTTCCTTTTCTTTGATAATCGGTTGTGTGTACCTCACTGTTCTTTGAGGGAATTGTTTACCAGGGAAGCTCACGGAGGAGGCTTGATGGGACATTTTGGGGCGGCTAAGACACTGAAGGTGCTTGAGGATCACTTCTATTGGCCGAGCCTAAAGAAGGATGTGGAAAGGATTTGCAGCCGGTGTATCATTTGCAAGGAATCTAAGTCCAAAAACACCTCTCAGGGTTTGTACTCTCCTCTTCCTATTCCATCTCATCCTTGGACTGATTTATCTATGGACTTTGTTCTTGGTCTGCCTAAGTCTAGGACTGGTAAGGATTTGATCTTTGTGGTTGTAGATAGGTTTTCGAAAATGGCTCATTTCATTCCTTGTTTGAAAACCAATGATGCATCTCACATTGCCGACTTGTTCTTTAAGGAGATAGTTAGACTTCATGGCATGCCTAAGACCATTGTTTCTGATCGTGATGCTAAGTTCTTAAGTTATTTCTGGAAAACATTGTGGACTAAGCTTGGTACAAAACTTTTGTTTTCAACTACTTGTCATCCTCAAACTGATGGACAAACGGAAGTAGTAAATAGGACACTTTCAGCCTTGCTTAGATCGCTTGTTAAGAAGAATCTTAGGACTTGGGAAGAGAATTTACCACATGTTGAGTTTGCTTATAACCATTCCATGCATTCTGCTACTAAGTACTCACCGTTTGAAATTGTCTATGGCTTTAATCCTTTATCTCCACTTGATCTAATGCCTTTGCCCGTGAATGAAAGGATAAGTTTGGATGGGAAAAAGAAAGCCAAAATTGTCAAGCAGGTACATGAGAAGGTCCGTGCCAACATCGAGGCCAAGACAAAGCAGTACGAGAAGTATGCTAACAAGGGCCGCAAACAAATGATCTTTGAGCCGGGCGATCTTGTTTGGATTCAACTTAGGAAGGAACGGTTTCCCGAGGAACGGAAGTCAAAACTTATGCCCCGGAAGGATGGTCCATTCACGGTTGTCAAGAGGATCCATGACAATGCCTACCAACTCGATCTTCAAGGTAAGTATGACATATCTTCTAGTTTCAACATTGCTGATCTATCTCCTTTTCATGCAGATACTCCAGATTTGTGGACAAATCCTTTTCAAGAGGAGGGGAATGATGGATTCCGAGCTAGGACGTCAGGTCAGGATAGCTCAGATGATGAGGAACCGCTTGGAACGCAGCTGGAACAAGGAGGAACCGAGGTTCGTCCAACCATCCGTGAGGAACGTCCAACCGTCCGCAGTGACCGAACAGCCGTGTACCGCCTCGACCCGACGCGACCCGAATTGAAGCTACGCTTGGATCCACGACCAGACGACCGAATCTTACGACCCAGACGATCTCTTTCCCGACCCAAATCTTATTTTAAGACTAATGGTCGAGACAGAATTGGATTGGTCCGAGCCGAATCACCTGTGGTTCGAGACGCTACCTTTTTGGTCCGAGACGAGTCCCCGGACGAACCAACTTCAAATTCTCTCGACCCATTCGACTTTTCTTCCGACCAAACTTCAAGGGAACGTGCCAGAGGACTAAGGAAGAAGATTGGTCGTGATCTTTCACAAATGGTCCGACCCGATCACGAGATGTCCAAGGAAACGTCCGTGTGCATGATCCGGGCCGTACCATGACCGCACCAAGGAAGGAAAGGCGGCCGAAGGGTCATTCTAAGGACTTTGCTGAATCCGAAGAGTTCTTGACTCCAATTAATTTAGTCTTTGGTCAAAGTCTTCTTAGTTATTGTTTTTCACATTTCCTAAGTAGTTTATTTTCTAGTCTCTTTGAATTCTAGAGTTGTATAAATACCCAACTCTTTTGATCAATTGAATACAATCGATTTTTCTTCTTTTATTTGAGAGTTCATCTCTTTGTTCTTGTTGAACATTTTCGTTTCTTTGGCAAGGGTTACTTCCAAAGCAACAAACCTTCCTAGAGATCGTAGTCAAGGGTTACTTCTTCGATTCTCTTTGAAGTTGGGGAATACCAAAGGCCATCCGCAACCTTTGACGGTCTCCTTCGATCCACCACTGATCCGTGATCAGTTTATCAATCGATCCATCAAAGAGTCAATCCTATCCGAGAATCTATCAACCTCGGAAACAGGCCACGACCCGTCACGGGGACTACGATGGACACCTCCACGAGGAGCCCGTTAACTCGCATGCGTCTGGACTTTGAGGAGGAATATGTAACTCCCGAAGCTCCGAGACAGACATCCGTGCCCGGAAACGGTGGCTACCCGTTATTCAGACTAGCTTCGGGACCCACGCATCCCGGCGCGAATACCGTGGCCTCGACCTCGACGAGCATTACAGCTCCCGAAGGAGCACGGCTGCCGACACCCCCACCCATGCCTTCAAGCTACGAACCAAATAGGCATCGGGTACTGGGAGCGTCAGCTTTCGCCTCCAGCTCACGCCCTTTGATAACGGAACCTGGGACTAACACCGCTCGGCCTCCCCCGAGAGAGGTAGCTTTGCAAGCCGGGATTCGGGGACCAAGCAATACACGTCCGCGGAGCACACAGCTCCCCATGTTCGAACACCGAACCGATGTGGACGACGAAGGCATCTACGCCAGGCTCTAGCGTTTGCAAGCTGCAGTCCACTCGGCAATCAGCGCGTCTCCAGACATCGAGCAAGTCATCGAGGATACCCGCCGAACTCCATTCACGGATCGAATCGCTAGCGCGATGATCCAGAACACCGGGAAAATCAAAATCCCAGAATACGCGGGGACTACGGACCCGAAAGCCCACGTCCGAGCTTTCAGGCTCGCAGTCTTCCGAGCCCATCTCACTGACGAGGAAAAGGAAGCAGGCTACTGCCGACTCTTTGCCGAAAACCTCACGGGTACCGCACTAGAGTGGTTCGCCAGTCTAGAAGGAAATTCGATCGATAACTTCACACAGCTCGTATTGATATTCCTGAGACAATACTCGATATTCATCGAAGAGAAAACCTCGGAAGCCGATCTATGGGCTCTGAAACAAGGATCATACGAGACTCTTAGAGCTTACATCGCTAGGTTCCGAGAAGTTAAGTCGCGTATAGCAGACCCAAACGAAACTATAGCGATCGCAGCTCTGGAGAACGGACTCCAATACACATCGGAGTTCAGAAAGGAGCTCGCAGTCCGACCTTGCACATCCTTAGACGATGCGCTGCATAAAGCTACATACTATGCGAAGTACAATGAAACAATAGCCGCAGCAAAAGAAGAGTCAAGCCAGAAGAAGACCAGCAAAAAGGAGTCTTCCGGCAAAGGGCAGCACGTCCTCGCCGTAGACGGCAAGCCCCAGTGGCGAAAGCCCTACGACGAGAACAAGTATTTCAAATACCATGACAATAATGGACATTCCTCCGAGGAGTGCAGGTCCAAGAACCGCCTGTTAGCAGCCAAAAATGCTAGCGCCGAAACGGAAACTCCAGAACCGGAGGAAAAAGATCAAGAAAAGAAAAACAAAGGAAAGAGCAAGTCGAAAGGCAGAAAAGCTCGCAAAATAAGCGTGAGAGAACTCCAGAGAAGGAAGAATCAGCCTCTCCACCTCCCTCTCGCAAACGCATAGACGCGATTTTCAACTTAGCTCGATGCGGGGGATCGATGAACTCAGTCGTCACACCACCCCAGCTCCTAAGAAACCAGCCAACCAGTGCTTGCCCAAACTCGGACTGTGCGGCTCGAATCTCCCCAAAACGATAAATTTCATATCGGGAGGTTCGAAAGTCTGCCGTAACTCAGTCAACTCGATCAAGGCTGACCAAAGACGAGTCGCAACCGAAGCCACAGAAATGGTCCCACTCGAAGGACCGGACACACACATAACTTTCTTTGAAAGCGAAACTTTCAAACTCGATAAACCACACGACGACGCTCTAGTAATCCAACTCGACGTAGCAGGATTCGAGATGTCAAGAGTAATGATCGACACTGGGAGCTCGGTGGATCTCCTATTCTACGACGCCTTCAAGAAAATGGGATTCAAGGATTTAATGTTGACTGGCGGGAAAACTCCCCTAACCGGATTCGACGGCGAAACCACCTACTCGATGGGAACTATAAAGCTCCCGTCTATCACCGGGGGGCAACAGGAAATCCTGGAGTTTGTAGTAGTGAAAAACCCAGGCCCGTACAACGCGATACTAGGTAGGCCGTGGATCTACACCATGAAGGCAGTGCCTTCCACCTACCACCAATGCGTGAAGTTCCCGACCCCTGCGGGGATAAAGACAATTTACGGGGACCAGAAGGCCGCAAGGTCGTGTTACCTGACTTTCTTTAAACAGCTAGAGGCTCTGCAGGTATAGCAATTACAGAAAGAGGAAGAGCTCGCGGCCCGGACAACGAGGCGCAACAACGATCCGACGGTCCGAGGCCCCCGCAAAGATCTAGTTGTCCCAGTCTGCATCGACGACACTAACCCAGAAAGATGTGTAAACATCGGCTCCGAGCTCCAGAGCTCCACGCGGAATGAGCTCATCAGCTTTCTCAAAGAAAACATAGACACGTTCGCATGGTCCACCCATGACATGAAGGGGATCGACATCAACGTCACCTCACACGAGTTAAATGTGGACACCACGTTCAAACCAATAAAATAGAAACGCCGTAAGCTCGGACCAGACTGAGCTAAGGCAGTAAACGACGAAGTCGACAGGCTGCTAAAGGTCGGGTCAATCAGGGAGGTGAAATACCCCGACCCGACTGGTTAGCCAACTCGGTCGTAGTCAAAAAGAAAAATGGGAAGTGGAGAGTCTGCATAGACTTCACTGACCCGAACAAAGCATGCTCGAAAGACAGCTTTCCACTGCCACACATAGACCGACTAGTAGAAGCCACCGCCGGGCATGAACTGTTGTCCTTCATGGACGCGTTCTCTGGGTATAACCAAATCCTCATGAACCCATAGGACCAAGAGAAAACAGCCTTCATAACCGATCACGGAACTTACTGCTACAAGGTGATGCCTTTCGGACTAAAGAATGCTGGGGCTACTTACCAGAGGTTGGTGAATAAAATGTTTGCCAACCAACTCGGGAAGTCGATGGAAGTCTACATTGATGATATGCTTGTAAAATCGTCTAAAGAAAGCGACCATATTGCACAGCTCCGGAAGTGTTTCAAAATCCTAAACCAGTATGGGATGAAACTCAACCCAGCCAAATGCTCTTTCGGAGTACCATCGGGAGAATTCCTCAGGTATCTAGTGACCGAACGAGGGATTGAAGCAAACCCAAAACAAATGGAAACATTCCTGGAAATGGCCTCCCCAAAAAACACGAGGGTACAAAGGCTAACAGGACGGATAGCAGCTCTGAACCGCTTCATCTCCCGATCCACGGACAAATGCCTACCATTCTATAACCTCCTTAAGGGAAACCAAAAATTCCAATGGGATGAGAACTGTGAAAAGGCCTTAAACGAGCTCAAAAAGTACCTCAACGAACCCCCGATACTAGCTAAACCTGCGGAGGGCGAGCCGTTGTACCTCTACATCGTGACCTCGCCCGCCGCGGTAAGCGCAGTCCTGGTTTGCGAGGAACAAAACGAGAAAAACCCATATACTATGTAAGCAAAACGCTCATAGACGCAGAGACGAGGTGTCCAGCAATGGAAAAACTCGCGCTCGCGGTAGTAATGGCAACCAGAAAACTGAGGTCGTACTTCCAGTCGCACGCTATCGTAGTGATGATGTCACAGCCTATACGAACTATACTCCACAGTCCGAGTCAATCCGGTAGGCTAGCCAAGTGGGCAATCGAACTGAGCGAATACGACATCGAGTATCGCACCAGGACGAGCGCCAAAGCACAAGTCCTCGCGAACTTCATAATTGAGCTCCCACCTACAACCTCGGAAGGGGAAAACCAGAACAAATATTGGACCCTCTATGTAGACGGAGCCTCATCCAAACACGGCTCCGGAGTAGGATTAAAACTTATAACTCCTACGGGAGAAGTAATGGAGCAATCTTTCAGACTCGATTTCAGCGCCTCCAACAATGAAGCCGAATACGAAGCGCTTATCGTTGGACTCTGACTCGCGATCGGGATCGGAGCACGCGAAGTCCACGCCTACAGCGACTCACAGTTAGTTACAAGCCAGTACCACGGCGAATATGAGACTAAAGATGAGTGCATGGAGGCATACGTCAAGGTATCTCACGAGTTGGCAAACCAGTTGGAAAACTTCATACTCGAGAGAATACCTCGGGGGGAGAACTCCTCCGCTGACGCTCTGGCAGCATTAGCCTCAACGTCTGACCATAAGGTCAAAAGAATCATACCCGTCGAAGGGATAGACAAACCGAGCATCGACATGGCACTCAAGGCACATGCTGCAGAACAGTCCACCACGTCTCCTTCGGTCCAGACAGAAATCCCAATGAGAGCTCCGGAACCCAAAGCTCGGGCGGAGACAACATCGAAGGGTTCCGAAGTCTACGATATCGGCCTCCGTAGTGGCCGGCAGATTCCCAAACCTCCAGCCGTAGAGAAGGAATCCGAGCCGGAAACTGAGGAGCCGGACGCAGTTAAACAGGCCGGATTGGAGGGAGCCAATCCTAAACTACATCCGGCTACGCCAAGTCCCCGATGAAAAGTGGCAAGCCAGAAAGCTCAAAGCCCGGAGCGCCCGATACTGCATAATCAACGATTGCCTATTCAAACGCAGTACTGCAAAACCTTACATGCGATGTGTGCACGCTGTCGAAGCCCTTGCCGTGATGGGTAAGACCCACGAAGGCACCTACGGCAACCACTCCGGAGGACGAGCCCAAGCTATCCGCATCAAAAGACAAGGTTTCTTCTGGCCCACTATGATCATAGACTGCGAGAACTACACCAGGCTGTGCGATAAATGCCAAAGGCACGCACCGATTATCCACCAGCCTGCAGAACAACTGTCCTCGATCTCCGCACCATACTCCTTCATGAGGTGGTCAATGGACATAGTAGGTCCTCTTGTCTCGTCGGGACCGAAGCAACTAAAGTACCTCCTGGTACTGACCGACTACTTCACAAAGTGGATAGAGGCTAAAGCCTACCAGCAGACTACAGAAATCAAAGTACGACACTTCATCTGGGAACATATAGTCTGCCGACACGGGTTTCCCTATGAAATAGTAACCGATAACGGTTCGCAGTTCATTTCCCGAGCTTTCAGAAACTTCTGTAAGACCTGGAAGATACGCTTGACCACTTCAACCCCGAGGTATCCCCAGGAAAATGGCCAGGCAGAAGCCGCGAACAAAACACTACTCAGTAGCCTTAAGAAGAGACTCGACTCTAAGAAGTCTGCATGGTCCGAGGAGCTACCGGGAGTCCTATGGGCCTCCCGCACAACGCCTCACAGCGCGACTGGCGAGACTCTGTTCTCGTTAGCATACGGGATGGAGGCGGTGGTCCCTGCAGAGGTATCAGTACCGACTATCAGAAGGGCCTTGAGCCCGAGACACGAGGAACTAAACGAACAAATGCTCCGAGATCGTCTAGACATGATCGAGGAACAACGCGACCAAGTACTAATACGAATGCAAAACTATCAGCAAGCAACTTCCCGATACTAAAACTCCAGAGTCAGACCTCGGAAGTTTATCGTGGGAGACCTAGTATTACGCAAAGTCTACGGAAACACCAGAGAGCCAGGCGCCGGGAATCTCGGGACCAACTGGGAGGGACCCTACAAAGTCACCGAGATAGTCCGCGACGGCGTCTACAAGCTCACGAAATTCAAAAACGGAGTACCCGTGAAGAGGCCATGGAACGCCATGAACCTCAAACTATACAACTCTTGAGTACTCACCAAAAATCGAACTACGTTAGGCTTAATCCCTTGGCGGGGTACGTAGGCAGCTCGAACCCCGAGCGCAGCCACTCCACCCGAAAACACCGAATCCTCCAGCTTTCTTCTTATTTTTCAGGGGGGGGGGTACATGGTTATCACCCAACACATCAATGTAAACTTTGGAGCATACGATTAATGAAATTCTACTTCGACGCCTCAAGCTTCGTTACAGCCAACATGCGCTATCGCAAACACGCTAAGTCTTAAAACCTTAGCAATTGTAAATACCAAAGTATACATCAATAAAGATCTACTTTATACGTTACTTTGGGCCTTTATCAAGTAAACATAAATCGGAAATACGCTAAGTCTTAAAACCTTAAGCATTTCGCGAACTATAAGTCCAGAAGATTCTCCCAGAGCAATCTTCCAAAGCCCGCAACTCGCGCACACACTTGGAAGCAAAACCCTAAACAACTTTGCACGGGTTAAACAGGTATCCAGACCATAGTGAACCAGAAAGGGCACTAAGTCGTGGGACGAACTCTAAAAAAAAAACAAGGAACGTCTGGCCAGACTAAGCGATAAAAACTAAGAGTTCTACCTCGCGACTCAAAGGTTCAACTTGCAAACTAGGAACGCATAAGCGAACCTCGACATTTTACTAACCTAAAATCCAAACTCTAACAAAATATAAACATAAAAAAAACGTGCATTTAAAAGGCTCACCCGATCCAAAAAGAGTTATGGATTAAAACCCTCCCGGGCAACAACAGAAAGCAAAATAGTTAAACTTTAGCCCAAAAGGGGGCTTTAGGGGATTCCAAAAAAAAACATATTAAATTTTTCAAAGGAGCAGTCGTCAGCCCTGCTCTTCACCTCCAGCTCTTGCCTCCTCAACTCCTTGCTCCACCGTCCCCTGGACTCCGATCTCAGCTGTCTGGTTCACTTCGGCGCTCGCACCTCCTGCCATCATCTCGGCGTTCGACCCAAACTCGTTGAAGCCCGTAGAGCGAGCTCCACGCATCACCGAGTCGTCCGAGATCTGAGGAATGGCACGCAGCTCGGCACTCAGAGAAAAGTCGGAGACCTGCGCAGCTTTGAACTCGTTTGCGAAAGTCTCCCTCTGCTCTAGCAGCTTGGGAAGCTCCTCCTCGATGGTCGTAACTCTATTTTGCAGAAGGTTGATCAACTCAATGTTGGCTTCGACCTCCTGGACTTTGATCTCGCAGTCCGTCTCCTACTTCTTCCTCTCGAACTTATCTTTGTGAGCCTCGAACATGTCGAAGTAATGGCCGTCCGTTCCATCATGCCTGGCCGAGTAGATCGCAGTCTCAGCCTTCGCAAGGAGTTTCTTGGTTTGCTTCTCCAGAGTGACCGTCCTCTCCACAGCAACCGAGCGCTCGGACTTCACAACGTTAAGCTGGGCCTCGCAACGCTTCATCTCCTCTCGGCAACTCTTGAGACTCGTAGTCAACTGGTGCACGACGCTCTGAGCTTGCTCGAGCTCCTCTTGATGAGGGACACACTTGAGATTCTGCTCAAAGAAGGCCGTGAGCTGGTTATCCGCCTCCAAAGCCTGAAATAGAAAACCAGTATTTAAAAAAAAAAAAGGACAGAAAATGAAAAAGGAAGCGAAAGCCCGAAAA
The DNA here is from genome assembly GCA_030180135.1 of Orychophragmus violaceus. NCBI lineage: Eukaryota > Viridiplantae > Streptophyta > Magnoliopsida > Brassicales > Brassicaceae > Orychophragmus > Orychophragmus violaceus. The sequence goes on along the minus strand of CM058235.1, from coordinate 45,537,100 downwards.
ACTACCTTTCCCTTAGCAGTCATTGCCTTGACATACAACTCCCGGCCTATCAGGTTCTTCACCGAAGGGAGAGAACATCCAGCGGCCTTGCAATGACGGAGCAAATGAGCGAGTCCGTTAGGATCATCCGTGATCGGGAAATCCTTCGTGTGGTCAAACTTCCGGTGAAACGGCTTGGACCCCGGAGCATGCGACGAGCCCGACCCATCAGCTGCCTCCTTTTCACATCGAGGCTTCTTATTCAAAGGCTGCACCGAGGAATCGCTTCCGGTGGCCCTGGAACTCAGATGAATCAATTGGTCGGGGCGTGCAGCTTCCGGTCCCTTCCCAGACTCCGTGTCCCGACGCGGAGGCGGCAGAGGAACACCTCCAGACCTCCTGTCGTTAATAGCACCGGCTAAAGCGTCACTCAGCTGACCAGCACGGATGGGCGCGTATCCGCCAGACGTCGCCTTCTCGGAGGGCCTCTTGGATGACTCGCGAACGGTGGGGCGTCTCCTCATCTTGTTCTTCGATTGAGTCGTACTCGACGAAGCAGCTTCGGAAAGTGAGTGCTCTCGGGAAGCTATAAAACAAAAAAAAGGTTGAGACTCGCACCCGGGCTATAAAAAAATTTGAAAAGAACGCGTATATACTCACTGAGAAGTGTCGGGGCAGGGCGAATCTCCAGCGGCTCTATCGCCTCCGGAAGCTCGAGCGCGCGCTTGACTCTGTCAACGGTGAACGATGACCATAGTACGTCTCTGGAGCCTAGAGTAACCGCTAACCTTCTAATCGCAGGAGTTATTCCGTACCTCTCCGGGATCTCTGAAAAAATCAAAAGAAAAAAGGTCAGGTATCTCCGGATAAAACCAAAACCTATATGCAGCAAAGGAAACCCTAGCTAAACACTATCCCTAACCAATAGACTCCGACCACACGGTCGCGATTTTAGAAGGATCGTAGTCCCCGATTGAATGATGGTCAAGCTTGAACAAGATGGGCCGCTCTCTCCAACGATCTTCCCGGTTCGGCACTGCCACCAAGACCGCCAAACTTCTCCGAGGAGAGAGGTAGAAGAGTCCCGTCGCCGAATTATGTTTGATCGAACACAAATCGTGAAGAACAGACAAATCGAACGGGATTACCTCTTCTCGAGCCCTAACCAACAGGCCGATGAGGTAGCGGATGAAGTTTGGGGTTAGCTGCGGAAGCGCCATCCCAAGTTCGCCTAGTACGTCCAACAGAAGCCGAGGAATCCAAAAGACCAGGTTGCACTTCTCGAAATAGGCCTTATAGGCACAACAATAACCTGGCCTAACCGATTCCGGTGTTTCTCCGGGATCTAGAAGCTTCAGCTTTACCGACCTTGTTACGCCGCACGTCGAGTACAAACTCTCGATATCCCCCGCCTTCGTAGTCGGAACGGGGTGCTCGTACTCCTCTTCCTCGCCCACCTGCTTCTCCTTTTTAACCCTAACCAGACTCGATTTTGACATCGCTTAAAGCTTGAGAGAAAACAATTTCTTTTTCACAAAACAGAAGAACGAGAGAAAACCACGAAAATAAGGAAGAAAAAGAGAGACAGTCGCTATAAAAAGAAGGGAGTGGAGAAGTTACCTTAAGATTGGCGGTTGAGTCTTAGAGAGTGGGTTCACGAGGAGAGGAGTTATAAAGTCATCATAATTGCTAAACCTCGGGACTCCGCAAATCTTTTTAGATCTCACAAATTGCAACCGTCGGATCTTCGAGGTATCTCCCACGCGCCACAATCACGCGTGCCCAAGATTCGCCTTTAATCCCAGCCGTTGGTTTTGGCGGGATTTTGATCCAACACACCATCCGACGGCATGCTTGGGAAGACGGATCGACCGCGTATCTCGGACATTGTTTTAACGACCAAATCCGAATCTATCTGGAGAAATGCTGTGGGCCTTACACAAACGAACTCCGCCTTTCAAACCCGATAAATCACTTGAAAGGCTGGGGGCAAATGTTTGGGCCAGAATTCACCCCGAGTGAATTCAGCTGAGCAAGGCCCATTTCTCAAAGCAAGAGCCCAACTGTCGAACAAAAGCCTGAATAAGAGGCCCAACTCCGAAAGGCGACTCGATAGGTAGACGACACAGTCAACTATAGATAAGAGACCGAGAAGGAAGGAGTCGTGCAACAAGAAGATCCCGAGGAAAGCGCGAAACGTTGGAGCAAACTCCGAGATGGAAGGAAAGCGGTTGAAGATGGAGACAAGCTATAGAAGGAGAGCTCCAACGACTCGAGAGGGGATCCGATTATTCATTCATACTTAGACCTAGCATTAAGACTTGATAATCACTCTGTAACTCGAGTTCTTAGTGTCCATACATCCGAATCAATACAAATCCACTTTTTCACTATCGTTAGCTCGTTGATTACGTTTAACCAAGAATCTAGCCCACCTTCTTTATAAATCAGCTCACTCAAACACTCCAAAATCTGAGTGTGGGTTTTAGGATCCAAAATGTGGATCCATTTCCACGCTAGTAGGTTGTTGACCAGGTACGTGTGTAAAGAATATCTATAAATCTTCCCCACAGTCGGATTCACTACTTCGGTTATAGTAGTAACCAAGTCGTTTATGTGTCACTATTGATACGACTAATATTCACCTCATTATTCGTTTTGCAAAGTAGTCGGGTATAGCTCGTATCATATAGTATTTTTGGATTTAGTAATAATAATATGAGATAGTTTGTTTATACGTGCTAATATATTAACTGATTATCAAAGTTGGTATATATATATATATATATATGTATATATATTGTAATCATTATCAAATGAGAATGACCCATATATGCTTTTTTTTTATAATCTCTAATTGTTATGCGTTAAATTTAGCATAAGAAACTGATTGTTCATAATCTTCCTTGCTTAACGAAATACATTGTTTTGTTCTTCAGAAGGGAACATGTTCTGATGAGAAAAGAAAAAAACAGAAGAAAAAAGCGTAGAGGCATGTTCTTCTAACTTATAAGCATGAAGAACACGAATATCTCTACTTCAGTAGTACTTCATGCCTGCAATCACTTGTGTCTGGCCATCTGAATACGCATCACAAAAGATCGAAAACAACATCGAACTTTGACTAATTTTCCAGGAAAATATAATTGAATTCATTATTGCAGATTCATTTCTCACCTTGGAGATGGGTCCCGTAGTTTGCATGGCTATCAGCTTCAGATTGTATTCCTGCAAATGGAAATTAGACAAACTCAAAAAAATCTTAAGCATCTACAAATCGAATGTTAAAACACAAAAGGATCTGTGCAATACCCTGGAAAATATGCTCGATATCAAATGACTTGAATCGGCTGGTAAACTCTTTTGCCTGACTATACAGCTCAGCCATTTTCAGGCTTGTGAGTTGCCATTCACCCCGCATCTGTTTAATGATAGTTATCAGAAAGTCTAAAGATAAAGATTCAAGAGAGAAAACATGTATTAGCTGTAAAGCAACTGACCTTTTTAACAACAAGCTGAGAGTCTCCACATGCCCTCCATGTGTGTAACCTTTTTCGGAAGCAGACTCCAAACCACGAATCAAACCTCTATTCGGCAACATTGTTTGTTGTATTCGCTATTCCTTCACGGTAGGAAGAGATGACAGTTCCATCAGAATCATTCAGAACAGCTCCTGAACCAGCTCTGCCAGGGTTTCTTTTTGAGGCTCCATCAAACTCAATGGTACAATATTTCTGAAAACATATATATTGTAATTTAAATAAGATGTAAACATCAATATCGAAGTTCAAAGTTAGAGTATCTCATGCTTCATAATCGATGGCATGAGAAGATCAACGAAAGAAAATGATTCAATAGATAAGAGAAGAATCAAAATCAGAAACGATGAAGGGAGCAAAGGGGTTCTTGCCTTTCCCTAATCCATTTCTCTTGTCGTCTCTGTTTTATCTGCAATAGGAGAGTCAAAATTCTGAGGTTATGATGGTTAGGTATTCGACGGCGAAAAGGGAGATACTGTCTGAATTTTAGAGAGGATATGATGGTTAGGGCATTTCAACCGGTTATTGATAATTTACCGTGACATTTGGTTTAGGTCCAGTGCCGATGCGCGGAATTTCCAAAATATAAAATTTTTATAATTCGGCAGGCATACTCTTTTCCTGCTTAATATAGTATTTTGGATTTAGTAATAATAATATGAGAGTTTGGTTATATTTTACCTGTTTGTGGTAGGTGTACCCGTTTCATGCGCATGCATTTATGACAATTAATGGGAGTTGCCAATTATGTCTACATAGTCGAAATTCAGCCCTTTCTCTGTTTTCATTTGTAGAAACACAAATAATTTGGAAATCTAGTTACATGGCGGGAGGCTACAATAGTTACAGCCATCAGGAGTGGATGTATAATAGGTTCGAAGATGCCACAAACAATTTCTCAACAGCCTTCATAACGGGAGTGGCACAATTTATGGAACTGCCAAAACCAGCCTTTATCATTGAGCAATGGCGGTAAGTTTCTTTGCCCTTGTCGTTTTTGTAAGAACGAAAAACCGGAAACCACAGAACCAGGAATTTGGAGTCATCTGTTTAGTTACAGATTTATGCATGATTATTGTGTTTGGTAATAGCATGGAGAAGAAATCGGTTTGGATATAGGAATGAGTTATGTTGATCCGAATGGTCATAATAATGTAGAAGATAGGTATGTGTATATGGTGAATGATGCATTTTGTGGTTACGCGAGTAATAGTGAAGAACTTGTATGTAATCATTCAAAAAAGTTTTATGACCTGTTAGAAGCCAACAATCCTTTATATGGTTGCCGTGAAGGTCACTCCCAGTTATCCTTGGCTGCTCGGGTCTTGCATAACAAGGAAGAACATAATATTGGTGAAAGGTTAGTGGTTTCGATATGTGAAATGATGAAAGAGTATTTACCAGAAGTCAACCAAGCAACATGTTCACATTACGAGACCGAGAAACTGATGCGCAATGTAGGCCTCCCCTGTCGTACAATTGATGTTTGCATGAACAATTGTATAATCCTCTGGAAAGAAGACGAAAAGGAAGAGAAGTGTCGGGTTTGTGCTAAACCAAGATGGAAGCCAAATCAGAGACATAGTAGAACCAGAGTAGCCTACAGTCGTATGTGGTATCTACCAATCACTGACAGACTGAAGAGAATGTATCAAAGCGAGAAGATTGCAACAACAATGAGATGGCATGCAGAGCACCAAACGAAGGAGTAAGAAAGATGTCATCCGTCTGATGCGGTGGTGTGGAAATCATTTCAAGCTCAACATCCTCTGGGTTCAATCCATTTGGCATGTCTCGTAATCATTTGTTGTGGCTCGTGATCTTGACTCTATATAATTTACCCCCTGATATGTGCATGAATACATAATACTCGTTTATTACAATTCTGAATTCTGGGCCAAATCATCCACACGCTAGTCTCGATATCTTCCTCCAACCTCTTATTGAGGAGTTAAAAGAATTGTGGTCTTCTGCAGTCGATGCATACGATGTGTCATTAAATGAAAACTTTAAACTAAAAGCAGTGCTGCTGTGGACGATAAGCGACTTCCCGGCATATGGAATGTTATCAGAATGGACGACTCATGGTGGATTTCTTTGTCCTATTTGCATGGAAGATACAAAATCTTTTTATCTTCCTAATGGAAGGAAGACGTGTTGGTTAGATTGTCACAAGAGATTTCTTCCATTTGGTCATCCATTGAGGAAGAATATAAAAGACTTATTGAATGGAAAAGACGCCTCGAAAGAGCATCCACCTGAGGTATTGAGTGGTGAGAAAGTTTATAGCGAGCGACGACAAGGTGTAAATTCACCGAAAACAAAGGACGTCGGTGGAAACAGTCACGAAAATAAGGAGCCTGGATATGGGAAGTTACATAACTGGCATAAGGAAAGCATATTTTGGGAGCTTCCGTACTGGAGGGACCTCACTCTCCGACATAATCTTGATTTGATGCATGTAGCGAATAATTTTTTTGACAACATCATGAATACTCTTTTGAATGTGAAGGATAAATCCAAAGACACAATCATGTCAAGAATTGATATAGAACGACTCTGTTCTCGGCCACACCTACATATTGATGGTGATGGTAAAGCTCATTTCCCCACGTACATATTGACAAACGATGCTAGAAAAAATTACTAGAGTGTGTGAAACATGCAGTGAAATTCCCAGATGGCTATGCGGCTGATTTAGATACTTGTGCTTATATGGATAACGATAAGTTTTCAGGGATGAAGAGTCATGACTGCCATGTTTTTATGGAGCGGCTACTTCCATTTATCTTTGTCGAACTCTTAGAACGGAACGTCCACCTTGCGTTAGCAGGTTTTTTATTTTATTTTACTTAATATTTGATAATTAAATATGAATATAGTATTTTATATTCACAACAGTTTCAAAAAATAAATATTGTAGGGGTTGGAAGTTTTTTCCGTGACTTATGCTCGAGCACTTTACAAAAAAGTCGTCTCCAAATTCTCAAAGAAAACATAGTTTTAATCATATGCAACATGGAAAAGATTTTTACACCATCATTTTTCGACGTGATGGAGCATTTACCTATACATCCCCCCTACAAAGCTGAATTAGGAGGTCCAATGCAATATAGGTGGATGTACCATTTTGAAAGGTATTTCAAAAAGTTGAAAGGGAAAGCAAAGAACAAAAAATATGCGGTAGGATCGATTGTTGAATCGTATATCAACGAGAACTGCGAATATAAAAAAACAAAATCAAGGTAAATTCGCTATCACATGTTTACTTTGCCATTTGTAAGACACAAACATGGTAGTATATTAATTAATTAGAAAATTTTCTAAACCAAATAATTTGGTCAGGTTAACCAGATTCACTGAAGGTGAAATCCCCGTATATCATGTCGATGTTTCTGATATATTTACCGTCCAAGTGGAAGAATGCAATAAATCTGGCTTTCAGAGGAAGAGTATAGACGCTGATATATCATGGTTTTTCTAGGTTTTCAACCATGATATAGTTGTATATATTGAGTCTTTAACCTGGTTTTTAGAGTCTATTGAGTCTTCTACAGGTAGGCTTGCGTTTGGAGCGAAAGATGGAATTACAAGACGTTTCTGGTGATTTATGCAATGAGCTGAAGTTGGTGTCTCGACCACGATTGAGTGTCGACCGACACTGACTTTGATTTCGGTCGACATTGAGCGCGACGGAACAATACCCGAGAGTTGAAGAAAAGTTTTGAAGATTTGCAGAAATGCCCAGAAGTTTTCCCTAATTCTAAACTGACCCCAAAACGTATTTAGAGAGTTTAATTAGGTTTTCAGACTCATTCTACTTTTATCTTGTTCTTACTTTGTTCTTGCTTTGGAGATTGAGAGATTTTGAGTTGGGGCTGATTCTTGCTACTTGTAACCCTTGAGAGAAGAATTTCGAACCCCTTTACTTTTATCTATTCAGTTTCTGATTTTCTATTCATGATGTATTGTTTGATTTATAATATGTCTGAGTAGTAACCTAGTAAGATTTAGGAATTCTCACAAAGGTTTCATGCTTGTTTAATAACTGATTGATTATGATTCACCATCTGTTTGTTCATCACCTAAGTTGTGCTTAATACTGAATTCTGGATTGATCACCTAGGGTTTAGATCTGAGATAATTAACAATAGCACGAGTGTGTGAGGTATAATCTGAAATAACTTAGTGTGAACAATTTGACTAGATACAAAGAGAATTGGTTTAGGATAATTGTGAACCGATAGAACCTGTTCTTAATGCTTGTTTAGAACTCTAGGATCACAAAGAGAATTGGATCGCTAGGTTGCTAGATATAGAAATAATCTCAGCGAGAGTTGGATTATTTAGCATTGTGTTTCTAGTTCTTGAACCTATGTTTAATCTGAATCCGGTTAGTTAAGTTTCTTACATTGCATAATTCCCAAGAACTTCCTAAGTCTGACGCCTTTCTCTTATCGAAAACACCTTCTTGTTTAATTGCTTTTGTTTACTGCTTTCTCTGATTTTGATTTGGCTTAACTTGACAACATACAATCTATCGTGTGACCGTGAGTCCTTGTGGATTCGATACCCTGAAATACTACAATAGCATAACTGTGCACTTGCAGTAGAATAGGGATAATTCTTGACCTATCAAGTTTTTGGCGCCGTTGTCGGGGACTCAACTGAGTTCGCCGATAGATTTTGTTCTAGAGTTGAGTCTAGGTCGTTTTTATTTTATTTGTTACTGATTTTTCTCGGTTTGGCTTGTTTTGTTTCTGCAGGATTTCACAGACGCATCCAGTGTCGACCGACATCCTCTTTAGTGTCGCTCGACATCGACCTCGAAACAGGGTTTTGAAGTCAGTGTATGCCTAGTCGAAATACTCAAAGCAACCAGAGCGAAGAACTTCTGAACCTCGAACTTGAGGAGCTTGCTAAACTAGAGAGAACGAACAGAAAGGGTCAAAGAACAAGAATGATGAACAATTGTTTGATTTTGAGACCAGATGCGGAAGGAGTTCTGAGAGACCAACAGAACAATGCCTACAATGATCAGGGGCAAATGATTGATGCTGAGGGACGAGTGATCCCTGAACCTGAACCTGAACAGCCTCAAGGTCAGATGTAGATGGTTGTTGCTGAGAGGACTCTTGCTGACTACAACCGTCCCGATGAGTTTTATGCTAACCGGTCAGCAATTGTTCCTCCTTCTTTTGAGAGGAATGACTTTGAGATCAAGACTGTCTATTACACTATGCTGAGGCAGCACCCCTTCCATGGTCTCCCACATGAGAAACCCATGGACCACATTGTGGATTTTGAAGCCTTCATCACTGGAATGAAGTACAATGGGGTGGACTATGACTTCTTGTATCTGAAGCTTTTCCCATACTCTCTCGCTGGAGAGGCTGCTGCTTGGCTGAAACAACTTCCACTTGGGAAGTTAACTACTTGGGATGCTGTGAAGAGAGTTCCTACGACACTTTTATGATGATGCTCGCTCAGATCAGCTCAGACAGGATCTTCTGACATTCACTCTTAAGAGGCTCTGTAGGACCCTGAGTGAATGTCAGAAGATCCTGTCTGAGCTGATCTGAGCGAGCATCATCATAAAAGTGTCGTAGGAACTCTCTCTTCACAGAATCTTCCCAGCAGCAGCATCATGGATTCTTTGAAGTGACGCTGCTGGGCATATTCTTCAGAGGAATTGATCTCTATTACCAGTCTGCATTGGATGCTGCCAGCAATGGCAATTTCAACATGAAGACTCCTGAACAGGCTAGAGTGCTGATTGATAAATTGGTGAGCAGAAATAGCACCAAGACTGCTGATAGAAGAAGGAAGGAGTCTGGTGGAAAAGTTGGAGATTCCCAAATTTCTGAGATGAAGAATAAGTTGGACACTGTTCACAGCGTATTGACTGGAAAGAAAGATGTTCACTTTGCTCAGGAAGTTGAAGTGTTTGAGGCTGAAGAAGACTGCCAAGAAGAAGATGTGAACTACATTGGTGGGTCTGGATTCCAAGGAAACATGTTTGGTAATCAGCAAGGCAACAAGTACTACGCTGGTAGTGGTCAGAAGAGTGCTTTCACAAGCAACCAAAACTCTTCGGGATATGGACAGACCGTTGGTTATCAAAAACCTTTTCAGCAAGGTAATTCCTATCAGAGGACTTATGGATCATCTTCCTATCAGACACCTCCTGCTACTAGTACTCATGAGAGCAAGATGGAAGCTATGATGGAGCGGTTGCTGGAGGGTCAGACTAAGACCACTGTGGATTTCAACAAGAAGCTGGATGTGGTGTATAAAGAGCTTAATGGGAAGTTTGAGTCCTTGAGCACACATATGAAGCAATTGAACTCCCAAGTTGCTCAAACTGCTGGAGCCGTTAAAAGGCAAGCCGGATTCCTTCCTGGAGGTACTGATACTAACCTCAAGCATTCCTGCAATGCTATATCACTGCGGAGTGGGAAGGAGCTGCATACCATCCCCATTAGGCAGATCACTGATAAGGAGATCGAAGAGATAGAGGAATTTGAAGAAGAGTATGAAGCTGCGAGGCGGGCGTCGACCGACACTACAACTGGAAATCGGGCGACACCCGTTTCTTCGAGTTCTCGTGACGGACGAAAATCGACCGAGGTCGATTTTGAGGTCGATGAAGGGATGAAACCAACCAATGTCGACCGAAACCAAACTGAAATCGGTCGACACCAGAGCCGTACAGAGACAGAAGCTCCAACGAAAACTCCTGTAGCTGCTGGGAAGGTGTACAAACCCAAGGTACCTTTTCCGAGGAACCCGAAGCGATCTAAGTTTTAACGGTTCAAGGCTAAGTACATGGCTATGATAAGCAAGCTAACTCTTCCAATGCCATTAATGGATGTTGTTAGCAATAACCCAGTGTTGAAAAGGAGTTTGAAGCAGATGTTAACTTCTGATATGGGAGATGACGAGTGTGTGATGATGATCATTGAGGTCTGTAGTGCTAACATCTTAAACAGAGTTCCAGAAAAGCAAAAAGATCCAGGGAGATTTGTCTTGGACTGTACCATCTTTAGAGACAGGTTTGAGAGATCATTGTGCGATTTGGGATCCATCGTCAATCTGATGCCATATTCAGTTGCTAAGCAGATGGGAATGACAGATTTCACACCTACTAGGATATCCTTGATTCTAGCAGATCGCTCCATAAGGATTCCTGAGGGTCTCTTGGAGGATGTACCGGTAAAGATTGGTGAATGTGTTATCCCAACTGACTTCGTAGTCTTGCAGTACAATGATGAGCCTAAGGATCCTCTTATCCTAGGCAGATCATTCTTGGCTACAGCTGGTGCCATCATTGATGTGAAAAGAGGGAAGATTGGTCTCAATGTGGGTGATCTGGTGATGAATTTTGACATGGATAAGCTGATGACACACCCTACCATTGATAGGCAGACCTTCTATGTTGACACATTTGAGAATCCGGCTGCAGAATTCCTCAATCAGATGCATCATGCTGATCCTTTGGAGAGAGCTCTTATGAGTTCTGAGAGTGGTTTGGAGCTGGAAGACGATGTTGTTGCTGGGTATTTGAGGCTGATGGACGCTACCGAGCAAGTGATGAACTAGGAAATCGCCGATGACATACAGTGTCGACCAACACACGGGGTAATCGGTCGACACCAGTCGCGACAGATTGGAGCGAGGAGAGAGCTCCAAAGGTCGAGCTGAAGCAGCTACCTGCGGGCCTCAAATATGCGTTTCTAGGTAAGAACTCCACTTATCTTGTTATTGTCAATGCTGATTTGAATAACGCAGAACTCACTTTACTGCTAAGCAAGCTGCGCAAGCATCACAAAGCTCTTGGTTATTCTCTTGATGATATTTCAGGTATCTCTCCAGACTTGTGCATGCACATGATACACCTTGAGGATGAGAGCATGTCGTCAATTGAGAATCAGAGGCGTTTGAATCCCAACCTGAAAGAGGTTATAAAGAAGGAGATCTTGAAGCTGCTGCAAGCTGGGGTCATCTTTCCTATCTCAGACAGTAATTGGGTCAGCCCAGTTCATGTGGTTCCTAAGAAAGGAGGAGTCACTGTGGTGAAGAATGAGAAGAATGAACTGATCCCTACAAGGATAATCACTAGTCACAGGATGTGCATAGACTACAGGAAGTTGAATGCAGCTACCAGGAAAGACCACTTTCCACTCCCTTTCATTGATCAGATGTTGGAAAGGTTGGCAAGTCATCCATACTACTGCTTTTTGGATGGCTATTCTGGTTTCTTTCAGATCCCTATCCACCCAGAGGACCAGGAGAAGACCACATTTACCTGTCCTTATGGTACCTTTGCATACCGCAGAATGCCATTTGGACTGTGTAATGCTCCTGCGACATTTCAGAGGTGGATGATGTCCATCTTCACAGATATGATAGAGGATTTCTAGGAGGTCTTCATGTATGATTTCTCTGTCTACGGATCATCTTACCATGCATGTCTGGATAATCTATGCAAGGTGCTAGCTCGCTGTGAGGAAAAGCACCTGGTTTTGAACTGGGAGAAATGTCATTTTATGGTTAAGAATGGCATTGTACTTGGACATAGAGTCTCTGAGGAAGAAATTGAAGTTGACAGAGCTAAGATTGAGGTAATGACAGGGCTGCAGGCGCCTGATTCAGTAAAGGGAATTAGTAGTTTTCTTGGGCATGCTGGTTTTTACAGAAGATTTATTAAGGACTTCAGCAAGATAGCTAGACCACTCACTGCGCTTCTCTGCAAGGATGTGAAATTTGAGTTCACAGATGAGTGTCATGCTGCATTCAAGGAGCTGAAACAAGCTGTGATCTCTGCTCCAATTGTGCAAATTCCGGACTGGAGTCTTCCTTTTGAGGTGATGTGTGATGCTAGTGATTACGCAGTAGGAGCTGTGCTTGGGCAGAAGAAGGACAAGAAGCTCCACGCTATCTATTATGCCAGTAGAACTCTTGATGATGCTCAAAGGAACTATGCAACCACTGAGAAGGAACTGTTGGCAGTTGTGTTTGCATTTGAGAAGTTTTGCTCCTACCTGATTGGATCCAAGGTGGTTGTACATACTGATCATTCTACGCTTAAGTATCTGATGCAGAAGAAAGATGCTGCGCCAAGGCTGCTGAGAGTGATTCTATTGCTCCAAGAGTTTGACATAGAGGTGCGAGACAAGAAATGAGTAGAGAATGGTGTTGCTGATCAATTGTCTCGGATTAGGATCGATGAGGATGTTCCAATAGATGATTCTCTACCAGAAGACAACATCTACAATATTGAGACAGGTTTTCAGGATGTTTCTGCGACCTCACTGCTTTCTACACGGGTTGCAGGGTCAGTGTCGATCGACACTCATTTCATGTCGGTCGACACCCGACTCAAAAAAACGGACGATAATCGATCACGCTGGACATCGCTTGGTCGATTAGGGACGATGTCGGTCGACATCAACACTGGTGTCGGTCGACATCCACTGCGGACAGAGGCAACAATTCAGGATGATGAAGCTGACATGTTCATAGCTGTAATGACCCACGGTCCTCTCCCTACTAGACCTTGGTATGCCGATATAGCCAACTACCTTGCTGCAGAGGATGAGCCTGAAGTGTTTAAAGGCTATGCTAAGAAGAAGTTCCTTTGAGAAGCCAAGCGCTATTACTGGGATGAGCTCTACTTGTACAAGCACTATTCTGATGGTATCTACAGACGTTGCATTGCGGAGTCTGAAGTAGATAATGTGATGTACCACTGCCATGGTTCTGAGTATGCTGGACACTTTGCTACATTCAAGACAGTGTCTACGGTTCTTCAAGCAGGCTTATGGTGGCCTACAATGTTCAAGGATGCCCAGTTATTTGTCTCTCGGTGCGATGTGTGTCAGAGGAGGAGGAAGATAAGCAAGAGACATGAGATGTCACAAAACTTCATCCTTGAAGTTGAAGTCTTTGATTGCTGGGGCATCGATTTCATGGGTCCGTTTCCATCTTCCTATGGGAACAAGTATATATTGGTTGTTGTGGACTATGTATCCAAGTGGGTTGAAGCGATTGCAAGTCCGACCAATGACTCTTCGGTAGTTCTTAAGCTGTTTAAGACTATCATCTTCCCCAGATTTGGAGTTCCTAGGATTGTGATAAGTGATGGTGGAACTCACTTTATCAACAAAGTCTTCGAGAAGCTGCTTAAAAAGCATGGTGTTAATCATCGTGTGGCTACTCCATATCACCCTCAGACTAGTGGACAAGTGGAAGTCTCTAACAGACAGATCAAGGAGATTCTGGAGAAGGCAGTTGGGAAGACTAGGAAGGATTGGTCTGCAAAGTTGGATGATGCGCTGTGGGCTTACAGGACTGCGTTTAAGACGCCACTGGGGACTACACCATTCCATCTACTCTATGGGAAAGCGTGTCACCTCCCAGTTGAGCTCGAGCACAAGGCTAGATGGGCTGTCAAACAGATGAACTATAATCTCAAACCTGCAGTTGAGAGGCGCTTGATACAGCTAAATGAGTTAGATGAAATTCGCCACCATGCTTATGAGAACTCAAGGCTGTACAAGGAGCGCACAAAGGCATATCATGATAAGAAGATCATCTCACGCAACTTTGAACCCAATGATCAGGTACTCCTCTACAACTCTCGTCTGACTTTGTTTCCCGGTAAGTTGCGTTCTCGTTGGTCAGGTCCATTCACTGTCAAGGAAGCTAGACCACACGAAGCTGTCATCTTGATGAATTCCAAAGGCGAGGAGTTCACAGTCAATGGACAAAGGGTGAAACATTACTGGGCTAAAGCTGAAATTCCAGAAGGCAACATTGTCCATCTGGATAATCCACCCAATGCCTGATCGCAATACAGTCAAGCTATTGACGTTAAAAGAGCGCTGAGTGGGAGGCAACCCACTGTTTCTTTTTGGTTTTCGTTCTTGTGTCTTTTGATTTTTTTTCTGGTTTTTGTGTGTCAGATCCGTGAAGAACAAGTCTGCAAACAGCAGTGTCGGTTGACACTAAGCTTAGTGTCGGTCGACATCAGCTGTGATTAGGTTCGGATTTTCAGCTCAAAAAAATTATTTGGTTCCAATTTGATTTTTACCAATCTCATACTACAATTGCACTGGGGACAATGCAGTCTAAGTGTGGGGGAGGTGGCTTCTGACATGGTGTTTTATTTTCTTAGAGTCAGTCCCATGTTTTCACCTGATTTCAATCTTGTTTTATTAAGTCAAAATTTGTATGAAACTATGATTTTTCGAGGAAATTTTTCGCTGGAACAGGAACTAAGTGACCATTGACAGACTTGCAAGAAGCTCTATGACTATTAGAAAACCCCAAACGGATCAACTTACCAAGGACAGCCATATCTAACCAGGTATTCAGAGGATCCATCACTAGTCTCACACTTAATCTTAACTTTAGTTTATCACTTAGGGGCTTGGTAATCTTTGGGTCGGATTCCTTTGATGTGTTTGACACAGCCTATGATCATGCCTAAAGTATGGTTTCTGATTTTCTCCTCCCTTGAAAGTAAAAAAAAAGAGATAAAAACCGAGGATAAGCTAGTAGCTTCGAAGTGGTCACGAGAGTGGTAGAGACCCCTATTACCTCATGTGTATCCATGGAAAGATCCAAAGTTAAACCCCAATAAAAAGGGAAGGGCACTGATAGAAAAAATAAAATGATACCTAGTGGGGAAAAATCAGTGCTAAGGGAGAAAGGGAAAAGAAAGAAACCAGAAACCGACAGTTTGGTGGTCAGATACTGAATAGGTTGAGTCCATGTGTCCTTTGATTCGATACTCCCTCTGTGAGACCGCACTAAATTGTATACAGAGGCTAGTGTGGTGAACTTGAATGTCCTAATCTGATTGTGGAGTTTACTTGGGACAGTTGCTAACTGTGGGGGAAGTACATTGTGGTTTTGAGCTCTGCAGGAAAGTTTTCAGTGGTTTACTAAGTGAATGTGAATGCGAAAGTTCCTAAGACGAAATGAGTTTCTGTGTTTTCAAACCTCTTTTCTTATGCTTTAGTTCTCTACTTGCTTTAGGGCAAGCAAGAGCTAAGTGTGGGGGAGTTGATATATCATGGTTTTTCTAGGTTTTCAACCATGATTTAGTTGTATATATTGATTCTTTAACCTGGTTTTTAGAGTCTATTGAGTCTTCTACAGGTAGACTTGCGTTTGGAGCAAGAGATGGAATTACATGACGTTTCTGGTGATTTGTGCAACGAGCTGAAGTTGGTGTCTCGACCACGATTGAGTGTCGACCGACACTGACTTTGATGTCGGTCGACATTGAGCGCGACAGAACAATACCCGAGAGTTGAAGACAAGTTTTGAAGATTTGCAGAAATGCTCAGACGTTTTCCCAAATTTTAAACTGACCCCAAAACGAGTTTAGAGAGTTTAACTAGGTTTTCAGACTCATTCTACTTTTATCTTGTTCTTACTTTTTTCTTGCTTTGGAGATTGAGAGATTTTGAGTTGGGGCTGATTCTTGCTACTTGTAACCCTTGAGAGAAGAATTTTGATCCCCTTTACTTTTATCTATTCAGTTTCTGATTTTCTATCATGATGTATTGTTTGATTGATAATATGTCTGAGTAGTAACCTAGTTAGATTTAGGAATTCTCACAAAGATTTCATGCTTGTTTGATAACTGATTGATTAGGATTCACCATCTGTTTGTTCATCACCTAAGTTGTGCTTAATACTGAATTTTGGATTGATCACCTAGGGTTTAGATCTGAGATAATTAACAATAGCACGAGAGAGTGAGTTATAATCTGAAATAACTTAGTGTGAACAATTTGACTAGATACAAAGAGATTTGGTTTAGGAGAATTGTGAACCGATAAAACCTGTTCTTAATGCTTGTTTAGAACTCTAGGATCACAAAGAGATTTGGATCGCTAGGTTGATAGATATAGAAATAATCTTAGCGAGAGTTGGATTATTTAGCATTGTGTTTCTAGTTCTTGAACCTGTGTTTAATCTGAATCCGGTTAGTTAAGTTTCTTACATTGCATAATTTCCGAGAACTTCCTAAGTCTGACACCTTTCTCTTATCGAAAACACCTTCTTGTTTAATTGCTTTTGTTTACTGCTTTCTCTGATTTTGATTTGGCTTAACTTGACAACATACAATCTATCGTGTGACCGTGAGTCCTTGTGGATTCGATACCCGGAAATACTACAATAGCATAACTGTGCACTTGTAGTAGAATAGGGATAATTCTTGACCTATCAAGCGCACATGTTTATGTTTTGCGAAACTGTGGATATTTTAAGCCACTAGATATATATATATATATATAGGCATGTCTTATCTTTCGGTTTAATATATTCAACTATACTATGATTTCTCATATAAGTTTTGGTTCAAATTAAAGTATGTTCTAAGATTATCTGTCCATAAAATATTAAGAACTCTCCTAATAAGATCTCTCCGCAAAAGACCCGAAGAATATCGAAGTTGGGTGGAAACTTGTGTATGTGTAAAATTCTTTCTTACCTATATATTTATTTGAATTTATATTCGCCAAACTCTATATTTGATATTTTCTTTCTATGTACTGCAGGTTACTTATTGGAAAAACACACATAAATTTCCTGATTGGATGCTAACGATAGTGCATGGACCCGTGCATAAGGCTAAAACCTGGCCCATCTATTTTACAAGAGGATATTTGTTTCATACAGAGAATCATGCGTGGGACGGAAGAGATGTAACTATGGTGTACGTGTTAAAGGAGAGAATTATGTTGAATGCATCTAATGAGGCTGATTTCCACGGAATTTTAACTGATATCATATAGCTCGAGTATGAGGGAATTGTCAATTTGAGAATCACACTATATAAGTGTAGCTGGTACGACCCTATGATCGGTAGAGGCACTCGGAAGAGTAATGTTAGCGTTGTAGACGTTCTTTCAGAAAGAACATACAGTTAAGACGAACCATTTGTTCTAGGTACGTTAGTTCCATACCTGTAAATCTTAATGCCTTTAACTAAATGTACGTATATAACTTCATTCAGTACATACAACTTGCACAGCCTCACAATCAGACCAAGTTTGTTATATCATGTATCCATACACAAAGAAACCAAAGAGGGAGTGGGTAAGTGTTGTACAAGTCAACCCGAGGGGGAATATTTACGGAGATTATGGTGACATGGAACCGATTCATTTGCAACAAGAAAATGATGATCCTGTGATGATGACTAGAGTCGAAGATCTTGTTATTGAGAACTTGGAAAAAGGAGGAAACACAATGGATCTTGATTACGAGGTCGGGGATGCGGAACCAGAAATGAATTCCGTTGTAATTTATTATCTTCTGATGATGAGGATGAAGATGACTATGAAGAGCAGGATGAAGAGCCCTTGTAATATGCATGTTTAGATAAATAACTTGGTTTAGGCGCGATAATGTTTCTTGTTTTTTCTGGTCTTATTAGATTAATATTTGTTTTCACTAGAGTGGTTATTAGATTAATATTACTCACAATTTTTCGGTCCCACAAGTTTCCACCACAAATTACAAAAATGAAAGACAATAAGTCTATCAAGCAAAATGATAATACAGGAATTGAGTGGAATACCTCAAATACTGATATTACAAGTCAAACTAAGAACAATAATTAGAGCTAAACTAATTTCATAAAAGAAAAGTTCTTGTGAAGCCGAAGCTTGAGTTGTGATATGGTTACTTTCCGCCAGAAACCAAACTGCTATCTCGACTGCCAATTGAGTTGTCTTCTACAAACAAGGCCATCGATGAGATTGAAACTGTTATGAAATCAACACATGAACTAATATTCTCCTCAAAATTAAGTAACCCAAAGGAATCGATCTCAAACAATCATCTCGCCGCCGAGTGTTTGACGGCGAAAAACCATTTAGTCATTTTACCTTGCAAGACTCGTAGTTGACTTTATTTTGAGGAGAATACTAGTTCCTGTGTTGTTCATGCATGACTCCTGAGGTCGACGCAGAACCGAACAAAAGGAAATTAGAAGAACATGTCAGCATATTTAAGGAAGAAATTAAGATAAAAGATAGAAGATGAAGTGAGGCTCTGTTAGAATTTAGAAGCGAAGGAGTGGAAAGAAGTGACGATGGTGAAAAATGATGAAAAGAGGGGCTATATATTTAATCAAGGGAAGAAAGAACGGTTATCGAACCAATCCTGATTTAAAGCGACACGAACTTCCAGTCACGTCGAGCACATTCATTGGTGGAAGAAGAGGTGTCTTAAATGTCACCGAAAAATGCCCATGGCGTCTAGTCAAGATATTTGTTGTTATTTAGAGATTCACGATTAGATTCTCAAAAACATTGAAAAGAAGGAAAACTTTCAATGTTGGGGAGTTGCGTTTAAATCAATTGGAGATAGACTATTGGTGGTTGGAGCTTCTCAATATTGGAATAGGACAGCACTTTACACATGTCGTCCTTCTCCAGACGTAGAATTACAACGTTGGGAAGAATTAAAACCATGTTGCCATGGTGTTCAACTCGACCAATTTATTAAAAAAAATTTGCATTATGTTTGCCTAAATCTTCCTAGACGAAATGGCAACCATATGGTTTTTGTTTACAATAAGTTTGCGGCGATTAAAACCTTATCAAATTTGTGGTTTTCTGTTGTGTGTGTTATTATTTTTTTTTATGTTTTGCAGTTTAAAATAAATATTGGCGTTTCTTGTTAGTTTTATATTGTCTAATCTAAGTATTTGTGTGAAGAAAAAAATATGTTGTTTATGTTTTTATGTAGTGCTTTTTGAATTTTATGTTGTTAGTTCATGAATTAGCGGCTTAAACTATATAAAAAGTTTAATTTCATCCTAGTTACTTAAGATATTTAAATCTATTTATGGGTTCTCCATGAACTGGAACTCCTTCTAGTTTCAGAATATTCCTTATGTCGATAATTAATAGTTTTGGAGAATATTTTTTATTTGTGGTTCAATAACTTTCAATAGCAATCAACTTTACAAATAAAGTTTGTGTTGTTTCTTCTGTTTTGTCACTATTGTTTTTAACTTTTGTAATGATTTGAGGTATAACTTTACCATTGAATTACCCACAATTGTTAAAATTTGATAAAAAAAACTTTTTAGGGACTATTTTGACATTACTTTTTTGATAAATTGAGTTTTACCAAATTTGGTTGCACAAAGCATATGTAATGTGGTCATTGTTCTAAAATACGCTAAGCTCTAGCCGAGCGGTTGGCCATTGTATAGCGTATATATGTATATAAGGACGTTTATGCAGGGTATATACATTGAATATTTGTTTTTGAAAAATAAATAAATACATCAATTATAATGTCATATATATATATATATATGTATAATATTATATTGAATGGTTAACAAAATATGCATTTATTACTATCTTGATAAAGTGATTTTTATCTAATTTTGTTAAACGAAACATATGTGATGTGGTCAATGGTCTAAACTAAGCGGGTTGCCATAGTATTATTATTATTATTATTATTAAATGGTGGAAACGAAAGAAAACCAACAAAAACATATATGTACAATAACAAAAATCATAATTCTCTAATTAATACAACTTAAGTAAAGAAATAACTCAAATAGTGCAATATTCAAGTGATATGAATGATGTAATTGGAGATAGCATGTGTTCATAGATTCGACTATATTTTTAAAGAAAATGAAGTTGACTAGAGTATATTGTTACAAAAGTAGTTATGTGTTTCCTTTTACATTTTAAAAATTAATAAATCATAAGAAAAAGAAAAATATATATGGTTTCATGTTTTCTAAATTTGTTTTCTACTTCTCTAAATCAATTATGCAAATAGCAATTGAGTTTTCTTTCTCACGAAAAAATGGCTTTTAAATATAAGATTCTTAAATAAAATTCACAGGATGTCAATAATATTTAATTTTTGATAGAGAAATATAATGTGTTATATATATACAAAGAAACTGATAAAGAATATATATACAAACAAGCTTCCATTATAACTGGAAAATAATCTTTCAATTTGAAATATTATCATTGTCATAATAACATCTTATCTCAAAATATAACGTTCATATTTATTAAGCTGCTTTATAATGCATTCATATAATTTTAAAAACTTTAAAAGACTTAAAATATAGAAAGGTAATTGAAAGTGTAAACAAACCTTTCATATAATTTTTTAAGTCAAAATATTTTTATCAACTCAACAAATCTTTTTTTCTAAATTACCAAAAACCTAGTCAAAACTCCGAAATCATAAAGTTAGGAATTAAGGGTTTTTTTAATTGTAAAGAATTAAATAAATCCCTAAAAATTGAGTCAATAGTCCAAAACATTTATGGTAAAATGTTGAATAAAAAGAATTACTATAGTAAAAAACTATTACTATGGTAGAGAATTAAAAAGTATATACTATATATCTTAGTAATTTACCAGCTAGCAATTATCATTGGGACACCAAATTTTTCTAACTACCTAAATATAATCAGAATTCTAGTGCATATTCAATAAATTGTTCTCTATCCACTTTGAAGGTACTCATGCAGTATATGTTTATAATAAAATTAATCAATAATTATACCATTATGTATTAAATTTACAATATCATATTGATGTCATAGTATATACGTAGAAGTTTTGAAAGAATGATAGGTAAATTAAAATAAATAATAAAAACACATATTATTATCTTTTTTACAACACATATTATTATCTTTTATAGTGATTCTCGTTCTAGTTTTGAATAGGGAGATATCATTTGAGACTTCATTTTTGAATACATCATAACTTATTTTAATAAATTAACTTATAATTTTTTTTGTCAAAAATATTGGTTTGATCCAATAAATGAAAATTTGAAGAAAAAAATTATGTTCTACTTTGTAAAAAAAACTATAACTTATTATGTTTTCTTTACATCAAGATTAGGACTTAAAATTCTTAAAAGTGTAATTATGTGTAGTAAAAACGTTGTACTAAATTCTTGCAAATAGATTAAGTGATGATTTGTTTATATTTTTTTTTAGACTTCACAAGAATGATGTCAAAAGAGGAGGCTAAAATACATCGAGAAATATTGATGCTAAAACAAGACCATACTCCTAGAATCAGATCAAGCTTAAGACTGTCTGAACCAAAGAAGCGTATAATATTTGGTAATAAATCCAACATACCCGACTTAAATGTGGAACCTTGTTCCGATTCAGAAGAAGAAGAAAAACAAGAAATGCGAAAAACATTTAAGAATCTGGAAGGTTTTAAACCTCATGATGTAGGTTAGTGTGGGTACGCAAGTTATTGTCATTGGGATGGAGATTACGGGCATTGTGATATGGAGATACGAGATAGAGAATCAGAAGTGGTTCAAAGGTCCATCAATGATTACACTGAGGGTCATGTTTGCTTCTGCGAGCCATGGGGCTCATGCATTTTTTGCTTGAGGAATCCATATTGATGAAAATCGTGTTCATATGGTTGTGAACAAAGCAGAAAAGTATAATTCTGATACAAAAATGTGGAATGTGATTCGTGTAATGCATAAACCAAGAAAATACAGCTCAGGATGCTTCTTTCGTGGCAAGTTTTACGTCATTGGTGGCCGAGATGAGAATGATGAATACCTCACTTGTGGAGAAAGGTACGATGAGGCAAAAAATTGCTGGGAGCTGATACCAGACATGCTAAAACACATGACATTCACATCTTCCCAACCTCCTCTCATTGCGGTAGTCGGAGACAATCTCTACTCGTTGGAAACATCTTCGAATGATCTTCGTGTTTATGACATAAACACAAACGTTTGAAAGAAACTTGGGGTTGTGTCTGTGAATGCAGCCTTAGGTTGGGGAGTTGCGTTTAAATCAATAGGAGATAGACTATTGGTGGTTGGAGCTTCTCAATATTGGAATAGGATATCAATTTACACATGTCGTCCTTCTCCAGACGTAGAATTACAACGTTGGGAAGAATTAAAATAATGTTGCCATGGTGTTCAACTCGACCAATTTATTAAAAATTATTGCGTTATGTTTGCCTAAATCTTCCTAGACGAAATGGCAACCATATGGTTTGTGTTTACAATAAGTTTGTGGCGATTAAAACCTTATCAAATTTGTGGTTTTCTGTTGTGTGTGTGTTTTTATTATATTTCTGTTTTGCAGTTTGAAATAAATATTGGCGTTTCTCGTTAGTTTTATATTATCTAATCTAAGTATTTGTGTGAAGAAAAAAAACTATGCTGTTTATGTTTTTATGTAGTGCTTTTTGAATTTTATGATTTTATTGTTTTCCTCTTCGACCACATGTTTACATAATCTTTATTGATAATTTTTTGTTCCTCCACTAATTGGAGCTTGGAGCTGTTGTTAGTTCATGAATTAGCAGCTTGAACTATATAAGAAATTAATTTCATCCTAGTTCTGTAAGATATTTAAATCTATTTATGGGTTCTCCATGAACTAGAACTCCTAGTTTCAGAATATTCCTTATGTCGATAATTAATCATTTTGGAGAATATTTTTTATTTGTCGTTCAATAACTTTCAATAGCAATCAACTTTACAAATAAAGTTTGTGTTGTTTCTTCTGTTTTCTCACTATGGTTTCTAAATTTTGTAATGATTTGAGGTTTAATTTTACCATTGGATTACACACATTTGTTAAAATTTGATAAAAAAACGTTTTAAGGACTATTTTGACCTTACTTTTTTGATAAATTGAGTTTTACCAAATTTGGTTGCACAAAGCATATGTAATATGGTCATTGTTCTAAAATATGCTTGACGCTAGCCGAGCGGTTGGTCATTGTATAGCGTATAGAGTATATAAGAACGTTTATGCAGGATATACACATTGAATATCTGTTTTTGAAAAATAAATAAATACATAAATTATAATGTCATACATATATGTATAATATTATACTGAATGGTTAATAAAATATGCATTTATTACTATCTTAATAAAGTGAGTTTTATCTAATTTTGTTAAACGAAACATATGTGATGTGGTCAATGTTCTAAACTACGCTAGGCGCTAGCCAAGCGGGTTGCCAGAGTATTATTATTATTTTTTTTAAAAGGTGGGAACGAAAGAAAACCAACAAAAATATATATATATACAATGACAAAAATCATAATTCCCTAACTAATACTACTAAAGTAAAGAAATAACTCAAATAGTGCGATATTCAAGTGACATGAATGATGTAATTGGAGATAGCATGTGTTTCTAGATTCGACTATATTTTTTAAAGAAAATGAAGTTGACTAGAGTATATTGTTACAAAATTAGTTATGTGTTTCCTTTTACATTTTAAAAATTAATAAATCATAAGAAAAAAAAATATATATATATATATGGTTTCATGTTTTCTAAATTTGTTTTCTACTTCTGAAAATTAATTATGCAAATAGCAATTGAGTTTTCTTTCTCACAAAAAAATGACTTTTAAATATAAGGTTCCTAAATAAAATTCACAGGATGTCAATAATATTTAAATTTGTTTATAGAGAAATATAATGTGTTATATATACAAAGAAACTGATAAAGAATATATATACAAACAAGCTTCCATTATAACTGGAATATAATCTTTCAATTTGAAATATTATCATTGTCATAATAACATCTTACCTCAAAATATAACGTTCATATTTATTAAGCTGCTTTATAATGCATTCATATAATTTTAAAAACTTTAAAACACTTAAAATATAGAAAGATAATTGAAAGTGTAAACAAACCTTTCATATAATTTTTTAAGTCAAAATATTTTTATCAACTCAACAAATCTTTTTTTTAATTACCTAAAACCTAGTCAAAACTGCAAAATAACATAGTAATTAATGGTGTGTATTATTGTAAAGAGTTAAATAAATCCCTAAAAATTGAGTCAAAAGTTCCAAAGCATTTATGGTACAAGGTTGAATAAAAAAAATTACTATAGTAAAAAACTATTACTATGGTAGAGAATTAAAAAATATATACTATATATCTTAGTAATTTATCAGCTAGCAATTATCATTGGGATATCACATTTTTCCAACTACCTAAATATAATCAGAATTCTAGTGCATATTCAATAAATTATTGTCTATCAACTTTCAAGGTACTCATGCAGTATATGTTTATAATAAAATTAATCAATAATTATATAATTATGTATTAAATTTAAAATATCATATTGATGTCATAGTATATACGTTGAAGTTTTGAAAGTATGATAGGTAAATTAACATAAATAATAAATAACACATATTATTATCTTTTTTACAACACATTATTATCTTTTATAGTGATTCTCGTTCTAGTTTTGAATAGGGAGATATCATTTGAGACTCCATTTTTGAATACATCATAACTTATTTTAATAAATTAACTAATAATTTTATTTTTAAAAAAAATTAACTTATAGTTTTCTTGTCGAAATTATAAGTTTGATCCAATAAATGAAATTTTGAAAAAAAATTATGTTCTACTTTGTAAAAAAAAAAACTATAACTTATTATTGTTTCTTTACATCAAGATTAGGACTTCAAATTCTTAAAAGTGTAATTATGTGTAGTAAAAACGTTGTACTAAATTCTTGCAAATAGATTAAGTGATGATTTGTTTATATTTTTATTTTTAGACTTCACAAGAATGATGTCAAAAGAGGAGGCTAAAATACATCGAGAAATATTGATGCTAAAACAAGACCATACTCCTAGAATCGGAGCAAGCTTAAGACTGTCTGAACCAAAGAAGCGTATAATATTTGGTAATAAATCCAACATACCTGACTTAAATGTGGAACCTTGTTCCGATTCAAAAGAAGAAGAAAAACAAGAAATGCGGAAAACATTTCAGAATTTGGAAGGTTTTAAACCTCGTGATGTAGGTTATGTTGAACCCAAGCTTTTGTACGAGCTTGAGACTGAGATCATTGCCCGTCTTCCATGCTGTGAATACTGGAAACTGCAATTGCTTAACAAGCAAATTTTGCAGTTGTTAAAGAGTTGTGAGATTTTCAGGATGAGACAAGAACGAGGACTTGTGAAACCATACGTGTTTATGCGTTCAAGCGGTGATAGATGTTGGACAATGTTTTATGAGGATTTTAAGAATTTGATGAGACTTCCAGAAGTTCCTTCTGATGATTTTTGTTTCTTCTGTAGCGATATGGAAGCGATTAGTGTGGGTACCCAAGTTATTGTCATTGGTATGGAGATTAAGGGCATTGTGATATGGAGATACGAGATAGAGAATCAGAAGTGGTTCAAAGGTCCCTCAATGTTTAAACCGAGGGCCAAGTTTGCATATGCAAGCCATGGGGCTCATGCATTTTTTGCTGGAGGAATACATATTGATGAAAACCGTGTTCATATGGTTGTGAACACAACAGAAAAGTATAAAGCTGATACAAAAATGTGGACTGTGATTCGTGTAATGCATAAACCAAGAAAATACATCTCAGGATGCTTCTTGCGTGGCAAGTTT
Source organism: Orychophragmus violaceus (assembly GCA_030180135.1). Lineage (NCBI taxonomy): Eukaryota > Viridiplantae > Streptophyta > Magnoliopsida > Brassicales > Brassicaceae > Orychophragmus > Orychophragmus violaceus. The sequence goes on along the minus strand of CM058235.1, from coordinate 45,511,096 downwards.
TACATCATTGGTGGCCGAGATGAGAATGATGAATACGTCACTTATGGAGATAGGTACGATGAGGCAAAATATTGCTGGGAGCTGATACCGGACATGCTAAAACACATGACATTCACATCTTCCCAACCTCCTCTCATTGCGGTAGTCGGAGACAATCTCTACTCGTTGGAAACATCTTCGAATGATCTTCGTGTATATGACATAAACACAAATGTTTGGAAGAAACATGGGGTTGTGCTTGTGAATGCAGCCTTAGGTTGGGGAGTTGCGTTTAAATCAATTGGAGATAGACTTTTGGTGGTTGGAGCTTCTCAATATTGGAATAGGACATCAATTTACACATGTCGTCCTTCTCCATACGTAGAATTACAACGTTGGGAAGAATTAAAACAATGTTGCCATGGTGTTCAACTAGACCAATTTATTAAAATCTGTTGCGTTATGTTTGCCTAAAGCTTCCTAGATGAAATGGCAATACATTTGGTTTGTGTTTACAATAAGTTTGCGGCGATTAATACCTTATAAAATTTGTGGTTTTCTGTTGTGTGTGTTTTTATTATTTTTCTTTTTTGCAGTTTGAAATAAATATTGGCGTTTCTCGTTTGTTTTATATTGTGTAATCTAAGTATTTGTGGGAAGAGAAAAAAACTATGTTATGTAGTGCTTTTTTAATCTTATGATTTTATTGTTTTCCTCTTCGACCACATATTTACATAATCTTTATTGACAATTTTTTGTTCCTCCATGAATTGGAGCTGTTGTTAGTTCATGAACTAGCGGCTTGAACTATATAAAAAGTTTAACTTCATCCTAGTTCCTTAAGATATTTAAATCTATTTATGGGTTCTCCATGAACTGGAACTCTTTCAAGTTTCAGAATATTCCTTATGTAGATAATTAATCATTTTGGAGAATATTTTTTATTTGTGGTTCCATAACTTTCAATAGCAATCAACTTTACAAATAAAGGTTGTGTTGTTTCTTTTGTTTTGTCACTATTGTTTCTAAATTTTGTAATGATTTGAGGTTTAACTTTACCATTGAATTACACACGTTTGATAAAATTTGATTAAAAAAAAACTTTTATGGACTATTTTGACAATACTTTTTTATAAATTCAGTTTTACCAAATTTGGTTGCACAAAGCATATGTAATGTGGTCATTGTTGTAAAATACGCTAGGCGCTAGCCGAGCAGTTGGCCATTGTATAGCGTATAGATGTATATAAGGACATTTATGCAGGGTATATACATTGAATATTTGTTTTTGAAAAATAAATAAATACATCAATTATAATGTCATATATATGTATAATATTATATTGAATTTTTAACAAAATATGCATTTATTACTCTCTTGATAAAGTGAGTTTTATCTAATTTGGTTGAACGAAACATATGTGATGTGGTCAATGTTCTAAACATATGCGGGTTGCCATAGTATTATTATTATTTTTAAATGGTGGAAACGAAAGAAAACAAACAAAAATATATATGTACAAGGACAAAAATCATAATTCTGTAACTAATACTACTAAAGTAAAGAAATAACTCAAATAGTGTGATATTCAAGTGACATGAATGATGTAATTGGAGATAGCATGTGTTCATAGATTCGACTATATTTTTGAAGAAAATGAAGTTGACTAGAGTATATTGTTACAAAAGTAGTTTTGTTTTTCTTTTTTCGACAGAGTAATAATTTCATTGATAATGTAAATGTTTTGACAAGAGTTGATGTAGCCACTGAGGCAGCGAGTTAGGATAAGCAATAGGGGTTGAAAGGGATAAAGCATTAGAAGCTAATATATGTGCACATTGGTTATATTGACGATGAGTGAATGAGAAATGAGCTTCCTGAAATCTGGTAGACCAAAGCAGGATGTCCTGAGAGATATTATGGATCGACCATTTTGTTCTTGATTTCTTGAGAGATTGGATAAGACAAAGACAATCCCCTTCAAAAATCACCCTATCAATGTTCTCTTCCCAAGTATATTGAATTATCTTGAGCAAAGCTTTGGCTTTGGCTTCTATTGCTGATGAGGAAGGTTGAAAGGGAAGAGCACCCCAAAAAATTATAGCACCAGTGTTATCTCGACATATCCAACCACCTTTTGAGTAACTCGTAGAGGAGTCAAATGAGGCATCGAAGTTGCACTTCACAAATCCTTGTGGTAGAGGAATCCATCGCATAGCAGATGAGGAATGAGAGGTATCACCGGAATTAGTGAGATGAGGAAAGTCCAGATTTACCCATTCATGAACCTCAGCAAAACATTTGTTGATTTCTTTAGCAAGTAAAACTCGCCGTTTGTTGAAGATGATTTCATTTCGAGAATTCCAGATTCTCCAGAGTATCCAAAAAGGAAGGAGATGTTGTTCGTGACTGAAATGATTTGTTTCTTAAAACTCAAGAATGTCATTTATATTGGTTTCCAAATCTGGTGATGGATCTTCAAACCATGCTTGGGGAGGTAGCTGAGAGAGTCTCCAGAAGGACCTAGAGATAGGGCACTCAAAGAAAATGTGATTCAAAGTCTCATCATGTTGACAACATCGTTGACATGTTGGGTCAATCAGAATATTTCTAGTACGTAGCCGAGTTGCAGACGCTAAAGCTTGGGAGGTTAGACGCCATAGGAAATGTTTAAACTTTGGAGGTAAATGAAGCTTCTATAGTTTCTGTTTGAGAACAGGATTTCCATGTGGAGGGGGAGTGTTTGCTGTCTGTGGGTCCATAGACATGCCTAAAGAATAGTCAGATCGAACTGAATAGTCTTCATGATGTGTGTAGGACCAAATAGTGGAGTCTTCTCGTGAATGTTGAGATAGATAGATCAATTTGACTAAGGGAATGTCTTCTGGTAATAGATAAGTGACGAGAGCCGTTTCATTCCATTGTCGTATATTTCCTGAGTACGAAATCAGATCAGAAACTTTCAGATGATCATTAAGAGGATTACCCGATGCTGGTCTTGGAGGAGATGAATGTATCCAGTTGTCCCTAAAGACACGTATAGTTGAACCAGATCCTACAATGCACTGTGATCCTGTCTTAAATATCTGAAGCCCATGTAGAATGGAAGACCATGCGTAAGACTGCTTTCTTTGAGAGGTGGCCTCTAAGATAGATACCTCACGAAAGTATTTTGATTTGAAGAGTCTGGCGACCAATGAGTTTGGGTACTTCAAGAAATACCAAGCTTGTTTAGCAAGAAGAGCATCATTCATTTTTTCCAGATCGCAAAATCCAAGACCCCCTTCTTTCTTGGAATGTTGCATTTTAGACCAAGCTACCCAAGGTATCCCTTTTGTATCCGGATTTTTTTCCCACCAAAATTTTCTAAGGACAGTTGTGATTTCCGCAGTTACCTCGCCGGTAGTTTGAAGCACGACATTGAATACACCGGCATTGCCATAACGACTGTTTTGAGCACAACTTCTTTGCCAGCAGGGGATAGGTATTTGTATGACCATGTTGATGTTCTGCTTTTAACTCGATCAGTAATGTAATGAAACATATCAGGTTTCTTTCTGCCAAACTGATCAGGAAGGCCAAGATATTTCCCCCCTCCACCTTCATGATGTATACCCAGAATGTTCTGAAGACGCACACGTAGAGTACCAGGCACAGTAGCTCCAAATGTAATCATCGACTTATCCTGATTTATCTGTTGACCGGAGCATTGCTCGTATAATTCAAAAATCCATTTAAGGTTGTGGTAGTTCTTACTATTTGCTTGAATGAAGAAGAGCGAGTCATCATCAAATAATAAAGGAGGGATTCCTGGCACTCCATTCCCTATTTTAATCCCTTGAACGTCTTTGATCACATGATTTTCGCACTAGATGGCTTAGGATATCTGCACAGAGTATAAAAAGGTATGGAGAAAGTGGATCTCCCTGTCGTAATCCTCTTTGAGGTATGATGTGTCCATGGGGACGTCCATTAACAAGAACAAAGTAAGTGACAGTGCGAACAGTAGCCATCACCCAGTCGATCCAAATTTGAGAAAAATCAAAAGCCTTAAGTGTAGCTTCAAGAAAATTCCACTCCACACGATCATAAGCTTTGGAGATGTCGGTCTTAATAGCCATGTATGTTCTGGATACTCTCTTTCGTGCCTTTAAAGAAAGCATAAGCTCATTTGCTATCAACACATTATCAGTGGCCATACGTCCAAGGATAAATGCAGACTGTTCCTCAGAAACAATAACACTCAGAAATCGCTTTAAACGACTCACCAGAAACTTAGAGATGATTTTATAAGTGACATTGCACAGGCTAGTGGGGCGATAATCTGAAAAAGTGACTGGATTAGTGATCTTCGGGAGTAATCGTAAGTTGGTATGGTTCATTCCATGTTCCATGATTCCTGAGTTGAAGAATAATCTGACTGAAACACATATATCATGACTAACAATGTCCCAACACTGTTGAAAGAAATGTGCTGTGAAGCCATCTGGTCCCGGACACTTATCAGCACCAATGGAACATACAGCAGTGTAGATTTCCTCATCAGTGAAATCCGCTGTGAGCTCTGTGTTGATAGAGCTTGTTACTGTGTTGTGGTTGGAGCTTCTCAATATTGGAATAGGACAGCAATTTACACATGTCGTCCTTCTCCAGACGTAGAATTACAACATTGGGAAGAATTAAAACAATGTTGCCATGGTGTTCAACTCGACCAATTTATTAAAAATTGTTGCGTTATGTTTGCCTAAAGCTTCCTAAACGAAATGGCAACCATATGGTTTGTGTTTACAATAAGTTTGCGGCGATTAAAACCTTATCAAATTTGTGGTTTTCTGTTGTGCGTGTTTTTATTATTTTCTGTCTTGCAGTTTGAAATAAATATTGGCGTTGAAGAAAAAAAACTATGTTGTTTATGTTTTTATGTAGTGCTTTTTGAATCTTATGATTTTATTGTTTTCCTCTTCGACCACATGTTTACATAATCTTTATTGATAATTTTTTGTTCCTACATGAATTGGAGCTTGGAGCTGTTGTTAGTTCATGAATTAGTGGCTTGAACTATATAAAAAATTTAACTTCATCCTAGTTATGTAAGATATTTAAATCTATTTATGGGTTCTCCATGAACTAGAACTCCTTCTAGTTTCAGAATATTCCGTATGTCGATAATTAATTATTTTGGAGAATATTTTTTATTTGTGGTTCAATAACTTTCAATAGCAATCACCTTTACAAATAAAGTTTGTGTTGTTTCTTCTGTTCTGTCACTATGGTTTCTAAATTTTGTAATGATTCGAGGTTTAACTTTACCATTGAATTACACGCATTTGTTAAAATTTGATAAAAAAAAAAACTTTTTAAGGACTATTTTGACATTACTCTTTTGATAAATTGAATTTTACCAAATTTGGTTGCACAAAGCATATTTAATGTGGTCATTGTTCTAAAATGCGCTTGGGGCTAGCCGAGCGGTTGGTCATTGTATAGCGTATAGATGTATATAAGAACGTTTATGCAGGATATATTCATTGAATATTTGTTTTTTGAAAAATAAATAAATACATCAATTATAATGTCATATATATATGTATAATATTATACTGAATGGTTAATAAAATATGCATTTATTACAATCTTGATAAAGTGAGTTTTATCTAATTTTGTTAAACGAAACATATGTGATGTGGTCAATGTTCTAAACTACGCTAGGCGCTAGCCAAGAGGGTTGCCATAGTATTATTATTTTATATTTTTTAAATGGTGGAAACGAAAGAAAACCAACAAAATATATATGTACAATGACAAAAATCATAATTCTCTAACTAATACTACTAAAGTAAAGAAATAACTCAAATAGTGCGATATTCAAGTGACATGAATCATGTAATTGGAGATAGCATGTGTTCATAGATTCGACTATATTTTTTAAAGAAAATGAAGTTGACTAGAGTATATTGTTACAAAAGTAGTTATGTGTCTCCTTTTACATTTTAAAAATTAATAAATCGTAAGAAAAAATATATATATATGGTTTCATGTTTTCTAAATTTTTTTTCTACTTCTGAATATTAATTATGCAAATAGCAATTGAGGTTTCTTTCTCACGAAAAAATGACTTTTTAAATGTAAGGTTCTTAAATAAAATTCAAAGGATGTCAATAATATTTAAATTTTTATAGAGAAGTATAATGTGTTATATATACAAAGAAACTGATAAAGAATATATATACAAACAAGCTTCCATTACAAGTTATAACTGGAAAATAATTTTACAATTTGAAATATTATCATTGTCATAATAACATCTTACCTCAAAATATAACGTTCATATTTATTAAGCAGTTTTATAATGCATTCATATAATTTTAAAAAATTTAAAACAATTGAAATATAGAAAGGTAATTAAAAGTGTAAACAAACCTTTCATATAATTTTTTAAGTCAAAATATTTTTATCAACTCAACAAATCTTTTTTTTTAATTACCAAAAACCTAGTCAAAACTTCAAAATCACAAAGTTAGTAATTAATGGTGTGTATTACTGTAAAGAGTTAAATAAATCCCTAAAAAAATTGAGTCAAAAGTTCCAAAGCATTTATGGTACAAGGTTGAATAAAAATAATTACTATAGTAAAAAACTATTACTATGTTAGAGAGTTAAAAAATATATACTATATATCTTAGTAATTTATCAGCTAGCAATTATCATTGGGATATCACATTTTTCCAACTACCAAAATATATTCAGAATTCTAGTGCATATTCAATAAATTATTCTCTAACAACTTTCAAGGTACACATGCAGTATATGTTTATAATAAAATTAATCAATAATTATATAATTATGTATTAAATTTACAATATCATATTGATGTCATAGTATATACGTTGAAGTTTTGAAAGAATGATAGGTAAATTAAGATAAATAACAAATAACACATATTATTATCTTTTTATAGTGATTCTCGTTCTAGTTTTGAATAGGGAGATATCATTTGAGACTCCATTTTTGAATACAACATAACTTATTTTAATAAATTAACTAATAAATTTATTTTTTTAAAAATAACTTATAATTTTCTTGTCGAAATTATTGGTTTGATCCAATAAATGAAATTTTGAAAAACAATTATGTTCTACTTTGTAAAAAAAAAAAACTATAACTTATTATTGTTTCTTTACATCAAGATTAGGACTTCAAATTCTTAAAAGTGTAATTATGTGTAGTAAAATCGTTGTGCTAAATTCTTGCAAATAGATTAAGTGATGATTTGTTTATATTTTTATTTTTAGACTTCAAAAGAATGATGTCAAAAGAGGAGGCTAAAATAAATCGAAAATTATTGATGCTAAAACAAGACCATACTCCTAGAATCGGAGCAAGCTTAAGATTGTCTGAACCAAAGAAGCGTATAATATTTGGTAATAAATCCAACATACCCGACTTAAATGTGGAACCTTGTTCCGATTCAGAAGAAGAAGAAAAACAAGAAATGCGAAAAACATTTCATAATCTGGAAGGTTTTAAACCTCATGATGTAGGTTATGTTGAACCCAAGCTTTTGTACGAGCTTGAGACTGAGATCATTGCCCGTCTTCCATGCTGTGAATACTGGAAACTGCAATTGCTTAACAAGCAATTTTTGCAGTTGTTAAGGAGTTGTGAGATTTTCAGGGTGAGACAAGAACGAGGACTTGTGAAACCATACGTGTTTATGCGTTCAAGCGGTGATAGATGTTGGACAATGTTTGATGAGGATTTTAAGAATTTGATGAGACTTCCAGAAGTTCCTTCTGATGATTTTTGTTTCTTCTGTAGTGATATGGAAACGATTAGTGTGGATACCCAAGTTATTGTCATTGGTATGGAGATTAAGGGCATTGTGATATGGAGATACGAGATAGAGAATCAGAAGTGGTTCAAAGGTCCCTTAATGATTACACCGAGGGCCAAATTTGCATCTGCGAGCCAAGGGGCTCATGCATTTTTTGTTGGAGGAATCCATATTGATGAAAACCGTGTTGATATGGTTGTGAACACAGCAGAAAAGTATAATGCTGATACAAAAATGTGGACTGTGATTCGTGAAATGCATAAACCAAGAAAATACAGCTCAGGATGCTTCTTGCGTGGCAAGTTTTACGTCATTGGTGGCCGAGATGAGAATGATGAATACCTCACTTGTGGAGAAAGGTACGATGAGGCAAAAAATTGCTGGGAGCTGATACCGGACATGCTAAAACACATGACATTCACATCTTCCCAACCTCCTCTCATTGCGGTAGTCGGAGACAATCTCTACTCGTTGGAAACATCTTCGAATGATCTTCGTGTATATGACATAAACGCAAATGTTTGGAAGAAACTTGGGGTTGTGCTTGTGAATGCAGCCTTAGGTTGGGGAGTTGCATTTAAATCAATTGGAGATAGACTATTGGTGGTTGGAGCTTCTCAATATTTGAATAGGACAGCAATTTACACATGTCGTCCTTCTCCAGACGTAGAATTACAACGTTGGGAAGAATTAAAACAATGTTGCCATGGTGTTCAACTCGACCAATTTATTAAAAACTGTTGCGTTATGTTTGCCTAAAGCTTCCTAGATGAAATGGCAACACATTTGGTTTGTGTTTACAATAAGTTTGCGGCGATTAAAACCTTATCAAATTTGTGGTTTTCTGTTGTGTGTGTTTTTATTATTTTTCTGTTTTGCAGTTTGAAATAAATATTGGCGTTTCTCGTTTGTTTTATATTGTGTAATCTAAGTATTTGTGTGAAGAAAAAAAAACTATGTTTTGTATGTTGTTATGTAGTGCTTTTTGAATCTTATGATTTTATTGTTTTCCTCTTCGACCACATATTTACATAATCTTTATTGATAATTTTTTGTTCCTACATGAATTGGAGCTGTTGTTAGTTCATGAATTAGCGGCTTGAACTATATAAAATTTTTAACTTCATCCGAGTTCCTTAAGATATTTAAATTTATTTATGGGTTCTCCTTGAACTGTAACTCCTTCTAGTTTCATAATATTCCTTATGTCGATAATTAATCATTTTGGAGAATATTTTTTATTTGTGGTTCCATAACTTTCAATAGCAATCAACTTTACAAATAAAGGTTGTGTTGTTTCTTCTGTTTTCTCACTATGGTTTCTAAATTTTGTAATGATTTGAGGTTTAATTTTACCATTGAATTACACACGTTTGTTAAAATTTGATTAAAAAACTTTTTATGGACTATTTTGACATTACTTTTTGATAAATTGAGTTTTACCAAATTTGGTTGCACAAAGCAGTTGGCCATTGTATAGCGTATAGATGTATATAAGGACGTTTATGCAGAGTATATACATTGAATATTTGTTTTTGAAAAATAAATAAATACATCAGTTATAATGTCATATATATGTATAATATTATATTGAATTTTTAACAAAATGTGCATTTATTACTATCTTGATAAAGTGAGTTTTAACTAATTTTGTTGAACAAAACATATGTGATGTGGTAAATGTTCTAAACTATGCTAGGCGCTAGCTAAGCGGGTTGCCATAGTATTATTATTATTTTATAAATGGTGGAAACGAAAGAAAACGAACAAAAATACATATGTACAATGACAAAAATCATAATTCTCTAACTAATACTACTAAAGTAAAGAAATAACTCAAATAGTGCGATATTCAAGTGACATGAATGATATAATTGGAGATAGCATGTGTTCATAGATTCGACTATATTTTTAAAGAAAATGAAGTTGACTAGAGTATATTGTTACAAAAGTAGTTACGTGTTTCCTTTACATTTTAAAAATTTATAAATCATAAGAAAAATATATATATATATATATGGTTTCATGTTTTCTAAATTTGTTTTCTACTTCTGAAAATTAATTATGCAAATAGCAATTGAGTTTTCTTTCTCACGAAAAATGGCTTTCAAATATAAGGTTCTTAAACAAATTCACAGGATGTCAATAATATTTAATTTTTGATAGAGAAATACAATGTGTTATATATACAAAGAAATTGATAAAGAATATATATACAAACAAGCTTCTATTATAACTGGAAAATAATCTTTCAATTTGAAATATTATCATTGTCATAATAACATCTTCTCTCAAAATATAACGTTCATATTTATTAAGCTGCTTCATAATGCATTCATATAATATTAAAAACTTTAAAAGACTTAAAATATAGAAAGGTAATTGAAATTGTAAACAAACCTTTCATATAATTTTTTAAGTCAAAATATTTTTATCAACTTAACAAATCTTTTTTTTTTTAAAATTACCAAAAACCTAGTCAAAACTGCAAAATCACAAAGTAGGTACTTAATGGTGTGTATTTTTGTAAAGAGTTAAATAAATCCCTAAAAATTTAGTCAAAAGTTCCAAAGCATTTATGGTAGAAGGTTGAAAAAATAAATAAATTACTATAGTAAAAAACTATTACTATGGTAGAGAATTAAAAAATATATACTATACATCTTAGTAATTTATCACCTAGCAATTATCATTGGGATATCACATTTTTCTAACGACCTAAATATAATCAGAATTCTAGTGCATATTCAATAAATCATTCTCTATCAACTTTCAAGGTACTCATGCAGTATATGTTTATAATAAAATTAATCAATAATTATTTAATTATGTATTAAATTTACAATATCATATTGCTGTCATAGTATATACGTTGAAGTTTTGAAAGTATGATAGGTAAATTAAGATAAATAATAAATAACACATATTATTATCTTTTTTCTTACAACACATTATTATATTTTTATAGGGAGATATCATTTGAGAATCCATTTTTGAATACATCATAACTTATTTTATTAAATTAACTAATAAGTTTATTTTAAAACCAAAAAAATATAACTTATAATTTTCTTCTCGAAATTATTGGTTTGATCCAATAAATGAAATTTTGAAGAAAAAAAATTATGTTCTACTTTGTAAAAAAAAATATAACTTATTATTCTTTCTTTACATCAAGATTAGGAATTCAAATTCTTAAAAGTGTAATTATGTGTAGTAAAAACGTTGTACAAAATTTTGCAAATAGATTAAGTGATGATTTGTTTATATTTTTATTTGTAGACTTCACAAGAATGATGTCAAAAGAGGAGGCTAAAATACATTGATTAATATTGATGCTAAAACAAGACCATACTCCTCGAATCGGAGCAAGCTTAAGACTGTCTGAACCAAAGAAGCGTATAATATATGGTAATAAATCCAACATACCCGACTTAAATGTGGAACTTTGTTCCGATTCAGAAGAAGAAGAAAAACAAGAAATGCAAAAAACATTTCAGAATCTGGAAGGTTATAAACCTCATGATGTAGGTTATGTTGAACTCAAGCTTTTGTACGAGCTTGAGACTAAGATCATTGCCCGTTTTCCATGCCGTGAATACTGGAAACTGCAATTGCTTAACAAGCAATTTTTGAAGTTGTTAAAGAGTTGTGAGATTTTCAGGGTGAGACAAGAACTAAAACTTGTGAAACATACGTGTTTATGCGTTCAAGCGGTGATAGATGTTGGACAATGTTTGATGAGGATTTTAAGAATTTGATGAGACTTCCAGAAGTTCCTTCTAATGATTTTTGTTTCTTTTGTAGTGATATGGAAACGATTAGTGTGGGTACGCAAGTTATTGTCATTGGTATGGAGATTAAGGGCATTGTGATATGGAGATACGAGATAGAGAATCAGAAGTGGCTCAAAGGTCCCTCAATGATTACACCGAGGGCCAAGTTTGCTTCTGCGAGCCATGGGGCTCATGCATTTTTTGCTGGAGGAATCCATATTGATGAAAACCGTGTTCATATGGTTGTGAACACAGCAGAAAAGTATAATGCTGATACAAAAATGTGGACTGTAATTCGTGTAATGCATAAACCAAGAAAATACAGATCATGATGCTTCTTGTGTAATCTAAGTATTTGTGTGAAGAAAAAAACTATGTTATTTATGTTGTTATGTAGTGCTTTTTGAATCTTATGATTTTATTTTTTTTCCCTCTTCGACCACATGTTTACATAATCTTTATTGATAATTTTTTGTTCCTACATGAATTAGAGCTGTTGTTAGTTCATGAATTAGCGGCTTGAACTATATAAAAAGTTTAACTTCATCCTAGTTCCTTAAGATATTTAAATCTATTTATGGGTTCTCAATGAACTGGAACTCCTTCTAGTTTCTGAATATTTCTTATGTCGATAATTAATAATTTTGGAGAATATTTTTTATTTGTGGTTCCATAACTTTCAACAGCAATCAACTTTACAAATAAAGTTTGTGTTGTTTCTTCAGTTTTGTCACTATGGTTTCTAAATTTTGTAATGATTTGAGGTTTAACTTTACCATTGAATTACACACATTTGTTAAAATTTGATAAAACAATTTTAGGGACTAATTTGGCATTACTTTTTTGATAAATTGAGACTCAGGCAGAACTAGATAATGACCTTTATACGTCTGGAAAGTTCTCTTTCTCTAGTTCCTGTAGAATCTTTCCGATCTCAATTCCGAGCTATATTCTGTTCGCAATCCTTCTTTGAATATTGAGAAAAATCATTATTTCTCAAACCGAATAATAATCTTAGAAACGATTTCCTGATTTTCTGGGGAAATATAAGGAATCGGGAAACGTACTTTATCTCCCTAAAAAGATATGAATCTTATCTTTCCAGAACCGCCGAGTTTGAGTTGATAGAAGGTACGTGTAAAAAGTTATCTCCGTTTTCGTGAGAGTGGTAAAGATTCTGATTAGCCAACTTGAAATATAGATTGACGTCTGCTTCGGACGACCCATATTGCGATCTTGGTATCATTGGAAAGCTATGTCTCTCACATTTCTTTAGACACTGGTCTTGCTTTGTTAAGTGACTTTGTAAGACCGACACCGATCGCATCTGAATGAAGTAGGAGACGTTCTACATATGTCTGGATAGATCTTGCTGCAAGGAATCCACAACAAGTTACGGATCATCATTCAGAGATTTTAAACGCGATTTCTTCAACCACAAAACTCCAGTAGCTTAAACCATAAATTCTGGTCAACAAAAGTAGTGTTTCAACCCCAATCGCTCGGAACGCTACTTTCCAACCGTTTCAACCGCTATTTTTCCGTCGACCCGAAAACGCTAAGGTGTTATAGAAATTGCAGAGTAGCGGTTCAAGGTGGTATTTTCTCGGATGCTCATTTTTCTGGGGATTGCGTGTTGTAATTTTTAAAAGACTATTTATATATTCTAAAACATCGCTGTGTGTTTGAAAGATTGGATTGAAATGAATTATGTTTTATTAAATAATTTGAGACTTACTTAAATAATTTGTTGTTTAGTTAATTATAAAATAATAGTAAAATTTCTAGATGAGTTGCCGTCTCCGCCAAGTAAGCGGGACGGGTGTCACAAAGTGGTATCACAGCTTAGGTTAAAGACCACTCCGATTCTAACGCGGAGGGTCACCTTAAAAAATAATAATAAAATAATACAAATAAAAAGAATATATAGTATTTTAAAATTTGCAAAATGGGTTTTTGAAAAAGTAAAAGAGCACCGGCAGTACCACACTTGAGTAAGTAAGTTTTTGAAATTATGTTTCTTTTAGGGTATTCTAATCTATAATTGACTTCACAGAATGGCTCGTGGAGGAGCATGTGGGGGACAAGGACGTGGACTTCAAGGTCAAAACAAAGCTGAGAGTGTTGAGCCTACAAAAAACACAGAGCAAAGCACCCACAATGGGGTTCAGATGCCAGTTTAGGGAGTGGACCCTGCAATGTTGAGAACTATAGTGATGAACTCACTCAGAGAGATCTTTGGTCATGGACAGTTTCCGATTCCAGCATTTGGACATGCACCAGGGGTAAATGCAGCTCAGGCCGCTGCACCACCACCTCCACCACCTGCGCCGCCCCATCATGGTGGCCCACCGATGCGTATGCCCGCACATAAATTTAGGCAAAACTATTGGAAGGTTCTGAAGATGATGAGAGAGTTTGATATTGTATCTTTTAGTGGCGGCTCGGATCCAATAACATCTGACAATTGGAGGAAGCAATTGGAAAGGAACTTTGGTTCGATTCGTTGTCCGCTAGAGTACCAAGTAAATATAACTGCAAGCTTTTTATTGGATGATGCCCATTTCTGGTGGGAAATGTAACATCCCCGAACCGGCCTAAGGGCCATTGGGCGTCCATGGAACCGGAAACACCAAACTTAAGATCATGAATGGTCAAAGAGAGTGTTCTATGGACGGGAGAAGGTTAAGCTCAGCTGGAATGGAGCTTAATCGTGTGGGAATCAGCTGGAAATAGTGTGGTCAGCTCAGCTCAGCTAAGTTGCAGTGTGGAAGTGTGAATTCAGCTGATCAGCTAGTGACACTAGCTGATCTAGCGCCCCATAAGCGAATGGACACAAAGCCATTGGTGGCCATTCATAAGCCAAAAGGCAGCCCTTGGCTTGGGCGGTTTCTTGGCGATTTTTGGCCTATAAATAGAAGGCTTGGGGGTCAATTTTCGCACACAATTCACATAAGGGAGAAACCCAGATTTTCTAAGGCAAAGGCCACAAAAATCGTGAGAAAGAAAGAGAGCTCGAGGCCGGTTTTCTAGAGGGAGAGTCGGCGATTGTTTAAGGAGTTTGGTGGTGGTTGTGGAACGAGTAAGGCTGCATCATGGCGGGAGAAACAGGCCGTGATCCGGGCAAGTCCACCACAACTTCAAAGGTTAGAATCCGAACCATTGTCTCGACCAAGGACAAACCATGTGTTGGTGGCCGGTCGGTTAAAAGGCGGATTTCTCTTCTTCTTCTTCTCACCGCGGAACTAGAACCGGGCTTAGGCACGAACGGTTTTAGGGTCGGCTTTGTTGGGATAAATCAGGCGATCGGCCAAAGGCCATGATCGCAGTTTAACGGTTGGTGCGTGAGTCGGCTGCGCTAAGGGTCGATAGGCTTGTGTGTGGGTGACCGAATGGTTTGTCGGGAAGGCAGCCGGGTCATGAAATGATCTGACGGCATATCGGGAATGATAGCCGGATTATAACCGCATGGGATGAGTTGGCCGAGCGTAAACGGTTCTGGATGGAACTGTGCCGATCACGGCTGTACCGTGAATCGCTATTGGATCATCGGTAAGTCGCGGACCATGCACCGCGTCAAAGGATCGATGGTAACCGTCCGCGGAACCATCGCATCCGTTCGCGGTGAACAGTCGTGACCGTTTGTAACGGACAGACGCCATGACCGTGGGACGATAGCCGGACGTACGCGATATCCGTATGGATGATCGCTCGTCAAGCGCTGGTCGGCTCTCGGTGATGCGCGCAGGATGGGACAGACGGACGGGTTGACGCACGTACGCGGTACGCGATGTCGTCGACACGGACGTCCGCACTGTCCTATGGACGTACGTGCGGTACGTACCGGACGATCATCAGTACGCAGTAGTGAGCATACGGTCGGACGCGGCAGACGCGCATCGCGGTATGTACTGATCCGCCCATGCGGACGTATTTACTGCCGAGATGCGGATCGCGGCATATGGACTGACGCGCACGATCATGGATTGCGGTTACGGCCACGGATTCGGAATGGTCGTGACGCGGTCCGGTTTATGAAACTTAGCCGATTTAGATGGAATTTAGAATGGACTTAGGTTTATTTGTCGCATGGGATATTGGGATCATATAGTATGATGTTTTGTTAAGTTGTTGGTTATTACCGTATTATGCATACTTAACCTGATATTTGTGTTTCAGGACATGCGGACGATCATAAGGATGATCGATCCTAGGAGCGGACCAAGACGGTGGACGAGTGGTGTGTGTGTGTAGAGATAGACGTTGTTTAGGACTAATACTTTAGCATAATGCGGATTGAACTACATGTATTAGTACCTTTTTGATTGTTTAATAAAATGTCTATTTCTTCTTATGTTTGAATACTCGAATGCCTTAGACTAAGAACGGAATGAATGAATGAATCGAATGAATGATTATTAGACTAAGTATAGAAAGATTGGTCTTGAGGTTGAGAACGAACCTCAAGATAATTTGGCTAAGTAGTGAAACGGCCGTTCCGGCCTTAGAGTCGGGATGGGGTGTTTCAAGTTGGTATCAGAGCGGAGTTATTGCCTAGGCTTTGGGTTAAGGGCTACACCACTAGTCCGGGTTGAGGTCTGCGTAGAAATGCATTAGAAATGCTAGGACTTGGAGATTGCTTGCTTGATATTTATTTGTATCTTGATGAATCTTCAGGTTGGTAAGACTAAGTCCAAACGGACGAAGGATAAGGAGAAGGAAGCGTCTGCGACCGGCCAAGGCCAAAAGGTCCAGAGCACTCCTGTTGCGCCTGGGTTAACCGGTCCTGAGGTTAACCAGACAGGCATTGAGCCCCCGGTTCCTCACATTCCCGACGGGACTAGGGTTTCCGAACCGGACGTTCATGTTAGGGATGAGGAAGAGCGGATGGGTGAGTCATCATCCCATGCGGTCCACACTGAGACCGGTCATGGGAATGATGATTCCATATGTGGTGGTGACGGTGAGCCGTTGACAGCAGTCCCGAACATCGGTCAGATGTGGACTTTGCTTAAGATGGTCATGGACCAGCTTACGACTCTGAACCAGAACATTTCTGGCCAGAAGTCAGCTGTGGGTGAGCCGCGGGTCCAAGTCCCCGAGACTACGGATCCGAGTGATGGCGACCCAGACGTAGTAGTGATAGAGTCACCGGTTCATAAGAAGGACCGTAAGGTGGACTATCTCAACGTCTTGGGCCACATCACCAAGTTGGGAACGAAGCCCTTTAAGGGCAGTGCTGACCCACTTGAGGCTGACGAATGGAGGTCACGGCTTGTCCGGAACTTCCGTTCTACCCGTTGTGCAAAGGATTACCGCAAGGACATTTCGATCCACTTCCTTGAAGGGGATGCGCATAATTGGTGGCTGTCAGTGGACAGGCGCACCAAGGGCCTTCTCGAATCGTTCGAGGACTTTGAGACTGAATTCAACCGGAATTACTTCCCGGCAGAGGCTTAGGATCGTATGGAAGGAAAGTATTTGAGTTTAGTCCAAGGTTACAAGACGGTTCGGGAGTATGAGGCCAAGTTCGACCGTCTCAGACGCTTTGTGGGACGGGACGTCGAGGATGAGCCAACTCAGGTCCGTCGGTTCCTTCGCGGTTTGCGGCCGGAACTTAAGACCCACTGCTCGGTTTGTTCATACGACTCCGTCTCGGAGCTGGTCGAACGGGCCGCAACGGTCGAGGCCAATTTGGTCGAGGCGAAGCAGGTGGTGGCCAAGTCGCATGACAAAGCGACCAACCGGCCTGCGAGGGACCTGAAGAGGAAATGGGGCCAAGGGGCTGATAACCAATCCTCTGACCGCGCAGAATGCGCCTCCTGCGGAAAGCAACACTCCGGAAGCTGTTGGAAGAAAAGGAGGACCTGCGTGAAGTGTGGAAGCAAGGATCATGAGGTCGCGAGCTGTCCACAGGCTGAGGGTCGAAAGGAAGTGACTGAGAAACCGAACACATGTTTCTGTTGTGGACAACCGGGACACTTCGTCCGGGAATGTCCGAATGGCCGAGACGGACGGTCAGGGGCTCCGAAAGTGGAGCGGGGTCGTGAGGGCCGTACGGGACCTACTAAGGGTACGGTTGCTAATCCCCGTATCTATGAGCTCGTGAAGGACATAGGAGAGGCTGGTCCCTTCGATGCGATTACTGGTATGTCACTCGAACCCTGACTTCTTCAATTATTAATGCATTGCATACATTGGGGAAAAGAGCGGGGATTATATGCATTTGGGAAATGTGTAGGGACCGTTGTGGTAGGAGGTGTAGAGACACTGACTATGTTTGATCTTGGGGCTACACATAGTTTTGTGAGTCCTAGGATGATAGGAAAGGGCTTGTTCCAAAAGGAACATGTCGTGGGCTAAGGCATTGTAAATGCGTCCGGAGGGCAAGTAATGCCCGTGCTAGGATTAGTTAGGGGTGTACCAGTCTCCATAGGAGGCGTAAGTATGCCAGCTGACCTAGTGGTGGTCCAGCTCAAGCATCACGAAGTGATCTTGGGAATGGATTGGTTGGGACATAACCGAGCCACTATTGACTGTCACCGGGGAAGGGTGAAGTTTGATAGACCAGAAGGCAAGGTTACGTTCCAGGGAGTGAGGCCGACTTCAGGAAGTCTGGTCGTCTCTGCTATCCAAGCAGAGAAGATGTTGGAAAGGGGTTGCGAAGCATACCTAGCCACCATCACCACTAAGGAAGTGGGGACTGAAGTGAAGATTGGGGAGATCCCAGTGGTCCGAGACTTTGAGGACGTGTTCCGGGCCTTAGAAGGCTTACCGCCTGACCGGTTCGACCCGTTCGTCATTGAATTTGAACCAGGGACGAAACCTCTATCTAAGGCTCCCTACAGAATGGCTCCAGCCGAGATGGCCGAGCTGAAGAAGCAGCTGGAAGAACTGCTAGACAAAGGTTTTATTAGACCAAGCAGTTCTCCATGGGGGGCGCCCGTTCTCTTTGTCAAAAAGAAGGATGGAAGCCTCCGGCTGTGCATTGACTTCCGAGGTATAAACCGGGTTACTGTGAAAAACAAGTACCCGTTGCCTCGGATAGACGAGCTGTTGGATAAACTAAAAGGTTCAACCGTGTTTTCCAAGATCGATCTGGCGTCAGGATACCATCAAATCCCGATAGCGCCTGAGGACGTGAGGAAGACCGCGTTTAGAACCCGGTATGGACACTACGAGTTTGTAGTCATGCCATTTGGTCTAACAAATGCACCAGCTGCCTTCATGAAGATGATGAACAGTGTTTTACGGGAATGGTTGGATAGGTTTGTGATCATCTTCATCGATGACATTCTTGTCTACTCCAAGAACCGTGAGGAACACCGGGAACATCTAAGGATTGTACTGGAGACCTTGAGGACACACCTGCTCTACGCCAAGTTGAGCAAGTGTAGTTTTTGGCAGAGCCGTGTGGGCTTCCTTGGACACATCGTGTCTGACAAGGGAGTCGCGGTCGACCCGGAGAAGATAGGGTCGATTGAGGAGTGGCCGCGGCCAAGGAACGCAACCGAAGTTCGGAGTTTCCTTGGTCTGGCCGGTTATTATAGACGGTTCGTCCAGGGTTTTGCAAGTATGGCTAAGGCCATGACTAAGCTAACCGGAAAGAACGTAAATTTTTAATGGACGGAGGCCGCGGAGAAGAATTTTCAGGACTTGAAGGTTATGCTAACCAAGGCGCCAATCCTAACCCTGCCCGTAGACAATGTGCCTTACGTGGTCTACACAGACGCATCCAGGATCGGCCTGGGTTGTGTTCTGATGCAGGAAGGAAAGGTGATTGCTTATGCTTCAAGGCAGTTGAGGAAGCACGAGGGTAATTACCCAACTCATGACCTCGAATGGCTGCGGTAGTATTTGCACTAAAGATCTGGCGATCTTATCTCTACGGAGCCAAAGTGCAATTTTTCACCGACCATAAGAGTCTAAAGTATGTGTTCACTCAGCCTGACTTGAACCTAAGGCAAAGAAGATGGATGGAGTTGGTGGCAGATTACGATCTAGACATCACCTACCATCCGGGAAAAGCTAACTTGGTAGCAGACGCCTTGAGTCGGAAGAGGACCGAGGTGGCCGTGGAGAAGGATGCAGAGACCTTGGTCGGATTTCTCAGGTCCTTGCATCTGAATGCATTGTCAGTGGACAATGAGCCACTCGGCCTTGGAGCAGCAGATCAGGCGGATCTGTTGACTCGCGTACGGTTGGCTCAGGAACATGATGAAGAGCTGATCAAGTCAGTGAACAACAACAACACCGAGTACCAGTTTACCAACAATGGAACGATTGTGGTGAATGGACGGGTGTGTGTTCCTGACGTGAAAGTCCTCAAGGAGGAGATCCTAAGGATGGCTCATCAGTCTAAGTTCTCCATTCATCCTGGACAGACCAAGATGTACCAAGACCTCAAACGGTACTATCATTGGGTCGGGATGAAGAGAGACATAGCAGAGTGGGTGTCCAAGTGCCAAACGTGTCAGTTGGTTAAGATCGAACACCAAGTCCCAAGTGGCCTATTGCAAAGTCTGCCCATTCCGGAATGGAAATGGGACCACATCACCATGGACTTTGTAACAGGACTACCGGTGACTCGGTTAAGGAAAGACACGATTTGGGTAGTAGTGGACAGGCTGACCAAGTCTGCACACTTCTTGGCCATCAAGAAGACTGATGGAGTGGGCAAGCTTGCTGAGAAATACATTGATGAGGTCATAAGACTTCACGGTATTCCAGCAAGAATAGTCTCGGACCGGGACGGTCGATTGACTTCTTATTTCTGGCAAGCTTTTCAGAAAGCCCTAGGAACAAGAGTGAACATGAGTACGGCTTACCATCCACAGACGGATGGGCAGTCGGAGAGGACCATACAGACGCTGGAAGACATGCTAAGAGCATGTGTTCTGGATTGGGGCGATTCTTGGGAGAAGTACTTTCCCTTGACCGAGTTTGCTTATAACAATAGTTATCAAGCGAGCATCGGGATGTCGCCTTATGAAGCGTTGTATGGCCGGCCGTGTAGGACCCCATTGTGTTGGACACAAGTGGGAGAGTCCAGTGTTGTTGGGCCGGATATTATTGCCGAGACCACCGAGCAAATCCGATTCCTAAAGGCTAAGATGAAGGAGGCGCAAGACCACCAAAGGAGTTATGCCAACAAGAGAAGGAAAGACCTTGAGTTCCAAGTTGGGGACCGGGTTTACCTTAAGATGATTACATTCAGAGGGAGGGCTAGGGTTTCCAGGCGAGGGAAACTTGACCCGAGATACTTAGGGCCATTCACGATTCTGGAAAGAGTCGGGAAGGTCGCCTACAAGTTGGACTTGCCCAACGAGATGGAAGCATTTCACAATGTGTTCCATGTCTCACAGTTGCGCAAGTGCCTCTCGGATCAGGACGTGGTTTTGCCCGAGATCCCCACGGATCTTAAGGCAAACCTCACGCTGGAAACTAGGCCCTTAAGGATCTTGGACCGGTTGGAGAAAGCCACCAGGAAGAAGGTAATTCAGATGGTCAAGGTGGAATGGATTTGCAACGGGGTTAAGGAAATCACTTGGGAAACCGAGGCCCGGATGAAGGCTTATTACCCAGAGTGGTTTGAGGAGTTTACAAGGGACGAACTTCTTGGAGCGGATTCGGGGACGAATCCATTTCAAGGGGGGGGGGAGAAATTGTAACATTCCCGAACCGGCCTAAGGGCCATTGGGCGTCCATGGAACCGGAAACACCAAACTTAAGATCATGAATGGTCAAAGAGAGTGTTCTATGGACAGGAAAAGGTTAAGCTCAGCTGGAATGGAGCTTAATCATGTGGGAATCAGCTGGAAAGAGTGTGGTCAGCTCAGCTCAGCTAAGCTGCAGTGTGGAAGTTTGAATTCAGCTGATCAGCTAGTGACACTAGCTGATCTAGCGCCCCATAAGCGAATGGACACAAAGCCATTGGTGGCTATTCGCAAGCCAAAAGGCAGCCCTTGGCTTGGGCGGTTTCTTGGCGATTTTTGGCCTATAAATAGAAGGTTTGGGGGTCAATTTTCGCACATAATTCACATATGGGAGAAACCCAGATTTTTCTAAGGCAAAGGCCACAAAAATCGTTAGAAAGAAAGAGAGCTCGAGGCCGGTTTTATAGAGGGAGAGTCGGTGATTGTTTAAGGAGTTTGGTGGTGGTCGTGGAACGAGTAAGGCTGCATCATGGCGGGAGAAACAGGCCGTGATCCGGGCAAGTCCACCACGACTTCAAAGGTTGGAATCCGAACCATTGTCTCGGCCATGGCCAAACCATGTGTTGGTGGCCGGTCGGTTAAAAGGCGGGTTTCTCTTCTTCTTCTTCTCACCGCGGAACTAGAACCGGGCTTAGGCACGAAAGGTTTTAGGGTCGGCTTTGTTGGGATCAATCAAGCGATCGGCCAAAGGCCATGATCGCGGTTTAACGGTTGGTGCGTGAGTCGGCTGCGCTAAGGGTCGATAGGCTCGCGTGTGGGTGACCGAACGGTTTTTCGGGAAGGCAGCCGGGTCATGAAATGATCGGATGGCATATCGGGAATGATAGCCGGATTATAACCGCATGGGACGAGTTGGCCGAGAGTAAACGGTTCTGGAAGGAACTGTTCCGATCACGGCTGTACCGTGAATCGCTATCGGATCATCGGTAAGTCGCGGACCATGCACCGCGCCAAAGGATCGATGGTAACCGTCCGCGGAACCATCGCATCCGTTCACGGTGAACAGTCGTGACCATTCATAACGGACAGACGCCATGACCGTGGGACGATAGCCGGACGTACGCGATGTCCGTATGGATGATCGCTCGTCAAGCGCTGGTTGGCTCTCGGTGATGCGCACAGGACGGGACAGACGGACGGACTGACGCACGTACGCGGTACGCGATGTCGTCGACACGGACGTCCGCATGGTCCTACGGACGTACGTGCGGTACGTACCGGACGATCATCAGTACGCGGTAGTGAGCATACGGTCGGACGCGGCAGACGCGCATAGCAGTATGTACTGATCCGCCCATGCGGACGTATGTACTGCCGAGACGCGGATCGCGGCATATTGACTGACGCGCACGATCATGGATCGCGGTTACGGCCGCGGATTCGGAATGGTCGTGACGCGGTCCGGTTTATGAAACTTAGCCGATTTAGATGGAATTTAGAATGGACTTAGGTTTATTTGTCGCATGGGATATTGGGATCATATAGTATGATGTTTTGTTAAGTTGTTGGTTATTACCGTATTATGCATACTTAACGTGATATTTGTGTTTCAGGACATGCGTACGATCATAAGGATGATCGATCCTAGGGGCGGACCAAGACGGTGGACGAGTGGTGTGTGTGTGTAGAGATAGACGTTGTTTAGGACTAATTTGGCTAAGTAGTGAAACGGCCGTTCCGGCCTTAGAGTCGGGATGGGGTGTTTCAGGAAAGAATAGAAAGAGAAGCTCCTCATGGTTACACGATTCCATGGAACACTTTTCGTGAGGAATTTACAAGAAAGTACTTTCCCCAAGAGACTATAAATGAAATATGGAGTTCCTAACCTTTAATTAGCCAAGGCAATAAAACGGTTTGGGAGTATGAGAGGGAGTTTAGTAGACTCAAGAGGTTTGTTGTTGGACACACAGATGAGCAACCCCTAATTCAGAAATTCATGATGGGATTGAGGTTTGACATCCGTAAGATTTGTCAGATCCGTGATTATGGAAGTCTCATCGAGCTGGTGACAGAGCTTCTATGACAGAGAAAACAAATGAAGCGGAGAACAAGATAGTCAAGAATGCTCCTCAGAAGATCACCAGAGCGCAAGAACCTCCAAGACAGCAATATTGTAATCACAGTGGACTACAAGCAAGGACAGTGTGTGGTAAGTGTGGAAAGATTCACCATGGTCAATGCTTGCATAAATTTGGAGCATGTTACAAGTGTGGGAAATTCGAACATCAACAACGTGATTGCAATTTGTTCGAGGGAAGATGCAACACTTATGGAAAATATGGACACCGTGCAAAGGATTGTAGAGTGAGGACAAGAGAGCCAGAACATCTAAACCAAGTTAGAGAGCAGTTTCCACCGCCTCCAAAAAGGCCAACAATTGCACCTCGAGTTTCTGTTACTGGAGATCATGAGGGCGCAGAGCCGATTGCTGGTACATTAAAAATTTTAAATACTTCTTAAAAAATTCTTGTGTGAGTCTGGAAGTGAATTAATGTTTATGAGTTCAAGTTGGTTAGCTTAGTAAATCGTGTAGGATCGGTTTCTATTGGAGAGGTATCAGCCTAAACCTTATTTGATACTGGCGTTTCACATAGTTTTGTGAGCCCAACATTCACAAAGTATTGGGACTTCAAAGGGAAAATTGTGGAAAGGCCTTGGAAGATTGAGACTGCAGAAAAAGAAAAGGTGAAATACGAGAGGTTCTTCAAAGATGTTCCAATTAAAATAGGAGGAGAAAAGTTATTTGGGACCCTCGTTGAATAAGAGTTACACCGTTACGATCTGATCTTAGGAATGGATTGGCTTACTCATCACAAAGCATTATTAGACTGCCCAAGGAACCAAGTAACTTTTTCCAGACCCGATGGTAGACTCATATTCCAAGGGGTGAACGCACATAACGGAGTTCCTATAATTTCTATGATCCAGGCGGAGGAGTTAATAAGCAAAGGGAATGAAGCATACCTGGCAATCATATCAATGGATGGAGGGGAATCCATAGAGGAATAGGATGATATCCCAGTAGTAGCAGATTATGCAGACGTATTCGAACAGCTTAAGGGACCGCCACCAACGCGAGGAGATGCATTTACCATTGAGTTAGAGCCAGGGACAGCTCCCGTTGCTCGAGCGCCATATCGTTTGTTACCAGCAGAAATGGATGAGTTAAAGAAGCAGTTAGAAGATCTTACTGACAAAGGGTTTGTTAGACCTAGCAGCTCGCCATGGGTAGCACCGGTGTTGTTTATCAAGAAGAAGGACGGAAGTTTCAGGCTTTGCATCGACTATCGAGGGTTAAACAAGGTGACCATTAAAAACAAGTACCCATTGCCACGTATCGACGAGTTGTTGGATCAACTATAAGGAGCTTCATGGTTATAAAAAATTAACCTAGCATCAGGATACCATCAAATCCGGATAGCTGAAGAGGACATAACAAAAAAAACATTCCGAACAAGATATTGACACTACGAGTTCGTGGTAATGCCATTTGGATTGACTAATGCCCCAGCAGCGTTTATGAAGTTGATGAACAATGTCTTCCGAGAGTACCTGGATAAGTTTGTTATTGTGTTCATCGATCACATCCTTATATACTCACACAGTCGTGAAGAGCATGAAGAACATCTAAAAATTATGTTAAACAAGCTTCGAGAACAGAAGTTGTATGCGAAGCAAAGCAAATGTTTTTTCTGGCAGAGAAAACTTGGATTTCTTGGTCATATTGTCTCAGAAGCAGGAGTAGCAGTGGATCTAGAAAAGATCACATAAGTCACCAGCTGACCTACACCTGCATGTGCCACAGATGTTCGCAGTTTTCTAGGGTTGGCAGGTTACTACAGAAAGTTTGTAAAAGGATTTGCCAGTTTGTCTAAACCAATGACTCAACTCACAAGAAAAGGGGTGAAATTTGTGTGGTCAAAAGAATGTGAAGAAAGTTTCAGAAAGTTAAAGGAACATTTGACCCAAACACCAATATTGGTACTTCCAAGGACATGAGTTCCATATAAAGTGTATATGGATGCTTGTGGAACAAGATTGGGATGTGTGCTCATGCAAGAGGAACGAGTAATTTCATATGCATCTAGGCAATTACGAAAGCACCAAGATCAAGGAGGCATATGTGAGCCATCGAGACAAACTATCCTACTCATGATTTAGAGATTGAGGCAGTGGTCTTTGCTCTAAAAATTTGGCGTTCTTAAGTATGGAAAAAGTTCAAGTATTTACTGATCATCAGAGTTTAAAGTACGTGTTCACTCTGAGTGAATTAAACCTGAGACAACGAAGATGGACGGAGATGCTGGCAGATTATGATTTGGATATTGTATACCACTCTGGAAAAGCTAACCAAGTAGCAGATGCACTAAGCAGAAGAAAAGATACAATGTTTGGGGCCAAAGGAATGGAGGAACTCTCAGCAAGGCTTGCACGTTTAAGTTTGTGTGACACCACCGTTCAGGAGGATGCAGTAGGCATAGAAGCATTGAACCAAGCAGACCTATTATGGAAAATCTGAGAGGCACAAAAAGAAGATGAAACTTTGAAGTGAACACTGGGAAATGATTTTCCCAACTATGACCTGATGGCTAATGGAACAATTTTTTTTAAGAATCGGGTTTGTGTGCCAGATGTTAAAGATTTAAAGGCAGAGATTTTGCAGCACACCCATCAGTCTTGATTTTCGATACATCCTGGCAATAATAAAATGTATCAAGATTTGAAGAGATACTACCATTGGAGCAAAATGAAGAGAGATGTTTCTAAGTGGGTATCTGAGTATCATGTATGTCAACTGATAAAAGCAGAGCGGAGATTACCCAAGTGGGTTACTACGAAGCTTACCACTGCCACAATGGAAATGGGATATGATCACAATGGATTTTGTTAGCGGGTTACCAAAGTCTGAAGCCAACAATGATGCTTTATGGGTAATTGTGGACCGACTGACAAAATCGGCTCAATTCTTACCCATTAAGATGTCAGATAAAGTTGGTAATTGATCGAGAAGTATCTGAACTAGATTGTCAAATTGCATGGTGTTCCAATGAGTATTATTTCAGATAGAGATCCGAGGTTTTCATTAGAATTCTGGCAGGCCTTTCAGAAAGCGTTAGGAACCAAAGTACATATGAGTACCACATATCATCCGCAAACAGATGGCCAGTCAGAATGGACAATTCAGACTCTAGAAGATATGTTGAGAGCATGTATGCTTGATTGGGGAGGTGCTTGGGTACGTTATTTGCCTTTGGCTGAATTCGCGTATAACAATAGCTATCATACAAGCATTGGTATGTCGCCATATGAGGCCCTATACGGGAGGCCTTGTCGCACACCCTTTTGTTGGACCGAAGTGGGGGAGCGATGCAACATGGACATGGAACTCGACCAAGAAACAGTAGCTCATGTAGAGTTGCTCCGAGATAGGCTTAAAGAAGCTCATGATCACTAAAAAGGATATGCAGATAAAAGGAAAAATACATTTGGAGTTTGCAGTGGGTGACGAGGTGTACATAAAAATGTGGACATTCCGAGGAGCAGATAAGTGGAGAAAATTATAGAAGCTAAAACCGTGATACATGGGACCATATCTTATCACCGAAAGGATCTTACCTCCAGAGATGTCAGACTTTTAAAATTTATTTCATATCTCGGTCATACGAAAAGTTTTCCGTGACCCAGAGTTGATCATTTCAGAAAGGCCAGAGGATTTGGATAAAAACTTGTCGATCCCGGCAAAACCAGTAAAAATTTTGGGACGTGTAAGCAAGCTCATGAGAAAGGTGAAAAGGCATGGAGGGTACAAGTATGCTGGGAAAGAGATGGTATAAATGAGATAACTTAGGAATCAGAAGAGCGGATGAAAGCGGGTCATCCGGTGCTTTTCCAGACCTAGTGAGACAAGGCTCTGACCATTTAATTAAAGGAAGATTTTTTTTTGAAGTAAGGGAGAATTGTCAGAGCCCAAAAATGACCACTTTACAACTCCCACTCCCTCAGCACCATCATGACAATAATGTTATCATTTGGAAAAGAAGTGGACCAACTCTTTTTGACAACATGATGAGTGCTCATTAAAGAAGAAAACACAATGGTGGATTTGTTAATCAAGTTGAGTCTACAGTCATAAATCCACCTTCTTCACCCTATAATCTCGTTCACCACTCTTCAAGAATCATCCAACACTTTTCAGAGCAAAGAACATCTTCTTGAGGTCCACCAAAAGACAGTTTTTATTTGCCATCTTGGAGCCTAGTTAGACGGAGACTCAGGAGGAATTAGATCGTGACCCTTATACCTCTGGAAAGATATCGTTCCTAGTTTATGTAGCATCTTTCCAATCTCAATTTTGAGGTATATTCTGCTTGCAGTCCTTTGAATATTGAGAAAATCATTATTTCTCAAACAAAAAAATAATCCCACAAACGTGTATCTGACTTCATAGTGGATTTTCTGGCGAAATATAAAGAATCAGAAGGCGTACTTTATATCCCTAAAAGAATGAATCTTATCTTTCCAGAACCGCCAAGTTTGGGTTAATAGAAGGTACATGTAAACAGTTATCGCCGATTTCGTGAGAGAGGTACAGATTCTGATTAGCAAACTTGAAATATTGATGGCTGCTCCGGACGACCCAGATTGCGATCTTGGTATCATTGGAAAGCTATGTCTCTCAGCTTTCTTTAGACACCAGTCCTGCTTCGTTATGAGTGACTTTGTAGGACCGACACCGATCGCATCTGAATGAACTAGGAGACGTTCTACATATGTCTTGATAGATCTTGCTGCAAGGAATCCAAAGCAAGTTACAGATCATCATTCAAAGATTTTAAATGCGATTTCGTAACCGCAAAACTCCAGTAGCTTAAACCATAACTTTCGGTCACCAAAACTAGTGTTTCAACTGCAATCGCTCGAAACGCTACTTTCCAACCGCTTCAACCGCTATTTTCCGTCGACCCGGAAACGCTAAGATGTTAGAGAAATTGCGGAGTACCGGCTCAAGGAGGTAGTTGATCGGATGCTCATTTTTCTGGGGATTGCGTGTTATAATTGTTTAGCTATCAGTCCCATATTTTCCTCTTGTTTCTTGACTCTTTCGTCTTTATGTTGAACGTTAAACGCAATACTATGACTCTGATTGGGCTGTTCTTCGGTTACTTCCATCTCTTGAGACTTCAGCATTCCTACCAGTTTGTCGTACTTCATCTCATTTGTGTTCATCGAGCACTGCAGGATTGCCTTTGTGCAAGAGAACTTAGCATGAAGACATCTAATGATTTTCTTGACTAATTTTTTTCATGATACTTTTTACCCAGAACTGACGCCTCATTTGCAATGGTACTAAGCTTTGCTTTAAAGCTTCCAATTGTTTCATCTGAACCAATCTTGAGATTTTCAAATTGAGAGAACAGAAAGTCCATACGCGTTCTCTTCATACTTGTATCTCCTTTGAAGTGATTGACAAGTGTGTCCCATGCAAATTTAGTTGATTCACATCCCTGGATTATCTTGAATTGCTCTGTTTCCACAGCTGACATCATGGTGGAGATTGCTCTAGAATAGTATTTTGAATCTTTCCTTTCCTCCTCTGTCCATTTTTCCAAAGGTTTAGGGACTTTGGATTTGTCTTCCAAGATTTCCATTGGTTTTTCCCAACCGTTTAGAACAGCACACCAAGCAGTCTCATCAACTGCACGGATGAAGCGTCTCATCCTAACTTTCCAGTGAACAAAGTTGTTCACATCAAGCATGATAGGTTTCAAAACTGCACTGAGTTCTTTTGTCTCCATATCCTCTCCAAGATCTCAAGCTGTAAGATATATTGCCCGCTCTGATACCAAATGAAAGAACAAGGATATGAATATTAACTAAGAATTAATGCGTGTTTCCAAAAACACCAACTTTTATTAGAATTCTCTTGAACAAAATACAAACTTATCTTGTTCAATCAGCTTTAATCGACTTCACACTAGTGAATCGATACTGACCAAATCCTAATCTACCCAACCTTACTGTACAACAATAGTTGCACACTCTCTTTGATTGACTCACTGATAGATAGACCAAAGGCTATGAGCTCAAGACACTCAATGTAAAACTCTCAAAACGGCTAACCTAATTTAACCAACATCACGAGGCTTATATACTCTCCTCAATATTCGAGTATCTCCTTTTAGGAAATCTGTATAATATTGACATTGAGAATCTTTCCATATCTTTGATATCCATTACTTGTTTGAGACTCCAGTTGCTGACTTGTACTCCACATCACAACTTGTGCAGTCCACATCATCATCTGAGTTACACATACAAGCGCTCGATCACTTTGAGCTTTCATTCTCACCCTTTTTGTCTAAATGTGTGGACCATCTTAACCTGTCAAAGAACAGCAAGCACCAAAACACACAACCATACCCAAAATGC
This sequence comes from Orychophragmus violaceus, assembly GCA_030180135.1. Taxonomy (NCBI): domain Eukaryota; kingdom Viridiplantae; phylum Streptophyta; class Magnoliopsida; order Brassicales; family Brassicaceae; genus Orychophragmus; species Orychophragmus violaceus. The sequence goes on along the minus strand of CM058235.1, from coordinate 45,481,360 downwards.
CATAATACAAGTAATCCATGAGCTTCCAAAAGATATATAGATAGATGCAGCTGAGTCTTAGGAATATAACCAAAAGCACTCTAAGTTCACACAAGCCCATCAGAACAGAAAAGAAAAAAAAACACTAGTAGACAATAGGTTCAGATAAACAGAGATTTCAAAATATTTCAACAAGAAATTCCTAAATTCCAAACTAATAGTCGTCATGCTCAAAGTGTGCATTCCCTTCTTCACTACTTGCTTCAGGATCTGCTTCCCTGGGATACTCTAGATATTCTCCCCCTGAGTTGGTCACACATTTGATAAAAACAAGCTCAATAAGATAACATTAGTAAAAACAACCAAGGATAGAGATACACATACTGGCTATATGACGTTGGATGTAGCGTAGACCATGAATTTCCTTGTCACTATCACCCTGCAAGTCCGGTGCCTGAGCCTCATCCTCATTTTCAGAGCCACGCCCAGCTTTAGGATCAAAAGTGATGCTAAGTGGATATAATCAACCGGAGCACCATCTACTGAAGTTACATTGACATCTCTCTGAAAGTATATCACTACAAGAAAACAACATTTTGCGACTGGACCTTGCGACTATACTTGTAGTCGTAACATTTGGCCACTATTAGGGGATAATAATGCTACTATTTTACGACAACTGATATATGGACGTGTATTAGTCGCTTATATACGACCAAAAATGATTATCCCCAATTTAGTCGTCGATTGAAGACTGATTAACGACCATTGTCGAGACTGGAAACAATAGTTGCAGGCTAGTCGGAGATATGGCGACTATTTTTGCGTCTAATGTTAAGAGTCATAAAACAATCGCGAATTGGTCAGTACATGGACAACTAATAGGCTACTTCGGGTATAGTAGTAACCAAGTCGTTTATTTGTCGCTATTGATACGACTAATATTCAACTCATTATTCGTGTCGCAGAGTAGTCGGGTATGGGTCGTATCATATAGTATTTTTGGATTTAGTAATAATAATATGAAATAGTTTGTTTATACGTGCTACTAGTCTTAATATTATCAAAATTGATATATATATATATATATATTGTAATCATTATTAAATGAGAATGACCCATATGGAAATACTATTTTCATGCTTAATATAGTATTTTTGGATTTAGTAATAATAATATGAAAGTTTGGTTATATTTTACATGTTTGTGGTAGGTGTACCGGTTTCATAACAATGCATTTATGACAATTAATGGGAGTGGTCAATTATGTCTACATAGTCGAAATTCAGCCATTTCTCGGTTTTCATTTGTAGAAACACAAAGAATTTGGAAATCTAGTTACATAGCGGGGGGCTACAATAATTATAGTAACCATCGGGAGTGGATGTATAATAAGTTCGATGATGCCACATACAATTTCTCAACAGCCTTCACAACGGGGGGTGGCACAATTAATGGAACTTGCCAAAAACCAGCCTTTAGCTCTGAGCAATGGCGGTAAGTTTCTCTGCCCTTGTCGTTTTTGCAAGAACGAAAAACCGGAAACCACGGAACCTGGAATTTGGATTCATCTGTTTCGTTACGGATTTATGCCTGATTATTTTGTTTGGTATAAGCATGGAGAAGAAATCGGTTTGGATATAGGAACGAGTTATGTTGATCCGAATGGTCATAATAATGTAGAAGATAGGTATGTGGATATGGTGAATGATGCATTTTGTGGTTACGCGAGTAATAGTGAAGAACCTGTACGTAATCATTCAAAAAAGGTTTTATGACCTGTTAGAAGGAGCCAACAATCTTTATATGATGGTTGTCGTGAAGGTCACTCCCAGTTATCCTTGGCTGCTCGTATCCTGCATAACAAGGCAGAACATAATATGAGTGAAAGGTTAGTGGATTCGATATGTGAAATGATGATAGATTATTTACCAGAAGGAAACCAGGCAACATGTTCACAATAAGAGACAGAGAATTTGATGGGTAATTTAGGCCTCCCCTATCGTACAATTGATGTTTGCATAAACAATTATATGATCTTCTGGAAAGAAGACGAAAAGGAATAAAAGTGTTGGGTTTGCGGTAAACCAAGATGGAAGCCGAATGAGAGATATAGTAGAATCTGAGTAGCCTACAGTCGTATATAATATCTACCAAATGCTGGCAGACTGAAGAGAATGTATCAAAGTGAGAAGACTGCAGCAGCAATGAGATGGCATGCGGAGCACCAAACGAAGGAGGGAGAAATGTGTCATCCGTCTGATGCGGTGGAGTGGAAATCATTTCAAGCTCAACATCATCTGTTTTCCCAAGAACCATGTAACGTTTATCTTGGATTATGTAGAGATGGGTTCAATCCATTTGGCATGTCTCGTAATCATTCGTTGTGGCCCGTGATCTTGACTCCTTATAATTTACCCCATGATATGTGCATGAATACAAAATACTTGTTTCTTACAATTCTGAATTTTTGGCCAAATCATCCGCACACTAGTCTCGATATCTTCCTCCAACCTCTTATTGAGGAGTTAAAAGAATTGTGGTCTTCTGGAGTCGATGCGTACGATGTCTCATTTAATGAAAACTTTAAACTAAAAGCAGTGCTGCTGTGGAAGATAAGCGACTTCCTGTCATATGGGATGTTATCATGATGGACGACCCATGGTGAATCGTCTTGTCCTATTTGCATGGAAGATACAAAATATTCTTATTTACCTAAGGGAAGGAAGACGTGTTGGTTTAATTGTCACAGAAGATTTCTTCCATTTGGTCATCCATTGAGGAAGAATAAAAAAGACTTCTTGAAGGGAAAAGACGCCTCAGAAGAGCATCATCCATCTGAGGTATTGAGTGGTGAGAAAGTTTATAGCGAGCGATTGCAAGGTGTAAATCCACCGAAAACAAAGGACGTCGATGGAAACGGTCACGAAAATAAAGAGCCTGGATATGGGAAGTTGCAAAACTGGCATAAGGAAAGCATATTCTGGGAGCTTCCGTACTGGAGGGACCTCACTCTCTGAAATAATCTTGATTTGATGCATGTAGAGAAGAATTTTTTTGAAAACGTCATGAATACTCTTTTGAGTGTGAATTTTAAATCCAAAGACACCATCATGTCAAGAATTGATTTAGAACGATTCCGTTCTCGTCCACACCTACATATTGATGGTGAGGGTAAAGCTCATTTCCCCACGTACAGATTGACAAACGATGCCAGAAAAAAATTACTAGAATGTGTGAAACATGCAGTAAAATTCTCAGATGGCTATGCGGCCGACTTAGCTACTTGTGATGATATGGATAACGATAAGTTTTCAGGGATGAAGAGTCATGACTGCCACGTTTTTATGGAGCGGCTACTTCCATTTATGTTTGCCGAACTCTTAGAACGGAATGTCCACCTTGCGTTAGCAGGTTTTCTATTATATTTTACTTAATATTTGATAATTAAATATGAGTATAGTATTTTATATTTACCAACAGTTTCAAAAAATATATATTGTAGGGGTTGGAAGTTTTTCCAGTGACTTATGCTCGAGAACTTTACAAAAAAGTTGTCTTCAAATTCTCAAACAAAACATAGTTTTAATCATATGCAACTTGGAAAAGATTTTTCTACCATCATTTTTCGACGTGATGGAGCAGTTACCTATACATCTCCCCTACAAAGCTGAATTAGGAGGTCCGGTGCAATATAGGTGGATGTACCCTCTTAAATGTGCTATCACATGTTCACTTTGCCATTTATAAGACACATACATGGTAGTATATCAATTAATTATAATTTTTTCTAAACAAATTAATTTGGTCAGGTTAACCAGATTCACTAAAGGTGAAATCCCGTATATCATGTGGATGTTCCTGATATATTTACTCAAGTGGGTCGTCCAACTGGAAGAATGCAAGAAATCTGGCTTTCAGAGAAAGACTATAGACGCGCAGATGTTTATGTTCTGCGAAACTGTGGATACTTTAAGCCACTAGAGAGGTATATGTATATTGGCATGTCTTATCTTTCAGTTTAATATATTCAACTATACTATGATTTCTCATATAAGTTTTGGTTCAAATTAAAGTATGTTCGAAGATTATATGTCCATAAAATATCCAGAACTCTCCGAAGAAGAGGTGTCCGCAAAAAGACCCGAAGAATATCGAAGTTGGATGGAAACTTAAGTATGTGTAAAATACTTTCTTACCTATATATTTATTTGAATTTATCTTTACCAAACTCTATATTTGATATTTTCTTTCTATGTACTGCAGGTTACTTATTGGAAAAACACACATAAATTTTCTGATTGGGTGCTAGAGATAGTGCATGGACCCGTGCTTAAGGCTAAAAAACCTGACCCATCTATTTTACAAGAGGATATTGTTTCATACAGAGAATCACGACGTAGGACAGAAGACATCTAACTATGGTAGGAGAGAATTATGTTGTTGCATCTAATGAGGCTGATTTCCACGGGATTTTAATTGATATCATACAGTTCGAGTATGAGGGAATTGTGAATTTGAGAATCACACTATTTAAGTGTAACTGGTACGACCCTATGATCGGTAGAGGCACTCAGAAGAGTAATATTGGCGTTGTAGACGTTCTTTCAGACGAACCATTTGTTCTAGGTATATTAGCTCCATACCGGTAAATCTTAATACCTTTAACTAAATGTACGTATATAACTTCATTCAGTACATACAAATTGCACAGCCTCACAAGCAGATTAAGTTTGTTATATCCTATATCCATACACAAAAAACCAAAGAGGGAGTGGGTAAGTGTTGTACAAGTGAACCCGAGGGAAAATATTTCAAAAGATTATTGTGACATGGAACCGATTCATTTGCAACAAGAAAATGATGATCCTGTGATGATGACTAGAGTCGAATATCTCGTTATTGAGAACTTGGAAAAAGGAGGAAACACAATATATCTTGATTACGAGGTCGGGGAGACGGAACCAGAAAATGAATTCCGTTGTAATTTATCATCTTCTGATGATGAGGATGAAGAAGACTATGAAGTGAAGGATGAAGAGCCCTGGTAATATGCTTGTTGACTTTGTCGAGGTTATTATGGTCAAGATATTCTTTCGGTTTATGATAATTTACCTAAATAACTTGGTTTAGGTGCGATAATGTTTCTTTTTTGGGCGGGTTTTATTAGATTAATATTTTTTTTCACTAGAGCGGTTATTAGATTAATATTACTCCCAATTTGTTGGTCCACAATTTTCCATTATAAATTACAAAATGAAAGACAATAAGAATTTCAAATGGAATGATAATATAGGAATTGAGTGGAATACCTCAAATTTTGATATTACAAGTCGAACTAAGAAAAATAATTAGAGCTAAAATAAATTCTTAAAGACAAGTTCTTACAAAGCCGAAGCTTGAGTTGTGATATCGGTTTCCTTCCGCCAGAAACCGTACCGCTATCTCGACTGTCGATTGAGTTGTCTTCTTCAAGCAAGGCCATCGATGGGATAGGAACTGTTATGAAATCAACACCTAAACCAATGTTCTCCTCAAGATAAAGTAACCCAAAGGAATCGATCTCATACAATCATCTCGCCGCCGAGTGTTTTAAGGTGAAAGACCATTTGGTCGATTGACCTTGCAAGACTCATAGGTGACTTTATCTAGAGGAAAATACTGGTTCCGGTGTTGTTCATGCAGGACTCCGCAGGTTGACACATAACCGAACAAAAGGAAAACAGAAGAACATGTCAACATATTTAAGGAATAACTTAAGATAAAAGATAGAAGATGAAGCGAGGCTCTGTTAGAACTTAGAAGCGAAGGAGAGGAAAGAAGTGAGGATGGGGAAGAATGATGAAACGAGGGTCTATATTTATCAATTTTAAGATAAAAAAATAAAGAAGCACATTTATTACTTCGAAATGCATTGATTGATCATATTTGGGAGTATCACGAAAATACGTTTGTTGAATAATTTTAGTTGTAAAATTAAGTGTAATTTGTTTGTTTCCCAAACTTCAAATTTGAGGTTTTAATATTCAAAACCTAAAAATCCGAGGTTTTATGGGTGGGTTGGAGATGCCCTACAATGAAACCGCATAATGAGGTTTTACGGTTACTTTTTAGGGTATAGGGTTTTGTTCACTCAAAAAGAAACCCTAAACCTTAAAATATAAAGTTTTGTATGTGCTTTAACATTCTAGTCCGAAAGCTATTTCCTAAATTTTGATGTGTACTATTTTTAATTTGTGTGTTACCAAAATTGCAAAACTATTTCAAAGAATTTAAAACATAAATTTGTTTTCATAAAACCTGTCTTCAATCATTTTTTATATTGTGAGCAAACTTGTTCTGATTTTAATAAAGTAAAATAAATTAGTTAAAATTTTAAAACAGAGTCAATAAAAAAGATTATATTACAGCCACGTTACGCCTACAAATTTTATAGCCCAAAACATTTCAATTACCCGCCTATACCCAAGAGTTTTCGCCAGAGTGCCGAGAAATAATCAAATACGTTAAACCCTGATTTTCTTTTGTTCTTCCCCTTTTCAGATATGTCTTTCGAATCATCTCTCTAATCTCTCTAGGAATTCTCTTCTACGCCCACCCATCTCAAACTGATATCTCTTCTTCGAATCTCTTATTCGAAGCTTTCCTTTTAATAGCTAACTTTTGTCGAAGCCCTATCGACTCTCTCAAATTCTTCCTTGAATATCTCAATCATGAAACCCTCTTCGAATCGATGCCTACGGGTACATGTAGCTATATCGTAAGTTTGCTTCTGTTTTTCTTTTCTTTTGAAATGGTACAGGCTCTTAATATGATTATTTGGTTACAATTAATTTTGGTTCTACAAGTTATAAACGACTCATATATTCCACAGTCTGGGTAAGTTGGTTGTTTTTGTAAAGAGTGTTTGAGGAGTTAGAGTCTGATGGTTAGGATGCTAATTTTATAGTTAGCACACAATTGAAGACACCAATCTCTGCTTAACTCATTAATGTGTTCTGCTAAGTTCGAGTGTCTGAGCGCTTACCAGATAGTTTTTGTATCATTTTAGGCGTTCCCAAACCTCACATAGCTTTCTTCTAAAACAATTTTTTGACGAGATCTATCAACGACGTATGAAAGACATGGTTAGCATCACAAAGGACTGCAGAAGCACTGCAAAGAACTGCGACCTCGTGAGATATTAACAGTTGAATATAACAACTTTTTTCCTCCGGTAAAGTAAATTTTTTTCACAATCCATGTTTATAAAGTCATCTCTTGATCTTTAATTATTTAATTGTTTGTCTCTTACTATCTTTAATTGTCACAGGCCACTGAGAAGTATGGACGAGTAAATCCTCATGGAATGGAAAGCCTGACAGCTAATCTTTTAATGTGCAAGCACAAGCAGCTCAGACACTTTTCAGCGTTGTCGCCCACAAAGAGCAACTGAAGGAAGCTCAAAGTAAGACAACAACACCACCTGATTCGTAGGTTACTTTATCACTGTCTCTTGCACTTGTTAATTTATTGGTATATGATCTGGCAACTCCTAAATGCTGGAGTTTGTGTATGTAGGTTGTCTGTGTCTACATGTTACCAATGTTATTTTTTATGCAAGTGTTTGTTACGTTTGTTGTACCATTCAAATTACTGTATCACCGATTATCAAATCGAAAATGAAATTAATCCAAAATCTTAATTTTACGAATAAAAGCCACTTAACAGTCATCAATTATTCGCACTACACACACAAACTGGTCGCTAAATATGTACCATCAGCGAATCTAGATTTTCCGAACAGTCACTTAATAATCGTTATTTAGTCATTACACTGTCACCATTTATTATGACTATGTTGTGACTATATTAGACAGCCAGATAGTAGTTGTCCAGACAGTACTATAATCGAATCTGGATGTTTCGTTTAGACGCTGCATAGTCGTTTAACAGTCGACAATTAATAGCAAGATGTTTACCATAATCATATTTGGATTCTCCATTTTGTCCTCTTATAATCGGTAAATTAGTCAATAAACAGTCGCCAAAACGTCACCATAGTCTACGACTAAGTCGTGACTATACTACTCAGTCACATAACACTCTCCACATAGTGGTGAGATCATTATCATAATCGTATAGGGATGTTCAGATTAGTCGCGGGATAGTAGTTAAAGTGGTCGTTACCCATTCATTATATAGTGGCTAATATTTACGACTACTTTCTGACTATACTATACAGTCACATATTAATCGCCCAGTCGTCACTTAGTTTAACGACTATTTGATGACAACATTTTTCCGACATCATCTGGATTCCCCCTATAGTCGCACAAAAGTCGATGTAGTAGTCGCATATTAGTCCTTATATCTACCGACAACGCTATGTCTATTTTACGATTACCTATGTTAGTCGTATAAATAGTCGTAACTCGCCGAATAATAATACGACTATAGGATTTAGCGACTATGGATTTACGACTGTCATTATTAGTCGTATGTTTATCGTAAAACTCCGATTAACGACTATTCTACGATTAAAAATGCAGTCGTAAAAACGATGTTTTCTTGTAGTGGATCATCTGAAAGATCAGATTGGGAAAAATGATATGTGTGTCAGACTGTGAAGAGTGTGCCATGTCCATGATCTGATCAAACACCAAGCGTATAAAGTTAAACAGCTTCCTTTGTTGAAGCATGTAAAGAAACCGGAGCCTTTCCTTGACCAATGTAGTCGTGCTAGAAGTCAGAATCCAGTTTGAGCAACACAGTTTGTACAGAACTTGGTACTTGGGCAAGTGCTTAGATTGAACACCCTCCCGTCTTTTGCTCCTACCTCGAGTAATAATAGAGACAACTTGATCAATATCTTCTTCATCCCAATCAATAGGACGAGTGGTGTCGGAAGTAAGAAACATATGATTTATGAGCTAGGGAGTGAACTCATACATTTGGCCTCAAACGTACACAAAGCGAGAATCATCACGAGATTCTGAATCACCCAGATTGGCGAAGAACTCTCTAACCAGAAGAGGATAGTAAGAGGACACATGCAACGCAGTATAGATCAACCCAGCCTTCTTGCTAAATTGTCTTAGCTCAGAGAGCATGGAATCTCCCAGTTGAAGTAGCTTCTGATCATCAAAATCCCGAGTCTTCAGCTGAGCATAGTGTTCCCTGGCCTTATTGGAGTAGTGTCGATAGCTGAGAGGTTGCTTATCCAGACGAACCAGCTCGGGATACTTGAACTAGAGATCTGAAAACAGTTGACAATTCGCAGTATAATATTCTTCAAACTGCCAGTAAGGTTGATCCATCGGTGGCGGTACTTCTTCATCTTTAGATTCAGACTCACTTACCGGTGAAGGCAGAGAAGGTTCCTTCCCAGAGCGATGTGAGCGATGTGAGTCACTCTATGATGTTGCATGACGTGGTGATTCAATCGGAAGTTCCCACGACGGCTTGAATCGGCGGACTGGGCGCCAAGAAGCTTGAGAGGTGGCTTGCTGTGATAGATCAATAGTGGGTGGAGTCGATGTCTGTCAAGTATTCTGATTATGGCGACGTTCAGCTTCAAACGCATCTGACATGAGCTTCATAGATTGGGAGTGAGTCGAACGGCGAGGGGGTGTCGACATTGTTGAGGGACGGGGGAGAGAGACATATAGGTTCTGCAAATCTCAGAGGAGAGATAGAAATGCGGCTGAGTAATACATGTAGAAACTCCTCCCTATTTTTGAAACCTGAAATCAAACACTCAACCCTAAAGGGCCTTTGTGGGCTTAACCCGGATTAACAATGTAAAAGAACGAGCCCAAAAGAATAATCAAACCAGCTCGCGAGATACCCATGTCCAGATACAAATAATAAGCCCAAATGCATAATTTCATCCCAAAAACATTTAACCATTATTTCGCAACCTCAGAACATCGAGAGCATATCATTGACAGTTTACCAGAGACCCTGAGTGACACTTATCTATCACCTAAACATCTAGACCTGAGAGAGCAACTAGGAAAACTATAAATTAAAAAAAAAAACACGAAAAGAAACAAAGAACATTTGTACACAAAGGTTTACCTATTAGGAGTATGTTGTTCATTAATTTTTCAGTTCGCCCACAGATAAGGACAGATCACACCAAAGAGAGAAAACGAGACTGACAGTTTTCCTTAGCCAAGGTGCTTTCATCATGTCTAACCAATGAACATGAACTTCCCACTGAGATCAATACTCTTAGGATGACATTACTAAGACATACATTTACTATTATTTAGGCATCGAAAGAGAAAACATAATCATTCATGAGTGGAGCATACTTAGCAATTTTATACTTTATACACAGCTTTCTTCATGTGAGGTGCTTTCATCCAGTTGAGATCAGAAATTTTAAGAGTAACAAGTCAAAGCTCAGAAAACTTTCCTCAGTCGATGTGCTTTCATCCATACTGAAAATAAAGAATACTCATGACATATGACTTTTGTTTTTTACTTTAACACACTGTAATCTCTTACACTTAAGATGAGTTAGTGTCTCTCTTCTTATCTAGTAATTGTATGACTTAGTACTCATTCAAGGAAGTGATCATGTAGATGAAACTGTTGTGCCAGCCTATCCCAAAGCGAATGCATGTCATGATGAGTAGTCTCTAAGATGTACTTTTTTCATGGGGCATAGTCGTTGATTTGTTTTCCTCTTGAGTATAGGCCCTTTCTTTGTTCCCCAGCCAGTTGATAATGCAACGTACTCCCAGGTGTTTTGTAAAGTCATTAAAACTCACATACTCCAAAAGTCTTTCGTAAGTACAAAAAGTTGTTGAAATCTAGAGGTTTCGTAAGTACTCCCAGGTTTTTTGTAAAGTCATTAAAACACGTAGCTGTCTCTCAGATGCTACGTGTTTTATGATAGCTAGTTTCTCCCCAACAAGATCCCTAACAAAGTAATGTCTAATTTCTACATGTTTTGTTTTTGAGTGGAACAGAATTTTAGAGATATCAATTGCACATTTGTTATCACAATGAACTAGGAAAGAGTCAGTAGTTATATCATAGTCATTCAGCATTTGTTTCATCCACAAGAGTTATGTGCAGAGTGACACACAGTTTTGCTTCTTACTATGCCATGAGACCATATTATTTCCAAGATAGAAACAACCGCCAGAGGTACTCTTTCTATCATCCAAGAAACCTGCCCAGTCAGCATCACAAAAGCTTGCAAGATTTGTGTTGGTTTCTGAAGTGTAATTTAAACCATAGTTCAGAGTACCTCGAATATATTTGATTATCCTTTTAACAGCCATAAGATGGGACATCCGAGGATTCGTCTGATATGTAGCACACAGTCCTATACTGAAGCAAATATCTGGTCGTGGTGCAGTTAAATAGAGAAGACTCCTAATCATGGCTCGGTACTATCGTCCATCAACTCTCTGCCCTTCTTCATCCTTTGATAGTTTATTTGTTGTGCTCATAGGAGTCTTAGCAACCTTGGATGTCTCCATATAAAATCTCCTGACCATATTACGTGTGTATGTTCTTTGACATACAAAAATTCCTTCCTTTGTCTGTTTAACCTGAAGTCCAAGGAAGTAGTTCAGTTCACCGACCATACTCATTTCAAATTCCCGCGTCATAGTCCCAACAAAGTCATGCATCAGTCCATCATGTGTTGCACCAAATATAATATCATCAACATATATTTGAACTATGAGTATGTCATGTTTGTTCTCCAGGATGAACAAGGTCTTATCCACATTTCCTCTGTTGAAACCTCTTTTGAGAAGAAAAAGAGTTAACCTCTCATACCATGCCCTTGGAGCTTGCTTCCGTCCATAGAGAGCCCTTTTAAGTTTATAGGCATGATTTGGATACTTAGGATCCTCAAATCCTTTTGGCTGAGCTACGTATACTTCTTCTTGCGACATTCCATTCAAAAACGCACTTTTAACATCCATCTGATACATCTTGATCTTTAAGTTACATGCTATTCTGAATAGCAACCGAATCGATTCAAGTCGAGCCACTGGAGCAAAGGTCTCATCAAAGTCCACTCCTTCGATTTTTGAGTATCCTTGAACTACAAGTCTTGCTTTGTTTCTGACCACATTCCCATCTTTATCGATCTTATTCTTGTATACCCATTTTTTTCCTACTACGTTAACATCTTTGGGGCAAGAAACCAGATCTCAGACTTCCAGCCTATTGAATTTCTCGAGCTCCTCATGCATAACAAGCATCCAGTATTCATCATTTAGTGCTTATAGTACATTATTAGGCTCAATGAATGAGATGAAACACGCCAACTTGATCATTTCCTTGAAATCGATTTGCCTATTTCGAGTGTGCCTCCCATCTTGTATATCTCCAATGACATCAACTACAGAGTGATCCCGGTTGACTTGTCCAAAGCCAGTTCCCCGTGGATTATGACTCACAGCGACCACTTTATTTTCTGTAGATTGTTTTGGAGCTTCATCCTCTGTCGAAATCATCTTATGACTTGACTCATGTATCACTTCCTCAAGACAATAGCCATTTCTGTCATCGATCACAACATTCACTGACTCGCTTATCATAGGAGTTCTTCGGTTGTACACCCTAAAAGCAGTACAGTTATTTGCATAACCCAAGAAGATTCCTTCATCACTCTTAGAGTAAAACTTTGCTAGTTGATCCTTGTCATTTACAATGTAGCAGACACACCCAAAGACATGGAAGTAACTCAAATTTGGCGTCTTTCCTTTCCGTATTTCATGGTGGTACCTGGTTTAACATAGACTATGTTAATAACATAGCACGCAGTACTAATTGCTTCTGCCCAGAATCTAGGAGCTATTTGATTCCCATGAAGCATAGCTCTAGCCATTTCCTGAAGAGTTCTATTTTTCCTTTCCACAACTCTGTTTTGTTGGGGTGTCCTAGGAGCTGAGTATTGGTGATGAATTCCCTGAGATTGACAGAACTTTTTGAAGGTTTCATTCTGAAACTCACCACCATGATCACTCCTAATTTGGATTATTCCACCCTTTTTATTTTCAGTTCCAACGCCAGTATCTTGAAGCTTTCAACTGCTTCAGATTTTTCCCTTAAGAACCTGACCCAAGTGAATCTAGATAAATCATCCACCAAAAAAAATGTATTTCTTACATGAAATACTCTCTGGATTGACAGGCCCCATCAGATCAATGTGAATTATTTCTAGTACTTTCTTTGATATGATCTTAGTGAGTTGTTTATGTTGAACTTTCACTTGCTTACCTTGACAACACGCCTTGCATATAGTGTTGGTTGATGCTTCCAACTTTGGAACTCCTCTGACAACCTCAGCACTGACCAATCGTGTAAGACCATTAACGCTCATGTGTCACAGTTTCTTGTGCCATAAGTCTTGTATGAGGCTAGTATTAACTTTGTATCCAAAGTACAAATCGGTCTTCTCTGTCCACACCATACCAAAACGTTTTGGCTCTATGTAGCAGTTGTTCGTCTTCCAAGCTCTGGATATCCTATTCCAGTAGGTTCAGCAAGTCGGTTTCCTGTGACCAATTTTACCACAGACAAAACATCCTTTTCGAATCCTTTTTGTCTGAGTCTTAACCTCTGTTTGCTTACGCCCAGTTCCTTTATGCTTTGTGATGTTGCGATCAGCTGGTACAAAATTGATCTTGCCTCCTGTCAGACTCGACTCAGCCCCTCCTAGTATCCAAGACCCCAGTTTACTTTGGGCGGTTGATCCATAGCAAGTATTTGATCTAAGCTTTCAGTCCCTTTATTCAGCATCCTGATCTTTTTGTGGTTTTAAGTTAGACTGTGTTTCAGACCTCTGTTTTTTTCATGTTCTTGAATGAAAGTTGTTTGCATTTTAGCAACTTTCTCTTCCAGTATCTGGTTTCTCTCTCTTTCCTTAGTGCGCTCCTTTTCAAGCTGATCTTCATTATCACTCACTTCCACAATGTCAGGCAGCTTAGTTCCGGAAGAAGTCTGTTCCATTTGCAAGATATTTACTTGAGCCTTCAGCATTGCTTTATCCTTGAGAAGCTGGAGATTTTCATGCATGACTCAGTTTAGTCCAGTTGTCATACAGTGATATGTATTCCTTTTGAACATCAACTTCTTCATCAGATTCAGAGTCAGTCATCTCATCTACTTGACTTTCCTGTGATACAAATGCCACAAAGTTTAACATAAGTCCTCCATCGTCCTCATCTTCTTCTGGGTCAGTATCACTAAAGCATAGAAGAGACTTCTCTTTTCCTCTGACAGCGCTTGGGTACTCTGCCTTAATGTGATCGATACCTCTGCATTCACTATATTTCAACTCCTTTCTTTTAACAAGAGGACATTCATCCTGAAATGACCATAGCCTCACATTCATGACATTGCATTTCCTTTTTCCTAGACGATATGTTGCTTTAAGTTCTGAAGTTCTGGTTTGCATTCATGTCATTATCATTCTTACAAAAACAATTGAATTGTTTTGTTCTGGCCTTTTTCAATCCTCTTTAGCATTTTTTTGAAATTTTTAGCTATCAGTCCCATATTTTCCTCTTGTTTCTTGACTCTTTCGTCTTTATGTTGAACGTTAAACGCAATACTATGACTCTGATTGGGCTGTTCTTCGGTTACTTCCATCTCTTGAGACTTCAGCATTCCTACCAGTTTGTCGAACTTCATCTCATTTGTGTTCATCGAGCACTGCAGGATTGCCTTTGTGCAAGAGAACTTAGCATGAAGACATCTAATGAGTTTCTTGACTAATTTTTTTCATGATACTTTTTACCCAGAACTGACGCCTCATTTGCAATGGTACTAAGCTTTGCTTTAAATCTTCCAATTGTTTCATCTGAACCAATCTTGAGATTTTCAAATTGAGAGAACAGAAAGTCCATACGCGTTCTCTTCATACTTGTATCTCCTTTGAAGTGATTGACAAGTGTGTCCCATGCAAATTTAGTTGATTCACATCCCTGGATTATCTTGAATTTCTCTGTTTCCACAGCTGACATCATGGTGGAGATTGCTCTAGAATAGTATTTTGAATCTTTCCTTTCCTCCTCTGTCCATTTTTCCAAAGGTTTAGGGACTTTGGAATTGTCTTCCAAGATTTCCATTGGTTTTTCCCAACCGTTTAGAATAGCACACCAAGCAGTCTCAGCAACTGCACGGATGAAGCGTCTCATCCTAACTTTCCAGTGACCAAAGTTGTTCACATCAAGCATGATAGGTTTCAAAACTGCACTGAGTTCTTTTGTCTCCATATCCTCTCCAATATCTCAAGCTGTAAGATATATTGCCCGCTCTGATACCAAATGAAAGAACAAGGATATGAATATTAACTAAGAATTAATGCGTGTTTCCAAAAACACCAACTTTTATTAGAATTCTCTTGAACAAAATACAAACTTATCTTGTTCAATCAGCATTAATCGACTTCACACCAGTGAATTGATACTGACCAAATCCTAATCAACCCAACCTTACCGTATAACAACAGTTTCACACTCTCTATGATTCACTCACTGATAGATCACCTTCTAGACCAAAGGCTACGAGCTGAAGACACTCAATGTAAAACTCTCAAACGGCTAACCTAATTTACTCAACATCACGAGGCTTATATACTCTCCTCAATCTTCGAGTATCTCCTCTTAGGGAATCTTCTACATTCTTGACATTGAGAATCTTTCCATATCTTTGATATTCATCGCTTGTTTGAGACTCTAGTTGCTGACTTGTACTCAACGTCACAACTTGTGCAGTCCAAGTCCACATCATCATCGGAGTCACTCATGCAAGCGTTCGATCTCTTTGAGCTTTCAGTTATTACTTGGTACTTTGCATTATACAAAGTATATCAGAACGGCTAATAATTCTTGTTTGTATATTTCGATTAAAAATAATTTATGTCGAATTTAATTGCTTGATGATAATTAATTACATAGACATTGCTATCATTAATGAATTTAAAACTAACAAATGAAATCAATGGGACATATTGTAATTAAATAGAAATATATAGGCATTAATTTATTTGAACTTATGTTTTAATAGTATAGATTAGTGATGTATTATGGTAAACACTACAAGAAAAAAACGCTTTCACGACTACACTTTTAATCGCATAATAGTCGTTAATCGGGGTTTTATGACAAACATACGACTAAATATGGTAGTCGTAAATCAATAGTCGCTAAATCGTATAGTCGTATTATTAGTCGGTGAGTTACGGCTAGTTATACGACTAACATAGATAATCGTAAATAGATGTAGCGTTGTCGGTAGATTTAAGGACTAATATATGACTACTACAACGACTTTTGTGCGACTATAGAGGTAGTCCAAATGACGTCGGAGAAATGTTGTCATCAAATAGTCGTTAAACTAGATGACGACTGGGTGATTAGCATGTGACTGTATAGTATAGTCAGAAAGTAATTGTATATATTAGCCACTATGTAATGACTAGGTAACAACCACTTTAACTGCTATCCCGCGACTAATCTGGACATCCATATACGATTATGGTTATGATCTCGCCACTATGTGGTGACTGTTATGTGACTGAGTAGTATAGTCACGATTTAGTCGTAGACTATGGTGACGTTTTGGAGACTGTTTATTGACTAATTTACCGATTATAAGACGACTAAATAGAAAATCAAAATATGATTATGGTAAACATCTTGCTATTAATTTTTGACTATTAAACGATATGCAGCGTCTAAACGAAACATCCAGATTTGATTATGGTACTGTCTGGACGACTACTATATGACTGTCTAATATAGTCACAACATAGTTGTAAGAAATGGTGACTACTTGGCGGCGGTGTAATGACTAAATAACGATTATTAAGCGACTATTCGGAAAATCCAGATTCCCTAATGGTAAATATTTAGCGAGTAGTTTGTGTGTGTAGTGCGAATAATATACGACCGTTTAGTGGCTTTTTCATAAAATTAAGAATTTGGATTAATTTCACTTTCGATTTGGTAATCGGTATACCGTAATTTTAATGGGACAACAAACGTAACAAACACTTGCATCAAAAATAACATTGGTAACATGTAGACACAGACGACCTACATTTGCAAACTCCAGCATTTAGGAGTTGCCAAATCATATACCAATAAATTAACAAGTGCAAGAGACAGTGATAAAGTAATCTACGAATCAGATGGTGTTGTTGTCTTACTTTGAGCTTCCTTCAGTTGCTCTTGGTGGGCGACAACGCTGAAAAATGTATGGGCTGATTGTGCTTGCGCATTAAAAGATTAGCTGTCAGGCTTTCATCTCCATGAGGATTTACTCGTCTATCCTACTCAGTGGCCTGTGACAATTCCAGACAGTAAGAGAAGAACAGTTAAATAAAGAACGTGAGATGACTTTATGAACATGGATTGTGAAAATGTTACTTTACCTCAGGAAAGATGTTGTTATATTCAACTGTTGATATCTCACGAGGTCAAAGTTCGTTGCAGTGCTTCTGCAGTCCTTTGTGATGCTAACCATGTCTTTCATACGTCATTGATAGATCTCCTCAACAAATGTTTTAGAAGAAAGTTATGAATGATTTGGCAGGTCTCAAATGATACAAAAATTATCTTGTAAGCGCTCAGACACTCGAACTTAGCAGAACACATTAATGAGTTAAGCATAGATTGGTGTCTTCAATTTCCTGCTAACTATAAGATTAACATCCTAACCATCACACTCTAACTACTCAAACACTAATAAAAAAAAACCAACTTACCCAGAATGTGGAGACCATATTGAATCTCATTGATGAATATATATATAGTATCTAAGTTAAAAATTGTGTAAGTGTCAAAACTAA